>OY747700.1:10278019-10955519 GCA_963556495.2 Valencia hispanica
ATTTATTTATTTTTTTTAAACAAATTTGACTTACTAGCTTATCCAGCTTGTCTGAAACGTTACCCGAAGTCTGCCAAGACCGCACCAGTCGATCCAACGATCTGTCACAAAGAGGCAAAAAAAGAAAAGAAAAAGTTATTGGCATCTAAAACATGAGAATAAAATCAACTCCTTGTTGAGGTCATAATCTCACTGGCACACAATCATCCCCATTGCTGCATAATTTTACGTTTCTGTAGTCATTTCTGTCGATCTTTTTCATTTAAGTTGTAATTTAGAAATAAATCCCTCTCATTATGTCACAAGACACTTCAAGGGTCATCACGAAAAAACAATACAGAATCAGAGATATTGAATAAAAAGTCGATGAAACCATCACGGCAAAGTAGGGAAAACTGGATTTTATGGGAAAACTGGATTGAATTCAAAACATTCAACACAGCCGATCAGCTGGCAGTAGCAACCATCACGGCGGATGAACATCTATTTAACTTTAACTTGTATTCATTTATTCATATTTCCATCCAGTTGGTTTCCATTAACAATTACCACTTGTAAATTGAGTAAATTCTGTAATTTTCCTGCCGTTAAATTGTCTTTACTTTAGTTTACCTTAACAACAACTCTCTCCCTGACTGCTGAGGAAAGGAGGAGCTGGTGAGATTGGGCTCAAATCTGCCTTGCAATAATTTTTAGTAAAAGTAGCTGGTTATGCAACAGGTCAGAAAAAAAAAGCACCAATAAGCTCAGAAACAAAAATAAAGGTAATAAATCTCTGAATCTGCACTGGCACGTTAATTTCCATCATAAATACATAATTTGTATTTATGATGTATGTTTTCTCCGACCATCCTAGTTAAACACATTCAGGTTCGTAGGTCTACAGTCATGTCTGTGCTCCGATTAGACTCGTTTGTCAGATTAAAAAGGACCTTTTGAAAATAACCTTGAAGCAGGTATTTTCATTAAGCCCACATTTCTGCAATGAGATTTTTTTTTATTGGTCTAATTTTATGTTTTAATCAGTTTTAAGTGGGCAAATAAAGGCTTGAAAAAATATTTTATGTAATATGTTTCACAGAAATAAATTAACTTGTCAATAATGATCTAATGTATTGAATATGATTGTAGCTGATCTGGTCCTTTCATAAACTGATTCCACGCATTTTATTTGTATTAAATTTAAACTGACATCAACGCAGTCATATGCAGATTAAGTGTTTTGCTAAAGACATGAGGAATAAAAACACCCTAGAAGGATGAATTTCATCAAAAACATTCAAAATAAAGATGGTTGCTTTATGTGATGTCACCAAAGGCATGCGAAAGATTGTTTTTTGGGAGGCAAATTTTTTATCGTTTTATAGTAAATAACTTCTTTACAACAATAATAATTAGAAAAAACAGCTCTTAACATGTTTTATAGCTGACTATATGAGTTTAATAGATATTTATATGAAAGCCTCATGAGTTGCTTTTAAGTTGCTTTTTTTTCTAGCGAAATCGATATATAGCGATATTTCGTTATATATGTGTGTGTGTACACCGATATATCGCAATCTTTTATTTCCCGATCTTGTATAGAAATACAAAAGCAATGTATTGAAAAAAATTTTTTAAGGATTTGAATGGAACCATGAATGATGACAATAATTTTTAAAGTAAAATTAAAAGCATAAACGGTAGTTTGTGGCTGTTTTCACCTTCGTTCCAGTGGATCAACTAGATTTCGTAATAAAACTGGATGTGTTAAAGTAGGAAACAGGTTGGAGTGTTTAGGATGCTGTGACAGTTTATCTACAGTTCAGTTCAGTTTTTTTTTTAAAATCACAATCAATAGTCTTACTCATAGTATCGTGATACATATCGTATTGCCAGATTTTTATCAATACACATCCCTATGAACATAATAATGCTAAATAACAGTCATTGGTCATAACAGCCACATTAATTTTGGCTATCGACTCAATTTTACTAATTTACTATTCTCAATTTTACTAATTTACTATTCAATAAAGGCCACTAGTGCCCCAAAAATAAAATCTTTAAAAAGGAACAAAATAAAGGCACTTGAATTTGTTACTTTGTAATTCACCAATTTGTTTTTGTTTTTTGTTGCAGTTGTATTTAAAATACCAGAATTTGCACATAAGTTCATCCATTTGTCTCTGATATCATTTTTAAAACAAACAATGTTATGATCGGTCACTCAGTAATTAAGAAGCCATTTTATTTATTCTTTTTATTCCTGCTTACTTGTTACCCTTTTTGCTTCAGTAAAACTGTGTTCTATATTGGTGCTACTCTTGCATGAGTACAATTATGTGGGTTGTCCACCCACTTCTACTTATCAAGTCAACAAGATGCAGCAGAATATTGGGTCACTGCTCTGCTTATTAACGCTTCTAAGCTGCAGCATCTCAGCTGGGGATGTGGTTAAGTCACTTCGTAGCAGAAGCATCTGTCATCTCTTAACACAGTAACGGTGAACAAGAACTGCGTCACAAGCTGCATTTTTTTCTTCTTCTTCTTCTTCCAGAACCATGTCCAGACTTGAAGCTGGCTCATAAAAAAAAAAACAAAAAAACATTTCACACACCTAACGAAATCACGTAGCGCACGAAATATTTCTCAAACCAAGACCAGGTGGTTGGTGGAGAAAGACAGAAAACCATGACACGTTTAATCAAATCTGTGACTGACAGTTTCTAACGTCGAAATAAATACGTGTTTGTGGACGTTAACCCGGAAAAAAAAGAGGTCCAAAACGAAGCCTATGCCAATTCTGACTACTTCCACTTCATAAACAGAGTCGGTTTTCTTCAATTGAAAGTGTTTGAACGTTCAAGATTTCCACGTTTAGTCAAAAATACGACAGTTAATGCTAAAACGTTAGCAGCAGCCATATAGCACATTTCCCCATCACATGCTGCTTTAAAAGTAATTACTGGCCGCCTCTAAAGGTTAAATGATACTATACATAAAAGACATGTTAAAACATAACAGTGTGATAAATATTTTCCGCTGTAAGCAGTTCTCTTTTGTTAGCTTGGCTAACGCTAATAGCATAGCGCGGGTCCCAGAGCTGCTTTAAGGACGTTCCCTATCAACATATGCTTCAACCCCTTAACAAAGTTAAATATTTTAGACCAAAACAATGTTACAGAACCAAGTAATAGTGATTAAACTTTATAATCCGTGTTAAAACACTCACTGTGTCCAGCTTCGCTCCGCCTGACAAATTATATCCACCTGCTTTCCACACTACGCTGAGGCTTCAGCTGTACCGGCGTTTCCGAGGGAGTGGGCGATACCATCACGAAGCAGGGGGGGGGGGGGACAACGCAAACCCTCCGACTTCCAGAGTATACCATCGGGAAATAGCAGATTTTTCTCGGTTGTGTTTGAAGATATAATATCTAAGTGACAATAAATAGTAAATCATATAGCAGCAAACCGTGTGAAAAAAACAATGGAATAAGACCAAATCACCCCCCCCCGCATAGCAGAAGAAGTTAAATCTCCTGTTTATTTTTCTTAAAGGAGCCGTGCTCTTTTTTTTGGCACCAGTGTACGGGGAGACCTCACATGTTAAATTATTTGATCAAATATTCAAGGTATCGAAAAGAAATGTACGAATAACTTCAGCTAACACGCACGGCTCTTTTGGGGGGGAGTAAAAGCGGTGTGTGGCTGTTTCAAGATCCTCAATAAGGAAGCCTTATGGGACCAAAAGGCTGCATGGTGAAGTTGCCATAAAGAAAGCCATCCCTGCACCGTACAACACAGAGAAAATCCGCAAAACCTAACGACAAAGTTATTTGGATTGATTAGACCAAAATGTAACTTTATTCTTTATGGCCACGGATATAAACACGACATTTAGAGAGGAGGAGGGATGTGTCAGGTAAACGAGGACAAGTCGACCCACAACAACCACTGAAGAGTTCAAGCTGTCACTGATGTAAAAATTAAAAAATAAATAAAATAAGGGCAATTCAGAATATGCATAACTAGGCTAGATACATTTTAATTGGGTTATTTGCATTTAAATGGTTTCTAACAATTATTAACCCAGAGAGAAAGAAAGTTTTTGCAATATTCATAATATCTGAAAGAAAAAAAAATCCTGGTATATAAACGTATTAGTCTCTGTTTGGTTTCTGACAGTTGTCATTAAAAGGCCATTTTACTTTTTAAGCATGAGACCTTTGCAACTAATTGCTAAATATTTGTGACATCCTCATTTAGATTGATGTTGGGATTTGTTACACAAGCCAATATTTTTTTCAAATTTAAGGTTGAACTTTTATAAAGTGTTCACTGTGAGAGTAAGATATGATTATCTTTTAAGCCTTTTTTTACCCTGACAGACAAGGCCTAGTTGTAGAGGATGGATTATTTAAATCTAACACAAAAATAAAAAAACCCTTAAAGAGACTAGTTTGTTGGTCAAACCCCTTAGGGACTAGTGAAGCTAATTAGCTTCATACCTTTTTCGTTGTGAGTACAGCCAAGGGGCTGTAGGAATACTACAAATGTTGGTTAATGTTTGCCGCTTACAATAAAGATTCGTTTAGAAGTGCTTTGATACCTTCTAATGGTGGAAGTGTAAACTACATGTGGTTCATGGGAGCAGAAGTGTGCAACTGGCATACCGCACAGGAATTGGCTGATGAACTCCTTAAATAACCTTAAACTGATCTAGGTTGTGCAATAAAAATCTATATTTAGGTGTTCTAATGTCTTCTACATCTATTAAAAGAAGACTTTTGGACAAAACCCCCAAAAATATTTCTAATTTGGGGTATGAAGCTTTTTAGCAACACTAGGCAACGAAGGAATATAAATTTGTAAAAACGTTAAGCATAAATGTAGAAATTGTAAATTCTGTGCATTATTTTGATTTTGTGACTTTGAATCAAATGATTACTTATCATTACAAAATAATATATAAACAATTATGAGTAAATTAGTATTTATATAGTTACATGCCCTAAAGCAATATTTTTTTCTGTGAAAGGGAATGCAATCTTTTAGGACAGAACAGTAAAATATAAATTTTTATTATAAATAATAAATCGTTTATACATTTCTTGTTGTTGCATTTAAAACACTGCAGGATGAAAACCTACGATTGTTCAAAAATATGTAATAAAATTCACTTTGTAACATTAATTTCATATTGTAAAAAAATATATATATATGAGAGCTCGTGGGATTGTACATCAAAGGATATTTGCGGTTTTAGCTGTATTTAAAACACGGTAATGATGAAAAAGCAACGGTTGCTAAAAAATCTTCCTTAAGTGTTTAGAGGATCTAATTTGAATCATTTCTAAATTTACACTAATAGTAGGTGCAGTGTTCAAATTTATGATCTCAAATTAACTTTAACATCTGATAGATTTGATAACATCTGATACACACACACACACACACATATATATATATATATATATATATATATACATATTTATATATATATATATATACATATATACATATGTATATATATATATATACACATATATACATATTTATATATATATATATATACACATATATACATATTTATATATATATATATATACACATATATACATATATATATATATACACATATATACATATATATACATATATATATATATATACATATATACATATATATACATATATATATATATATATATATATATATATATATATATATATATATATAGGTCAGTTTTGAATACTGGAGGCGCTACCAGGAGGCCGTAGGAGGGGAACAACCCAGCAGCAGGACCGTTATCTCCACCTTTGTGCACGGAGGAACAGGAGGAGCACTGCCAGAGCCCTGCAAAATGACCTCCAGCAGGCCACAAATGTGAACGTGTCTCCTCAAACGGTCAGAAAAGGAATCCATGCGGGCCCGACGTCCACAGGTGGAGGATGTGCTGACAGCCCAACACCGTGCAGGACGTTTGGCATTTGCCAGAGAATAGATTGGCAAATTCTCCACTGGCGCCCTGTGACATCATGTCTCGCTCCATCCACCAACGCCATGTTGCACCACAGACTGTCCAGAAGTTGGCGGATGCTTTAGTCCAGGCCTGGGAGGAGATCCTCAGGAGACCATCCGCCACCTCATCAGGAGCATGCCCAGGCGTTGTAGGGAGGTCATACAGGCATATGGAGGCCCCACACACTACTGAGCCTCATTTTGACTTGATTTAAGGACATTACATCAAAGCTGGATCAGCCTGTAGTTTGTTTTTCCCCTTCAATTTTAAGTGTGACTCCCAAATCCAGACCTCCGTGGGTTGAAAATTTTTATTTCCATTGATGTTTGTGTGATTTTTGTTGTCAACACATTCAACTATGTAAAGAACAAAGTATTTAAAAAGAATTTTTCATTCAGATCTAGGATTTGTTATTTTAGTGTTCCCTTTGTATTTTTTGAGCAGTGTGTAAAGAGAGTGAGATAGAGAGAACTAGTTTTAGTTGTTTAAAAGATGGAAAGTAGAAAGAGCAAGGGTGGCGTGGATAAAACCACTAATCAATTCAATAAATTGTGTGGCATATTATACGGTTATCTAATTCCACTAATACTATGATGTAAAGTCCACATAACTGGGAAACTGTCTTGTAGCCCCTTGTCAGAGGCAAGATACCACCAACCATGAGCCCAGAACTCCAGAGTGGGCAGGTAGCAGTTCTCATTGAGTAAATATTAGAATACAATGATGAACGCGGTGTAGACCTGCTGTATATGAAAAGTGCCCTGAGAAGCTAGATGATTTAGTACTACACTATTGAAACTGAGCTGAATGGACTCAGGCTTTGTGAAAAGGGGGAATATTTGTGTAAAGAATTATAACCATTTTTAAAATGTGTTTTAGAGTCAGAAGCAGAGCCAGGAGGCAGTACTGATGAGAGGATTGCTCCTCTCAGTATGGAAGGAACAAGCGAGCGTTAGTTCCAGTATAACCACTAAATATGCCCAAACGAGGGTTGGACTTGTTTCTTTGAAACTCCTGCTATACAGAGGAAAAACAAGGTAATGGCATCATTAGAAGAAAGCTGTTACACATTGAAGAACAAATTTGCAGACTGCAGTGCAATTTTTTTTAAATTCTTTATTCATAATAGATAATTCCTCATATTTGAGAAAAGGACATTCTGATGTAACAAAAAATGTTGAGAGATTTGCTCTTTAACTCATATCCGCTTATTTGTGAAATCTAACTTGTGATAGAATCGTTTACGGGGGGGGAGAAGACTGTTGGTACCTTTTATTTTACTTTCATCCTTTAATTTAAAGCTTTTTTAATTTACTCTTAATTTATAAGGGTTTGGAAATCTGTAAACACTTATTTGAACAGAAAATAAATTCTAATATTGTTGAAAAGGATGGGTTGTTAAGAACAATAATGGAGATGTGCACTCATGTTGAAATAAATGTATATTGTGAAGGAAGCCTTATTTGCAATGAATTGGATACATTTTAGAAAAAAATATACTAAATTAAGGCTATATTGTAAACGTAACATTTACGCTAAAGTCATAATTACGTGATTTTAAAAATAATAGGTTGCCATTTAAAGTGGGCGTTTAAGACAGTAACCACGGTGGTACTGTGCTCGATTGGCCAGCAAGCCGGCCTGACCAGAACCGCGTAGAGAACCTACGAAGTATGTCAAGGGGAAGATGAGACACACCAGAACCAACAATGTAGACGAGCTAAAGGCCGATGCCAAGGCAACGTCAGGTTCCTGAACACCTCCGTGCCACGCCGCACTGATGCAGTAAAATCATGCAAAATGAGCCCCAAAAAGGTTCTGAGTGTTTACATCAATGTTTAAATTTTCTGAGGAACTGAATGTTGGGATTTTAAATCAGCTGTGAACAATAAACAACAGAAACAAACATTTAATCTGTGTGTGATGAATCTTTTCCCGGATGCAGATCCAACTTTTTCCAGCCGGATTAATGAAATGAATCATTTAGGATTATGCCAGTTTATAATAATGATCACACTAACATGATGCCTTGATTATCTACACCTGCCATTTCCCCTCCTTCCAGTGGAAGGAGTATTTGCTCATTTTGCTATATTCATTTTTTAAATAAACATTTAGAATCTCTAGTGTTTTGTTAGATTTAGGCGATTTTTAGAGCTTGATCGACACCAGATCAGTTTGATTATCTCCCAATATGTAAAACTCTGGAGATGAAATAGAGTGACCTTTCATTTCTTATTTTATGACTATCCAACTGAAGCAGATTTTGTATCCATCCATTTCAACAGGCTTATTTATTAACCAGAAACGATAGGGAGAAAAAAAATAATGTCTTTCTTTTGCACTGCTTATGATCTTGACACAAAAAAGAAACCTGGTCGTTATTTTCACTTTGTGTGCCTTGTAATTTAATTTCATAATGTCGAGATCATGGGTTCTTACACACCAAATAAATAAGTTTGCAGTGTGATAACTGTTCAACAAGGACTAAAAAAAAAGAAAAAAACGTTTAAACTGCAATCACAGGGCGTAGTAAGAAAATCTAATATCGACTTTATGATGGTGGCAGATCCTCGGTTCTCAAAAGTCTCACACACGATCACAAAGCGTGATAGATTTTCCATTGATGGAAAAAAACAAAAACAAAACAATAATCATAGAGCAGCATGCTGTTGAAAGTGCACATACAGATACACACATGTAAAACAACAGATACACATCATGCACCCAAACACACACACACACACACACACAATTTGGCAAAAAAAATACTCCTCGGTATTCTGAACTAGTCTTTTCGCCGTCTCCGCTCCTCCTGGTTGGCAACTCTCACTTGCAAGTCTTAGCGTTCAACAAGAGCAGCAGCAGCGAATAGGAGGGATGTAAGATGACCGCCCCTGAAGGTGGCGAAGGAACGCGATAAACTGATACCAGCTTGTTCCGCTCGTCCTCCCGTCGCCGCACACTTCACCCACAGCGCACCACCGCGCTGCAGTTCACTGCTGAGGAAAGTAAGGCAGGAAGTATTTAATTTTAGTAACTATTTTTTTTGTTTCTCTTCTGAGCTGCTGGCAAAAGAACCCCACACTGCCGCGCTTCTCCTCAGATCGGACACCAGAGGGGAGCAAAGACAAACAAGACGGCCCAACTGACTCAACGCTACATCTTTAAATGACACTCCCGATAACACACTGGCGTCACGCAAACAGAAAAAAGAACATCCACACGTTTGTTGAAAAGGCTTCAGCCTCCTCGTCCATCATCAGGCCTCTCCCTTCGTTCATCTCCTCTTCGGGATCATAAAGCGCCAATGGCGGGCCAGCGGTAAAAGAAAATCAGCAGAAATGCACTCCTTTCCTCGGCGCCTAGGCCATGTAGATGAAGGTGTTGATGTCCGATTCGTCCCTCTTTATATATTTGTGTTCGATGAGCCACTCGATCTGCTCCTTGATCATCTTCTTCTGAGGCAGAAACATGTTTTTCAGGATTTCCACGAGCTCCGTCTGCAGCTGGGCATTGCTGATGCGCTTCCTCATCTTCATGATTTGGATGATAGCCTCCTGGACACAAAATGCAAATGGTCAGAAAACTTTATTGACTATATAAATAAAAATAAAACGTCTTGCAAAATTATTCAAGTTCCATAAACTTTTACATGTTGTGACTTTATACTAGTGGTGGGCCATTTAAAAGGTAGAAATGATATAAATTTAGCCAAAAGGTAGAGATTTTAATTTTACCGGCCTACCGCGATTGCGCATTTTGATGATGTCATCAAGGAGGATAAAAGCTGATGTTCAGCGTTTGTCTTTATGGTCATCATGTGCCAACAGTTCTGTTAATACTTCTCCGTCTGCACAGGTGCGGAGACACGCAAAGACCCAGGGTGTTTCTCAATGCCAAGGAACCTCGCCTTGATGCCTTGGTCCCGCCCCGGTTGCCTAGGAGATACGTCATCAGGGACCGCCAAGGCGTGTTCCAATGTTCATGTGCTACCGAGGCGTCTGTCTGCCGTTTAGCTAACTGACCGAGGATACATGGGAGGTTCCTGATGCCTTCCCTCGGTCAGAAATGTCCCAGAATACATCGCGGTATTTTCGAAGTTGCTGCCGGAAGCAGCAACTTCGGGAGCGAATTTCCAATTTAAATGTAAGTCCAGTAATTGTAGCTATCGGAAAAAGTTTTTTAGATCCAAAGCAGTTATCTATGGTTGGTTGCTTAGTAGTTGCAGCTTCGGTTGCTAGCAGGTACTAACTCACTTTCACACTTGATTTAACCAATATATACACAATTAAAAAAGTAAAACTCTCGTTATACATCTATATTGAAATTTATACGTATAAAATATAACGATGGCCGGGACGTAAACAGAGCGCGTAAGCAACAGGCGGTCCCTGGGCAGCCGCGGTCACGTGATGTAAGTCTGTTCCATTTAACAGTTTTCTTCAACCAAGGAAGGACAGTGTCCTAGTAAGCAAGGCGCCTCGCCTACCGAGGCATTGCCTTGGTAGGCGAGGCGCCTTGACATTGAGAAAAACCCTGCAGTCACTCAGGCAAGGACGGACGGAGTAGAGCCCAATTTTTTTACTATCTTTTGAATGCAACGGAGAGCTCAAGTCTGTGATTGGTCAACCCAACATCAGCCCAGGATCATTTCACCAGAACGGTGCTCTATAGTCGATGTAATTAGTAGTCAATGCAGCTTTTGGCCACTAGACGCTTTACATCGCAAGGCCAGTTTATCTAATCTGGTCTTTTGGTGATTTTTAACACCAGGATGTGTAGAGAACAACAAAATAGACCGCTGTGTTTGTTTGTTTACATGCGTTTTTAGATGATTCTATGAGCTGCACTTCTAGTAAAAAGCTTTCCAGCTCAATCAAAACTCGCCCTCTGTCAGCCATTGCTCCTTGAGTGGATGTGCGTTTGCAAGCGGAGGTAAATAAACTTTCGTCGACCACAGACGTCACTGCAATGGTATGCAGACCCGCCAGAAAAGATCTGCACCCCCTGCTGTCCTGGTGGGGAATTGCTTTCCAACACTGAAACCCCAACGGAGAAGTATAAAAGGAAAACGTGTCCGTCAGGGTGAAGCATAAACTAGGTCTTAGTCCCTGTGGGCTTTTTATGTTCGTGTTTTGAGGAATGGCTTCCTCCTCGCTGAGTGGCCTTTCAGCCCATGTCGGTACACGACACGTTTCACTGGATAATGACACTGCCTTAGCAGATTCAGCCAGGAAGATGTCCGACTAAACAGACAGCCCAGGTAAGGACAGCACTGATCAGAGAAGCAGCCAAGATGCTCATTTTGACTCTGGAGGAGCCACAAAGATCCAAAGCTCAGGTGGTAGAATCCAGTTACAGACAGTTATTTGTACTCTCTCACAAATCTGAACTTCATAGAAGAGCATCAAGAAGAAAGTCTTTGTTTGAAAAAGATCCAAAAGAAGTCCTGTTTACAGTTTGCCACAAGCCCCGTAGGGGACACAACTAACATACGGCTACGTTCAGCACAGACAGGAAAGCCAGACAAAGGACATGTGAAGATGGATGGAGTTGAATGCAGGTTAATCCTAGAAGAAAACCTGTTAGAAGCCTAACAAAACCTTAACCTACAGCCAGAGCTACAATTGATCAACCATAAATATGTTAGAATGGCCCGATCAAAGTCCAATCGACAATCTGTGGCAAGACTTTAAAACTGAAGTTGACAGACGCTTTCCATCCAACCCGAGCTTTTTTGCCAAGAAGAATATGCAAAAAGAAAAACAAACTGCTTAGTTCTGACTCTTCAAGGAGTCTAAATTGAGGCCAATATATAAAACAAGGAGATATTGACTGCCCAAACTTAATCCACACAACCCATTTGACTAATACTTACATGCAAAAGATGCCAAGTTGGTTATTATTGGTAAAATAGAGTTTTAGTTGTAAGGGCATGCTTTAAAAAAATGTACAACGTGTTTATTAATTATTTAAAGGATAGAAAAAGATCCTTGATTAAGATATCAAAGATGCAGAAACAAAAGGACATATCCGAGTGTACAAGATAACCACTGCTGCTCCTGCAGCCGCTGCATGCTTGCATTAGGGTGTTTTAAGGGTAAACGCTCTCCAGTGCGTTTGCCTTGGTGCCTCTGACATTCCTGGAGCCATTAACCTAAAACCGAAGGGAGCTGCTGACGTGGCTCGTTCCCCCGCTGTGGTTTAGAAAACAGCGGGATAACTCTGCAGCGTACCTGAGTTCTGAGTATTCTGAGCTGAACGATTCCTTCGTTCTCCTCCTCTCTCATTCGCTCCGTCGTGAGCTGCAGACGACCGATCAAGTTGATCTTTCCCCTCTTCTGAACTTTGGAGTTTTTGCTGAGAAAAGACACAGGACACCAGGAAATCCCCCACGATTAGAAGGTTACGGGTGACCGTTTTGTTTTTAAAAAAATGGGAGAATCGGCATCTCTTCTAAGAATTGTGAGCATTTCTAATCAAATAAAAGTAGTAATGAATTGTCTTTTTCAGGGGACATACATGAGCGAGAACTCCTGGTTGACGTAGAAGAGCGTGCCATCTGTAAAGTCTTTGGGCGAGCTAACTGAGGGGTCATACGACAGGACTTGCTTCTTCAGTTTAGGAAAAGCAACCAGTGACTGTAAGGACAAAAAGAAAAAAAAGAAAATGCAAAACACAATGTATTCAAGTCATTGTTTAAAATTTGGAGAACATCAACTTTGCACCCTGGAACATGCCAAAACTATTATGCACAAACATTCTTGCATGATGCGTGAATCTTTCACACAATGAGCAACTTCTGATGTTCTTTTAAAGCAGTTTCAGTCAAATAGGTGAATATTCCTTGAATTCTGAGGCTATTATTAGTTTATTTGATCCATTCTCAATGATGATTATTTTATATAATGCTACATAAGAGTTTCGCTAATCCGCACAGGGTCATTTTATGCATACAGGGAGCCTTTAAGTTTTAATTTTTTTTATACATTGACAGTGTACAATAAACATTAACCTCAAAAGGGAGAGATGCATTGTACCAGGTTATAGCTCAAGCGCTAATTTCCACCCACAGTCACTGGGCAGGCTGATGTTAAGAAGGGTGAAGTGTCTTGCCCAAGGACACGACTGAGACCCGACGGAGCTGGGGCTCGAACCAGCAACCCTCCCAGCTCCTGAGCCACAGTAATGAATCAATTAAAGCCCCAAAATAAAATATTAATGTCCAAAATGAGAAAATGGATCCTAGATTGTAGCCTCTGATTGCATATTAAAAGAGTTTCCCTTGTTGATCAGATTCAGAAACGGTTCCTGCTTTCATGCATCACTGAGCTCATTTAGAAATCCTCACAGATGCATCGAAAATGTTGCTCGACCCCACCGGCGAACATCAGCCATGGGTGTCGACTACTTCTTAGAAACCCTCTGCGTCTACCTGCCCAAATGGACAGAAATACAGAAGCTTTTTGCTCTGACCCAAAGCGTTCGGCGCAACTCTGCATCGGGTAGCTCCGTGGCCAGTTTGAGGTTCTCAAAGCTGATTTTCTCTCTGGGCCTCTGATTCCAGGCGAACAACACCGCGAGCTGGAACGTCGTTACCTCCAGGTCGTACTGGCCTACCTCATTTTTAAAGGTGATCTTAGAAGAAGGGAGAGCAAACAACGAAAAGAGTCAATGTTTGGACTTAACAGTGCTTGAAATTGGGGGGGGGGGGGGGGGGAAAGAAATTGCATAAATGAAACAAAAACCCTAGAAATTTAGAGGCTCTTAAAGACCTCATGACACGAAGCTGAGTTCATGTAAATGTATTATGACATAATGCATCTTTAATGCATTATGCATTTTCAATGCACTTTACGCGATTAGCGTTTCAAAAACATTAGCCTAACCGCAGCTTCAAAACTACGTATCCTCTGTCTGAATGCAGAGATAGATTTAATGCAAAAAAAGAAGATAAAATATGATGATGAAATCGTGACTTCATCCATCTAGTTGTTGGTTATTCTGGTTATAAAGACTAAATACCCCTCATTTTTAAGTCACAATTCAAAATATCCATTTTGTAATGGATTTTACTCACTAAAACAAGAAAAAAAACCCAAAAACCTACATATCCATTATGTGACGTCAGCAACAGAACTGCTCAGGTTGGACAGTCTGAAAACTACCGCTGTCAGGCATGATGGAGGCGCTCATATTTGAAGGCTCGGAAGATCCTTCAGCTTTAGCCTGGAGAGGGTTTTTGAGGTGGAAAATGGTTCTGGTGCTTCTAGAGGTGGTGGTGGCATCGAACCGTACAGGTACGAGCCGAACACAACGACTGAGATGGATAGAAGAAAGCGGGTCAGAGAACGATGAAGCTAACATGGCAGCGGAAGAAGTGACGTCAGCGAAACACAGATTGGATATGGATTAGAAATACCTTTTAATCGTGGCTTCTTTTCCTTTCAAATAATTAAAAAAATGGTATAAATGAGCATAATAATATTAGAGTTTAGTGATTTCTTTTTTTTTTTTTACCTTTGTTCCTGGGATCTGAAAACGTCCCAAATTAATAATCAACAGAAAAGGATAACTGGATAATTGTATCTAAGTGTATATTCCATAACGTAATATAGTGTGGGATATTGGTCCAAGGAAGTCCCATTTTATTCAGTGAATAGCTAAAAAAAAAAAGGTAAGATATAAATTACTTTTCCTACCATTGTTTATTTCTGAGAATGAAAAAGCAACTATTTTTAAAGATATTCAAAACAATATTGTCTATTTTGTGTAGCACTTGCAGTCCAGAGCGTTTAAATGAGATGCTTCACAAGCATGTGTGATGTAAAATGTTATTTTAGTGAGCAAAAGTATTTGGGTGGTCTACACTTTTGTGCACAAGCCAAAAAGAAGTGGCAGTTAGAGTGGCAGTAACATTTAAAACCAATATCTTGTAAATTATATTTAGAACCCTGATGCATATTGTAATTCAAAAATTTCTTCCATAACAGGCTGTGGCTTTTGTCAAGTGCGTCAACAAACGTAGAATGCGTTCTCTCGCTAACGTCACTTCCAGCTTTATGCTCGTTCAGTGCGCGGCGATACGAGTAAAATGCTAGTCACCGCAGCAGTTTTTTCCTCTCAGTAGGATTATGCAATGCGTGTTTATAACTTTGAAATAGCCCATTGGGTTCGGATTTCTTTATTATGTGTTTTGTTTAAAAATGTCAGCTTCGTGTCATGAGGTCTTGAAGAGAAGTAGGCTCCTTTTGTATCGATTCGATCCACTCACAATGCCGTTGGACATGAGGTGATGCCAGTGGAGTTTACGACCGCTGTGATTCCTCTTGTAGAAGTCCTCCACCTCTGGGATGAGGTCCTCCAGCTCTGTGGGCAGCGAGACAAAAACCTTTTCGCTGCTCCGTGACCAAGCCCCGGCGTTCAGGATCTTGATGTTCACGCTGTCCGCTGCAGGAGGAGAAAGACGAAGGAGGAACGACTGTAGAGGCTTCCAAGCGTTTCAGAAATACACACATTGTAGTTTCTTTACCAAATATGACGTTCAGCTGTTTTACTTGATAAAGACAAAGAACTTTATTGAATGCATTGTAAAAGCGTTGCACGAATATTAACTATTAGACTTTTTAAAGAAATGTCAAAGTCAGCGGTTAATAACATTGAAATTACTGCACAAAAAACAATTTCAGCTACCGTAATTTTCGGACTATTGAGCGCAGCTGAATAAAAGTTGCACATTTTCATGTTGTAACATGAGATATTTACACAGAAAGACTGTAAACGGAGGAATTTTTTTTTTATTACCTCCCAGAGGAAGTAATGTTTTCGTGCCCGTCTGTCTGTCTGTCAGCAACATAACTCAAAAAGTTATGGACGGATCACTGTGAAATTTTCAAGAAATGTCCACAAAAGGGACCAGAACCTACAGATTACATTTTGGGATTGATCCGACATGAAGCGCGTATCCACCCACCGACCAGCGGTGCCAACCTCCACGCCTCTCCCTTGTCAGAGAGCTCACAAGCGGCTCCCTTCGTGCAGGAGCCCCGAATCTCCGCTCTCCGCTGGAAGAGTGCAGCAATGCGTCTCATTGACAGATATTTTATTGGAAAAGTACAGAAAGTTAGAATTTGATAACAACATGGGAATTGGGGGGGCGGGGTTTGGATGAGTGGCCCTGGTAGTGGTCTGAGTGCTTTTCTATTTTTAATCTAAGACGTGCTTTTTTTCCCCAAACCTTGCCTGAAAATCAGCAGTACGGCACCAACACAACACGACAGTAACATGCCTGGTTAGAAAATAAAACATTCTTTCGCCTACCAGAAATGCCATCGGTTGCCATCTTCCTCACTAAAGTCACTGTAGTCGTCTTCTTCGGTGTCTTTATGTCCTCTGAAAGCTTTTGTCGTCTTTTTACACTGACTCAGTTCTTCCCGCCGCCTCCTCCAAAGTCTCACCATCAATTCATTGATGTCATGCCTACGTGCCAAGGGTGTGTGCATGAAAACTGCCGGTAGTGTCTTCTTCTCCACATAGTCTTTCCCCACACGTCTGTCTCACTTTTGCACTTCCTGCTATAGTGCCCCCCCGGAGGCTGTTAGCCTGTAAAAATCTATAAATTAGCCACATCGTTGTGTAGGACGCAGGGTCCAAAGCTTGTGAAAAAAGCAGCGGCTTATAGTCCGAAAATTACGGTATGTTAATATTTCAAAATGAAAATCCTGAATGCACAGGCAGTCCAAACCACATAAAAATCCACTGAATTCGAATTTACCGACTTGGCTTCTGTTCTTTCTTTGTTTCTGATCGAAACGGGCGACCTGGTTTGCTTTTGCCAGTGTCGTACCTGGTAGAGCCAGCTTGTTGTGTTTGTGCATCTCCTTGAAGACCTGATTGAGGTCCTCTGACACCTTGATGTCCTGAAACATCCTGGCCAGCTTGTTCACGTAATCGGCAGGCATTCCTACTTCCTACGAAGACATAATTGCACACACACACACACACACACAAAAGATTTGCACAAAAACACAGAAAAACAAAAAAGGTAAGAGGAAAAAAGTGTCAAAAAATGAATTAATTTTCATTTAAATCTTTTTTTGGGATGTGTCCACTTTAGGGACATTTAGCTGAACGTCTGTAGGAATAGCACAAAACTTCAGGCCTATTTGGTCTTCACCCGTCGCCAATGGTTTTAACATGAACGTTGCCCTACCCCTACTACAGCGCAGTTTGAGTACACACAATTTCTTCACATTTCCTGGTTCGGCATGGCCGAGGTTAGCACTCAGACGCAAGGTAACTGATCTGATTTAGTCTTAGCCGCATGCATGGGTGCCTACAAATACATAAGAGCAATACGAAACCTGTTCACAGGGACATGAAATGATAGATGTGTTGTCTCGTGCGACCCCTTATGTTGTGCCACCCTGGGGGACTGCCCAAAAGGCCCTGCTACCAGAAAACCTTTTGATGGTGACATCTTACAAAGAAAATTGCTCCGTAAGTGAAAAAAGCTTTAAAATTGGCCCAAGAAAGGCTAAAGTGAAGCTAAAGATGGCACTGAAGGAAGTTTGGTCGCTCCACACCCGCACTGCGAGTTTAAAGCGCGTTAAGGGCGGGACTCCACCAGGGTTGCATTTTTTCACAGATTAAATTGCAAAACCTTGGTACAACTTTTGTACCAAGGTTTTTAGGACAACTTTTCAGATTGAGTGGCTTTGGGGTTTATAGCTGAAGAAGTCGTCTTTCGGTCCTCGTTAAGCAGAGACCTCCGACGGTTCATGTCCAAGCGTGAATCCGTGGGATGCAGATGCTCTACCGCTCTGATAAGAAGATGGGAGAGCTGGGCCTATTGGCCAGTCGAACAACGTTGCAACCCCGACCTCTGTTCAGAAGCTGCGGGGAAATGACAGAACCAACAAACCAGATCGCCTATAAAAGCAGCTCAAACGAGATTGCCCCAGACACCCTGCGGAGGAAACTCACTTTTAAAAAGGTTTTATTTCTCATCAAATGCTTTCCAGTGTGCTGAGCGACCAGATGAGGTGGTTTTGAAATCTGACAAGGATGTTCTTTGGATGGGAATGTTTCAGACCTGGATGGTCTATATCCATAATGTATTAATGATTTATCCAATGATATTTAATTATTTGCATACTATTTCTTATCTTAAATTTAATCTTTATTCAGCTAATTTAATCTATGTAATAATTTGTACCTCTTTTTTTTTAAATCAATCAAAAATTAAAAAAAATTTAAAAAGACTTATAAACAAGAAAATAAATAAAGATGTTTTCCATTCATTTTCAAATACAATTTTATCTTAATAAATTGTTTTGTATTTATTAAACTATATTCATTTGTTGATCAAAGGGAGAGATTACTTTATAACCCCCCCCCCCCCCCAAACTTGCAAACAGCTGCAGATTATGCATTATGTGTGGACGTAAGACTTGTGGACCAACTATTTTATTTGAGTTTGTTAGGGAATATTTATATGCAACTAAAATTCAATGAACTAGTTACATTCTTAGTAAGTGAATCTAGGATAATGTGTCATGTTAGAAACAAATAAACGCTTTCTGCATGTAATGTTTTCATAGCAATGTATGAGTGCTGGATGTCATGACCTTGTGAGGCTGCTTCACTCTCTACTATCAGAGCGGCGTTATTCAGCCTTGCTGGGCCAGACATATTATTATTATTATATACTATATAATGTTAGGAATAGAAGGATTTGAAGGGGCTTGGCGATGTGCACTGTTTTGGGTGGACTATTGCTTTCATATTGGCCAATATGCTGTATTAAATATCAAAAACGCCTGATGGACTCCAGTTTCATCTTTGTTAAAAAGAAAATTCAGCTATTTTTGCCACGATTGGACCCTTGTGGATGTAAAAAGACCGTTTTTATTCGAAAACTGTTCCTCCTCTGTTCCGTCAGTGATATGAAGCTTCGAACCGTGACATTATTTTGCATTTCCCTGAGTAGTTTGACAAAAGCGTTTACTGTGTCCACAGTTATGGTTGTATCCTTGATTGGCAGAAATCATTGGAAACAAAACAAA
This sequence comes from Valencia hispanica, assembly GCA_963556495.2. NCBI lineage: Eukaryota > Metazoa > Chordata > Actinopteri > Cyprinodontiformes > Valenciidae > Valencia > Valencia hispanica. The sequence goes on from OY747700.1 coordinate 10,297,098, forward strand.
ACAGTGTAATGGGTTAAAGCGCTTTTTACAAAAGGTCATCAGAACTTGCTCCTTAATGGATATACAAAATTTCCCAATCTCATAAACCAATATACACCCTAAATGCGAATTTAAAAAATGATAAAGTAAGGTTGTTTTAACAGGAAAAAACAACTTATGTACTGATATAATCTTTGGGAGGTTAAGAAGTGTGAAAAGGACATGGCAGCCGACGACTGCTTCAGCCTGAGAACAGACTTTATGAAAACAAGAAGTTTCCTGCATTAACATCGCTTCATATCAATGATGATTTCAGTATTCCTCCTGAGTCTTTGCTACGGTGAGTAACAGGAGAGTCTGACTCACCCTCAGCCACTCCACCATGTTCTCTTCAATCTCGCTGTCGGCTGAAATGTCCAGAATCAGGCGCCTCGTCAGGTGCGCTTTGTGGTATCGCATGAACACATCTTTGTTTTGGACGTACTTCAACACCAAGAGCTGCGAGGGCGGAGGGGAAACTATGAAACCGGTGGCAGAGGACGGGCGGAAGGGTTGAAAGAGTCACTCACCACTTCTTTGAGTTTGAGCTCGATTTCTTCGGAGGTGAGCTTCTTGCTGAGCGGTGTTTTCCTCAGCAACATGTCACAGTAGTTCGCCAGCAGCTCGGGGCACTTTGACTCTGGCTGAGTCTTCATACCCACACTGGTTAAAAAGCAAACAGTCACACGTTGACGTAAACTTTATGATACGGTGACACGTTTTAATGGGTTATTTCAAACTCACCCCTTCTGTTTCATAGGCAGCTCCAACTTGAAGATTGTCGCATCATTGACGACGGCCTTGTAAGCCTTGGATGAATGAAAGCAGAAGGATTTAAAAAGCACAGCAAATGTATTAAAACAAAAAAAGGTAAATGTTGCGGTGTCTTGCTTACATCATTTACATCATTTGTTAAGGCCAGAAACATTTGTAAAATGTGCTATTGGCATCAAGTTTGTGTCTTTAAACTAAAATAAAACTCCAGATGATTCCATTCTGAGTTTGAGAAGCTTCTGGTTGGTCAATCGAGTCCATCTGAGTTAATTGGTGGCACCCCTGTGGATGCATATAAAGTTGCCCCCCCAAACACAGAACCTCTTTCTTTGACATCATTGGGAAAATCCAGATAAATCAACCAAGACATCAGGAGAAGAATCGTGGACCTCCACAAGTGTAGCTCATCCTTAGTGCAATTTTCAGATGCCTGAAGGTCCCACGTTCATCTGTTCAGACAGTAATACGCAGCTATAAAAACATGGGAATGTCCTGACCATCATACAGATTGGGAAGGAGACGGAGTCCCAGAGAGGAACGTTTTTTTGTTGTGAAATGTACGAATCAACCCCAGAACAACAGCAGAAGACCTTGTGAAGATGCAGACTGAAACTGGTCAGAGAGTGTCTCTATCCACAGTAAAACCAGTGCTGTACCACCATAGACCAGACTACAGTTTGCAAATGCATATGGGGACGTAAATCTGAATTTTTGGAGACATAAACGGAGAACTGTTTGGACATAATGACAAATGGCAAATTTGGAGGAAAAAAAGGGGGCAAGCTTTGAAGCCTCAAAACAACATCCCAACTTTGAAGTACGGGGGTGGCAGCATCATGCTGTGGGGCTGTTTTGTTTTGTGCACTCACAAAAAAGATGGCATAATGAGAAAAGAAAGTGATGTGGACACATTGATTCTACCAAATACTAAGGAAGTGTACAGGTCCTTCTCAAAAAATTAGCATATTGTGATAAAGTTCATTCTTTTCCATAATGTAATGATAAAAATTAAACTTTCATATATTTTAGATTCATTGCACACCAACTGAAATATTTCAGGTCTTTTATTGTTTTAAAACTGATGATTTTGGCATACAGCTCATGAAAACCCAAAATTCCTATCTAAAAAAATTAGCATATCATGAAAATGTTCTCTAAACGAGCTATTAACCTAATCATCTGAATCAACTAATTAACTCTAAACACCTGCAAAAGATTCCTGAGGATTTTAAAAACTCCCAGCCTGGTTCATTACTCAAAACCGCAATCATGGGTAAGACTGCCGACCTGACTGCTGCCCAGAAGGCCATCATTGACACCCTCAAGCAAGAGGGTAAGACACAGAAAGACATTTCTGAACTAATAGGCTGTTCCCAGAGTGCTGTATCAAGGCACCTCAGTGGGAAGTCTGTGGGAAGGAAAAAGTGTGGCAGAAAACGCTGCACAACGAGAAGAGGTGACCGGACCCTGAGGAAGATTGTGGAGAAGAACCGATTCCAGACCTTGGGGGACCTGCGGAAGCAGTGGACTGAGTCTGGAGTAGAAACATCCAGAGCCACCGTGCACAGGCGTGTGCAGGAAATGGGCTATAGGTGCCGCATTCCCCAGGTCAAGCCACTTTTGAACCAGAAACAGCGGCAGAAGCGCCTGACCTGGGCTACAGAGAAGCAGCACTGGACTGTTGCTCAGTGGTCCAAAGTACTTTTTTCGGATGAAAGCAAAGGACCTGTATGTATACTCTCTACTTGTTCTGACATTTCAAAAATACAAAAAATATGTCAATATTATTGATCTAAAACAATCAAGTTTTCTCTGATTTGATGATTGACATTAAATAAAAACAATGTGTGTTTTTCTTCGGAAGCATATGTAAATATCTGGTTTCTGTACGTTTAGAAAGGTGACAAACCCCCATTTATCCACTTTGCTATTTTAAAATTTCTTATTTAATTTAGGTACAATGTCCCCAATAGGGGAGCGGGGGGGTGTGTGTGTGTGTGTGTGGGGGGGGGGTAACTTAGAAGCTACTAAACAAATCCTCAGACTTTTTAACAAATAATTACAGCATGGAATCTGGGGTATGTTTTTGTGTACCTGATGTTCGATTAAAATAGCTTGAAAACCAGATAAATATCATCAAATATACTTATTTCTACAGCTTTAGGAGCTAAAAAGGTAATTGTTTCACGGTTTAAAGGTTAAACTACAAACAAACCTTATCTCTTGCTGTGAGGAAGCGAGGGTCGTCCTGGAAAGCCTCCTTCACCAGCTTACTGAAGCGGTTGAACAAAGTAAGCAACTGCTCCACGTACTTCTCAGAATCCTGCAAGCACATACATTTAAAAGGAGTCATGCCCTGTAATTTTCACTTTTCCATGAGAAAAAATGTATGTTATGATTGCCTAACGATTATACACTGCCCGGGAAGCCGATATTTAAAAGTGAAGCGTTTGTTTACCCCTGGGTTCGTCAACCAGCCCACGTGCACGCGCACTCAAATACGTGGTTTTAATTTCTGGCCGACTTGACGTCAAGGATATACCATATATAGACATCGCAGACCTACCTATGCTGCAGGAAGCCCGCCCTGCTCCTCTCTCCCCCCTAGTGATGGGAATTCCAGCTCTTTTTGGAGAGCCAGTTCTTTTGGCTTGACTCATCATAAAGAGCTGCCTCTTTCGGCTCCTCAGATTTTCTGTTGCTTAAAGTGTATTTATTACCAAAATTAATGCAGAACGATGTGTACCAAATGTACCAAAACAAGCGGGGGGGGGGGGGGGGGGGGGGGGGGAATGAAAAAATAAAAAAAACGGCTCCCAATGAGGAGCCGGCTCCCATCGTTCACTTCAAAGAGTTAGCTCTTAGAGCCGGTTCGTTCGCGACCGACACATCACCGATTCGAAGTACGAACTCCACCGTGAAAGATGCAGAAAGTTTCTTCACGCAATGATGCATGAAGAAGACATATTCGTGACAGCCTTTTATTTTAATCAGCTAAATCAGCTAAAACCATTTCTGCCAGAAACGTAGTGCACACATGAGTTGCTCTGTTGTTGACTGCCAGAATCAACATGGAAATATTTTATTTTTTTTACACTGGAATCCTTTACGAATTTGGGACAATATCAGGCGAAGTTGGCATCGAAACTCCGTTTGGAAAAAGGGGCCATTCCAACAATCAGAGACTTGCCTGCAATTGAAATTGTAAGCCTGTGTTTTTATTGCTCTGCTGTGTGTAACAAACAGCAGCTAACTGCTAATGTGGCTATTGTATGCTAGCGGGAGTAGTAGATATGCTGAGACGTTACCTGCGGTGTCAACCCCCCTCCTTCCTGCCACCAATCAACGCGCCCCTCATTTGCATTATTACAATGCCCGTCCACGACAGCCAAAGTATTGCATCAGATCTCGCGAGACAATAATGCCTTCAGAAATAAGGGTCAGAGGAGCTCTGTGTTTACTTTTTTCAACTTTTCTTTTCTAGAAAGGCCTGAAAGACTATAATAGAGCGTGGGTATCCAAGATAATATTAGGTTATGACTCCTTTAAAAGACAAGCTGCAGGAAGAGAAACCGCGCCCCCCGCTGATAACGTCAGACATGTCGGCTGAAACGGCGAAGATTCGATTTGGTGAACGTACTGTAGTGATGGTCTCAGCGGCAGCCACCATGTCCGCCAGTCCAGCGTTGATGATATGCTCTTCTAGGTCTTTCAGCATTGGCTCAATCCCACTGGGAACCTTGTCCATTAGTGAAAACATGAGGTGCAGCTCTGCTCGGAGAGTGGGAAAAGAAAAATCAGAGTTACAAACGAGACACGAAACATGATGGACGACGGCAAATCCGTGGAGCTCACAACCATAGCATGTATTGAATATCCGGAACATTTGCAGAGAAATGTGTTGTTTCGATAAGCCGTTTATGCCTCAATGATTTAGAGGTAAAGAGACCCCTCAATTGAGGGGTTGAATCTGTGTACTTATGAGAGGACACTTAGCAAATTGATACTGCAAGCTTTCCGGCATTTACCAGCAGCCTGCCACAGAGACAAAGCTTTCCATTTATTCAGGTGAATCAATGAAAACTAGCACAGATAGGACTCAACCAAGGCTGTAACGGTAAAGGAAAAAATCGAAATCACAGTTTGGTAAGTATTTGGGGTTTTAAAGTCACGGTATGTCTTCGCTACACTTTAATGAAGAAAATCGAATATGAATATGCATATGACATCTTTTTTACTTTGATCAGCATTAAGCAAAGAAACTTTTTTTCAAGAGTTCCTTCGTTTCAATTACTGGAATTAATTTGATTTTATTATGTTCTATAACTTAACAGTTGAAATTATAGAACTGACTGAGATTTCAATGGATAAAAAACAGTCAGTATTAATGTTTAGAGATGTTTAAATAATACATTGGCCATACTTGGGAATAAAACATACTTAAATCACTTTGGATTTGTTTTGATATTTCGACAGCCTAGTTCCCAGCTGTATTTGAATGCAGCATGGGCAGCTGTTGGGAAAATCCCTTCTCATGGGGATTCTGCTGACTTGCATTTTATTTAAAATAAATAGTTTGGGCTGATTGGATGCCACTGGTAGCCATGTGGACGTCAGCTGGTTTTTCTCTAGTATCAGTGATGTTTATGTTCAGCTTCACATTGTTTCAGGTGAGTCATTCAGTTCAGAGCAGAGCGTGTTATGGACCTTATTGCTGTAGAAGATGCGTTAACTGAAAAAGTTCTGGTTTGGTCCATCTTTCTTTTTCGACTCTAGCTGCATGAGAAACCGTTAATGTTCCCAAATAGAGTTTAGTGATAGCTGGGAGTCCTTTCCGTTTTGTTTTGGTGTCACTTTTTAAAATAGCGCTGCGCTCTGAGTTCAGCACATAAACATTCTGCATGTGTTCAGATAGAAAACAGCTGGATTCGTTCGGTACACGTCCGCACAGAACCGACAGCGCCATACCAACAAGTCCGATTACAAAGACATGTACCTTTACACCCCTAGACTAAACACAATCTGATTGCAAAAGTACTTTATTTTTAAACTTAAAATGCAAGTAAAAATGTATACAGTGCCAAAAGTACTTTACGCAGACATCCAGTCACGGTGAGCATCCCTTCCCCCTCCCCAGCAAGAAACCAAACCTCAGAAAACCTACTTCTATTTTTTTAAGTCTAGCTGGGCAATGTCCGGTCGAAAGTGATGCAACCAGCAGCGGATATTAGTTTCAGTTGGACAAAACAACTAAGATTACTTCAACAAACAGACGAGGAATCATGTCGGCCAGTGCGGAGGTACTCACTTTCCGTCTCGTTGCGCTTAATCATTCCTGGACATTCGGCTAGGATGGTCTCCTTGAACGAAGTCACCAAAGCGTTAACGCAACACTCCATAAGCTGTGGAGGAAAGAAACTTGGATTTAATGTCTAGATGTGCAAACTGGCATCCAACAGATACAAATAAGTTTATGAACTTACCCAAACCTAAAAAATACAAACTCTGACCGGGAGTATCAAATCAAACTTTATTTATATTTTCATACAAGAAATTGCATCACAAAGTGCTTTACAGATTAAAATGACCCCACATAAACCACATTCCCATCCCTCCCCCACAAAATTTAAAAGCAGGTTCACAGTTATTGCACAATGTCCATCTTCAGGAAATAAAATATGATTTATAGGGGAAAATAAATAGTATTTGCCGCCCCCCCCCAGATCTGATGAAAGACACCTACTGCTTGAACAGAATTACATTCACGACGTGTCTCCAGATATCTAAGTGCTCTTTTCTCCTCCTCTCGGAGTTTTGCATCAGCCTGCAGGAAAAAAAAGAAAAAAAAGAAATGAACACGAAGCACAGAAATATTGCCATGCATGCAACGAAAAGAACAAGTTGCAATCACAGACGTCTGTTTATTCGATTGGGATCTAATGTAATGTACTATTTGGAGAAGGACTACGAGCCTTTTGCCACAACCCATGTAGGGGTCAGAAAACACGACACATGAAAGGCTAACACTGCACATCCCCTCGTCCCCACTGTAAAACATGGCGGCAGATTCATCATGCTGTGGGGATGCTTTAATAAGCAGGGTAGGGGAAGCTAGTGGGACTTGAAGGAAAGATGAATGGAGCTAAATATGAAGCAATGCTGGAGGAAAACCTGTTAGAGGTCGCAAAAGGCTTGAGACTGGGTCAGGGGTTCAACAACGTTGGAGACACAGCTACAGTTTTACACCAAAGAATATTGATGAGTCAACGTCTAAACCTAAATCTAACTGAAAACCTAAGAGGGCAAAGCTGTAGCTGCAGCAGAAGGTGCTTCTAGAAAGTATCGACTCTGAAGGGACGAATACAAACACATCCGTTCCCTTTCACTTCAGCTATGTGTGAGGCAATTACATAAAACCAAGATTAAATAAAGAGTTTGTGGCTGTAACGGGAAAAACTTCAAGGGATGTCGGAATTTTTTTTTCTCCAACGCACTGTATTTTGACTGAACATTAGGGAAACTTTCTTGATGTAGGGATGCAGCTCCTGTGGTTCGACTTTGCACTGAAATATATTAAAACAGTAAAATCCTGCCCTAACTTTGCAGTAACCGTCATGAGTTTGTTAAACAGACGCTCTACTTAACCGCTCAAAGAAGTGGTATTCAAAGTGTGGACACACGATGCAATTCAAAAATGGTACAGCACAGCAGCACAGGCAGCTGATGGCATTTAGATTAGAATATCCCTGAACTAAAGTCATCGTGCGCTGCAACATTTTAGGTACCAAGGTGCAATTTATTTGCCTTTTATTGACAATTTTGGCTTTAATGTTTATGTAATAGTAAGTAGGACCACAAAAGCAGACTCATTCAATAAAGTCGGCTAAATACAGGAAGTGTTTTTCCCCCCAAAAAAGAGACCCATATTATGTTCTTGTTTCAAAGAAAAAAATATTTTCCCAGACAATAAATTAAGAAAGACTGTCTTATAAAATGCCAAATCTGGAAGCCTGTTTTTGTGCTTTGATTTTAAATAATTTACAAATCCCTTTTTCTACCAAAAAAATTAAACTAAATAAAATCAGAGTACTTTATGTGTTTCATTAGAATATTGGACGTTAAATACTCTGTTGACTCAATTATTAATTAATTATTTTTGTATTTTTCCATTGATGGGTTTTGAACACCACTGACTTGATCATAAAACTTTTAGGACAGTCAGAAAACTCCATAATTAAACGATCCAACAAGAGGGAAACCCGTACGTATTTCATGTAGTTCTGGACACCGTTTTGTTGCAGGTAGGACGGCGCCTGTGTTCTGTAGAACCTTTCTGTAGAGTCCAGGTAGGCTTTCTCAAAGTTATCCCTGTAGATCTGCAGCTTGTCCTCTGGGTTGGAGCACAGGTTGACTGGTGGGAGAGAAGACAGAAGGTACCAGTCAGGGCTGAAAACATTTAGCTGCGAAACAAATGTTTTCTGTGGCTTCAACGATTTTTAGATTCTGGAAATGTTTGTTCGCATATACATCTGACTCATACAAAGACTCACAAATTTCAGTGCTGTCATATGTTTTTCATAAAGTCAGATAATTTATTTGACGTGTGTCAAGTCTATGATCCATTCTTGTCTCGTTAGTCCTTGGAAGCTATTTGTTTTCTGGCTTGTTTCTCCGCTTGCTTTCTGAGAACCGTGAATTGAACCGTTAAACGTTCAATTAAAAAAAAAAAAAAAAAAAAAAAAAACACTTTATCCCTTTGGAAAATTTAATGTTTTTGTAACTCTCATCATCCAAGTATCTTCAAAGAGTCGTTGATAGCAGTCAGTCTCGCAATGACTCTGAAGAAGCCTCTGACTGAAGACTATTGCTGTATGACAACAGATCAATTTCCAGGCAGCAGAGACAATATTCCAAAGTAACACGTCCTGGATGACACCATTTGGTAGCAAGCACTGCTACTCAACCTCATTTGCTTTTGCCACTCTTTAAATCTCTGTCTGGACGTATGGTTGGATGGATGTGATCCTTGCCCATTAGGATGGATGGAAGAGCCATATTCTCAACTCCTCTTGGATTTGTGGTCGAAGCTCAGGTTTTACTTGAGCTTTTGAGATGCTAATCAGCTGCTCCCAGTTATTAAATAAAAAAACAAAACATCGCTGCTACGGTTACACAGCAAAAATCCTTTCAGCTGCATAGCTTCCAAAACCAGAAGAATAACTGTCCAAAGAACATGTCAAACAAAAAAAAAAAAAAAAAAAAAACTATAAACAAAAACTAATCAGAACTAATTTAACAGAGCTACTCCAACATCCTACCAACATCAGCAGCGCAATTCTACAACATTAGTACATAAATTACATAGACAATCATCATCGGCTTTGAGCTCTACATTAAAAAAAGTTAATTGCAAATTAATTAATACAAACCTGATCACTTGGCATAATAAATAAAAAATAATCTAAACTGTCACCACAAACTCTGGAAAATAAGACATTTGTCTCTGCTGGCTTGCTGTGTTTTTACTAGGGGTGTGTCGATTCACCATAAATCGATTAATTGCGATTTGAAACGTGCAAAATCAATAGCGACTCAAAAGTGTTAAAAAATTGATTATTTTTCATAATAATTAAATGAGAAAAACATAAAAGTCCGGTGTGCCGCACGGACGTTTTTAGGAGCCGGACCGGCAAAAACAACAAAAACATGTTCCAGGCATGCAGCACAAAATTCACAAAATACAGCAAATATTTTGCACTGTAGTTTTGAAAGAAGCGTCTTTGTTGTTGTGTATCATTTTAGGAGCAACATCTTCTTTTCCCCGGACATGTTCCACTTTTTCGGTGCTGTCCGGGGCGTCCTCCCCGAGCTGCAGCTCATCTTTACCAGACGTCAGCCAAAGTGTAGCTTTCAGTATTAAACAAGAAGGAAATTTCTTTCATTCCATCCTGGTGGCGACTAATGTTTGGCGGAGAGCAGCGTACTCATAGCTGGTAGATTAGTTTCTGTGTATGACAGGTGGCAAACATCCCATTGGTCAAAGTGACGCAAAAACTATGAAAACACTGCAAAGTTACAGTTCTGTATTAAATTGATCGCGAATAAAAAAACAAAGACTGGAGTATAAACATTAAGTCTCTTCGGGAGAATTCTGCTTTTTGTTTTCTATTACTTTTAATAGCAAATAATATTTATTTTTTCAGAATATAATTTCAGATTTTTGCGTAATTTTTGTCCTGTATGACTTAAAAAGGGAGCTATTATTGTTATAGGTTTATTTTCCAATACAGAAGAATATTTCTGTTGAGATTTTAAATTAATTTAATGGTTGACTTGTAAAAGCTATTCTGAAGTTTATTTAATTATTCTTTTTAAACACACAGAGCAGAAATACTTTAAATATGTTAAAATCAAAAGTCTTCTTTAAGTAAACAGAAAATGATTGATGTGTTTAAGGATTAAATAAGTTTCCTCTTTTATGGAAATCAAAATAGAATCACCCTATGTTATATTTAAATTCCCAACACACATTTCCTTTAGTTTTCATTGAAATTATGACTTTGATATGATTATGAAACATATTTGGACGTGTGTTGGTTTGAGGTTTGACAAGAACAAAAGACAGGACATCAATTGGTTTGGATAGTTCAATTAATGGAAACTGGATGGATTTAATAGTAGAAAGTAGCCGTGGAAGGAATGAAGAAAAAAAAACGTAAATGGGGAAAAAATATGCAACAAAAATAATCGTTTTATAATCGAATTGTGAGGCATCCAAGATGGAACACCCCTAATTTTTACGCAGTACAGATGCATTAACCTTCACACGTCATGCACGTCAATTATCGACTTCAAAGTCCTTCTTACCGTATGATTCACGTACGCCTATAACGAGCTGAGAGTCAAAGGCCTCCCCCAGCCTCTCGGCGTGCACCAACTTCATTGCACTGTCCTGCAGGCGACTCTTAATGTTAGAAAATATCGACTCATTCCACGTGTCCAGCATTAGCTGCAGAAAGTGAACAGAGGATGTTAAAACTGCACAAAAATGTTTGAATTAAGACGCAGTCAGGAACACCTAATAATGCCTTTTACACAAAATATTTGTAAACTAAATTCTATTCTCCGACTCTCTTTTTAAATAATAAATTTGAAGGTGAAAAGATAATACTATAGATGGATTTGTAAGACAGCTGATTCATAGGTGCTCCATACTGTCTTGTTGATAATTAGAGAAATTATGTGTGAGCTTCTGTTTTCTAACCATTCCTTAGGACTCTTCCTTCCCATTACTCCTCACCGTCTTTAAATATAACTTTTGGTAAATATCAATTCTTCGTCTGTCTGCTAACATGTAAAATGAAAGTGCCTATAAAAGGTATTCACCCTCTTGGATGTTTTACCCTTTTTACTGCTTTTACAAATCAATCACCTCCTTTAAAGTTACTGACCTAATTTCTATGCATGTCTTTAAATATTGCTTCTAGCAAAAACCAACAGTGCTGCTGCCGAAAATTTCGTTGTAAGGCTTTTTTGTTTAACAAAATCAACAGAGCTCCAGCTAATTGGTGCTAGTCTCACAATCAGGCGAATGGAGATGAGTGATTGTAGTATAAAGACATCTGTGTCTGGAAGGTCCATTCACTGGTTAATCAGTATTCCTGACTAAAGAAAGCTCCAAGAAAATCAGAGAAAAGGTTGTTGAAAAGTATAAGTCAGGGGATGGACTTAAAAAAAATTTATCTCTGAGGCACAGAACATCCCGTAAAGGAGGAATATGGTTGATGTGTATTCTCTGGCTTGAGCACATCCTCCTCAGAGACTGAGTGAGCGCGCAAGTAGGAGACTAATGAGAGAGGCCACCAGGACAACGGTGATACGCTGAAGGAGTTACAAGCTTCGGAAGCTGAGATGGGAGACACCCTGCAGACAACAACTGTTGCCGTGGTTCTTTACCACTCAACGCTTTATGGGAGAAAGCCACTGTTGGAGGAAACTCATCATCGAGACCGGACTAGAGTTTACCAAAAGGCACGTGGGAGACTCTATGGTCAAGTGGTAGAAAGTCCAAAATGAATATTTTTGTCCATCAGACAAGACACCATGTCTGGCATACACCAAACACGTCATGTTTTTGAAAGTGACTTCAGTCTGAATGGTCACGTCGCATGAAATCACAAAGTGAGGTTTTGGACTTGATTAGGGAAATTTTTACCGGTTCCAGCATTAATTACCAAACTGCTGCACAAACACTAAAACCTGTAGCCACCATTTTGAGGTATTTGTTTTCGAGCCCCTCCGTTACAGGATAAGTCAAAAAGTATGCCGCTTTAGGGCCATTAACTGTTCACACTGGAGGGTGTTTGCCATGCATTTCAGTCACAGTGTAAACAACAATTGGATTTAATAAAAATATCAGAATTGACCATTAAGACCTACAGTGTTAACGTAACTACGGCTTCAGAGAACATTTATTTTCCAGCGAGACAACGACCCGGAGCGCCCGGCTAAAGCTACACAGATAAGGTTAGAAGACAACAAGGAGGATATCCTGGAGTGGCCCAGTCAAAGCCCAGACCTCAACCTGATAGAAAATCTGAGGCAGGACTTGAAAAGAGCTGTTCACAGCCAATCCCCACACAACCTGACAAGAGCTGGAACGGAGGAAAACCGCAGCATCCAGACGTGCAACCTAATGGACCCCTGTCCACACCGACTCCGCCAAAGGTGCATCTACTAAATGCTGACTTGAGGAGGGTGAATATTGATGCAATCACTTATTTTATGTTGAATACTTATTTTTATTGTCATTATTTCGTAGAAATCAGTTTACATTTTAACATTAAAAAGCCAAATTTTGTTGACGACGATTGATATGTCGAGAGGGGGTGAATGCTTCCCTTTTTGGCGCTCCAACGGTTCATGGCGGCTCACCCTATAGCGTGTTCTCATTCCCTCCGTCTCACCTTCCGTACAATGCTGTCCTCCATGTTTGTTTTCTTGTTGCTGCCTTGTTTCCCCATCAGCGTAATCTCCAGCTGACAGAAAGGTTTGGGCAGGATGTCACACTGGGTGAAGAACTTCCTCCACTCCACGATGTAGGCCTTCAGCAGAGCCGTGTCATCTTGGTGGCTCAGCACGCGCTGCCATGGCAACAGATACACAGAGAGGTGATACACAACTCCCGAAAAATGCTTCCCGAAAACTCCCAGGAACGGAGGTCGCGCACAGATAACGAGCGTTGCATTTCTCAGCTGTCCTCTAAGGACAGATGATTATTGAAGACACCCAACGTAGACTTATCTGTAAGATCAGTCGAGAATTAAACATCCACAGAAGAAAAAGCAAACCAGCTTTGATAGAGGTTTAGATCGGCTTTGTAGAGTTCTGCAGGAAACAACAGTTTTGAAGGTCTTTTAAAAGTTTCTCTTAGACTTTGGCTGCTTTTTCACCAGCTTTCAGTCTGGTGGCTGACTATTTTAGAAGAAAGCCGTTATTCCACACTGTGTGCACAATAATTAGGCAAGTGAGCATTTTGTTATATTTTAAAATCCAAGCTAGATAAACTTGAATGCTTGATGTGTTTAACTATAGCAGGTGATGCGTATCTGTGTAATGAGGGAAGTCGTGGCCTAAGGAGGTCAACAATCTATATCGAGGCGTGCATAATTATTAGAAAGCTTCTTTTCTTCAGCAAAAATGGGCAAAAAAAAAAAAAAAAAGGTTATACCGACTCTGAAAACAGTCAAAAGTCCTGTGCGTGCATCAGTAACGGGCACAGAGCTCCCCTTCGAGTCAGACGCCAGCAAGGTGGAAGAGGGGTACCGATGTGGGCTGGCATTATTAAAGATAAGGTGTTTGGAGGTTTCTGGGTTGAAGAAGGCCTCAAATTAAATTTTCTTCAAGCAGGAAGAAGTGTGCATCTTCCAAAAAGAAAGATTTTTTTTTTTCCAGGACAACGCTCCATCACATGCATTCAAGAACTCCTCTGCATGGCGAGCCACTGAAGGCGTTACAGATGAAAAAACGAATGACATGGGGCCCCCTTCCTCACCTGACCGGACCTCATCTGAGAACATGTGGGCGGCTCTTAAATGGGAGATTTACAGTGTACTGGGAGGCTGTGGTTGCTGCGGCACATAAAGTTGATTGTCAACAGATCCACAACCAGACAGGCTCCATCATGAAGGGAAGGCTGATCACCGCTATTGAAAAGAAGGCTGGCCATATTGGTCACTGATTTTTACTAATTCTCACTTTTACAGATGAAAATAAAAAGAAGTGAGATGGGAAAATGTGTTCTTCATTTAGCTGCGTAATAAGTCTGCACAATAGATGCCCAATAGTTGTGCACATATAGATATTATCCTAAGAAAGCCAAAAACTCACGTTTGCTTTCTTAAAAATTCACGTTGAGGTTTACTGACATTTTCTGATTAACCGAAAGCAGTGTAGTTGGTGATTAATTAAAATAATCCTCAAAAATAAAAAAGACTCGCCTAATATCTGTGCACACAGTGTAGAGTATGCAGAATCAATTAACTCTGCCTTATTATCTATTAAGCGACAAAAAAAAAACTTAAGGAACAAATCAGTGTCGTCTTTACTTAATGGACAACTTAGGTTAAGAAATTAGATATTTTTGCACTTTGTTATTACTAACGACACACAAAGACTTTTTTTAAAATTCATTTTGTGAAATCTATGAAAAACACCAAGACTAACAGTCTGAGAAACAAAAAATAAAATTCTAGCACCAACATGTTGATTCTTAGTGAGCTTTAAAACTTTTCAGACGGTAGATGATCAACTGCAGGACAGGAAACGAGTTAAAAGAAAGTCAAAGGTTAAAGAATAACCATCAGGAAGCCTGGAGAGCTATTGGTCACCAGTGAGAAAGATAAATCTAACATTAGAATAACACCACGTGTTGTAAGATTAAAAGACAATTACACTAAAACAACAACAAAAGCCAGAAATAAAGAAGTTACTTACGGTTTGTGCTTGTTTGATAAAGTCGAGGATGTCTTCTTTGAGGGCCTGGTGGATTTTGGCAGGACCTTTATCATCCCATAAACATACAGCATGGACATCACTGGAAAGAAAAACAAAAAAAAGAACAAAAAAAACATGTCAGGCCAGTTCTTATATGAGAAAAGCCATGTTTCTAATGCATAAAATATTATATTTCTGACATTTAAGCAACTCTAAATAAAGTTCACAGTCGTTCAGTGCAACGGTTTTACACATGAGGACGTACTATAGATCAGGTTCTAAAATTACTCATTTTTATCAAACCTGAAGTGGACATAAAAAGACCAATGCTTAAAAGCTGTCAGTATTTAATAGGGATGTAAGGAAATATCGATACGCCAATATATCGCGATATTTTATGTCACGGTATTGTATCGATGTTCAAAAGCAAAGTATCGATTTTTTTAATTTGAATTTGAATGGAACCATTAATAATGACAGTAAATTTTGTACTTTTCCCTTTTATTTAATAGGGATGTGTATTGGCAAGAATCTGGTGATACGATATGTATCACAATACAGGGGGGCGGTACGATATATCGCAATACTATGAGTTAGACTATATACTGTGATTTTTAAAACTGAATTTAACTGTGGAAAAACGGTGACAGCTTTCTAAACACTCCAACCTGTTTCATACTTTAACACGTCCAGTTTTATTACTAGATCTAGTTGATCCACTGGAACGAAGAAGGCGAAAACAGCCACAAACTACCAGTTATACTTTTAATTTTACTACAAAAATTACTGTCATCATTCACGGTTCAATTCAAAAAAAAAAAAAAAAGATTTATTTTGAACTTAGATACAATATCGTGACATAAAATATCACGATATATCAGGGTATCAATATTTTCTTACATCCCAACTATTAAATTTTTTTAAATGCAGAAAGTAAGTACACCCCCACCCACCCCCAATGTTGTCCCGACTTTCTTTACGGCGCCGTTTCATTGCCCCCAGTGTTGACCACGATCACGTCACATTTGACCCTAGAATACTTGACATGCAGTGGACTCCATGACCGACTCGATGCCTGCAAGGTGTTGTGGTCCTGTGGTTGGTAAACAAGCCCAAAGCATCACTTCCCCACCACCGTGGTGCAAGGGGTGCCCAGCTTCAGACCTCAACAGCTACTACCCTGCAACATTTGGATGGATACCTTCTCCAAAGCATGCGAATTCCCTTATCAGCACTAGTTCAGCTCTGCAGAGGCCTGGAATACATCTAAAAGTTGCAGGATGTTGGCTCTCGAAGGACCGATGCTGGCCAACCTTGGTAGAAGCTGTGTTTATTTGTTTTTTTGCGGATATTGCACCGTGCATTTTGGCCAATCTAAATGATTGGAAATTGCTTCCCAGACTGATGGGCAACAATTGCTGTTCTAAGGCCATTGCAGGCGTCGTTCCTTCAAAACACAGCTGCATCCCCCGGACCGGAAACCTGCAGAAGCAGCTCTTACAGACAGTGGTCACATTGATGATGGTCATTTAAGGGTGCACTTAGTTTTCCAAATTATTCACCTCCGAGTCTCTTAGCCAGTGTTCTTTACCTCCAATTCCTGGACAGCTGACGAGAGCTCATCAAAGCGGTCGAATTACCTCTTGTTGCCATCACGTTTGGCAAAAGCCTGGCAACGAGCCATTCGTTTGATTCAGGAGAGCTGGATTAAAAGCTGCAGGACGGCAGCTCTCGAGGACTGGAGCCGGAGGCACTGCCTCGGAAAATTGATCGCACTTTCCAGACTCCTCACAGGAGATACTAAATCCAACCTTACATTTTTCTAGCGCTGTGTAAAAAAAAATCGATTCTGAATCGATTGTTATAAAAATGCTAAGAATCGCATCGAATCGATTCTCCAAAGTCACAAATTGGGTTTAATTGTTTAACATTGTTTGTCTTTTTTACAGCTAAAACCGGAAGGAAAAGTCCAGACAGCCATTTTAAGGCTCAGGTTTCCCTCCCCCCCAGTGACTCACCCAGTGTTGCGTCATCGCATTACAGCCATATAATTATAATATAAGGTAACAGCTAAAAAAAAAAAAAACGTTTTTATAATCACTCCGGCTGGTATGGGTTTGGGGCTGTCAATGTTGCTATACCACTTTTTTTTTCTGTACACTTCAGATGTTGATGCATATACATTACACTGCACAATGTTTATTTGTAATAATGAAAATGTAATAAAAACATTCTGGATAAAAAAAAACAAAAAACGTTTTTAATAGCACTGACCCATATCAATATCAAATTGGATCGTATCGGACCGTGATAATCGATTCCAACTCTTAAGAATCGGAATCAAATCGATTGTTTAAATTTGAATCGATAACCAGCTCTACATTTTTCTGCATCTTTTCATGCAGAACAGTGTTTTTTCTCCCCTCACTTTTATTTTTTAGAAGTTATTACACTGATATAGATTCAACGACCTAGCGGGGCTAAAAGATAATCTAATAGACACTTTGCTGAAGAGAGAGAAATCACATATTCCTCAACAAAGTCGGCAGACGTATTGAACCACATAATCATCAGGACATAGTTTAGCCATTATTCAAGTCTTTTAACAAAAGCGGAATGTAAATATTACAGAATTGGCGCGTAAACGTTGACACATTCGCAGGAAACTGCAGAAAATGGTAGCCTACGATGCCATAACACCCCCCCCTGCATGGGTGACCGCTGTCCACTTCTGTCCGTTCTGCATTAAAAGCAAGGCAGCTGTTATTAAGCGAAGCAGACGGATCAAAGAGGATCTCTTACGAGAACAAGTCGAACCACTGTTGCTTGGTGACGGCCTCTTGTCTTAGCAGCTTGAGAACGATGGGCCGCATCAGATCCCACTTGTCCTCAAACTGCAGGGACCCTTTGTTCTGCCAGAAAGACATGTGGGAAAGGTGGAAGAAAATCTAATATTACAGCATAGAAATTAGAAAACGGGAGCTGGGAGTGAGAAAACAAAGAGCCTGTGAAAGAGATGCACCGATCAGGGTTGCCGATTCCTGCTTTAGTAATTACATTTCTGGAAAAAAAAAGCAATGCAGATTCTTTTTTTTAAAGTTTTTTTTTTTAATCAAACTTAAAATAGTGAGTTAAAATACATGTTGTGGGTTGAAATATTGCTGCCGCTCACCGATCAGAGCCAATCAAGGGAAAACTGTCTGACCCTGATAGGTAATTCTCTAAAGGGAGCAAAAAGTCGGCAACACAGAGAGACTGCAGGAACTAGGAGGCATAATAACTAGATTTATCTTACTGTTAATGCTAAAGAAAAGCTTTTAAAACTCTGACAATAAAATCAGGGTTTCAACAGGCTCCATCTGTAAACATCCTGAGACTTGGAAGTTCAGTGAAACTTTAAAAATTATATATATATATATATATATATATATATATATATATATATATATATATATATATAAACTAGGATATCAAATTATCAAAATCATTGTACATCAGAAGATTTAAAAAGGAAACTACCGCTTGCTTTTAAATGTCTTGGTGAGACTGGAAATGAGTGTTTCAACACCGCTCGATCACATTACACTGGAAATGTACATTTAATCATTTTGAAGTATGAATGAGAGTAAATTGAGTTTTTGAAAAAAGAAAAGAGATTGATAAAACAAAATCTTTCAACACTATTTGCCGTAATTTCTATCAGTAACAGTTAAACATTACCCAACTCTAAGGCCATATTCAAAATGTGGAATATATATATATATATATATATATATATATTCCATAGAAAAAGGAAGTGGTCTAGACAACATACATTGTATTACTCTTGCTAAACTAACATCACTCAGTAAGTTTACATGCACACCTAATTTGAGCTATTGGCAAAAATAATTAGCTTAACCAGAGTGGGAGCCTTTATCCCAGTTTACATGTCACTCAGAAAATCAAATTATTGAATGGAGCGCATCTCGCCACTGCCACGCTAGGTGGCGACATGCGCCTTTTAATGTTGGATTTATCCGGTTGGCCGAGAGTCACAGAGATGGTAAACAAATGTTGGCAGCAGTGAAGCAGACGCAGTAAAAGCAGGATACGCACATTGAGCGAAGAAATTGGCGATAACACAACAACGCTGCAGCACAGAACATTTCGTAAGCGCTGTACTGTTTTTGTTGTGTTACACTCGTCGTTGCTGCAGTGTTGTCGTCGTACCGCTGTTGTTACTCCCGCTTCCGCGGTTTGTTGGATGGAAGGAAGGGTTGAACTTTGAAAACATTTATAGTTGTTTCAGTTGATTTAGGTGTACTTCTGCAGAGATCTTTTCACAGTATTAAAATCAGATTGAGGTCTGCATTTTGTAGGCGAATATCGATCAATATATAGCAGTATTTTGTGTTGATATTAAAAAGCAACGTATCGATTTTTATTTTATTTTTTCATAATTTGAATGGAACCATTCATGATGACAGTAATTTTTTTAATTAAAATTTAAAGTATAACTGGTAGTTTGTGGCTGTTTTCAGTTTCACCTTCTTCGTTCCAGAGGATCAACTAGATCTAGTGATAAAACTGGATGTGTTAAAGTATGAAACAGGTCGGAGTGTTTAGAATGCTGCCACAGTTTTCCTACAGTTAAATTCAGTTTTAAAAATCACAATACTTACTCATAGTATCACAATATATCATATCACCAGATTTTTACTAATACACATCCCTAGTACTCTTGGCTGAGCTACGGCAACACCACGACTTTTTCTTTTTCCCAGCCATTCTGTTGGAAATTGTTTGAGATCATTATCCTGCTGATGACCCAGCATGACTGACCAAAATACTCACAGAGGAGTTTATGATTAAGTCACTGACCGGGTCTTGTGCCTGCAAGACAAGCCCAGCTCATCACCCCTCCTCCACCGTGCCGGTCAGCTGGTATGAGCTAACTGAGGCCAGCAGAGTCCAAAGAGATGGAGCTCCTAGATGCAATTTATTTTTGTCTTTTCAGCATCGTAGTTTTGTTAACTGTCCTAGAACCTTTCAAATGCAACTTTGCAAACCCAAATCAAGCTGCATTTCTACTTCAGCTCTTTCAAACAAGCCCTCACTTTGCATTAGGGATGTAGGTATATATTAGGTATATAATATATATTATATTATAGGATATATTTTATTGTCACAATATTGTATTGATATGCAAAAGCAATGCATGGATTTATATTTTTACTTTATTTTTTTGCATTTTAATGGAACCATTAATGATGACAGTAATTTTTGTAGTAAAATTAAAAGTATGACAGGTAGTTGGTGGCTGTTTTCACCCTCTTCTTTGTTCCAGTGGATCAACTAGATCTAGTGATAAAACTGGATGTGTTAAAGTATGAAACAGGTTTCATACTTTAAGGAAAAATCTTTGTTTAGAATAGTGTGAAAGTTTTTCTATAGCTAAATTCAGTAAAAAACAATAAAAATAAATCACAGTATATAGTCTTACACATAGTATCGCAATATATTGTATCCACTGTATTGTGATACATATAGGATGACCAGATCCCCACCCAGCAAATGTGGGACATTGTGAGATTCGTATGCACCAAGAAATATATATATATATATATAAATAAATGATCGATTTTCTTTTTCTGCTGCTCAATGGCCCGGCAGGCAACCAAAACCAGCACCCCACCCACCTGCCCTGCACGCCCACTACCCGGCCAGTCCACCCGCAGGTCCGACCGAACCTGGGCAAGCGCCCGACCCCAGCGCCCCGCAGCGCACAAAGACGGCTGCACATGCCGGCCGGCCCCGACCCCCACAGGCAACAGAGACCCCACGCCGGCCGACCCCCGGCCAGGACCACAGCTAGGGGGCGCGGCGCCCCAGAGCCCCAAATCCCCAGGCCCACCCCAGACCCTACCCAGGCGCAGCACGGCCACCAGGCCAGTAACCCATGTCCGTCAGTGCAACCCCCCTAAGGCACCGCATGCAGCCATCAGGAGTCACCACCCAAAGCCCAACCCCAGGCCGGCCACGACGTCCAGCGCCCCATCCGCCCAGTGATCCCACCCCCTGGGGTCCCCCCCAGACGCCTCCAACCCCAAAACCCCCACATCAGCAACAGTGTCCCAAACGACAAAACCAAGTGCCCCCCACCCCCTTTCAGATTTTTTTCACGTTTGTTTTGTTTGTTCTGCTGCTGAAAAATCCCTCCGTAGCTGAAGTCTATGAATGTCTGGTGCTGCTAAGGGGAGAAACAGAGAAAATCTGGTCACCCCAGATACATATCTTATCACCAGATTCTTGCCAATACACATCCCTAGTTTGTACGTTGAATATCAACGTTAACGACGCATTATAAGAAAAAAAAGACTGAAGGGGTTTGTTTGTTTTACTCCTTCAGGTAACAATTATTCCTTTTGGTTTTGAAAGCTGTGTAGCAGGAAAGATTTTTGCTTCTACTTTTTTTTTTTACTTTGGGACAGGTGTTATGACGTAAAAAGTTGTTGCTTTTTACAACTGGGAGCAGCTGATTAGTATCTCAAAAGCTCAAGTAATACCCGAACAACGACCCCCCCTCCCCAGATCCCGGAGGAGTTGGAAAGGAGGCTTCAGGGATGCCGAAGCGGGCCCGAAGAGCAGAGAGAGAGAGAAGGAGGAAGTTCAAACCATCTCTTCCATCCATCACAATGGGCAGCGATCTTATCCCAAACTCCCAGCGTCTCTCTAACCAATACGGAGGAGCGGCAAAAGGAAACGAGGTGGATTAGCAGTGCTTGCCAACAACCAACGGTGTCATCCAGGGCATGTCTCTGCTGCCTGAATACTGAGCTGTGAACACCACATACAGCAACAGTCTTCAGTCAGAGGTTTCTTCAGATTCGTAGCAAGACTGACTGCTCCTGGAAAATCCATCCTGCTCACAGTGTTACCATCCAAATCGATAAAAAAAAAATAAAAAGATAAATAGATGATATAAGTTAGGACATTTAATTTCCTTTTGGGATAAATAAAGGTTTTTTTTTTATTATTATTATTGAATGGGATCTGTAGTCATTGCTGTTGTCTTTCCATCTTGACAAGTGTGTAAAAGCACCCCTGCAGGCTCCAAACCAGAAAACTGTCAAACAAATCAAATGCATCTGAATATCAGGATCTGGGTAATCGGTGTGTTTAGCTAAAGTTTAGACATTATTATCCCGTTCAATTTGTTATCTAGGTCACCAACGTAAAGCTTGTTTTGACGCCACCCGGCATGTTAGCGGATATTTGAGGATTTAAAGGCCAACTAGCCGTATCTCTGCAGACTAAAGTTTTGGCTGAGGTGAACAATATTTTTTTTGAAAAGGCCTCCCAGAAACAGACGCTAGGTTTTTAGCAAGTCGGTCCCGAGAGGTTAGCTAGTCGTAATAAAGAAGCGGCTCGAAGCTGTTCTGCTGTGGGTGGGTTAAGAGTTTGGGTTTCCTTCCGAACCGCGTTTCCAGTCGGGTGTTTTTTCCTTTTTCTTCCCTCCAGTGTTTCGGCTGAGAACCGCTTCTGGTCCAAATCTCGGGCTACTTCACGCAGAAATCTTTGACTAAGCTAACGGCTATGGTTCCGTTTTCGGGATCGGGATCTCAGGTGGAGGGCTAGATGCATAATTTAAGCGCAGAACTCGGGTGAATTAAGAGGTAAAACGGGGGGGGGGAGACGAATGTGATCGGAGAGACAAAACCCGGCACAACACCGGACTTCCAACAACGCCAGCGGCCACTTCAGACGCACCTTTACGGGCATTTATTATACAAATGCTCGCATCAGCGGAGATGCGTGGAGGCGGGACGACCGAGAACATTAATCAGCAGCAAACCTGAAAGATATAACAACAAAGAACCCAAATGTGCACATAAACAGTGAATGTAATTCAGCTGCTTCTTACCTTTAACAAATTAGGCGTCGCCATGTTTCTCCAACTTATCACCTCGTAGATTCTCGCGAGACAACCAGGTATTCGGGGTTAGGTAACGGTAACCCAGTTCACAGAAATAAACTCCCCCGCTTCTAAAAACAGATTTATTATAGGCATCGTTTGATAACTTCGTGTTTTCTCAATATCTAAGACAACATTCTGATTATAGTAAAAAAAAAAACCAAAAAAAAAAACACCCTAAATCAATTTCACTACAATAAAAACCTTCAAGTCTATTTTGGTTTTATTTCTTTTATGGAATAAAATCATAAAAAGTAGCTTCCCCATGACATTTTTACTATAATTGTCAAAGTATAAATATATGTGAATAGATCGCTTTGTCGAACGCGTTTTGTTTTGTTTTACGGATCATTTTGTTGAAAATGTTATGTTTTGTTTTTTTTCTTCCTATATTTGTTGATATTTTAATTGTTTGGTTTCAGATAGTAAAATAAAACTTCATTAAATATTAATCCTTTATTGAATCTATGAGAACAGATTTACATACAAACTTTGTTCTATTTGAGAACAAGCAGTAGATCGTTGTTCAAGCACCAAAGTAGAAAAGGTTAACTTTTTGTTTTGCCTACAGGATTATTTACTTTTTAACAAACTCGTTATTCTTAAACATAAACTTCAATGGGAAAAAAGCTGGCAATTCAACCATTTCATACACGCAGAGCCGGTCAGAGATTTTATGAGGGCCTAGGCAGAATTTATTTGGTGGCCCACCTCCAGTTGAGCCCATAAGCCACTACAACATAACTTACTTTCCTATTATTTTCTTCATCCTTGATTATTTTTACATTCAGCATTCACAACTTGTACAGTTAACAAGTGGGCCTACAATATAAAAACACTTGACAATAGGGTTATAAATAAAGTGCACTTTTCAAAAATTTTACGTATTTTTTTTTACATTTAATCTTTCAATGGTAATTTATTAAATCAAGGCAAGGCAATTTTTTTGTATAGCACACTTTCAACAACAAGATAATTCAAGGTGCTTTACATGATTTGGGAGTAAAATAAAAATAGCAAAAAAACGCAGACAAAGCATATAAAGTAAAAACAGCAATAAAGCAAGAAGAACACACAAAAAATGATACATGAAAGCATTACTGAAAGGCAGCTCTAAACAGATACGTTTTTAGGCGTGACTTAAAAGAACTCAGAATTTCAGCAGCTTTGCAGTTTTCTGGAAGTCTGTTCCAGATTAGAGCAGCATAGAAACGGAAAGCTGCTTCTCCATGTTTGATTCTAATTCTAGGGATGATTAGTAGACAAGAGTTGGAAGTGCTGAGTGTTCTGGTGGGTTGGTATAGTAACAGTAGATTTTCAACATACTTTGATGCTACCATACCATTAAATGATTTATAAACTAGTAAATGTAATTAGAAGTCTATTCTCTGAGCTACAGGGAGCCAATGTAAGGACTTTAGAACTGGGGTGATGTGCTCTACTTTCCTGGTTCTAGTGAGGAACACGAGCAGCAGCGTTCTGGATCAGCTGCAGCTGTCTGATTGACTTTTTAGCCAGACCTGTGAAGACACTGTTGCAGTAATCAATCCGACTAAAGATAAATGCATGGATGAGTTTTTTGAGGTCCTGTTGCGACATCAGTCCTTTAATCCTAGAAATGTTCTTCAGGTGATAGAACGCTGACCTTGTTATTGCCTTTATGTGACCCTGGAGGTTCAGGTCTGAGTCCATTACCACACCTAGATTTCTGGCCTGATCAGTAGTTTCTAGCTGTATTAACTGAAGCTGTGTGCTGACTCTTGATCATTCCGCTTGAAGTAATTACTTCTGTTTTGTCTCTGTTCAGCTGGAGAAAGATATGGCACATCAATCCATTGATTTGCTCGATGCATTTACTTGGGGTTTGGATGGGTTCAAAGTCACCTGGTGACATCGTAATGTAGAGCTGAGTATCATCTGGGCTAGTGGGAGCATGTAGATATTAAATAAGAGGGGCCCCAGGATGGAGCCCTGGGGCACCCCACATTTGATTTCTGTTCGTTCTGATGAAAAGTTTCCTATTGAAACATAGAAGTCCCTGTTCTTTAGGTAAGACTCAAACCAGCCAAGTAGTGTACCAGAAAGTCCGACCCAGCTCTCCAGTCGTTCCAATAAAATATCATGATCAACAGTGTCAAATGCTGCACTGAGGTCCAACAGAACCAGCACTGTGATTCTACCACAGTCTGTATTTATGCAGATGTCATTGAAAACTTTGATAAGGACAGTCTCAGTGCTGTGGTGAGCACGGAAACCAGACTGAAAAACATCAAAGGGGTTGGTCATTGTTATGAAGCTATTTAGCTGCTCAAACACCTTTTTCAATAATCGTACTGATGAATGGAAGATTACAAATTGGCCTGTAGTTCTGCGTTAACATGTTGTCCAGATTATTAAAGCTTCCATGAGATCATACAATAGAATCAAGCAGTAATCATACAGTGAAAGTGACCAGACAGGGCAGATATGGGGGCGTCTGAAAGCAATTACCATTATTTTACTGGTTTCACTCTGGTTACTCAGTGTGACAAAAATGGTACAACAGGCGTTTACTGAACTGCCCAGAAAAGTAATTTAAAGAGAAAAGCTATGAAACACTTGCTCACATCTCCAAATCATTGAATTCAGGGGTTCTAATAATTTCTATCTTCACAGATCCATAAAATCCAGCACCTTGGCATGAAAACTGCTTTCACAAGTGTGTATGAAAGAATGAGTCGCATTCTGGGGCTCAGTGAATTTCATTGTGGTGCTGTGATGGGATGCCTTTTGACTTGTGCAATAAGTCGTTTAATATTATAAATTATTAGGTGGAATAAGTCTGGGAAAGGCTTTTTTACATTAGTTTTTACATTCATCTTTTTTTTCAAGGATGAAAGCAATATCCTCGTACACAAATATACATAATAAACAGGGCAGCAGTGGTTCCGGTTGGCTGCAGACCCGGAGAAAGGTGTCCGGTTCGAACCCCTGTCCTCCTTCCCTCCCCGGGGACAATCGGAGAGCGTAAAAACCTCTGCCAAGCTCCGTGTGCATGCAGTTGTGGAGTGGGGTAGGCTGCAAAAAGAACCACCGCCTACGTAACAAAAGTAAATTAAGTAAAATATGCTACATTAAAGTCCTTTAAATTCAGATATCCCAAAATAATCCCATTACTTTCACTTATAACCTTGACAAATAAAATATTAATTGTTTTTTCTTCCATTTCATTAAAGCAGATCCCACAAAAGCATCACGCATCGTTTGATTAACCACAAAAGCAAGAAAAATTTAAAAATGAACTAAATGGATCTGCAGTGAAATAATAAAAAAAATACATATGACTGAAATTGATCATTTAATTTAATTACTTTAGTGTCATTGCAGCAAAAGTTCTGCTTGTCGAGTTGAACATCAAAAGGCAAAACAGACAAAAGTGAAAGGAGCCAAAAATACAAACAATTAAATAAGATATGAAGGTATAAAAATGCTTTTTGATGATTGACATCAATAATTTGCAGCTACAATAAATACATATTGCATATCCAGGGACATAATGATAGGTGTTTACATAATGTACTCAGCTTTTCTTCAGTTTTTATCACTGAAGAAAACCATAAGTAATCCCTCAACTGTTAAAATATTTTTTGAGAGTTTAATTAGCTTGAAAAGTGATTTTATTTTATTTGTTAATGACATTTTATCTGTATTAAAAGGGGAATATGCAATGCTTTGGACCCCAACCCTTGATAAAATAGACGGAATAGATAATGGATAGATAAAAAAAATTCCTGATGATCTCATCAGCAATTATAACAAAAGGAAACTGTTTCACAGTAACCAAAGTAAAACTATCATATTGGTTAAAGCAAAATATTTCATCACCATGTAGCTCTAATTAGCTCTTATCTTCCACTGATTGTCTTTTGCATGCATTTTAAAGACATAGATAAGTAAAGGAATGATCTTTGACCGCTGAGACAGTTAATCATTCAGCTCCAAAACAGTGGAAGGAAAGGATTTTAAGCCTAAAGCCTGAAGCAGCTGAAAGTGTGAGGACTTCTCTGTCGCTGCAGCGAGGGAACATGCCTGCTAAACAATCCGACGAAGAGTGCGGGGATAGAAGCTGCGAGGATCTGCGTGGTGGATTCCTGGCAAGGATCAGAGAATTCAAACCAAATGAGGTTTTCACCTGGTGAGTGGATAAAAGAGCTGATAGGACAGTAACTCTGCGGGGATGTCCTTTGTAGACATCTCAAAGCTGACAAAGCCCTGTATAATTTATATTTGTACAGGAGATCCCTTTAAAGTGTTCTTTTTTTCAAGGAAAACATGTTGTAATTTTTCAGTTTAAAAAATTGACAAAAACATAAACCCTGCCATGTTGCCATTCACTCGTTTTTTTCAACAAATTAGCTGTGGTCTCTAGTTTCAATAAATGCCTTGTGTGTCGCTTTCTGTGGGAAAAATGCTCTTGCGCTTTTGTTTCAGGAGGTTAAAGTTTGACAAAGGAGGTGGTGAAAACGGCAGGATTATGAGTCTTACTCATTAAAATTCACAATATACAAACACTTTGATTGATTGATTGATCGACATGATTGGCTAACAGAAATGCAACTCTTGAACTGCCTTCAAATAAAAAACTAAGCTCTATACTTCGCTGGTGGTGTTCCAAAGACAAATTCCAGCCATTTGTTCCTCAGTTCTTCATTCTTAGGTAAAAAAAATGCAACGATGATGTGTCATCTCCACAAATAACACAAGTTCAAACATGTTGCGGAGTTGCTATTGGTTAGCTTCTACCAGCAGGGACCAGCTCTGCTCTCTCATGGCTGCAAAATCAATACAGCCTTCCTGTGGGCTTTAAAAAACCAAAGTAGGCGAGGCCCTAAATACAAATTTTTCCCTGTGGCGTAGAAGGGACCGGCCTTTTCTGACTCACTCGTTTTTGCCGTCTATTTCCTTTCTGGAAAAATGTTCACGTGCACCAGGCATGTGCAACTCAGAGTGACGGATCATATTTCAAAAAGCACATGTAAGACACAGTTTCCCTGTAAACAAGACCATTTCACAACAAAAGTTTCAAGGCACTCAATCAATCCACTTATCCTTGCAGGGTCGTTGGGGGCTGGTGCCTATCTCCAGCTGCCATCGGGCAAGAGTAGGGATACACCCTGGCCAGGTCGCCAGTCCATCGCAGGGCAACGTAGAGATATACAACCATGCATGCACTCGCGCATAAGGACAATTTAGAGAGACCAGTTAACCTAGCAGTCATGTGTTTGAACTATGAGAGGAGGCCGGAGTACCTTGAGGGAACCAACGCTTGCACAGGAAGAACGTGCAAACTCCATGCAAAAAGACTCCAGGCCGGGTAGAACTGGATTTTCCAACAGGACAATGATCACTCATCAAAACTGGTTTGGATTTGATAAAAGAGGCCAACATTAAGCTTCTTGAATGATATTTTTAAAGCCCCACCCTCAAACTCATGAAAAATGCATGAATTATCCTTGAATATTACCAGGTAGCAGAACAACAAATATTTAAAGTAAAACTTGTAATAAATTTGGATATTATGGATATACACAGTGGCTTGCAAAAGTATTCGGCCCCTTTAAACTTTTCCACATTTTGTCACATTACAGCCACAAACATTCATCAATTTTATTGGAATTCCACGTGAAAGACCAAAACAAAGTGGTGAACACGTGAGAAGTGGAACGAAAATCATACATGATTCCAAACATTTTTTACTAATAAATAACTGAAAAGTGGGGTGTGCATAATTATTCAGCCCCTGAGTCAATACTTTGTAGAACCACCTTTTGCTGCACTTACAGCTGCCAGTCTTTTAGGGTATGTTTCTACCAGCTTTGCACATCTAGAGACTGAAATTCTTGCCCATTCTTCTTTGCAAAACAGCTCCAACTCAGTCAGATTAGATGGACAGCGTTTGTGAACAGCAGTTTTCAGATCTTGCCACAGATTCTCGATTGGATTTAGATCTGGACTTTGACTGGGCCATTCTAACACATGGATATGTTTTGTTTTAAACCATTCCATTGTTACCCTGGCTTTATGTTTAGGGTCGTTGTCCTGCTGGAAGGTGAACCTCCGCCCCAGTCTCAAGTCTTTTGCAGACTCCAAGAGGTTTTCTTCCAAGATTGCCCTGTATTTGGCTCCATCCATCTTCCCATCAACTCTGACCAGCTGAAGAAAAGCACCCCCAGAGCATGATGCTGCCACCACCATATTTGACAGTGGGGATGGTGTGTTCAGAGTGATGTGCAGTGTTAGTTTTCCGCCACACATAACGTTTTCCATTTTGGCCTCTTCTGACCAGAGCACCTTCTTCCACATGTTTGCTGTGTCCCCCACATGGCTTGTGGCAAACTGCAAATGGGACTTCTTATGGTTTTCTTTTAACAATGGCTTTCTTCTTGCCACTCTTCCATAAAGGCCAACTTTGTGCAGTGCACCACTAATAGGTGTCCTATGGACAGATTCCTCCACCTGAGCTGTAGATCTCTGCAGCTCGTCCAGAGTCACCACGGGCCTCTTGGTTGCATTTCTGATCAGCACTCTCCTTGTTCGGCCTGTGAGTTTAGGTGGACGGCCTTGTCTTGGTAGGTTTACAGTTGTGCCATACTCCTTCCATTTCTGAATGATCGCTTGAACAGCGCTCCGTGGGATGTTCAAGGCTTGGGAAATTTTTTTGTAGCCTAAGCCTGCTTTAAATTTCTCAATTAGTTTATCCCTGACCTGTCTGGTGTGTTCTTTGGACTTCATGGTGTTGTTGCTCCCAACATTCTCTTAGACAACCTCTGAGGCCGTCACAGGGCAGCTGTATTTGTACTGACATTAGATTACACACAGTTGCCTCTATTTAGTTATTAGCACTCATCAGACAATGTCTATGGGCAACTGACTGCACTCAGACCAAAGGGGGCTGAATAATTATGCACACCCCACTTTTCAGTTATTTATTTGTAAAAAATGTTTGGAATCATGTATGATTTTCGTTTCCACTTCTCACGTGTACACTACTTTGTTTTGGTCTTTCACGTGGAATTCCAATTAAATTTATTCATGTTTGTGGCTGTAATGTGACAAAATGTGGAAAAGTTCAAGGGGGCCGAATACTTTTGCAAGCTACTGTACTCAGCAAAAAAAGAAACGTCCTCTGACTTTCAACTGTTTTTACTTTCAGTGAAATTAATGTGTGTAAATATTTGTATGGAGACTAAAAGAGTCAACACCATAAGACATAAACTAAAAATGTTTCACAGACATGTGACTAACAGAAATAGAATAATGTGTCCTTGAATGAAGGGAGGCTCAAAATCAAAAGTACCAGTCAGTATCTGGTGTGGCCACCAGCTGCTTGAAGTACTGCAGTGCATCTCCTCCTCATAGACTGGACCAGATTTGTCAGTTCTTGCTGTGAGATGTTACCCCACTCTTCCACCAAGGCACTTGCATGTTCCTGGACATTTCTGGGGGGAATGGCCCTAGCCCTCACCCTGCGATCCAACAGGTCCCAGACGTGCTCAATGGGATTGAGATCCGGGCTCTTCGCTGGCCATGGCAGAACGCTGACATTGCTGTCATGCAGAAACTCACGATCAGAACAAGCAGTATGGCTGGTGGCATTGTCCTGCTGGAGGATCATGTCCGGATGAGCATGCATAAAAGGTACCACATGAGGGAGGAGGATGTCTTCCCTGTACCGCAAGGCATTGAGATTGCCTGCAATGACAACAAGCTCAGTCCGATGGTGATGTGATATATCTCCCCAGACCATGACGGACCCCCCACCTCCAAATCTGGTCCAGCGAAGGTGGGTTTGGGCCCATAGGCGGCGTTGTTGCTGGTGATGTCTGGTAAGGACCTGCCTTACAACAGACCTACAAGCCCTCAGTCCAGCCTCTCTCAGCCTATTGCGGACAGTCTGAGCACTGATGGAGGGATTGTGTGTTCCTGGTGTGACTCGGGCAGTTGTTGTGGCCATCCTGTACCTGTCACGCAGGTGTGATATTCGGATGTACTGATCCTGTGCAGGTGTTGTTACACGTGGTCTTCCACTGCGAGGATGATCAGCTGTCCTTCCTGTCTCCCTGTAGCGCTGTCTTAGGCGTCTCACAGTACGGACATGGCAATTTATTGCCCTAGCCACATCAGCAGTCCTCATGCCTCCCTGCAGCATGCCTAATGCACGTTCACGCAGATGAGCAGGGACCCTGGGCATCTTTCTTTGGGTGTTTTTCACAGTCGGTAGACAAGTCTCTTTAGTGTCCTGCGTTTTTAGAACTGTGAGTTTAAATGCCTACTTTCTGTAAGCTGTTAAGGTCTTAACGACCATTCCACAGGTGCATGTTAATCATTGGATTATGGTTAATTGAACATGCATGGAAAACATTGTTTAAACCCTTTACAATGAATATCTGTAAAGTTATTTGGATTTTTACAACATGATTGTTGAAATACACAGTCCTGAAAAAGGGACGTTTCTTTTTTTGCTGAGTTTATAATAAAAAACGTGCTGCTTGTAAAGTGTGTTGCATTAATGTTAACCCTTCTCTACAAAAGTGAGAAAATTATGGGTTTTCTTCACTTTAATGATTAAATATAGATGTCTTTGATCACTGATGTTTGCTTTCCACAGGAAGCTCGCCAAGACGCTGGCCATGGGTCAGGGTCTGGCCGGGCTAATCTGCGGCACAGCGGTTTCCTCTCAGTACCTGGCTGCAGATTTCCACCTGAACACGCCGATGCTGCAGAGCTTCCTGAACTACACGCTGCTGTGTGTCACCTACACCACCATGCTGTTCTGCAGGAGAGGTAGCACCACTGCCAACAACCTGAATGCTTGTTTGGTCTATAACATTTCTATTTTTAGTAATATAATTGCACTCTAAAGTTTTGAAACTGGTATTGCTTAAGATTTTCTGCAAGCAACCACATTTCCAGACCTGATCAATAGGTTTTCAGGATTTTAAAAGGTCTTCTAAATTTTTGGAATGAAAAAAACCCATTGATTTTGACTTTTGCTACTCCTTCACATGATCATTACAGCAAATTATACAGCTGGAAGCTTTTCTGTCCTTCAGCTTTTTCTATAGTTTACCTGATTTTTAGTGATGATACAACTTGTTTGCACCATCATCTGCAGAATTATTACACATATTTCATCTAATCAACTTGTTTTTAATTAAATAACTGTCGTCATACTTGGTGAAAAAACAAACACGTCATTACTGAAACTCAGGGGTGATCCCCTTTAAAACGTAGGGGATGGAAATATCTTGCAGATTCTTAAGAGAAGATGGTGGAAGTACTTGCTGCTGGGTCTGGTGGATGTGGAGGCCAACTACACCGTGGTTAAAGCCTATCAGTACACCACTCTCACCAGCGTGCAGGTGGGTACAGAATGTTTTTCTGCAGATTTCCTGATTTTTGATCGCTTATAGACAGAAAAACTGTTTTTATTATCTACAATGTTCTCCTTTTATGTTGAGTTTGTCGCTTTTGACACTTTCTTTTTTATTAGAGCTACTCAATCCGTTTGTGAGCTCCAGCATTTCACTGTAATCCAGTTTTATTTTAGATATTCTTCTTTTATCCAGTGTTTTAGATCATCCAATATCTGGTCCCATTATTTCTTTGTTCTGCAGGTTCAATGTTGCACTGCCTTGGTGGTAAAAATCTACTAGTATCAGACCGCCTTCTCAGGCTGTGCGGCGTACACAGCCTGCGTTAAGGGGGAACGTTGTCCAAATCCAATGTTGGAACCACGTAAAAAGCACCACTATGTACTTTCTATTTTACCGTGTCACCTTAGTACTAAAACCACAATACTTTCCTCTTTTTTTGAGGCTGAAAAAGTTTTTTCTCAGAGTGCATGCTCTTCCTTGATCCTGTCCCTGCCAGTCCATCTCCGCTCCCCGAGTCACATTGGGCACCAAAATGTTATGGAAAAAATATCTTTATCAAGGATGAGGCTGATTTCCTTCAGGCGTTTAGGGATTTAATACATCCTGTTGATCTATATGGGGGAACAGTGAACGCAAAGCATTTGCATGAGCCGAACCTCCCAACACATCGACTCTAAAACATGATATAGTATAAAGCTATTATCTCTTATCTACATTAGCTTCCCCTTCCTAGGACCAGCAATCCTTGTCTGTCACCCGGGAGAACCACTTCGTACTGGTCAGATGTCCGATACCAGGAGTGTGGAGTACGTTGTGTACTTACAGATAACATCCTGACATCTGTCATCCTTTAATCTAACACATCTCCATCAGAAACATGCTAGAACAACATGCTTGTTTTATTTAACTTGACTTAGAGTCCTGGATGTTACTCACACTAAGACAGGATGTGTAGCCAAAAAAATGAAACATTCCCATTACAGCAGTCAAGTATAAAGAAGGTCCTGCATTAATACAAATGGGAACATTAGAACTAATGACTTGTCATTCATTTATACTGTATATGTAATACTGTAATGTGTGAAAAACTAAATACACTATTACTAATGTCATAGGTTTTAAGGGAGAAAGTAGCAGCCAGAGAATTCAAGATAAAAGAACAAGTACACCATTCTAACTGTTGAGCATGGTGGTGGAGGTGTGATGATTTGGAGCCACAGGACCTGGAAACCCTATAGTCATTGAGTGGACAATTAAATCTTCTGTATTAAATTCAGAAATAGTTTATTGATCCCAAATGGGAATTAAATTAAACTTATTATCTAAGGTTCTTCGAAGAGTTGTTGTAGATGGTTGTAGGTAGGAAGGATCTCCTGCAACAGTTAGTGTTACAGCGGTTTTGAAGAAACCTCTGACCGAAGCCACTCTAATGCTGTACAACAGTCTCTTGTTTTTATGAAGAATCTTTCTTTGCACCATCATCTCCAGAGGTTCCACAGTCGTCCCCAGAACCTTCTTTATCAGGTTGTCGAATCTTTTTAAGTCCCTAGCTCTGATGCCGCTACCCCAACAGATGATGGCAGAAGAGATCACACTCTCCGCAAGATAAAATTTTTGTTGTAGAGCAATTTTCAAAGTGCAAAGTGCTTTACATGATAAAAACCAAAATATGAACAGATTGAAAAATAAACAGACATTTAAAGCTAAATCAATCATACACAACCGTCCCCCACTCCTTCACTGCAAAAACACTGCTCAATCCATTCCTATCTTTTTAAGTGAACATACGATAAAAATAAACATCTAGAATCACATTACTGTGAGAAAAAGATATTTGGGAGATCCATCCACACTGAAAGCCACAGAGAGACATCACAGGGACCACCATGATCAGGGCAGGCAGGTATCCACAGCACAGCCATAAGGTTGCAATGCAGAGCCCCGCCCACCACCACAAAAGTGATCCCAATGGCAGCGACCTTAATAGCTAAACATATATATAGACAATAGACATGTATATTATACCAAAGTATTCTAAAGTCCATGAGAGTTTGACAGGTGAAGCTTGGCCCAAGCGGCGTCATCAACAGGACAGCGTTCTCAAACAGCAGTAGCAAATCCAGAACAGAATTAGTATTAAAAAAAAGGAAAAGAATCAAGGTTTTGCAATGGTCCAGTTAAAGTACAGACCAAAACATGAATGAAAAGCTGTGGTGGGACTTTGAGAGTTGCGTAGAAATAAATGTTTGAAAACTGAGGCACTGTTGCAAATAAAGGGTACCAAAATTATTGCATAATGATGTGAAAAATGGGCTCCACACAGTTGTAGCACTGTTGCCTTGGAGGATTTGGGTTCAAATACAAACTTAGGGGTCATTCTGCATTGACTTTCCATGTTATCCCCGTGCATGTGTGGGTTGTCTCAGGGTACTCCCAGCTTTCTCCCACAGTCCAAAAACATGTTTGGTTAAGTGTTCTCCCAAAATTGCCCTTAATGGCGTGAGTGTGGTTGTTTGCCCTGCGATAGACTGCCAACCTGTCCAGAGTGTACCCCATGTCTTGCCCAATGACTACTGGGGACAGGCACCAGCCCCCCAGCAAATAAACCGGTGTAGGTACCAGATCTGCTCGGGGGCCTGTGCCAAATTATGACGTCGTATTACATGATTGGCTGAACGTTAGCATGTTGAGGCACTGTGCATTTTTTAAAGAGCTTTATTGAACAAATAGCAAGTATACAACACACAAACAAACAGCAAGGGGTGTTATACAGTAGCTTGCAAAAGTATTCGGCCCCCTTGAACTTTTTCAAATTTTGTAACATTACAGCCACAAACATGAATAAATTTAATTGAAATTCCACGTGAAAGACCAATACAAAGTGGTGTACACGTGAGAAGTGGAACGAAAATCATAAATGATTCCAAACATTTTTTACAAATAAATAACTGAAAAGTGGGGTGTGCGTAATTATTCAGCCCCCTTTGGTCTGAGTGCAGTCAGTTGCCCATAGACATTGCCTGATGAGTGCTAATGACTAAATAGAGTCACCTGTGTGTAATCTAATGTCAGTACAAATACAGCTGCCCTGTGACGGCCTCAGAGGTTGTCTAAGAGAATGTTGGGAGCAACAACACCATGAAGTCCAAAGAACACACCAGACAGGTCAGGGATAAACTTATTGAGAAATTTAAAGCAGGCTTAGGCTACAAAAAGATTTCCCAAGCCTTGAACATCCCACGGAGCGCTGTTCAAGTGATAATTCAGAAATGGAAGGAGTATGGCACAACTGTAAACCTACCAAGACAAGGCCGTCCACCTAAACTCACAGGCCGAACAAGGAGAGCGCTGATCAGAAATGCAGCCAAGAGGCCCATGGTGACTCTGGACGAGCTGCAGAGATCTACAGCTCAGGTGGGAGAATCTGTCCATAGGACAACTATTAGTGGTGCACTGCACAAAGTTGGCCTTTATGGAAGAGTGGCAAGAAGAAAGACATTGTTAAAAGAAAACCA
The DNA here is from genome assembly GCA_963556495.2 of Valencia hispanica. NCBI lineage: Eukaryota > Metazoa > Chordata > Actinopteri > Cyprinodontiformes > Valenciidae > Valencia > Valencia hispanica. Next base: position 10,332,773 of record OY747700.1, read on the forward strand.
TAAGAAGTCCCGTTTGCAGTTTGCCACAAGCCATGTGGGGCAAACAGCACACATGTGGAAGAAGGTGCTCTGGTCAGATGAGACCATAATGGAAAACGCTATGTGTGGCGGAAAACTAACACTGCACATCACTCTGAACACACCATCCCCACTGTCAAATATGGTGGTGGCAGCATCATGCTCTGGGGGTGCTTCTCTTCAGCAGGGACAGGGAAGCTGGTCAGAGTTGATGGGAAGATGGATGGAACCAAATACAGGGCAATCTAGAAAGAAAACCTCTTGGAGTCTGCAAAAGACTTGAGACTGGGGCGGAGGTTCACCTTCCAGCAGGACAACGACCCTAAACATAAAGCCAGGGCAACAATGGAATGGTTTAAAACAAAACATATCCATGTGTTAGAATGGCCCAGTCAAAGTCCAGATCTAAATCCAATCGAGAATCTGTGGCAAGATCTGAAAACTGCTGTTCACAAACGCTGTCCATCTAATCTGACTGAGCTGGAGCTGTTTTGCAAAGAAGAATGGGCAAGAATTTCAGTCTCTAGATGTGCAAAGCTGGTAGAGACATACCCTAAAAGACTGGCAGCTGTAATTGTAGCAAAAGGTGGTTCTGCAAAGTATTGACTCAGGGGGCTGAATAATTACGCACACCCCACTTTTCAGTTATTTATTAGTAAAAAATGTTTGGAATCATGTATGATTTTCGTTCCACTTCTCACGTGTACACCACTTTGTATTGGTCTTTCACGTGGAATTCCAATAAAATTGATTCATGTTTGTGGCTGTAATGTGACAAAATGTGGAAAAGTTCAAGGGGGCCGAATACTTTTGCAAGCCACTGTATAAATACTTTACATGCAAAAATTTACGTAAATGACTTGTTTTGAGAGCCTTTTTCTTGATAGTCTGATATTGATTTTATGTAGCCTTATAGTTAAACATTTGTAATTTTTGGGGGTTTCTAAAAAAAAAAAGATCGTAATGGAAAATCTGTCAAAATACGGTTAATAACAATCTGCTAAATTCTTTCCAAAGCCCATGATGGAAGAGCAGTACCACCAGTAAAGATGTCACATTTTCTCGATGATCCCCACAGGGGCTGTTATTAACATTTATGTCTCTTTTACATTTCACCATATAGTGCTTGGCAGGGTTAAAAATCGGGCGCAATGTAGTTTGTCAGAGTGGCGTTGCCGTAATGTGACGTTATCGGCAAGCGCAGGACCCCCGAGCAGATCCGGTACCTACACCGGGTATAGACATTGGATGGATGGATGTGAGAGTGAAAAAATTCAGAAACAAAACAACTAGAAGTTGCTGCTGCTGAAGGTTGTTCTATAAGCTGTTGGATCATGGGGTGTACTTAGTTTTTCACTCAATGCCTTTTCATTTAGGCTTCATCTGTGTTTGATAAATGTGGCTTTGAGCAAATTTTGATTTTAATATCTCTGAAAGAATTTTTTTTTAAATGTCATATAGGGTGTACTTTCTTTTTACTATGACTGTACTAAATCAATATATTTAATTGTCTTTCTACCCCAGTTGCTGGACTGCTTTGTCATCCCGGTCCTGATGGTTCTGTCCTGGTGGATCCTGAAGACCCGTTACAGAGTGATCCATTATGTGGCGGTCTGCCTTTGTCTGCTTGGAGTGGGGGCCATGGTGGGGGCTGACCTGCTGGCTGGAAGAGATCAGGGATCCAGTAAGAACTCCTGTGATGCTTTAACCCAGTTTTTTTAATACATGTTTTGGGTGTGCTCTGTTTTTTAAACCTCCTTTTTCTGCATTTTGAGTCTCGATTTGTTTTGCATAAATCCTGACAAAGTTTTTGTTTTTGTCACGATGTTTTTGTCTTTGTCAGGATGTTTTAAAAGTTCTTGTCAGGATGGGTTGGATTTTGAGCTTAATTTGGTGATTTTGGTTCATTTGTAGCATCTGATGTTTGAGTTGTTTACGAGTATTACTCAATTCCCTCAGTTTATTCACCTGCGTAACATTCAGTAATGAAACTCCCCAGTATAAATTCTCCATGGTTAAGGTACTCCCTTGTTAGATCCTCTGTTGTCCTCACCCCGGTGTTGCCGGTCTGTTTCAATCTCTTGAGTTGTTTTTTAAAACTCCTTTGTTCACCGTGCCTGGCTCGTGTCTGCATCTGGGTCCTCATCAACACCAAAACATCACAGTTACAGTTAAAATCAGATATTTACATACACTTTAGAAAAAAACAACTTTACTCTCAAACATCAAATCAGAGTACGGTAAACTTTTTTTGGTTTTAGATGAATAAATATTAAACTATTTTTTGTGTTTGTGAAAGGTCAGAATAAAGAGAATCGTGAATTTTTATTATTACTTTCATCAAAGTCAGAAGTATACATACAGTGGCTTGCAAAAGTATTCGGCCCCCTTGAACTTTTCCACATTTTGTAACATTACAGCCACAAACATGGATCAGTTTTATTGGAATTCCACGTGAAAGACCAATACAAAGTGGTGTACACGTGAGAAGTGGAACGAAAATCATACATGATTCCAAACATTTTTTACTAATAAATAACTGAAAAGTGGGGTGTGCGTAATTATTCAGCCCCCTGAGTCAATACTTTGCAGAACCACCTTTTGCTACAATTCCAGCTGCCAGTCTTTTAGGGTATGTCTCTACCAGCTTTGCACATCTAGAGACTGAAATTCTTGCCCATTCTTCTTTGCAAAACAGCTCCAGCTCAGTCAGATTAGATGGACAGCGTTTGTGAACAGTAGTTTTCAGATCTTGCCACAGATTCTCGATTGGATTTAGATCTGGACTTTGACTGGGCCATTCTAACACATGGATATGTTTTGTTTTAAACCATTCCATTGTTGCCCTGGCTTTATGTTTAGGGTCGTTGTCCTGCTGGAAGGTGAACCTCCGCCCCAGTCTCAAGTCTTTTGCAGACTCCAAGAGGTTTTCTTTCTAGATTGCCCTGTATTTGGCTCCATCCATCTTCCCATCAACTCTGACCAGCTGAAGAGAAGCATCCCCAGAGCATGATGCTGCCACCACCATATTTGACAGTGGGGATGGTGTGTTCAGAGTGATGTGCAGTGTTAGTTTTCCGCCACACATAGCGTTTTGCATTTTGGTCTCATCTGACCAGAGCACCTTCTTCCACATGTTTGCTGTGTCCCCCACATGGCTCGTGGCAAACTGCAAACGGGACTTCTTATGGTTTTCTTTTAACAATGGCTTTCTTCTTGCCACTCTTCCATAAAGGCCAACTTTGTGCAGTGCATGACTAATAGTTGTCCTATGGACAGATTCCCCCACCTGAGCTGTAGATCTCTGCAGCTCGTCCAGAGTCACCATGGGCCTCTTGGCTGCATTTCTGATCAGCGCTCTCCTTGTTCGGCCTGTGAGTTTAGGTGGACGGCCTTGTCTTATTAGGTTTACAGTTGTGCCATACTCCTTCCATTTCTGAATGATCGCTTGAACAGCGCTCCGTGGGATGTTCAAGGCTTGGGAAATCTTTTTGTAGCCTAAGCCTGCTTTAAATTTCTCAATAACTTTATCCCTGACCTGTCTGGTGTGTTCTTTGGACTTCATGGTGTTGTTGCTCCCAACATTCTCTTAGACAACCTCTGAGGCCGTCACAGGGCAGCTGTATTTGTACTGACGTTAGATTACACACAGGTGCCTCTATTTAGTCATTAGCACTCATCAGACAATGTCTATGGGCAACTGACTGCACTCAGACCAAAGGGGGCTGAATAATTACGCACACCCCACTTTTCAGTTATTTATTTGTAAAAAATGTTTTGAACCATGTATGATTTTCGTTCCACTTCTCACGTGTACACCACTTTGTATTGGTCTTTCACGTGGAATTCCAATTAAATTGATTCATGTTTGTGGCTGTAATGTGACAAAATGTGGAAAAGTTCAAGGGGGCCGAATACTTTTGCAAGCCACTGTACACTAAGTTTATTGTGTTTTTAAACAAAAAATACAGATGATTCCTTTCTGAGCTTAAGAAGCTTGAGTCAACTGGTGACACCCCTGTGGTTGCATATAAAGGCACCTCCCAAACACAGAGCCTTTCTATTTAACATCATGGGAAAATCAGGATAAATCAACCAAGACATCAGGAGAAGAACTGTGGACCTCCATTAGCTGCAATTTCCAGATGCCTGAAGGTCCCACGTTCTACCGTTCAGAAAATAATACGCAGGTATTAAAAACATGGGAATGTCCAACCATCGTACCGCCTGGGAAGGAGACGGATTCTGAGTCCCAGAGATGAATGTTCTTGTTGAAAAAATGTGAATCAACCTCAGAACAACAGCAGAAGATCTTGTGAAGATGCTGGATGAAGCTGATCAGACTGTGTCTCTATCATCAGTAAAACCAGTCCTGTACCACCAGGACCTGAAAGGTTCCTCTGGGAGGAGGAAGCCCTTACTTCAGAACCACCAGAAGAAAAAACTGAATACAGTTTACAGCTGCACATGGGCACAAAAATCTTGCTGGAGACATGTTCTGTGGTCTGACGAAAGAAAAACTGAACTGTTCAACCATAATGATAAACAGTATACTTGGAGGAAAAAGGGGGAAGCTTTGAAGCCTCAGAACACCAGCCTAACTGTGAAGTATGGAGTGGCAGCATTTTGGTGCACTTCACAAAATAGATGGCATCATGAGAAAAGAAATTGATGTGGATATATGGAAGCAACAGTCAGGAAGTTGAAGCTTGGGTCCAAATGGGTCTTCCTGATGGACAATATCCCGATTCTGACCTCCAGATTGGTTACAAAGCGACTTAAGCACAACAAAGTCAAAGGATTTTTGTGGCCGTCACAAAGTCCTGATCTCAGTCACATAGAAAACCCGACCCAGTTCCACCAGTTCAGTCAAGAGGAGTGGGTTGAGATTTCAGCAAACTATTGTTGAAAGCTGCTGGAAGGAAACCTGAAACATTTGGCCCAAGCGAAACAATTTGAGAGCATTTCTACCAAATACTAAGGAAGTGTACGTAAATATCTGTTTTCAGCTGTGTGTTGGCTCAGTTCTGACTTTTATCCTCATCTTCTGGTGTATAAAACCTTGAGCATAACTTGCAGCTGATGAAGTTGTCTCTCCTCTTTCTGCAGCCTCCAACATCTTACTAGGTGACGGTTTGGTGCTGCTCAGTGCAGCTCTGTACGCCGTGTCTAATGTGTCTCAGGAGTACACGGTTAAGAATCTGAGCAGAGTGGAGTTCCTGGGAATGATTGGCCTGTTTGGGACCATCATTAGCACCGTCCAGATGTGAGCCGTCATCAGCAACATGGATTAGTTTAGCATCGTACTCAACCTGGGGGTGATTCACTTTCTTTTCCCTTCCATGCAGGGTGATCTTGGAGCGTAATGAAGTCTCTGCCATCACCTGGAGCTGGCAAGTTGGTTAGTACTCATTTTAATTATAAAAATTTTTTGAATATCAAGTATGGGGAAGACAGAAAAAGACAAGCAAGCAAGATTTTTTTTTTATCATCCAAAATTGCAGGTGAATGAAACTGGAAAAAAAGAGAGGAAATTTATCGTTTTGTGCTAAATCTTTAAACCGCACCTTCATTCATTGTCCCGGAAGGTCCAGACTTTCATGCAATCTTTTAAAGTAGTCTTAATCAACAGTTTGCCCAGAATTTTAAAGATCTTTCCAACTGCCAGTCAATGACTTGATGCAATCTGCTGGGATTCCTCAGATAAAAAACTAGCTAAAAGTTTAAACTGATCAGAATGTTTGTATTCAGATGACATCTGTTGTGAATTGGCGCTTTATAAATATACTTAATTGAATAAAATTTCCTTTAGATTTTTGCTGCAACCCCCCCCACACACACACACCTAAAACAAAAAACAACAAACAAACAAAAGGAACAACTAGAACAAAAGTCGAAAAACGTATACGGAACCTCAAGAAAACCTTCAGAAAGCCTGACTGATAAAAATGAAGTTTTAAATAAGTTTTTTTCACCATAATTTTCTTTTTTTTATATAGAGAAATGTTCCCTACACATCAGCTTTTGCTGCATCTGAAGAAACAGCTCAGCTGCAGAGGGAAACCAATCCTCGGATCATTCATTTATTCACTGATTTATAACGAGCTTTAAAACCTCCACATAGGAAGACAAAAGCGCATAACAATGAAAACAAGCAATACTTAAACATAGAAACAGAATGTTACAAAGGAATATGTTAAGAAACATTAAAAGCCTTTCTGAACAAATGAGTCTTCAATCAGTTTTGTTTTTTAAAAAGCCCAATTTGGTAATGACACAAAGATCCAAAGGAAGTTGGTTCCAGAGCGTGGGTGCAACCACCACCCCAGCGCCTAAACTTAAGCCTTGGGACATTCAATAGAAGCTAATTGGAGGACCTGCCACACACACAAACACGTAAAAGTACAGATAAATAAGGAGTGAGGTCATTAAGAGATTTGAAAAACAAACAGTATAAGTTTAAAATCAATTCTCAAACGAAGAAGCCAGTGTAAAGAATATAAAACAGGGGTAATGTGCACACGTCGTGGGGTGTTGCTTAAAAGATGAGGAGCTGAATTTTGGACAAGACAAGATGGAGGCGATTTAGATTTGACTGGGAAACACCAACATAGAGCGCATTGCAATAGTCTAGTCTGAAGATAATAAAAGCACCAATGGCCTCTAGGTCGGGTCGATTTAAAAAAGGGCCAACAGCCTGGCAACAGAATCAATTTGATATTTAAATTTGAAATCCTGATCAAATATTACCCCTAAATTTTTTACACTGTTCTTTAAATTAAAACTCAAAGCACTAACATCTGTAGCGGCAATGCTGCCAAGTAAAATGGATTCGGGTATTTTGCTAATTTAAAAACTGAAAGTTCTGACCCAACTACTGTTTGACAGCAGTAATGCAATCCAATAAAAAATGGAGAGCATCACTCCAACTCGGCTTCAAAGACAAGCAAATCTGCAGGTCATCTGCATAGCAGTGGAAGGACAGCCGTTGATGGGTTATAATTGCTCCAAATGGCAGCACATAAAGAGAAAATAAAAGAAGGATAAGAATGGAGCCTTGCTGGACCCCACACGACATAGCTGCACAAGAAGAGGGCAAATTATTTATCATGACAGGGAATGTTCAGTCGGTGAAATAGGAGGTAAACCACTTCAATGCTGCGCCACAGATCCCAGCATAGTGGTTCAATCAGGATAAAAGAACAGAATGATCCAGTGTCAAAGGCTGCTGTGAGGTCCAACAAAACCAGAACCACAGGAGACTTTTGATCAACAGACATGGCTATGGCATTGTGTACTTTAAAGAGGACATATTATGCACATTTCATGATTTTGTGTTGACATTTGGGTCTCTGCTGCCTCTTTTAACACTCCAAACATGAGTAAAAAATCATCCATCCATTCATTTTTATAGCAGAATTTCAAATTTGCTTTCAAATGTACCAAAAAATTGAATTTTTAGCAGAAGAAACACTTTTCTAAGTAATTTCTTTCAATATAATAATACTAACACTAGATACTTCTGCCTGCCTGCCTATCTTAGAACAAGGTAAACAGTAAGCAGTGACAATTTATGGTGGAAAAAACAAAGTTCGTGTTGAAACAAGTGGTCTCCTTTAATGAACTGTAGGTGTGTCTGTGTCTGGTATATTATTGTTAAAACATGTTTGATTTTCATTTCGTGACGTTACTCTCATTAGGTATATATATTAAATAAAAACTATTATATGCAAAACTTTGGAAAGAAAAGAAATTAGAAACGGGTCTAAAATTAGATAAAACCGAGGGATCAATGTGAGTTTTAATTTTTTTTTTATTTAGAAAGGGGCCTGCCAACAGCAGGCACTCAGGTTTTCTATTGTCAACAGTGTTTATCTGAATTAACCATTAAATGTCTCTCCTGTCAGGGCTCCTGTTCTCCACGTACGCTTTGTGCATGTATGCTTTGTACAGCTTCATGCCCATAGTGATGAAGCTGAGCAGCGCCACCTCCGTCAACCTCTCGCTGCTCACAGCCGACCTCTTCAGCCTCTTCTGTGGGATATTCCTCTTCCAGTACAACGTGAGTGATGTTACACATTTACAGGGTTGGCTTGAGCAGAAAAAAGGATGAGACCGAGTGAAAAATCGTGTTTTGTCTCTATGTAGTGCTTTCATCAAATCAAATCAAATCAAACTTTATTTATAAAGCGCTTTTCATACAAGAAGTTGCATCACAAAGTGCTTAATATGGTGTGCCGTTTATAAAGTTACACAATCACATGTTAACAACAATAATTTGGGTTATATAGCCTGTCATAAGATAAATAAAAAGGGGTTCATTATTCAAAGTTGTATTTTTTTTGAGTCCATGCTTTTGTTCATTTATAAATGTCACAGTTTCAAACTAAATATTTAGTTTACAAATTAAATGTTTAAATTCCACTAAATACTTAGCAATTAGCTTCGAACCAAATATTTAGCTATCAAGCTAAACTTAATAGCTATGTTTAGGCTTTGAACTAAAAATTTAGCTCAGAGGTAAATATTTAGCTAATATGCAAATTTATTTGCCGATAAGCGGAAGTGGAATACCAGAAAAAAAGCTGGGTCGTGCAAACCGGAATGTCACCTCTTTAATCATTGTATATTTTCCTCCCAACATGTCCACAATTTCACCTTAAAACAAAGGATGAGTTGTTTTACCAGCAACACAGATGTTTACCGATGGATTTACAGCAACAGCAGTTTTCTTAAGGTTCGGTAGACAGCTTTTATTTTGATATTACACTTCCGCTTCTCGGTAAGTAAATTTGCTTATTAGCCTAGTATTTAGCTCTGGGTTAAATATTTATTTCCAAGCAATATATTTAGCTGGCCAGTTTAGCTTGCAAGCTAACTATTGAGCTTCTAAATATTTGGTTTTGAGCTAAATATTTAATTTGTAAACTATTTAGCTCAGAACTAAATATTTAGCTTGAAACTGACAAATCAATAAATAACATGGATGCAAATATGACTCTGAAAAATGAACCCACATTTTTTTCCCTCGTATGACAGGCTAAATAACCCAAATTATTGCTGTTATTTTTTGACCGTTATTTGTGGTAGAACCACAAACGCTTTTTCTGAAAGTTTATGAGACAGACCAACACAAAGTAGAGGATAACTATAAAGTGTAAAGACAATATGTGGTTTCTAGATGTGGATTCAAGTGTGTTGAATCAAGAAAAACACCTAAAACATGCAGGACGCCCTGCATGTTTTAGGACTGACTTTAGGATCTATGTCCTTCATGGAAGGTGGACATCTGCCCCAGTCTCAAGACTTTTGACAGGTTTTCTTCTACCAAACTTTTTATTTAGCTTCATCCATCATCCCATCAACTCATGCAGGCTTTCCTCTCCCTGTTGAGGAAAAGTATCCCACAGCATAACGCTGCCACTACCTTGTTTTAAGCAGGGATGGTGTGTTCAGTGTGATTTTTTTGGGTTTCCGACAAGCATAGTGCTTTGCATGTCGGCTCGTGGGTTCAGTTCTGGTTTCATCTGAACAGAGAACTTTCTTCCACATCTTAGCTCAGGCCTCTAAATGACTTGTGACAAACTTAAAGGACTTCTTTTTGCTTTGCAACAATGGCTTTTTTCTTGCCTGTCAGTTCAATTAAATTCAAAAACACTTTATTGATCCCAGAACCAGCCTTTTTTATCAGGTTCTTTAGCCTTTTTGAGTCCCTGGCTCTGATGCTGCTACCCCAACAGATGATGGCTGAAGAGATTACACTCTCCACAACAGACTTATAGAAGATCAAACCTTGAAGGACCTTAGTTTCCTCAAGAAGTACAGTCTGTTCTTGTAGCTCTTCTCTTTTTTAGTCTCCAGTCCATTCCGTTGTCCAGGTGAACTCCCAGGTATTTATACTCCTTCACCACTTCCCCTTCTTCTCCCAGGATGGAAATAAGGTTTCTTGATGGTGAACATCCACGTCTTGACAGATTGTGTGATGCTCTTTCCATCTTCAGATGATGGATTGAGCAGAGCTCTGCGAGATGTGCACAGCTTGGGATATGGTTTTGGAACCTATCGCTGCTTTAAACTTCTCCAGAACTTTCTCACTGACCTGTCTACTTTGTTCACTGGTCTACATGACGCTGGTTGATTCACCTTAAATCTATTAATTGCAATGTAAAAAGTGCAAAATTGATAGCGATTCAAAAATTTATCCATCCATCCATCCATTTTCTTCCGCTTATCCGGTGTCGGGTCGCGGGGGCAGCAGCCTAAGCAAAGAGACCCAGACTTCCCTCTCCCCAGCCACTTGTTCCAGCTCCTCGGGAGGAACCCCAAGGCGCTCCCAGGCCAGCCGAGAAACATAGTCCCTCCAGCGTGTCCTGGGCCTTCCCCTGGGCCTCCTCCCGGTGAGACGTGCCTGAAACACCTCACCAGGGAGGCGTCCAGGAGGCATCCTGACCAGATGCCCGAGCCACCTCAACTGACTCCTCTCGATGTGGAGAAGCAGCGGCTCTACTCTGAGCCCCCTCCGGATGACTGAGCTTCTCACCCTGTCTCTAAGGGAGAGCCCAGACACTCTGCGGAGGAAACTCATTTCAGCCGCTTGTATCCGTGATCTTGTTCTTTCGGTCACCACCCAGAGTTCGTGACCATAGATGAGGGTAGGAACGTAGATCGACCGGTAAATCGAGAGCTTCGCCTTTTGGCTCAGCTCTCTCTTCACCACGACAGACCGGTAGAGCGCCCGCATAACTGCAGATGCCCCACCAATCCGTCTATCGATCTCCCGCTCCATTTTTCCCTCACTCGTGAACAAGACCCCCAGATACTTAAACTCCTCCACTTGGGGAAGGACCCCATCCCCGACCCGGAGGAGGCACCCCACCCTTTTCCGGCTCAAGACCATGGCCTCGGATTTGGAGGTGCTGATTCTCATCCCAGCCGCTTCACACTCGGCTGCGAACAGCTCCAGCGAAAGCTGTAGATCACGCTCCGATGAAGCCAACAGGACCACATCATCTGCAAAAAGCAGAGACCCGATCCTGAGGCCACCAAAACGGATCCCCTCAACGCCTTGGCTGCGCCTAGAGATCCTGTCCATAAAAGTTAGGAACAGGATCGGTGACAAAGGGCAACCTTGGCGGAGTCCAACTCTCACTGGAAACAAGCCCGACTTACTGCCGGCAATGCGAACCAAACTCTGGCACCGGTCGTACAGGGACCTAACAGCCCGTATCAAGGGGCCCGGTACCCCATACTCCCGGAGCACCCCCCACAGGGCCCCCCGAGGAACACGGTCGAACGCCTTCTCCAAGTCCACAAAACACATGTAGACCGGTCGGGCGAACTCCCACGCACCCTCCAGGACCCTGCTGAGGGTGTAGAGCTGGTCCAGTGTTCCACGGCCAGGACGAAAACCGCATTGTTCCTCCTGGATCCGAGGTTCAACTATCCGTCGGACCCTCCTCTCCAGAACCCCTGAATAGACCTTACCAGGGAGGCTCAGAAGTGTGATCCCCCTGTAGTTGGAACACACCCTGTGGTCCCCCATTTTAAACAGGGGGACCACCACCCGGTCTGCCAATCCAAGGGAACTGCCCCCGATGTCCACGCAATATTGCAGAGCCGCGTTAACCAACACAGCCCCACAACATCCAGAGCCTTGAGGAACTCCGGTCAAATCTCATCCACCCCCGGAGCCTTGCCACCGAGGAGCTTTTTAACGACCTCGGTGACCTCAACACCAGAGATTGGAGAGCCCGACCCCAAGTCCCCAAACCCTGCTTCCAGATTGGAAGGCGTGCTGGTGGGATTGAGGAGGTCTTCGAAGTATTCCATCCACCGACCCAAAACGTCCCGCGTCGAGGTCCGCAGCACACCATCCCCACTGTAAACAGTGTTGGTGGCAGACCGCTTTCCCCCCCTGAGACGCCGGATGGTGGACCAGAATCGCTTCAAAGCCGTACGGAAGTCGTTTTCCATGGTCCCTCCAAACTCCTCCCACGCCCGAGTTTTTGCCTCAGCAACCATCCGAGCCACATCCCGCTTGGCCTGTCGGTACCTATCAGCTGCTTCAGGGGTCCCACAAGCCAAAAAGACCCGGTAGGACTCCTTCTTCAGCCTGACAGCATCCCTTACCGCCGGTGTCCACCAGCGGGTTCGGGGGTTGCCGCCGCGACAGGCACCGACCACCTTGCGGCCACAGCTTCGGTCAGCCGCCTCGGCAATGGAGGCGCGGAACATGTTCCACTCGGACTCGATGTCCCCCGCCTCCCCCGGGACGTGTTCAAAGTTCTGCCGGAGGTGTGAGTTAAAGCTCCTTCTGACAGGAGACTCTGCCAGACGTTCCCAGCAGACCCTCACAACACGTTTGGGCCTTCCAGGTCTGTCAGGCGTCCTCCCCCACCATCGGAGCCGACTCACCACCAGGTAGTGGTCAGTGGACAGCTCTGCCCCTCTCTTCACCCGAGTGTCCAAAAACATGCGGCCGCAGATCAGATGAGACGACAACCAAGTCGATCATTGAGCTGCGGCCTAAGGTGTCCTGGTGCCAAGTGCACATATGGACACCTTTATGCTTGAACAAGGTGTTCGTTATGGACAATCCATGACGAGCACAGAAGTCCAATAACAAGACACCACTCGGGTTTAGATCGGGGGGGCCATTCCGCCCAACCACACCCCTCCAGGTCTCACTGTCATTGCCCACGTGAGCGTTGAAGTCCCCCAGCAGAACAAGGGAGTCCCCAGGAGGAGCACTCTCCAGCACCCCCTCCAAAGACTCCAAGAAGGGTGGGTAATCTAATCTGCTGTTTGGCGCGTAAGCACAAACAACAGTCAGGACCCGTCCCCCCACCCGAAGGCGGAGGGAGGCTACCCTGTCGTTCACCGGGGTAAACCCCAACGTACAGGCGCCGAGATGGGGGGCAACAAGTATGCCCACCCCAGCTCGGCGCCTCTCAGCGGGGGCAACCCCAGAGTGGAAGAGAGTCCAAAATTTATTATTTTTCATAATAATTAAATGAGAAAAGCATAAAAGTCTGGCGTGCCACACGGACATTTTTAGGGGACGGACCGGGGGAAAAAATCATAACTGCATCTAGTGTGTTTCAGCCATGCAGCGCGACATTTACAAAATACAGCAAATATTTTGCACTGTAGTTGTGAAAGAAGCGTCTTTGTTGTTGTGTATCATGTTAGCAGCATCATATCCACTTTCTCTGTGCTGTCCGGGGCGTCCTCCCCGAGCTGCAGCTCATGTTTACTAGACGTCAGCCCAAGTGTAGCTTTAAGTATGAAACAAGAAGGAAATGTCCTTCATTCCATCCCGGTGGCGACTAATGTGTGGCGGAGAGCAGCGTTCTCATAGCTGGTAGATTAGTTTCTGTGTATGACAGGTGGCAAACATCCCATTTGTCACACTGATGCAAAAACTATGAAAACGCTGCAAAGTTAGAGTTCTGTATTAAATTGACAGCGAAGAAAAACAATCAAAGACTGGAGTATAAACCATAAGTGTCTTTGGGAGAATTCTGCTTTTTGTTTTCTATTACTTTGAAAAGCAAATATTTATTTTCTCAGAATATAATTTCAGATTTTTGTCAAATTTTTGTCCTGTATGACTTAAAAAGGGAACTATTTTGGTTACAGGTTTATTTTCTAATAATAAAAAAAAAAAAATTATTTCTATTTAGATTTTAAAGTGTAACTGAAACCCCTGAGAAATCATAACCCCGCCCCCAGACAACATTAAATAAATTCTACTAAGTGGGCGGTGCCAGGAAGAACGGAGGGGCGTGGCCAAGTGTCGAGGAAAAGCGGAGGGGGGAGCGTGGGGTGTGTTCCGGAGGACAATGACAGCTCGCTTAATGTGACACTGAAACATGGACAGTGACCAAAGCGACGTTGGCAGTTTTGCGACTGATCGATCTGATCAACGTTCATCTGTTTTGAACGTTAGCCTATGTTAGCATCACCACTAAGAGACTGGACTCCTCCTGTCTCCCTCTGCCTCAGCCGGGGGCGGTATGTCTCATAGCTTTATACCCAAACCCACGGGGCGTGTCTGTGAGACCATGGCTGCTGTGACATAGTCAATGCTTGTGACGTAAAGATGTACCGCTCTCCACCAATCACAAAATTCAAATGCAGTAGCCACAGTTCAACCCTAAGAGGGCAGCACTGACACTTTTAGACCAAAAAGTGTAGAATTAAACAAGTTTACACCAAAATGTAAAAAAAGACCAATTTATACAGTTTAGAAGCAAAAAAAAGTTGTTTTGGGGTTTAGTTACTCTTTAAAGTAATTTCTGTAATTAATGCTTGACTTGTTAAAGCCATTCTGAAGTCCACTTTCATTTTAACCACAGAGCAGGAATACTTTACAGAATACTTCACAGAATATGATTGATCTGTTTAATGATTGGACCAAGTTTGATCTTTTATGGAAATCAAAATAGAATCACCCTATATTATATTTCAATCGCCAACACACATTTCCTTTAGCTTTCATTGAAAATATGACCTTGATATGATTATGATTTATATTTTGGACATGTGTTGGTTTTATTTGTGTTTTGACATGAACAAAAAACAGGACATCAGTTGGTTTGGATACTTCAGTTAATGGGAAGTGAATGGATTTAAGAATAGAAATTAGCCATGGAAGGAATGAAGAAAAAACCCTAAATGGAGAAAAAATATGCAACAAAAATAATCGTTTAATAATTGAATCGTAGCACCTGAATCGTAATCGAATCGAAATCATGAGGCACCCAGTTATGTCATCTTCAATATTGTTATCACTGGGAATATGAACCACTGCACTGCTGAAAACCTGAAGGCCATATAAACTGACAACACGAGTCGCCTTTTAACACATACTGGAAGCAGAGTAATCCTAAACCGAGGACTGTTGCTTGCAGCAAAATACTTGGTTCCTCATCCTTCTCTGGGTCACAGTGACCTGCATATTGCTATAAAGATTCTGCAGTGTTAATGAATAATGACTAAGGTTAACCTGCAATAGCACAGTCATCTGTATTCAGAAAGCACACTCACTACACGCCACAACATAAAAGCAGACTCCAAACTCTTTGAAACCCTGAGAGATCATCTAAAAAAATTACCAGTAGCACCATCCAAAGGACCCAAGGACCCAAGTGCACAGACTGACTGTGGCAAACATTACTTACAGGGAATATTCAAACTTACTGTTGCTATTTCTGACAATCCGTCGCACCTAACTGCATGTTTTCAATGAGAGCGGTCAGTGCTGAAACCATTCCTCAAGAGGCTCTTAACAACTGTTGGAGCCAACAACAATTAATATCTTTAAGGAACCTTTCAGAAAAGTCGGCATTAGGCCACGGAGGGCTATGTGCAACATTTTATACTGTATAACAAAAAATAAAACGGATCTCAAAGCAAGCCTCATCTGGCAACAATTGTCCTTGAAAAGGAAAACATCATTGAAGACCAGTATTGTTCATGAACAACGTGGTAATGTGTTGAATTCCTTTACCATCAGTTAATGTAACAATAGCCTGCCAGGTGGCTAGCTTAAGAAAATTCATTACCGCTAGGCTTTATGTGATTGATATTAATTTACATGACCTGATTGGCTATACAAGACCATTGTCTTACCAAAAATGTCTAAAAACGTACATCCTTGTTTATAGTTGTCAAGTTGAGTTGACTGTGCGAACTGCCACACAGCTTTATCCAACGGAGACATTTGTCCATGTTTTTTGCTTTTTTGTTGATTCGGGAAATGGAATAAAATAAACTCTGTTGATTAGTGATGGTCCGTTTGAAGCTGAAACTCCGACGCAGGGGTAAAAAAAACCCCAAAACAGTGCTTTAGAAGGACTGTGCTTGATTCGTCTGAGCAGAGTCACGTGATCAATGACGTCCGAAGCCCATCTTGGTACGTCACCGCTTTGCTACCTGGTTCAAAGGTTAAAAAAGACCTGAATCGCCGGCTGATTCTGTGACGTGTATTGGAAGCGAGTGGCAACCAATAGCGAACCAGTGAGTGATCCAGCGACATGGGGCGACGCGTGGCGTAGCGTTAGAGTGGGTGACCCCTACGCAGAGAATCAGAAAGGTTTAATTGCCATACGTGTGAACAGGTTCACAACATTAGGAAATTGCTGCGGTACTTTGTGCAAACATAAGATAAACACTT
Organism: Valencia hispanica; assembly: GCA_963556495.2. NCBI lineage: Eukaryota > Metazoa > Chordata > Actinopteri > Cyprinodontiformes > Valenciidae > Valencia > Valencia hispanica. Next base: position 10,348,971 of record OY747700.1, read on the forward strand.
CTAAGTGTGCAATAAATAAAAATAAAATGGGGTAAACAGATTAATGTGTACATGAGTGCAGGTTATGATCAGACGGGTGCATAAACACAACACAGGGCCATGTGACTGAAACAGAGCGGGTGGTGGGAACAGTCTTAGGGTTATTATGTTCATGAGTCCAACAGCAGAGGGGAAAAAACTGTTCTTATGGCGAGAGGCTATAAGTGCTTGACGCGGCTGTCCCTGGTTCGATTCCACGCAATTTCTATTCTATTACTATTTTCATATGTATGTCAGCCAAAAAAAACAAATAAACAACAACAACTGCACACACACACACACACATATATATATATATATATATATATGTGTGTGTGTGTGTGTGTGTGTGTGTGTGTGTGTGTGTGTGTGTGTGTGTGTACATATATATGTGTGTGTGTGTGTAAAACATAGTTGGCTACATTAATAAAGAAGAAGAATGCGCAACAAACAAAACAAACGCATTTCCCTTGGAACCCTGCCGTTCTGTGTGCAGAAACTTCAAATGTAACTTCACCACAGTTCAGTACAGTTCTGCATAAAATAAATATCAGCTGTACAACTTTCCAGAGAAATAAAAGAGAATTAATTCATTGTAATATAAATCAGGGATCACATAATTTTCCGCATTTTTTTCTTCTTTTTTTTTTCAACATTGACAGAAAAATCTGAAGTGCGTCCGTCATTTTGACAGTATACAATTCACGTCCCTGAAAACCTGGTGCAGAGGCGCAGATATCTTCAACTTTACGCACAGAGTTCAATCAATGTGTGAAGTCTTTTATGTAGGAAGAACAAAGCGGCGTTTACTGGATAGACTGGCGGAACACAAGTACGCAATTCGCACAGGAAACATCAAATATCCCAATGCAAGACACTATATGGAACATCACAATAGTGATCCATCCACCTTACAGGCCTGTGGGATTGATCACATTACTCTGTCCTTAAGAAAAGGCATTAGGCAAAGACAGAAGAATCAACAGGAAGCTTTCTGGATATATCGCTTACGGGCCACTAAATATCCAGGCCTGAATGAGGAACTTCGCCTCCGTGTGTATCTTTGATGTTTTGTTTCTTATTGCTTTTAATCCATACTCTATATTTGTATTTTAACCTTTTTGTGTACTGGCATGGTTTTTTCATTTAGTCTTAGAAGTGGAAATGGTGACACCTGCTGTCCTTTTTGTGTACTAACAATTGTAACCTGAGCACCTGTTGACAGATGGAGACTTTTGATTGGTGGACTGGTAGTAAATAAAAAGCTGTTCTTGTTTGAGATCTGTTTAACTCCCAGACGAAGGCATGTAGCCAAAACACGTTGGAGTTTATTTGACCAAGCCATTACAATAAAGGCTTTTTAACCTTTTTCATTAGAGAGTGCCTTGGAGTTAATTTTTGGTTTTCGACTGGGAAATGGGCTAAAATATGGCTAAATTCACACAGTGTGTGCCCACCTTGCCCCCTGGGGGAAGCCCACACAGACCTGCGCCATCTGTGCATAGATGCATGGAGCAGGTGACCCTGCATAATTAGAACACCTTGCATTTAAGAGATACGAGTTAATCAGTTACCTGTTAATGCTGTACCTGCTTTTCAATGCGAGTCTTTATTGAACGTAACATCAACCTCTGCAAAGAAAGATGCAGCATTTGCACAGAATGAAACATGGCTGTATTCGCCCGTGCCAAAAACCGCCTCTGCATATGAACATACTGTGATATAAACTCTTTGCTCTCTGCATCACCTCAGTTCTCTGGATTCTACCTGGTCTCCCTCGTGGTCATCCTCGTCGGCTTCATCGTCTTCAACGCTGTGCCGACACCCACCGTCCCCGCAGCCACCGTCCCCTCTTCTTCTTCCCCATCGATGTGTGAGGAAGGCTTCTACGAGAATCCTGGGGCAACTGAAAATGACCTTGCCAGAGATGAGGCCCCAGGAAGGATCCCCACTGAGGTAGAGGAGGAGGATGAAGAGTGGCGAGCAGATGAAACAAGGATGAAGGAGAGCCTCGGAGAGGAAACTGATGAAGATCAAATTGTTGGATGCAGCACTAAACTGTGAACAGCTTAAGAGTTGAAACAAAAAAAGTGTTTTTTCATGTATTTATTTAGTTGTTATAATAGGATAGTGTGCGTAGAGAAATATTGCAGAAAAGCTGCGAAAATGGAAACATCCCTGACTATAAATATTTACAAGCAGGAGATCAATCCACCTGGGCAAAAGGTCCAGGAAGGTCCCTCAAACATCCCCCGAGCTCATTCTGGGGGATCCCGAGGCGTTTCCGGGTCAGACGAGATACAAAGTCCCTACAGCAAGTTCTGGGTCTTCCTCGGGGTCTCCTCCCAGTGGGACAGGCCCGGAAAACCTCCAATGACCAGCAGGAGATTACAAACAACTTTAGTTTGATCAGGGAGTCATGACCTGTCATATTGTATAGGAGCAGACTGACGTAAACGGGGATCAGTACCATTGGAAGTCAAACTAGGATGTAACACACGTCTTCACACGATATCAGATTAAAGCACTTTCATGATTTTTTTTCTCTCCATTATCTATAAAAATATTAAATATATTATCGTTATATTTTATTATGATTTTACATTAATTATTACACTGATTACTGAAATTCTGTGGAACGCTTCCTTGAGTCTGTTGGATCTGTGACCTGGGAAAACTACAAACATGTACAGTAGTGGCTTCAGTGCAAGGGTCACATTTCTGACAGCCAGACAGGCGGTTGCCATGGACACATGCTCCGCATTACCGATTATTACAAAAGACTGATGCTCGCGAAAAAACCGAAGTGCCAACCAAACCAAAGAATTTGCTTGGAGCGGAGAGCATTTCCACGATTTTTTGAGGAATGTGTGGGCTGAGAATGTAGTTTAAATAAATTATTGATTGTCGAGGAAAAACTGAAACGTTCATACATCTGCCTACATGTAGATCTATTTCATTTTTAATGATGTTTAAAATTCCTGCAGTTTTCCAGAGGAACCCAGGCTTCTCTGCAAGCATGAATTTAATTAAATCAAATCAAATCAAATCATGTATTCATCAGGAAGTGATAAACCATCCACGCGGGGTCTGATAATCCCAGATTTCTGCACCGCGGTGAAGTTAGTTTTAAGTTCAGTTATTAGTCTGAAAAAGCCTGCAGTCTGAAAGCAGCGGCAGACAGCGTGTCTGTTTGTTGACATGGAAGCGCTGATACTCTGCAGAAATCACCGTGCTGAAGTTAGTTTTAAATTGGATATTCTACAGACATTAAAGCGGAGACTCCCTCCGACATCTCACCGACAACTGCTCTGATGGAGCGGATACATCGCAGCTGAAGACTCGCTCCTGAAGGTGGTGGTTTCGGTTAGGGACCATCAATAAATTTACAGAAATCCCAGAAAATAAGTCAATACTAGGGGTGGTTAATCTGTCTGATTTCCCGATCCGATCCGATTACTATTATTGAGGTTCCGATTCGATTACCAGCCGAGTTTCGATTATTAACGATTAACGATTATTGATTTTCCATTTGACAACAGTAACTGAAAATACTCTACAAAGTTATTGCAGTATTAAAAAAACAGTCAGCTGCTGAATTACTTAACTCTTTCATTGAGTAACAACTCAAAGCATTTCCTGTGTAGTGTAGTAACTTGTTTGTATTTATAACTTGGCACAACTTATTGTAGCTTTACTAGCTTATATACTGTAGAACACAGAAATAAATACATGACATTGTGTTGTGACTGATCAAGTTGTACTAAACAACAACAAATAAATGAAAGGCTTATTTCCTTTGGGAGGTAGAACCAACTTACTGTAGCTTCAGCCTATATACTGTAGAACAAAGTGACAAAACGCAACACACTAACATGTGAGTAATCAAGTTCTTGTAAGCATTTACTGCTCTGGAATGACCAGATTCTTATGGAGGAAGACCAGCTGGTCCACATGTTGTGGAGTGGGTGTGCTCCGTTGTGCTGACACGATGTCCCCCGCAGTGGAGAACACTCGCTAGGCAGCAACGCTCGTACCTGGGATACATAAATATCGTTTGGCCAGCTTGGCTAGGAGAGGATACACATGATCGTTGGTGGTGGAGATCGCTCCTTCCAAGCAGTTGCTCCCAAGTTCTGGAATGAGCTTCCTATCTGTCTACGTTCTTTAGACTCAGTGGATGTTTTTAAGAAGAATCTCAAGACCTATTTATTTACCCAAGCCTATCCATCGTAGTATGACACAAGGTTGTTTTATGATCATGTATTTCTCAAATGCTGTTATTGTGTACTTCTTTTAAAGCAACACTAAAGAGTTTTTATTTACCTTAAAATATTGTTTCCGAACTCGTGTCAGTGGTTGATCAACTCATAACAGGGTGAAACGGCACTTCTGCATTCGCTTTGCGGCCCTCTATCAGCCATAACGGCACTATGTAACTTTGGGTCGTCGGGTAGCGGTTTTGTAGTTCAAATGCGACTTGCTTTACGGCAGGCTTCACAAAAGCCGGTAGGTGCAGCGTCCTGCAAGGCTCTCTGGGTGGAGCGTCCTGCAAGGCTCTCTGGGTGGAGCGTCCTGCAAGGCTCTCTGGGTGGAGCGTACTCGGCAGGTACATATAAATGGAAGATACCTAGCAGCAAGTAGCTTGAACAATTGTCATCATGACGGAGCCGAATTCGGAATTGCGCCGCTCAAGGTGGCAGCATGTTGGAGTAGCTCTGTTACTTTGGTTCATATTTTTTTCTTTTTTAAAGCTTTAATTCTTCCATTTTTGGTAGAAACATTGTTTTTGTGGACGGCTGTTCTCTCTGGTTTTGAATGCTGTGCAGCTGGAAGGATTTTTGCTGATACTTTTTATTTTTGGACATTTGTTATGATGCATAACCATGGCAACAAGGTGGTTTACAACTGGCAGCAGTTGATTAACATCACAGAAGCTCAAATAATACCTCAACTACAGCCACAAAACCCTGATGAGTTGAAAAGAAGACGCCATAGATCCAGAGCATCCTCTACATCAGACTGTCAGACAACTACAGAGCGTCTTCAGTCAGAGGCTTCTTCAGATCTGCAGACTGCTACAGGAGATCATCCCTACCCACAGCCATCAGCATCTACAACAAATCTTTGAAGGAACTTGCATAATGAGTTACAACAACATTTAATTTCGCTTTGGGATTAATGAAGTTATTTTGAATTGAATTGAAATTGTATTCATCTGTACACCGGTGTTCCGACTATCTGTGCAACCCGCATGCACATTTCGATGTTACGACACAATTCGCTTACTCAGCAAATCTGTCATCAAGAATTCCTACCTGGAAGATCCATTTCGTCTGTTTTATTTCTTTGAAGTTTACGGTGAGTTTTATTCAAATTATTTTATTACTGGCTAATTTTTATTCAAAAACATTTTAAGGCTTTCCTTAAGCTACTAGTTTCAAGTTTACATGACAGCCCTTGTATGTTAGTTTCACTTCTGTGATATCGTTACATTTAAAGTAAACAAGTCCCATTAATTAGAGTCGTACAGTAAATGCGGTGTATTTTGCGGGCTATTTGTGCTTATAATCATAGGCTACTACATTTTAATATTTTGGAGTAATAATACTGCTATCTGCTCTACGTCTTACTGGCTTGGTATATATTCATTAGCTGCTTTTCCAGAGTGTGATATTCATCTATAGGCCTATTTAACAGGTAGGATATTCTGATCATGGTTTTTAGTGCATCTTTATCTGCTAGTTTTAGCTTTATATTAAACGGGTAGCATGTTCTGTGGATTGAAAGAAAAGTGTTCGTTATTCATAATATTTTGCTATGTTAGGCATTACTGCTAAACTGCCACTTTAATCCCGTCACTTGAAAAATATTTTCCGATGATTATGTTTAACATCAAAGCTAACAGTTGTTGTTTTCGGCATGTAAACATACTTTTCGAGGGGGAGCACCGACAGATGCGCGCTACGGTAGGACATTCTGAGGAGGTAGCACAGATCGTCAGAACAGAGCTGTCAGCCATGTAATAAAGAAATTAGACCGTATCACGTTATAACGTGATAGTTTATTGTAAAAACGTGAAACTATCACGTTATAACGTTTTAGTTTCAAGTGGTTTTCACGTTTTTACAATAACGTTATAACGTGATACGGTCTAATTTCTTTATTATATGGCTGACAGCTCCACGCCGCCGTACATATGACATCCTGAAATATAGAAAATGTACCTGGGATGAAGACATTTGACACAAAGGCTGCCCAAGACGTGAACATCTGTAACGTTAGACGGTATCGCTTGTAAATGTGAATCCCCTGGTGTAACCATAACAGATTTTACGACAGTAGTAGAAAACAATAAAAAATTTCCCAACTGTAGGGGGAGCCAGAGAGCAAAACTTACATAGTGTTGCTTTAAATGCCTACTTTCTGTAAGCTGTTAAGGTCTTAACGACCATTCCACAGGTGCATGTTAATTAGTTGATTATGGTTAATTGAACATGCATGGAAAACATTGTTTAAACCCTTTACAATGAAGATCTGTAAAGGTATTTGGATTTTTACAACATTATTGTTGAAATACACAGACCTGAAAAAGGGACATTTCTTTTTTTGCTGAGGTTATTTATGATTGTGAATATCAAAAGATGAGAAATTCAGATGTTGCACTCCTTTAGTTCACATTTTAAATGGCAATTGAGCTCATAGTGACAGTAAAAACGAGGCTAAACTTTGGCACAAATGTCTATGGCAAGGCTTCGCACTGAGCAAACAGGTTGTAACATACATAAAGACGATTAATTTCTGCTGTAACATCAAACACAAAATAAAGATGAAACCGACAACCCTGCATAAGCACACAAAGTGATGACACTGGCAAATGTGGACGAATAACAAGTTGCAACAACAGGGAAAACGGCAGGTTGTAACAACAGAGTTACAAGACTACAGCAATTGCAGAATTAAATAAACCTGAAAAGGCTAAATGTTTGGTCAGGTTAGTCATTTACATGGGCAATGTAGCAATCAATTGCAAGTTTTTATCTGCAAAAGTACTGCTGCCAGTTACATAGACGCACCTAAATGCTAACTTACTTGTTAAGTTGACATATGCAGTTTGCCTAAGAACCTGGACAAACATTTTTGGCACATTTGGAACCTCATGTAAATCAAAGCTAAAAACCATCTGTTTAGCGCTGCCTTTGATTAACTGATTAATAATAGCTTGAATGTCATATGTTATGTGTCTCTAAATGTTGTGTTTTAATGCTTTCATCGTTGTTTTACTGCTGCTTTTATTTTATCCCCTAATCATGTAAGCACCTCGAATTGCCTTGTTGTTGAAAGTGTGCTTTACCAAATAAAGTTGCCTTTCCTCTTCAGAGTTGTTGCAAGATTAACTGCAACCAGAAAACGCTTCCTGCACACACAGTCTTCGGGCGATATGATGTACGGTATTTCATTTTGGGATAGAGTATTTTTGAATTTAATTAAAATAAGAGATTTCTGTCATCTTGGAAATACAAACTCCAACATAAGCACTAATGTTTTAATAACAGTCTGTAATATATTTTTATACGGGTAAAGATATAATTTAAAACAACTTTTATCCCTTTCAGTGTATTTGTTTGTTTGCTGTATGCATTTAGAATCACTAGCACATGTAACTGGATAAAAATTGATATTTAGAGCAATTGATGCTTTAAACAAACTAGTCATTCGTTTTGTTTACTTCCCGTTGCTGTCTGTCGGCACTTCCTGTCCCCCGTGTTTCCGGTCCGCCCTTTTTATCCCTCCGCCCCGGTGTCTTTTTTACTTTCTGACCCACGTGTGAAATTAAATTCGATTTGACTTTAAAATTATCAGCAAAACACTGGATCAAATGGCGACTACATTCGAGCAGATGAGGGCGAACGTGGGGAAACTCCTGCGAGGGATCGATAGGTACAAACGATCCGGGAACAGAGTCGATAAACCCGACGGAGCTAACAGTAGCTTAGTCTGTTTTAGGATGATGTTCTGAGTTTCGCCGTTCAGTTTTTATTCTGGGTTTAGACTGTTTCTAAAGTCCAGATTTGATTAAACAATCATTTTATATTAACCGTATTTAGTGTTAGCAACGCTAACTGAAGTTATTGTTGCAGCTGAATTATCCTTTAAATGTCCGTGTTTATGTTCACACGCTAAAGTGATTCCGGTTTTTGTCACATTAGCTGTTATTTCACTGGCTCTGCCACTACAGATGAAAATTAGCATGTAGAAATCTCTGGTATGTGCAACACATTTGTTGTGCAATGTCCCCGTCAAATAACTAAATGAATAAAATAAGTTATTTGTAACGTATTCTGGTTTTATTTCAAAGTAAGGCGTACGGTTGTGAAAGAGTATTTGCCCATAGGGTCGCAATTCCTCAAGCAAATGTTAATATAACACCGGTGTAAATACAAAACGCCCTTTTTAAATGTTGATTTCTTAGTAAGAGTAGTACTACTACAATTTTACTCAAGTAAAAATAAAAGGTAGCTGTCCAACAAACTACTCAAGAGTTTAAAAAAAAGTATTTAGTGAAAACGCCAGTGAAGTACTAACAGACAAACACAAAAATATTTAGGTATGTGCAAATTCTGATATTGTAATGACAAAAATATAGAAACATAAATAACAATTAAAAGTAACAAATTCAGGTAGAAAAAAACACGTTTTTAAACCACCTATTTTTAATATGATACTAATGAAACTTAATCACAGAAGGTAATGTGTGTGCATATAAATGTTTTTTTTAATGTTATTCTAGACTTTTTTTAAAGTTCTACTGGAATGTATCTGGAAAGTGAGAATGTTAATAAACAGTCATTTCGACATGTATTAAGGAAGGAATATAAATTGCTAATCTGTGTCTCGTGCATTTTTGTTTAACATGTGCTTGTTTTTCATTCAGTGAAGTTACTCACAGTGGGTGGAATATCACGAAAATTGACCTAAGTAAAAGTGAATTTTTTTCCAAAAGGTTACTCATTTACAAAAAGTAAATGTAACTGAGTAAATATAACTAGTTCCTACCCACCTATGCATTTAGAATAAAGTAAAAACACTTTTCTAAGTGAACGCTGTGGGATTCCTCCTGAGGAGCTGGCCCAAGTGGCTGGGGAGAGCGAAGTCTGGGTCTCTCTGCTTAGGCTGCAGATGGATGGATGGATGGATGGATGGATGGATGGAGTGGGCTAAAAGAACTCAAAAGCAACATGTCATGCCTTGATCTGAAGAACAACAACAAACTGAAGTCATTTGAAACTAAACATCTGTTTTTGTTGAATAAATGGATTGTTTGAAGGTGTTGACATCGTGTCCTCTAACAGGTACAACCCTGAGAACCTCACCACGCTGGAGCGCTACGTGGAGACGCAGGCTAGGGAGAACGCCTACGATCTGGAGGCCAACCTGGCTGTGCTGAAACTGTGAGTGAAACCAACTCTGTTTGGGACTCAAACACTTGAAATGCCACCTTGCTTCTCAGTATGATCTGAATTTAACTCGGGGAAACTCGTTCCAATCTCCAGGTTTTCTTGATTTAGGAGTTCAGAATTTGAAATTTTTGGCACATTCTGGTTATTTTTGCCTTAGATATTGACTGAAGCTAAAAACACTGGCTCACACATCTTCATGTGTTTCATGTTATTCAGATGGGGGATCAGCTTTTGTCCAAAGATTATGTATGAAACTAGTTTAATCTTTCATAGCCAGACCTCCATCTTGGACCGTATGTGTCTTTGTTTTTCTCGAGGAACCCTGTGTGGTTTTTAGTAATGTTACGTCTCTGTGCCCACAGATACCAGTTTAATCCAGCTTACTTCCAGACTACCGTGACCTCACAGATTCTCCTCAAGGCTCTGACCAACCTGCCGCATACAGACTTCACCCTCTGCAAGTGTATGATTGACCAGACACACGTATCCCTTTGGTGCTGCTTCAGCTCTTTTTACCTGGGAGTGTTTGTTTTTTGTTTTGTTCTGAATTTTCCCTTTTAATAAGTTTCGTCGATGTGATTCTTGACGTTTGAGCAAAGTGAGATGTTGAGGGTTCTTGATGTTGTTGGGTGTATGAATAGGTGGACATTTGTAGCCGTAAGCCATGTTTGGGGTGAGAGGGGCATTTCCTTGACTACGGTGTCGCAGCAAGAGGAGCGACCCATCAGACAGATCCTCTACCTGGGGAACCTGCTGGAAACCTGCCACTTCCAGAGCTTCTGGGTAAGACTCCTACCAACACAACACATCCAAATCATCCGCATATTTATCTTTAACTTGCATTTCAACCAGTTTTGGGTGCAGGCTTTGACTAGACCATTTGGCTATAGACACTGCCTCCCATCTGACTCTAGAATACCTCAATGTAGAGAGGAGTTTGTAGTCTATTCGTTAACTGCAAGGTTTCCAGATCCTAGAGCTCTAATACAAGCCCAAATGACATGACACCTCCACCACCGTGCTTGACAGTTAATGAGGTATCTGAAGTTACATGCTGTGTTTGGTTGTCTCCATCCAAACATGGTCCAGATATCTCTGCAGAGTCCTGCTGCCCTGTTCTTTCTAAAGAATAGAGTATCCTTCACTTTCAAGCCAGCCACAGTTGTCAAGTGTTTTATGTCATGACCTTTGACCTGCTAACTGACCCCTGTAGAGTCTGAGATCGAGCTCCTGGGTTTCTATCCTTTCTCTGAGGAACACCCGCTGTAAACTTGGAGTGAGTTTGAAGCGACGTCAACTCTGTCTTACTCTCTGTTTGATGGAGGACCCGTTTACAGTGGACCGCCGGTATTCGTGGGGGTTATGGTCCACAAGCCGCCCGCAAATAATTCCAACCTCCTCTGACAACACTTAAAACTACTAACACCAATTATAACTAAATATCCATTAATACGCACAGTGGAAACCATCTTAGGACTACCGTAGAAGCTAACATCTACTGTCTTCCCTATCTCCGCCCTTTAGGTATGTGTCACAAAAGAAATCCACGAATAATTTGGAGTTACATTCCATCTAAGATTCGTGAAGACTGGTGGTGTAACGGTACATTCATTCACATTTATATTTTTTGGTACGGCCCTGTTAGTTTGGTACGCACGTGTACCAAACGAATCCAGCTGTTTTCTACCTGAACACATGCAGAATATTTATGTGCAGAACTCAGAGCGCAGCGCAATGTTTCCGCAGGGGAATTTTAAAAAGTAACACCAGAACAAAACAGAAAGGACTCCCAGATATCGCTAAACTCTGCTGGACCAGAATCAGAACTTTGTCAGCGAACGCATCTTTCAACAGCAATAAGATCCATAACAAACACTCTCTGAACTGAACTGAATGACTCACCTCAAACAATGTCAAGCTGAATGTAAACATCACTGATACTAGAGAAAAACCAACCTCCTTATTTTGTATAAAACACAAGTTGGTGTAATCCCTTTTCATCAAAAGCTGGGAAACTAGGCTATCAAAACAACTCCAAAGGGATTAAAGTATGTTTTAGTCTCAAATATGAGCAAAGTATTATTTTAGCAGTTCTAAACATCAGCACTGACTATTTTCAAGTGGTTATATTGTTTCCTACTCTGGCTATATCGGCTTGTACAATTTTTTTATTTACTTTTTTAAACCAATCAACTCTCTAGTTAGGTCTACACTTTTAACATTATTAAGGTATAGAACATAATACAATCAGATAAATTTCCGGAACTGAAAGGAAATAATTCAGGAAAAAAGGTTCTTTGTTTAATGCTGGTCAAAGTAAAAAAAAAAGTCATATGTAAATTTGTATTTATTTTTCTTGATTAAAGTGTACCGAAAACGTACCAAACCGTGATTTTTGTGTGCTGTTGCACCCCTAGAGGATACTGAACCACAAGTAGATTGGGGTCCACTTTTTTGGAGATGTCCTTAGAATTCCCAGATTGTTGGGCAGTAACAGTTGCTTCTCTAAGGTCATTGCTGATGTCTTTTCATCTTGACGTTGCGTAAACACTGATCTTTTTGTTGCAAAGGGGCAAACGGACAGAGCTGAATGCTACAGACATAGACGTCCTGTTCCTGATGGCTGCGGGAGTGGAGATGTGGAATTCCAACCCCAGCGTTAGGTTCCGGTTATCCCAACTCCGTTTAGTGTTAATCTCTGGTGATGCGCTGATTCATTATTAAATCGATTAGCTGCGACATGAAACCTGCCAAATCAATAGTGATTTAAAAGTGTTAAAAACAGATTATTTTTCATAATAATAAAATTGATTAAAAGTAAAAGTCTGGTGTGCCGTCCGGACATGTTTAGGGGACGGACCGGCGGAAACATCATGGCTACAGCGAGTGTTTCAGCTATGCAGCATGAAATTTACCAACTGCATCAAATATTTAGCTCTTTAGTTGTGGAAGGAAAGTTTTTGTTGTTGTGTTTTATGTTAGCATCAGCGTTCTCTTTTCCCCGGACATGTCCACTTTTCTGCTGCTGTCCGGGGCGTCCTCCCCGAGCTGCAGCGCGGGGCAGCTGCTGTTTACAAGACGTCAGCTCAACCGTAGCTTAATGGAAAAGAACCGCGGAAGAAATCTCCTTCATTGTCTAATACAGAAGATTAGTATTTATTTCTGTTATTTATTTCCAGAGATTTTAAAGTTATTTCTGTAATGGTTGACTTGTAAAAGTCGATTTAAAGTTTATTTAATTATTCTTTTTAACCACATAGAGGAGGAATACTTTAAATATGTTAAAACCAAAAGTCTTCTTTAAGTAGACAGAAAACGACTGGACCAAGTTTCCTCTTTTATGGAAATCAATCACCCTATATTATGCATCTAGTGCCAACACACATTTCCTGTAGCTTTCATGGAAAAATATGACCTTGATATGATTATGAAACATATTTTGGACATGTGTTGGTTTGATTTGTGGTTTCACATGAATAAAATACAGAACATAAATTTGTTTGGATACATCAGTTAATGGAAACTGAATGGATTTAAAAGTAGAACGTAGACATGAAAGGAATGAAGAAAAAAACCTGAATGGGAGGAAGAAAGATAAAACAAAAATAATTGAATCGTGAGGCGGCCAAGATGAAACACCCCTGTTAAACTCACAGAAATGTTTCTGTCTTCCTGCCAGACGAGTCTTGAGGAGAACAGAGAGCTCATAGACGGGATCACTGGTTTCGAGGACTCTGTTCGAAAGTGTGAGTTTCATTTTCTGACTCAACAGAGTGATTTTATTTTTCTCTGAGTTCAGCAATAATCATGTCAGCTTTATCTTCTTCCTCAGTCATCTGTCATGTTGTGGGCATCACTTACCAGACCATTGACCGCCAGCTACTGGCTGAGATGCTAGGAGACCCACTGGGTGAGAACACAGGGTTCTCCTTCTACGTTCTAGTGGATTTCTGTTCAGTGGAAATTAGCCTTTTTATGTAGTGTTTAATCTAAAACTGAGGTTGTTACTGAAAGGCTGAACTCGGTTCCTGTTTGTGCAGACACGCAGCTAAAGGTGTGGATGAACAAGTACAGCTGGACGGAAAACGAGGAGGGACAGATCTTCATCTACAACCAGGAGGAGAGCATCAAGCCCAAGAACATCGTGGAGAAGATCGACTTCGAGAGTAAGTGGTGCCGAACGGCATCAACAGCTGGACCGGTTCAGCCTCAGAATTACCTACTAATACCTGAGTTTTAGACCCATTGTTAAAGGAATGAAAATGACCACGCATAAATAAAATTGTCAAAAAGATATATGTAACATATTTTCAAGAAAGATTGTGGAAATTTTGTCAAAAAGTTGTACATTTTTGAGGAAAAACTCAGACATTTTCAGGATTAAACCCATACATTGTTTAAATTTAAGATATTTTCTGCCATTGTAAAGTCAGAAATTAGCAAGGTAAAGTTCTTACATTTATTGAAAAAAGACACAAATTTGTTGTGAATTTATGACAAAGTATTATTTATGGCCATTGTATATAAAAGAAAAATAAGTAAATTTCTGCCCAAAATTCAGAAATCCTGAGATTAATTTTACACATTTTCAAGAAAAAAACTGAAATTCTTAGATCTTGAAAAGTCGTAAATTTGGGAGAGAAAACTGACATTTCCACGAATAAAGGCATAAGTTTTCACTATTTAAACGAAGATATTTTCTGACCAAATCTATTTCTGACTTCACAATGTCAGAAAATATCAAAAATTGTATGCCTTTAATCATGGAAGTCATGGAAATTCTTTTTCTTTTATTCACAACGTCCCTAATACTCTGTCGTATAAATCCGATATTTCCGACCGAAAACAAAGAACTTCTTTAACGTCGTTTTTACAGCAGTAAAGATTTTCATGGCGACCCGTCGTTTAGTTTCACTGCTGGGATGATCGACATTTAGATATGAAAACTAATCGCACTCCTGGGTTAAACTGCTTGTAGAACTAAACTACAAACATCTGTGAAGGAATCTTTGCTTCAGCTCATTCAGGTCTGCAGACATTTATCCCTGCACTGCTCAGCTTAAGGTCCCACCTTAAGTTTGACTCTTGGGGTTTGTAGTTGACTTAAAGACTGCTGGTAATTGATATATCCAGGCCCATATCATCAACCCTCCACCACCATGCTTGACAGTCCCACAGAGGTGTTTGGGTTTTCTTCCTCAGCCCATCTGAACACGCCTTACTTCTTCAGTCTTTTTCTAATGACCTTTAATCTGCTAACTGAGGCTTGTAGAGTCTGAGATGGAAGTTCTCAGGTCATTTCTTTGAGCTTCACGCTCTGACCTTTGGCTCACTCTGCTGGAACGTCCACTCTTTAGAAGATCGGCTGCTGTTTTAAACGTTTTTGACTCCATATTGTTCAGAGACGACCTGATAACCCTTCCCAGATTGACAGGCAGCAGTAGTTGCTTCTCTGAAGGTATAGGGAGCCGAAGTCTTCCGGTCGGCCCATGGGTCCCCTGGCTGAAAAGAAAAATGAATGAAAGTCAATGGAGCAGTAAAAGTTATTTTCTGGTCCACTTGGCTTCACTCCCTGAATCACACACATCCTGTGATCAATTTAAATGACTAATGATCTGTTTTGACTGTGTCTGTCATGTGATTTCTAATTTATTTGCTTGTAGATATTCATAATTAAAATAACTACAAATCAGAAGTTGCAGATATGACGTTAGCTAACATTAGCTAGCAGATGAAATACCCACAGAGACCTTGTAGAGCTCGTCCTGCATGCTGGCTCTCACTGACTATTTCTCCCCCAGCACAGCTGCCACTTTCCACATGGCCAGATTTATAGAGGTTTTCTCCATGTTTAATGCTCCTTCCATTGTACTGGAAGAAGGATGTGAAGCTCGCTAAACTCACTGCCATTTTTCTTCTTCTTCTTCAGTTGTTTCACATGAAACCTAAAATAACTTTTGCCGCCTGTCGAAAATTAGGGCTTTCTCAGTATTAAAATGTGTCTTCGAAATTCACTGAACATTTCAAACTGGATCAGAAAATACATTTTATCACTCAATTGACTCTTATGTCTTTGGGCAGTAGGGGATCCATGAATTTGAAGTTTAAGGGCGTGGCTTAGGCTCCCCATTGCTGATGTTTTTCTGCCATGGCATCGTGTTGACGCACCTCTGCACCCCCCCCCCCCCCCAAGCATGACTATAACTCCTCCTTCTGTGTTTAGCAGATGCACTTTCTAGGTCTGTTATGAGTTGTTTCGCTAAGATGTCGTCTTTCTTTAAAAACTGGAATATTTGAGACTGTTTAAAATCTGTTATTTTGTAGGTTTTTCTCAATTACTGAATAACACTTCTTAGAATTTTTTTTAAATGATGTTATTGTTTCTGTTTTATTGGGCTTTTTTTCTCCCCTGCAGGTGTTTCCAGCATCATGGCCACATCTCAGTGACACAAGCGGACTCACACACCCAACGTTTGTTTTCAGGATTGGTTAAAATAAAGATAATTAAAAAATCATTTTCATGTCCGTTTTCAGTTCTTCACATTTGCTTCAGCTCTGGAAGCGTCCTTCACTCGATTTTAGGTTCATAACTGAACTTGGCCTTTTTCAAATCAAAGCTCAAGACTTTTGAGTACAGTTGACTGTCAGTTCAAAAATATTTTATTTATCCCAAAGAGAAATTGAATGTTGCAACTCAGATCATCCTAGTATCTTCAAAGAGTCTTGGTTGGTGATGTTGTGGGCGGGAAGGATCTTCTGTAGCTATCAGTCTTGCAACAAATCTAAAGACGGCCTCTGACTGAAGACTCTGGCTGTAGGACAGCCTCATGATGCTAACAGCTCAATATCCAGGCAGCAGAGACGATACTCCACAGTAACATGTCCTGGATGATGCTATCTGTTGTTGGCAAGCACTGCTAATCCACCTCTTTTGCTATTCCGTTTCCTCTTTAAATCTCTGTGTGCCTGTATGGTCAGAAAGCCCGGACAAAGACGTTGGACTAGGGGACATGATCCTTGTCCGTTATGATAGAGGAAAGAGATGGTTTGAACTTTCTCCTCTCTCTCTCTTTGGTCCCGCTCTGTATCCTTGAAACCTCCTTTTCAACTCCTCTGGGATTTGGGGTCAGAGTTCAGGTATTTTTTGACCTAATCAGCTGGTCAGTTGTAAAAACAATACCTTGTTGCCACGATACTGTTTTTGGTCTCTGATATTGTGGATGTGCAAAGGGCAAAATAAATAAATTGCCGGTTTAAATGATAGATCCCCTTAACTTGTGTGATAAATGACCTTTCCATGCACCATAATTTCAGTTTATGTTTGATCATTGTCAATGAAGGTCTAAACTTTTAGAATAGGTGTTCTGACTAGTTTTATCTTCTGTTTTGTTTCCTGTTTTGTCCATCTGTTGTCATTGTTTTGTTTTTAACTGTAATCCCTACTCCCAACACTTTGGCCGACCTTATGTCATTTAAATAAAGTGGTATGGTATAATTTAATGGTTTTCACAACCAGGACCAACAGATTTCTTGTTTTGACTGGCTTTGCTAACTCGCATTCACTGGGGATTTCAGTCCTATTTTGTTAGTTTTTTTGTCTTGCTCTTCTAAGGTTCATGTTATTTATTTTGGCTCCAGGCTGTTCCCTACTTTATGGTTACCTAAGCTTGTATTTAATAAAGTTTTAAAGGAGATTGAACTGAAGTTTTCAGTTGTCTGGGCATCACGTTGTAGCTGAAATACAAGCAGCTCAAATTATTAGAATATTGTGAAAATGTTATGTATTTTTGGTCCACCAGTTCAAAAAGCGAAACTCAAATGTCTAGATTCATCACACTTGGCGTGGGTCAAATCTTTATTTCTTTACATTTTTGATGACTCCTGCTTACAGGTAATGAAAACCCAGAATTCAGCGACACGGAAAGTTACAGAAGATCAATAAAAAAGGATATTTAATACATGGCCTACACCGCTATTGACATCCTCCATAGGTATGGTAAGCAAGAAAATGTGTTGTTAAAGATGCTAGTAGTTCAAAGAGAGCTGTATTAAAGCACATCATTAGAAAGTTGAGTGGAGGGAAGAAGTGTGGTAGGGAAAGGCGCACCAGCAACAGGGATAACCATAAGGGGATTATCAAGCAAAATCCATTTAGGAATTTGGGGGACCACTCAAACAGATCACAGGGGCCATAATTTTTGCAATCCTCGTGTCAAGCCACTCCTGAACCAGAGAAAACAGAAGAACTGGACTATTGCTCAGCGGTCCAAAGTCCTTTGTTTATCCAACCTGTCTGAAATGTGGTATTTTGTTATGGTATGGGTTTATTTATACAGGGACAGGGTACAAGTTAACATTGAAGCAGGTCATAGCAGAGATGTTCATTTCCACCAGCAGGTTGATGTTATAATCTTTAAACTGGACTGATTCTAAGTGTAGAATGATATATGTCCATGTCTTACAAAACATCATTATTTACATACATTTAATCTAAATTAAAACTGTTACTCAACCAATACTACATTTCATTCCCACTCTATCCCATAGGCAGACAGACACTCATCACAGTTATTAGACGTGTGCAACTCATCGGTATCAAAATAAGGCGTATATTACCGTCTTCTTAACCCCTAAGGCGTAGGTTAACCCCCCTGCCATAGTCAGTATGTCGCTACCTCAGGCACACGGCCCCTCACCTCTGCTAACCGGCTGCTTTGTACAAGCAAAAAAAACAGTTTATATATTACAATTAGAAATATTTTCAAGACTAACAGAAACTAATAGATCATTCTGAAAAAACAGTTGCAACTCTTCAGCTTTTTCAAGAGAGAGACCAAAGGTAAGAACTAATCTTTGTAAAATGAAGTGATTCACAAAGGCAAATGTTGGCTTATGCATGATTTTCTTTAGCTGTCCTGTTGGTAGCAAACTAGTTATCCTTAAGTACCTGGAATAAGGTAATTAATGAAAAATAACTAATACAAAAGTAACAAAATAACTTAAATTACAGAGCAGGCAGTCAAAAAAAAAAAATAAATAAATAAAAAGTAATCTATAAAATAGCAATGTTGGCTATAAAATATGATGTTGATTTTTTAAAATTATTATTTCATAGCTCTGATCATTTCTTTAAGTAGGCTACCTCTTGCAGAACTCCACAATAATCCATAATTGAGAAGTGCTGCTTTAGACAGGAAGGCTGAATGCTTCCATTCTTGTTGTTGAACATGTTGAATTGTTTTTGTTGTCCACTTGTTTGTATTCGGCCTACATTATTGTATTAGAATATGTGTGACTTGTTTTCTGATGGTTTGTTGCACACTTTGTTTGGATTTAATGATTTTGTAGAAGGAAGCAAAGATGAGCTGCAGACAGAGAAGGAGCCAGCAGCAGCAGAGCCGATCCAATCAAACATGGAAATTGGTCCCAGTTACAGTATTTAAGTAGAATTCTTTTGTGATAACCAAGTAAAGACTTTTATAATACTCTTGATACATCATGAAAGGATGTAGCCCATTTGTTTACATAAATATTTTTAGTTTGCATTTTGTACTGTCAGTTTATAATAGTCATATATTACATTGGCTTCCTGTTCGTTTTCGAATTGATTTTAAGATTTTATTGTTTGTTTTTAAATCTCTTAATGGCCTTGCACCTGCAAATTTGGCTGAATTGCCTTCCCCCCTATGTCCCTTCTCTGTCAATCAGGTCTGCAGATCAGCATTTATTAACTGTTCATTCCTTTCGTTGCAAGTCCCGAGGTGGCCGTGCTTTTTCACTATATACCCCTTTCACTTTGGAACCAAAGAAATTAGACTATCTCCATCTCTCGCAACTTTTAAGTCTTGTCTAAAAACCCATTTTTACTCCTTGGCTTTTAATTGTCTTTAATTTCTCTTATTTTTCTCTTTTGTTTTATTATGTTTCATTGCTTGGATTTGTTGTTTTAAATTCACCTTGTCCTTTTAAAGCCCTTTGGTTGGCCCCCGTGCCATTGTTAAATGTGCTATAGAAATAAAGTGGTGTGGTACTTTGCACACTTAATGTGGCATTAATTTGTAGTGATTTTGTAGAAGGTAAGAGAGATGACATGAAGAAAGGAGCCTGCAGGAGCAGCAGCTGTAGCTGCAGCACCAGCGTCATCATTAGGCATGTGAACTGGTAGCATTTAATCATTTTAACATTGTGTTATAGATCATGAATCAGAAGAGGTCTTGATTCCAATTATCATAATTACCTATTAGGCTACTTATTAAAATAATGATAGAAGCTAAATCGAAACCGGTCAATAACAGTGGATCATTGAAAACATAATCAATGAAATAAGTAAAGCCTTGCTTCACTTTATGTGCTCAATCGCCATGATGGCATTACTGACAGAGCCAAACAGACTCACCAGGACAGCACCAACGATGGGGGAAGACAAAGTGATGAGAGGGAGAAGAGGGGAGATAAAGACAGAGAGAGAGACAGCAATAGGCGAATAGTGTATGAATGATGGTGTGTGTACTGTGTTCGTTGGCAATCTAATGCTAAATAACAACATTTTGGTAGTTCACTGGTGGAAGGAGAGAGATG
The DNA here is from genome assembly GCA_963556495.2 of Valencia hispanica. NCBI lineage: Eukaryota > Metazoa > Chordata > Actinopteri > Cyprinodontiformes > Valenciidae > Valencia > Valencia hispanica. The sequence continues at coordinate 10,369,028 of OY747700.1, forward strand.
GAAAAAGCAAAGACAAAAGAGGGAAAGGAAGTGACCATCAGAAGCAGGCAAAGAGAAGAAAGACTGACACCCTTTTTTTTTCTTTACAAAAAAATATCACATCTTGTCCGGGCTAAGCCCAGGAACTTGTTAAAGGCTGGAGACGCCCCTGGCTAACTTTATGAATTGTGACTTTCAGGGATTTTAAAAAAACGTTTCCTTTGTTGGAACCAAAGATAAAATCTCTCTAGTTCATTTTTATGACCCAATGGTTTAAAGGTCAAAGTGAAGTGGTTTCAACAGAAAGACGCATTACTTTAAAAAAAAAACATTAATTACAGAATAATTAAGTGTGGTTGGTCGGAGAAAAATAAAGACTTAGTATGAAAACAATAAGTCGCTATGATAAAGGTTAAATCAGCAGTTTTCTCACGTTGACTAACAGGAGCCCAACCTTAGATGAAAAAAAGGTGTGCAGTTTGTCCGGGTGGGCGGGGCCTGCGGGTTTATAACTTACCTGTAGAGTTTAGGTAAGCACAGTCCGGCTTCACGATGATAAAGTCCCGCAGTTTGTCCTCTGAAAGCTCGCTGCCCCCGCCGGACAGCGACGATGTCGACTCGGTCTGCTCCGATGAGCTGATGGGCTCCCAGTCCCGCCGCTGGCTGGCGGACCTGCTGGCCCGGGACATGCCGTCAGAGAGCGGGGACGTGGGCACGGTGGGCCGGGACGGGCTGTTCGTGGACCACCACTTCCCCGTGGGACAGATGGAGCTGCAGTACGGAGTAAACTGGAAGCGGCCAAAGGTAAAGGTTCTGTTGGACCTCAGTGCATTTGGCACTGTTGATCATGATATAGTAGCCTGTTGGAAGAGCTGGAGAGCTGGGTCGGACTCTCTGGTACAGTACTTGGCAGGTTCGAGTTTTACATAAAGAACAGAGACTTCTTTGTTTCAATAAGAAACTTTTCACCAGAACAAACAGAAATCACATGTGGGGTGCCCCAGGGCTCCATCTTAGGGCCTCTCTTATTTAATATCTACATGCTCCCACTAACCCAGATTATAACAACCAATAAGATTAGCTACCATAACTATGCAGATGATACTCAGCTTCAGGTAATACAGCTAGAAACTACTGATCAGGTCCGAAATCTAGGTGTAGAAATGGACTCAGACCTGAACCTCCAGGGTCACATAAAGGTCAATAACAAGGTCAGCGTTTTATCACCCGAAGAACATTTCTAGGATTAAAGGACTGATGTCGCAACAGGACCTAGAAAAACTCATCCATGCGTTTATCTTTAGTCGGATTGATTACTGCAACAGCATCTTCACCAGTCTGCCTAAAAAGTCAATCAGACAGCTGCAGGTGATCCAGAACGCTGCTGCTGGTGTTCCTCACTAGAACCAGGAAAGTAGAGCACATCACCCCAGTTCTAAAGTCCTTACACTGGCTCCCTGTAGCTCAGAGAATAGACTTCTAAATACTTTTACTAGTTTATAAATCATTGAATGGTTTAGCACAAAAATATGTTGAAGATCTACTGTTACAATACCAACCCCGACCAGACCACTCCTCTAATTCCAGTATACTAATCATCCCTAGAATCAGAACCAAACATGAAGAAGCAGCTTTCAGTTTCTGTGCTCCTCTAATCTGGAACAAACTTCCAGAAAACTGCAAAGCTGCTGAAACTTTTAAATCACAACTAAAAACGTATCTGTGTAGAGCTGCCTTTGAGTAATGCTTTGATGTATCATGTTGTGTCTATGCTTCTTGCTTTATTGCTGTTTTTACTTTATATGCTTTGTCTGTGTTTTACTGCTTTTTTTATTTTACCCCTTAATCATGTAAAGCACCTTGAATTTACCTTGTTGTTAAAAGTGTGCTATACAAATAAAATTGCCTTGCTTTGCCTGAAGTCTGTAAATGTGCTGCACAGCCGGCCTGAGTGAAAAGCAAACTGAGCCACTACATACAGTAGAGCCAAAGGCCAGAAGCAAAAGTCAAGTTGAGTGTTTTACTCTGTTATAAAATAAAATGTAAAAAAAAACCCCAAAAAATAAAGTCCGAATTGATCATATGTGTGCTGATTCAGCTCGGTTAGATTTAAATTTAAATAAATAAAAAAAATCTTTACAATCAAAACTGCTTAGTTGTAATTAAATTCAACTGCTCAATTGAATGAAACTGGGATAAAATTAATCACAGTCCAGTTCAACATAATTTGGATCTGAAACCGGTTAAAAACTTTAATCAAATTTCATTTGATCGAATCAGTATGCCTATAATTTATCTATAATAACAGTACATTGCTTTGTAGTATTTTGTTTGTATAGAAGTGCTACCTAGTGGATGTTTTTATGACTCATTTACTGCAAAACAAATTTTCCTTCGGGTACGAATAAAGTCTTCATCTTTAGAGACGACCATGGACCCCCTGCCTGGGGTGTTGTTTGTAATGTTACACAAAGTTTGTAAAGAACAGCAATAATTTCAGTTATTTAGTCATAAAAGAAAAAATGGGGGTTGATTTTCACCATTTTATAAATGCCACAATTTCTAACTAAATGTGTATTTAGCATACTAAATATGTAGCTCCAAACTAAATATTTAGTTATTAAACTAAAGATTTAGCCAACCAGTTTAGTTCTCTAGCTAAATATTTAGCTAGGTAACTAAACTGCTTAGCTAAATAAATGGCTTTCAACCAAATATTTAACTAGGACCTAAATACTTAGATAATATGCAAATTCCCTTGCAGATAAGCGGAAGGGGACTATCAAAATAAAAGTTGGCCTTGCTGCAAATCCATCGGTAAACATCTGTATGGCCGTCAAAACAGCTCATCCTTGGTTTTAAACTGAAATGTTGGACATGTCAGGACGAAAATAAACAATGATAAAGAGGCGACATTCAGTCTCGCCAGCAGTATATATAGAACTAGCTGTTATTTTGGTAGTCCACTTCTGTTTATTAGCAAGTAAATTTGCCTGTTAGCTAAATATTTAGCTCCGAGCTAAATGTTTAGTTTTAAGCTAAATATTTAACTAGCCAGTTTAGCTTGCTAGTTAAATATTTAGTTTTCGAAACAAAATATTTTAATATTTAACTTGAAAACTAAATATTTTGTGTGAAGGTGTGACATTTATAAATTAATAATGTGGACACAAATATGATTTTGGAAAATGAACCCCCTTTTATTTATCTCATGACAGGCTAAATAACCCAAATTATTGCTGTTAATTTTTGACTGTAACTTTACAAATGGCATCCATATTTTTCTGTGGAACATAAATTCACATTATTTGTGTAAAAGTAGATTTGTGAATTCATAAAATTAGATTTCTTTTATAAATACTCGACAAACAATTAACCTTGGGAAGCTGAGATACTTATGTGCAATGCTACTTGACACGCTGGTGTTTCCAAAGGAGCCAATCCAGGAACGCCCTTCATTTGCTTGCCGCTGATTAGCCATACCCCCAAGAGCAGAGAAAAGTTAGACTGTAGATGTTAGCTTCCACTGTAGAGCAAAGACAGTTTCCACTTAGCATAATAATGAATATTAACGTGTATTTGGTGTTTGAACTCCTAACATAGGTAGTTATACGCATTTTTTGAGTAAGTCTGAAGTATTTCAATTCAATTGAATTCAAATTCAAAAATACTTTATTGATCCCAGAGGGAAATTAAGTGTTGTAGCTCATATACTTAATTCTTTAAGGAGTTGTTGTAGATAATGATGCCTGTGGGCAGGAAGGATTTCCTGTAGAGGTCTGTATTGCAGCGAAACTGAAGAAGCCTCCGACTGAAGACGCTCTGTTGTTGTATGACTGTCTCATGAAGAGGATGCTCAGGGTTGTCCATAATTTTTTTGATTTTATGAAGAATCCTTCTTTGCATTATCATCTCCAGATTTCCCACAGTTGTCCCAAGAACAGAACCAGCCTTCTTTATCAGGTTGTTGAGCCTTTTTAAGTCCCTGGCTCTGATGCTGCTAGCCTAACAGATGACGGCTGAAGAGATTACACTCTCCACAACAGACTTGTAGAAGATCTGCAGCATCTTGCTGCAAACCTTGAAGGACCTAAGCTTCCTCAAGAAGTACAGTCTGCTCTGTCCCTTCTTGTAGACGGCTTCACTGTTCAGTCTCCAGTCCAGTCTGTTGTCAAGGTGAACTCCGAGGTATTTATACTCCTCAACCACCTACACTTCTTCTCCCACGATGGAAACAGTGTTTGACTTGTCCCTGTTTCTTCTGAAATCTACAATCATCTCCTTTGTTTTGTTCACATTCAAAGTAAGACGATTGTTTCCACACCATGTCACAAAGCGGTCCACCAGCTCTCTGTATTCAGCTTCTTGTCCATCTCTGATACACCCGACAATTGCAGAGTCATCCAAGTATTTCTGCAGATGACAGGTCTCTGATTTGTACTGGAAGTCTGAGGTGTACAGAGTGAAAAGGAATGGTGAGAGTACGGTCCCCTGTGGTGCTCCTGTGCTGCTGACCACCTGGTTTGACACACAATTCTTCAGTCTCACAAATTGTGGTCTGTTGATCAGGTAGTCATTGATCCAGGCGATTGTTGAGGGCTCCACCTGTGTCTTCAGGAGTTTCTGACAAAGTAAATCAGGCTGAATTGTGTTAAATGCACTGGAGAAATTAAAGAACATGATCCTCACAGTGCTGCCTGCTTTGTCCAGATGACAGTGGGTTGGTTGAAGTAGGTGGATGATGGCATCTTCAACTCCAACTCCACAGCGATAAGCCAACTGCAGTGGGTCCTGATACGTTCTTGTTTGCTTACTCAGGGGGGCCAACAGGAGTCTCTCCAGGACCTTCATGATGTGGGATGTCAGGGCAACAGGTCTATAGTCATTGATGACTGATGGGTGAGTTCTTTTGGGTACTGGAACAAGGCAGGATGTCTTCCACAACACTGGAAACTTCTCCTGAGTTAGGCTAAGGTTGAAGAGGTGCTGCAGAATCCCACAGAGCTGCTCTGCACAGGCCTTCAGGACTCTGGGGCTGACACCATCTGGACCTGCAGCCTTGTTCCGGTTCAGTTTCTCCAGCTGCCTCTTCACCTGACTTTTGGAGACAGACAAGTGGGAGGGGGAGGCGGAGGTATTTGTGGGCGGCTGTGGTCCCCAACATCCTGGACAGGATGCCAAGGCAACACACGTAGGAAAAACAACCCTGCACACACAGACACACATATTATCTGTTTACTGAATGTATCTAGGGCAAGATGACAAGTTAGGGAAAACAAGCTTATTGTTCCAGCATAATGTTCCTGATAAAGACGTGTCAGATCACCGGAGTGACAGACGCCAGAGCAAGATATCTACAGGACGTTCTGACCTGGACGGGCTGCTTCATGCTTTACTATCAGACTGGCATGAACCAGTTCTCCAGGAGCTGGACAAGAAGATTGAAGGAGACGTGCTGGAGAGATAAACAGTGATAGCTAAATACTATTTAAACCGTTAGTCAGAAAGGTTGGGGAGGGCGATGTAAGAGTAATCTCTGCCACTTCCATGTTCTGCCCAGACATGTTGAGTTAAATACTTGAAATGCCTTCTGCGACTCGGTCCCATCTTTTTTTTCGAAGAGCTGCGTTTTCAGCTGTAACACCACCTTCTTTCTGCAAATCAACAGTGCAGCTCCGTAGCCTGGAGGTTGTGTACCAGGAAACAGCCTTATCTCATGACAGGCAGGAGAATCTCCATGTATATCATGTGCTGTTTATGTCTCAGCACCAGCTTAGGGTTCTGCTCTGGGTTCAGTCAGCTCTCTCAGCTGGAAACATTCGTCCTCGATGGCTTACAGACGTTCTGTCCCTCTGTGCAGATTCAACAGTTTGAAAAACTATGTTGCTGTGAGATTAAAGAAGATTACGCTGAATAAAAACAACGTAATCAGATTTGAATGAAGTTGATTCAGGCTCGGTAAGTCCCACAGGGCACGGCTTCTCGGGTCCGTCCATCATCGCCTCCGCCTCTCTGTCACTGACCCAGCTTTTCCTCGGCTCTCGGTTTTGCCTAAGACAACCATGAGGAAAAATAGATTGTGCTATGCTCTGTCGCTTCAGCAATCCCTCATACTGAGCAAGCATGTAGCAACGGTGGAGATGAAAAACTCCCCTTTAACAGGAAGAAACCTCCAACAGAACCAGGCTCAGTAGGAGCGGCCATCTGCCACGACTGTCTGGGGGTTTGAGAAGACAGAGCAGAGACACAGAAGGAACAGAAGATCTGATATAAGAGAACTTTCTATGTTACAGAAAGTAAAAAGTTGATAACAGGACACAGTGGATGTTCAGTTACTGGGAAGATCATGCCAGTCGATGCCCCCCGTCCAACAGGGCATTGCAGCCAAGCAGGATACCAGACCAGGTATATCTTCTATGGAGAGAAAAACACTGAGAGAAAACAAAGTTAACAGTCGAAATAACAGAATGTTCTGTAATACAACTGGAGAGTTGTAGTAGAAAAGGAAGTTGCAGAGTGAAGAACATTGGTAAGTCTGTCCTCCAGCAGTCTGAGCCTATAGCAGCATAACTACAGAGATAGCTCAGGATGACCTAAGCCACTCTAACTATAAGCTTTATCAAAAAGGAAAGTTTTAAGCCTGGCCTTAAAAGTAAACAGAGTGTCTGCCTCACGGACTAAAGCTGGGAGCTGGTTCCACAGGAGAGGAGCCTGATAACTAAAAGATCTGCCTCTCATTCTACTTTTAGAAATCCTAGGAACTACAAGTAAACCTGCAGTCTGAGAGCGAAGAGCTCTGTTGGGAACATAAGGAACAATTAGATCTCTGATGTATGATGGAGCTTGATTATTAAGGGCTTTGTATGTAAGAAGAAGGATCTTAAATTCTATTCTGGATTTAACAGGGAGCCAATGAAGGGAAGCTAAAACAGGAGAAATGTGATCTCTCTTTTTAATATTCATCAGAACTCTTGCTGCCGCATTTTGGATCAACTGAAGGCTTTTAATAGCATTTTGTGGACTTCCTGATAGTAAAGAATTACAGTAGTCCAGCCTTGAGGTAACAAATGCATGGACTAGTTTCTCAGCATCACTCCTGGACAGGATGTTTCTAATTTTAGCAATATTCCGGAGGTGAAAGAAAGAAATCCTAGAAACCTGTTTAATATGGGATTTAAATGTCAAGTCTCGGTCAAAAATAACGCCGAGGTTCTTTACGTTATTACTGGGGGCCAATTTAATGTCATCCAGATGAAGGGATTGACTAATCAGTTTCTGTTTTAGAACTTCTTGTCCAAAGACAGCAACTTCTGTTTTGTCAGAATTTAAAAGCAAAAAGTTTAGAGTCATCCATGTTTTTATGTCTTGCAGACATGCCTGTAATCTACCTAACTGACTGGGTTCATCAGGATTTATGGATAAATATAGTTGTGCATCATCGGCATAGCTGTGGAAATTTATCCCATGCTGTCTAATGATTCTACCAATTGGGAGCATATACATGGTGAACAGAATTGGTCCAAGCACAGAACCCTGTGGAACTCCACAAGTAACCCTTGAGTGTGAAGAAGATTTATCATTTAGATTAACAAACTGGAATCTGTCAGACAAATATGATTTAAACCAGCCTAGTGCTGTTCCTTTGATCCCTGCAACATGTTCAAGCCTTTCTAAGAGAATATTATGATCGACTGTGTCAAAAGCAGCACTGAGATCTAACAAAACCAGAACAGACACCAGTCCATTATCTGAGGCCATGAGAATATCATTAGAAACCTTCACCAGTGCTGTTTCAGTGCTATGATGAGCTCTAAAACCTGACTGAAACTCTTCAAACAGCTCGTTACTGTTTAGATGCTCACAGACTTGATTAGCAACAATTTTCTCAAGGATTTTGGATAAGAAAGGAAGGTTAGATATAGGTCTGTAATTCACTAAGTCATCTTGATCAAGGGAAGGTTTCTTGAGTAAAGGTGTAATTACAACTATTTTAAATTCCTGTGGTACGTATCCGTTTACTAAGGATAGATTCATCATATCCAAAATGGGGCCAGGAACCAAATGGAACACTTCTTTAAATACTTTGGTTGGGATTGGGTCCAACATACAAGTTGAAGGTTTAGATGAGGCTAATATTTTTGATAATTCCGAAAGCTCGACTGAATCAAAACAGCCTAAGCACAACTGAGGTTCTACAGTTCTTTCCGATGCTGCCTCATTTACTGAGGAAGAAGTAATCTTGTTTGGGAGGATGCCAATGATTTTAATGATTTTAATTTAATTAATAGAATTAATTTTATTTATGAAGAATCCCATAAAATCATCACTGCTAAGTGCTGGGGGAATAGTTGGCTCAACAGAGCTTTGACTCTATGTAAGTTTGGCAACTGTACTAAAAAGAAACCTAGGATTGTTTTTTTCCGCCTCTATTAATGATGAAAACAATGCTGTTCTAGCTTGTCGAAGGGTCTTTTTATACAGCAGTAGACTGTTATTCCAGGTTAAATAGGAATCCTCTAGGTGTGTAGAGCGCCATTTTCTCTCCAACTTCCTAGTATTCTGCTTTAAAGTACGCAACTCTGCGTTGAACCAAGGAGTCAGCCTCCTATGGCTAGCCACTTTCTTTTTAAGGGGGCTACACTATCTAATGCCAAACGCAATGAGGACGTAACGCTGTGAACCAGATCATCAATTTCTGAAGGGTTAGAGATAGAATTGCTGCCATCCACTGTGTTACTCTGAGACACTAAGGAAAGTAAGAATGGAACAGATTCTTTAAAAATTGTTACAGCATTGTCTGATAATGTTCTACTATAATGAAATTTTCTTTCAGATTTAAGATGGTCAGTTAAAGTAAATTCAAAAGTTATTAAGAAGTGGTCAGACAGGACCGGGTTATGTGGGTGGACTGTTATTTCCTCACACTCAATACCGTATGTCAGTACAAGGTCCAAAGTGTGTTTACCCGAGTGGGTCGATCCCTGTACTTTTTGAGTAAAGCCAGTTGAGTCTAAATAGCATTAAAGGCTGCATTTAGGCTATCACTTTCAGTATCCACATGAATATTAAAGTCCCCCACTATAATAACCCTTTCAGTATTTAATACTAAATCAGATAAAAAATGTGAGATCTGATCCAAGAATTGAGAGTAAGGGCCTGGTGGACGATACAAAACCACAAACAAAAATGGTCTTAATGTTGTGCAACTTGGATAAGGAAAATTAAGGGTTAGATGTTCAAAAGAACTGTAGCTATAAATTGGTCTTGGACTAATTAGTAAATCAGAACGAAAAATGGTTGCAACTCCTCCCCCTCGCCCAGTACTTCTAGGAATGTGAAAATTTAAATGACTGGAAGGAGTTGACTCATTTATACAGACATAATCCTCCTGCTGCAACCAGGTTTCTGTGAGACAAAGGAAATCAATGTGATTATCACAAATCAAGTCATTTACTAACAAAGTCTTTGAGGAGAGAGATCTTATGTTTAATAAACCACATTTAATATATTTATTTTTCTGTTCAGTCAAAGTTGTATTTATTTTTATGAGATTTCCATAATTTGCTTTTGTTGGCTTAATTTTAAATCCATTTCATTTTGGCCGTGGGCAAGACACTGTTTCTATAGGGTAATGGGTGGGTAACACTACAGAAGCAGCAGAGAGGTGGGTTAAACTACGACTCTGCTTCCTGGTCTGGACCCTGGGTGTTCAGTGTTTTGGAGGACTAATAAATTCGGCCATATTCCTAGAAAGAAGAGCTGCTCCATCCAAAGTGGGATGGATGCCGTCTCTCCGGATCAGACCAGGTTTTCCCCAAAAAGTTCGCCAGTTATCAATGTAGCCCACATCGTTTGCAGGACACCACCCAGACAACCATTGATGGAATGACAGCATGCGGCTAAACATGTCGTCACTGGTCCGATCAGGCAGGGGACCAGAAAAGATTACCGAGTCTGACATTGTTTTGGCAAACTTACACACCGAAGCAACACTAATTTTAGTGACCTCCGATTGGCGTAACCGGGTGTCATTACCGCCAGCGTGAATAACAATCTTACTGTATTTACGCTTATCTTTAGCCAGCAGTTTCAGGTAGGATTTGATGTCGCCCGTTCTGGCCCCTGGCAAACATTTGACTATGGTCAATGGTGTCTCTAATGCCACATTTCTGACTATGGAGCTGCCAATTACCAGGGTCGGCTTCTCAACGGGTGTGTCGCTGAGCGGGGAAAATCTGTTAGAAACGCAGACCGGTTGGTGGTGGCCCGGGGGCTGGGTCCTAGAACTATGCTTCCTACGTACCGTCACCCAGCCGGCCTGAGGTCCCGGCTGCGCGGGCTCTACCAGAGGATGGCTAGGGGGTTCTGTCCTTGTTGGCTCCGCGCTGGCTAATGGGCTTTGGCTATCAGCTGGTTTTTCAACAGCGCGGAGCCGTGCTTCTAATTCTGATACCCTCGCCTCCAAAACTACAAAAATATAACATTTATTACAGTTACCATTATCACTAAAGGAGGCAGGGAAGTAACTAAACATCTGACAGAGAGAGAAGAGAAGAGTTAGAGAAAGGAGAGAGAAAAGTAGCCATAGCCGCAATGAAGCTAAGCTAACTGAGCTAGCGAGACCTTACCACCCCAAGAAAAGCTGTGTGAAACACAAGGAGTTCCCAAAACGTAAAGTACACCACCAAAAAACGTGTGTTTTAGTGTGCTTGTGTGTTAAAATAACTTAGAAAGGCCTCAGCATAGAGAAAATAAGATCAATTCAAGAGAGTCTGAACACCAAACCGCTTACAGGGAGCACAACAGTGCCAACAGGAAATGACGCAATGATGATTTATAAACTAGTAAAAGTATTTAGAAGTCTATTCTCTGAGCTACAGGGAGCCAGTTTAAGGACTTTAGAACTGGGGTGATGTGCTCTACTTTCCTGGTTCTAGTGAGGAACACGAGCAGCAGCGTTCTGGATCAGCTGCAGCTGTCTAATTGACTTTTAAGGCAGACCTGTGAAGACGCTGTTGCAGTAATCAATCTGAATAAAGATAAACGCATGGATGAGTTTTTCGTGTTGTTGGTGCAACATCAGTCCTTTAATCCTAGAAATGTTCTTCAGGTGATAGAACGCTGACCTTGTTATTGCCTTTATGTGACCCTGGAGGTTCAGGTCTGAGTCCATAACTATACCTAGATTTCAGGCTTGAATCAGTAGTTTCTAGCTGTATTAACTGAAGCTGTGTGCTGACTCTTGATTGTTCCTCTTTGGGTCCAAAAGTAATTACTTCCGTTTCGTATAGAACAATAGAATAGAATAGAATCCGTATAGTGACCTGGATTTCTGTAGGGAATAAATCAGCTGTGAAAAGTAGCCACATGGAGTAGAAAAATATACATGGCAACCACCTGAACTCAAGAATTACTGTCAAGTGTTTTAAACAACACAGCTGAAACAAACTGATTTATCTGATTCTCTTAGTGCAGGAGATCTGCAACCTGCAGCTCCAGAGCCACAATTCAAAAAGCCGACTAATGTTAAATATATATGCAATAAAAAAATGCAGGTTTCAGCAGTTTGCATTAAATTCTTACAACAGAATGTCACTAAAGGTACCACTAACATTTTTTAGGTCTATTTTTCTTGTCATCCTATAGAAGAAAATGTATCCATCTTCTTTTTGCAAAAATGTTATGTTTTTCTTTATTTAAAAAATAAAATGGTGGTTCAAAAGATCATTTAACATTAGTGGCTGTAAAAAAGCTTTATGTAGCTGACCTGAGAGCATAAATAGCTCTTTGGATAGTAAAGAACAAGTGTCTAAAGGGTTTTCTATGAGCTGCCGTTCTTCAAACACCTCAGCTTTGAAGTGAAGGCTGCAGGATGAGCAAACTGGTCTGGTGAACAATGAGAAGAACCTCCACCTGTGTGTCTTCCAGCTCTGGCACGTCTCAAGTTCATCAGCTCAGTAGTTTATACCCTGCAGTCTTTGGGTGTTAATTACTTTCTCTTATGATGAACAGTGGTATGCAGGCAGGTAATGATTCTGGTTAGGTGTTGCTAAAACATGTTTAACGCCTCTGAGACATGAAGGGGGCTTATAAGGTTGTTATTATTCTCATCAGTTTCAACATGTAGGCGTTTTGTGTTAGAAGACGCTTACCCAATTGTTCTGTCCTAAGTAATTTCTTTAAAGGTCCTATATCATGCTATTTTACACCTAGGCCCATATATGATCAAATATTACTGTTGGCACGATGGATACGTCTTTTTTTATTTTTTTTATTTCTTATTTTCTTGAAACAATTTTTTAACCCAAAAATAAGACGTTTGTTTTGCTGAAATCCCGCCACCACCCATGTGAGTCCCACCAATTTCATGACGTAACCCTGGATCCCCAGCAAAGCATCATCAAAAGCATGAAAAATATTTTGACTACATATATACACTCAACAAAAATATAAACACAACACCTTTGTTTCTGCTCCCATTTTTCATGAGATGGACTTCAAGATCTAAAATTCATTCCAGATACACAATATTACCATTTCTCTCAAACATTGTTCACAAATCAGTCTAAATGTGTGATAGTGAGCACTTCTGCTTTGCTGAGATAATCCATCCCACCTCACAGGTGTGCCACATCAAGATGCTGATCTGACATCATGATTAGTGCACAGGTGTACCTTATACTGCCCACAATAAAAGGCCACCCTGGAATGTGCAGTTTTGTCTCACAGCAAAATGCCACAGATGCCACAAGCATTGAGGGAGCGTGCAGTTGGCATGCTGACAGCAGGAATGTCAACCAGATCTGTTGCTTGTGCATTGAATGTTCATTTCTCCACCATAAGCCGTCTCCAAAGGCGTTTCAGAGAATATGGCAGTACATCCAACCGGCCTCACAACCGCAGACCACTTGTAACCACACCAGCCCAGGACCTCCACATCCAGCAGGTTCACCTCTAAGATCGTCGGAGACCAGCCACTCAGACAGCTGCTGAAACAATTGGTTTGCATAACCAAACAATTTCTGCACAAACTGTCAGAAACCATCTCAGGGAAGCTCAACTGCATGCTCGTCATCCTCATCGGGGTCTTGACCTGACTCCAGCTCGTCGCCGTAACAGACTTGAGTGGGCAAATGCTCCCATTCGATGGCGTCTGGCACGTTGGAGAGGTGTTCTCTTCACGGATGAATCTCGGTTTACATTGTTCAGGGCAGATGGCAGACAGCGTGTGTGGCGTCGTGTGGGTGAGCGCTTTGCTGATGTCAATGTTGTGGATCGAGTGGCCCATGGTGGTGGTGGGGTCATGGTATGGGCAGGCATCTGTTATGGACGAAGAACACGGGTGCATTTTATTGATGGCATTTTGAATGCACAGAGATACCGTGATGAGATCCTGAGGCCCATTGTTGTGCCATACATCCATGAACATCACCTCATGTTTCAGCAAGATAATGCACGGCCCCATGTTGCACACAATTCTTGGAAGCTGAAAATGTCCCAGTTCTTGCATGGCCAACATACTCACCGGACATGTAGCCCATTGAGCATGTTTGGGATGTGCTTGACCGGCGTATACGACAGCGTGTACCAGTTCCCACTAATATCCAACAACTTCGCACAGCCATTGAAGAGGAGTTGACCAACATTCCACAGGCCACAATTGACAATCTGATAAACTCTATGCGTAAAAGATGTGTTGCACTGCATGAGGCAAATGGTGGTCACACCAGACACTGACCGGTTCTGAGTCCCCAGACCCCCAATAAAGCAAAAAACTGCACATTCCAGGGTGGCCTTTTATTGTGGGCAGTATAAGGTACACCTGTGCACTAATCATGATGTCAGATCAGCATCTTGATGTGGCACACCTGTGAGGTGGGATGGAATATCTCAGCAAAGCAGAAGTGCTCACTATCACACATTTAGAATTTTAGATCTTTAAGTCCATCTCATGAAAAATGGGAGCAGAAACAAAGGTGTTGCGTTTATATTTTTGTTGAGTGTAATTATAACAGGAATAATTACCTACAATAGCCTTCACACTGAGTAGCCTACAGTTACAAATGTATAGCTTTCCATCACTTCAGACAGATCTGAAATATTGTCACTCTGGGCTCATATCTTGAGTCATGGGGGCAAATAACAGTGAAAATAAAAAATCACACTTTTAAACAAGAATGTTTGCACCACATTGTGCCGACAGCTCTGTTATTGGCTAACTCAACATTGCAACCATTCAGTTAGCGGTTAGCAGCTAGCGGTTAGCACTTTGGTTTTACTTAGCGCTCTGACCGCTCCACCGGCTGGTTTTAACGTTGGGATGTCGTCCGTTTGAAGAAGTAATCTGTCAGAAAATCCACTCCGGTGCTGGCAAACGTTCGTCAAGCAGTCATCTGTGAAATGATGATCACAGACAAACACATTCTGGCTCGGTTTTTGCGAGCTCCCGAAGATCAAATCCAACAATTTCTGGCAATTAAACTCATTTTTAGGATGGCTGTACAACGTTCTTTAAACACCTCAGCTTTGAAGTGAAGGCTGCAGGATGAGCAAACTGTTCTGGTGAACAATGAGAAGAACCTCCACCTGTGTGTCTTCCAGCTCTGGCACGTCTCAAGTTCATCAGCTCAGTAGTTTATACCCTGCAGTCTTTGGGTGTTAATTACTTTCTCTTATGATGAACAGTGGTATGCAGGCAGGTAATGATTCTGGTTAGGGGTTGCTAAAACCTGTTTAACGCCTCTGAGACATGAAGGGGGCTTATAAGGTTATTATTCTCATCAGTTTCAGCATGTAGGCGTTTTGTGTTAGAAGACGCTTACCCAATGGTTCTGTCCTAAGTAATTTCTTTAAAGGTCCTATATCATGCTATTTTACACCTAGGCCCATATATGATCAAATATTACTGTTGGCACGATGGATACGTCTTTTTTTTTATTTCTTATTTTCTTGAAACAATTTTTCAACCCAAAAATAAGACGTTTGTTTTGCTGAAATCCCGCCACCACCCATGTGAGTCCCACCAATTTCATGACGTAACCCTGGATCCCCAGCAAAGCATCATCAAAAGCATGAAAAATATTTTGACTGCATATATAATTAAAACAGGAATAATTATCTACAACAGCCTTCACACTGAGTAGCCTTCAGTTATAAATGTATAGCTTTCCATCACTTCAGACAGATCTGAAATATTGTCACTCTGGGCTCATATCTTGAGTCATGGGGGCAAATAACAGTGAAAATAAAAAATCACACTTTTAAACAAGACTGTTTGCACCACATTGTGCCAACAGCTCTGTTATTGGCTAACTCAACATTGCAACCATTCAGTTAGCGGTTAGCAGCTAGCGGTTAGCACTTTGGTTTTACTTAGCGCTCTGACCGCTCCACCGGCTGGTTTTAACGTTGGGATGTCGTCCGTTTGAAGAAGTAATCTGTCAGAAAATCCACTCCGGTGCTGGCAAACGTTCGTCAAGCAGTCATCTGTGAAATGATGATCACAGACAAACACATTCTGGCTCGGTTTTTGCGAGCTCCCAAAGATGAAATGCAACCATTTCTGGCAATTAAACTCATTTTTAGGATGGCTGTGCAAATTCCTGTCTACCTGTCGTAGCTGAAAATACGTTTTCGCATTCTAGGCATTTTCAAAAGCTCAGACTAGATAAGAAAGAAATCACTTCTTCACGGCTGCGGCGCTCACTGCTAACAACTCGGAGAGAGTGGGCGTGAGTGTTTACAGTACAGGGGAGGAGCGTGCAGGTTAGGTTTTCCTTGATGGGAGGAGCGTAGAAGAATGATGTAAATATGCCCCATCAGGCCGTTTGGAGGAGCAGGACGGATCTGCAGCAGATCTGCAGCTCAGAGAGCAGGATTCATACGTGACGCCAAAAACCACTTTGGGGATGTTTTTGATGAGGAAATAATATAACATGGTCAAACATGGTTCAGAAAAGTTAATTTTGCATGATATAGGCCCTTTAATATGAAGTAAGTGGGAAAACTGAAACAGGTTGCAGTTTGCAGCTCTGTTGCTTTGCAGATAGAAGGTCCAATCTGGGTCTGAGGTATATCTGCATAAAGTTTTCATGTTCTCCCTGTGCATGCATTGGTTCTCTCTGGGTACTCCGGCTTTCTCTCCGGATAACTCTGCGTTGTCCTAAGGCAGCGGTGTCCAAAGTCGGTTTCTCAAGGGCCCGGTGTCCTGCATGTTTTACTTCAACACACCTGAATGAAATGATGGCCCGTTAGCAGAACTTAATGCCATGCTGACGAGGTAGTTGGACCACTTGAATCAGCTGTGTTGGAGCAAAGTGTCATCTAAAACTGGCAGGAGACCGGGTCTTGAGGCCTGGAGTTGGACACCCATGCACTAAGGCAGTGTTTCTCAAACTATGGGGCGAGCCCCACTAGTGGGGCGTAGAGGTATTGCAGGTGGGGGGTGACATCAATGGGATTTAAATAGTTTCTTCCCCCCTAGATTCTCTCGTTGTGAATGTTTCACTGCACTGTAAATTAAATCAACCAGCTCCCCCCTCTCACAAAATTAAACACACTCAAATAAATTAGCAATTGTGATCATCACTGTAAACAGAACCGGGACCTGGAACATCGGGCTGGGAGTTTGACGTTGGAATATATCGCAGCAGAACAAAACAAGCTGAAGTAGCTGCATTATCAGTGATTCCATCTACAAAATGTATAAATATCTAAAAAGATCAGGGAACGTTTCAGAGTCAGAGAAGTCACACGGTCAACCACGGAGGAAATACAGGGATATCTTGCTCTTTATTTATTTATTTTTATTTTTTTTATTTTGTACTTTTGAAAGCTTTGTAAATTTGATAAAACTACAACTTTTATTTTCTCCAACTGTGAGCTGAAGTTCTACATGTAGCAACTACTGACAGCATATATTTCTGAGCCGGTTTTATACCAGTACGCAACCCCTTTTTCCAACCAATTTATACCCTTAAAAACTTGTAGACTAACTCGGCTATTTAAATAAATAAAACACTTTAAAAATCAGGCGTGGTCACCATTCGGTTGGGGCGATAAAAGCATGGGGGGCTTGTGTATGCTCCTTTGTCCAAAGGGGGGAATGATAAAAAAAGTTTGAGAAACACTGCACTAAGGTGTGAGTGTGCATGCATGGTTTGTTTGTCCTGTTGGTCCCAGTGATGGACAGACGACCTCTCTGAGGTGTTCCCTGCCTCTCGAGCGATGACCGCTGGAGATAGGCAACCAACCCTGTTAGGACAAGTGTAAATAAACAATGGATGGTTGAGAAAACTGAACAAATGAAAAAGAATATTTTAAGCCAGCTGTAATGTAAGTTGACAGATTGAATTTCTCCAACCACACAATGACTCAGAAGGGAAGACGTCTCGTTTTCCAAAAATGGAGACAGAGAACATTTGTCTTTCCCAGAAATCTGCCGCTTGATGCCAAGTCAAGATCTTAACACGCCCTCACCATGATTATTTAGTTCTGACATGAACATCAAGAAAAACACAAACATTGCTCACAGTACTGTGCAAAAGCCTGAAATCAACCCTTGTGTCCTTGCACAGACCTTAGAGAGAGGGCATACAGAGGCGATAGGCCAGGTTCTTGAGTTTTGGGGGGGGGCACAGGGTATTTCTCCAGGTTTGGGTGTTTTCTTTTGTGGGAAACTTTGGAACACAATTTTTAGTCCACGGATGCAACTTAGGCAGGAGATTATTGCCACATGGAGAACAGAAGCAGTACCAGAGAAATATTTAGTAGGTGACTTACTGCTTACCGTCTGTGTCCTTCTCATTCCTGTACGCAGTCATTACTTTAATCCTTCGTAATCTCTCTGCAACTTTTGGCTTCAGCTAACGGAGGCAAATTTGAGGAAAATCTTACTACAACACCTGAACTTTATGTCAGTTTACTCCGCTTCTTTATGAATAAAAATAAAAAACAATAGGAAAACTGTGTGCAAAGTTATGCAACTAGCTTCTTGATGATTTTTTATTTTTAGCATTTAACAGATTTTTTTTGTCGTTTCTCAGTCCAACTGTGGAGCATGTTTGTAATTTTAAAGATGGAAAAAGCTGAAGTAAAACAAAAGAGTTATAACAGATGTGTAAACTTTTGAAACCTATGGTCAGTGTCTTCTGATTATGGTAAAAAGATTAATTACTTTATGACATATTTGGAGTTTTTCTGCAGAAAAACGAACATGAAACTTAAGCTGCAATGTTCTAATAACTCAACTGACTCTAAACCTTTACTGATCCTTTCCTTTCTCTCCTTTTCATCTGAACTCCAGGAGCTTTCTTCTTCGCCGAAGTTCATAGTCGACGGAGCTTCACGGCTTGACATCTGCCAGGGGAAACTCTGTGAGTGAGCGTCTATCTACCACCCTGACATGATGCAGACTGCAGAGCCTTGAGTCTCTAAAACAGAACCTGGTGACTCTGAGAAAGATTAGACGATTTCAATAAATGGGGGCTGCACGGTGAAGCAGTTGGGAACTGTTGCCTTGCAGCAAGAAGGTTTTGGGTTAGAATCCGGGGTCTTTCTGCAGGGGAGTTTGCATGTTCCCCCCCGTACATGCATGGGTTCTCTCTGGCTAATCTCCCCCCCGTCGAAAAACATTACTGTTAGGTTAATTTAATCAATCAAATTTAATTTATAAAGCGCTTTTAATACAATCATTGCAACTCAAAGTGCTATACAGAGTAAAATGACTGCACATAAACCACATCCCTCCCCCACAGATTTAAAAACATGACTACATTTATACCCACCTTCCCCCAACCCAACCCAACCCACATGCACACACACACACACTCAAGAGCAACAACAAAAAGGACATTGGGCCGAGTACAGATGAACCAGGTAAGGTAAGGAAGCGGCATCAAAGGAGCCATCTGCACCGGCAGCAGCAAATCAACAGCAGCAGCCAAGGCACTGACACAGGGCTCCCCGAGAAGGCAAGGCTGAGACCCCCACCTCCACCCAAGCTCCACCTGGAGAGCACCCAGGCAGCCACAGCCGACCACGGCTCCCAAGGCAGAGGGCTCCCACAGAGGAAACACTGGAAGGAAGATTAAAATAACAGATTAAAATTTAAAAATAAACAGTTAATAAATATGATAAGACTAAGTAGTAACACACTGGTATAATATAAGCAAGTAAAACATGTAGAGCAATTAAAAGGACTATAATAAATAATTATCAGTTAAAAGCTAGGCTAAAAAGGTGAGTCTTGAGCCTGCTCTTAAAAACATGAACGTTCTCTGCAGCCCTGAGGCTCTCAGGCAGCCTGTTCCAGAGGTGAGGGCCAAAATAATGGAAAGACGCCTCACCATGAGTGTGTGTCCCCTGACTTTTGGGGTGACAAGGAGACGGCTGCCAGAGGAGCGCAGAGACCACGAAGGTTCATATAGTAAAAGCAGTTACAGAGAGATAAGAAGGCCCAAGACCATTAAGACACTTAAAAACCATTAAAAGAACCTTAACATCGATCCTAAAAGATACGGGGAGCCAATGCAATGAATTTAAAACAGGTTAAATGTGCTTCCGCCTCCTGGTCTTCATCAGGACACGTGCTGCTGAATTTTGTAGAAGTTGTAAACCTGAGATACTCTCTTTGGGAAAACCAGAAAGCAGGGCATTACAGTAATCAATTCTACTGGAGATAAAAGCGTCAGTGTCTCCGTGTTGGCCAGAGAGAGAAGGGGGCGGACTCTGGCGATGTTCTTTAGTTGATAAAAACCTATTTTAGTAATGTTTTTAATGTGAGCACTGTTTCATGAAAATGCAACTACTTTGAGATTGACGTCCCATTGTCTTTCTTGCACTACTCAGACTGTCTTACCCCTGTTAAAAAAAAGTAACTAAGTAACTTGTACTCAGTACATTTTAAATAAGCTATTTTTTACTTTTACTTGAGTAAATTTTTAGACTGGTAATTTTTCTTGTACTTGAGAAAATCTTCATCCCAGTAGCAGAAGGTAGCATGTGCATCCAAACTTGTGTTTAAAATTCACTGCAGTTGTAGCTGTACAATCATTCTACCCTGGATGGCAAGAAAAGCTAAAAATAATAACATCACAGTCGTGCCCATAATGGACGTACGTGAACTTCTGACTGGTACAGTCAATACTGCACTGTGTGTTATAGCTTAACCACACTCTAAAATTATCTTTCCCACTTCGACTAACAAAAGAGAAGAACCACGATGAATGACAACCCAGATAAACCAGTTTTCCATCAAGTGCGAAACGCTGCATCTGCCTAAAGACAGCGCGAGTTTTCAGAGCAACTGTAACCTTAGCTGTGAACACCATCTCTTTCTTCAGTTTTTCGCCTCAGAAAGTTGTTTTTGGTAATGCTGAAATTGAGAATATTATAATTTATTTATAAATAAATAAATAACATGGACGCAAATATGACTTTGAAAAATGAACCCCCATTTATTTATCTTGTAACAGGCTTTATGACTTAAATTATTGCTGTTAATTTTTCACTGTGAAAATTTACAAACAGCACCCCATGGGGGTCTGCTGTAGATGGTAGACATTTTACTTGCAGTGCTCTTCTGACCGGCCACAAGGCGTAAATTGACCCCCAAAGCGTCACTGAAGCGCTGAACATGTTTGCGGTCCTTGTCAGCTGAATGTGAACACCTTTTTTTTTATGCCAGCCTTTAAACGGATGTCCTGGTCTGTCCTCTGCAGGTGACTGCTGGGTTCTGTCTGCTATTGCATCTCTGGCTATGCATCCTCAGCTGCTCAAGAAGGTTGTGCCTCTCAGTCAGAGCTTCCAGGAGGGCTACAATGGCAGCTTCACCTTCAGAGTACGTATCTCGTATATAATCCTCTATGTTATTTCCTCTAAACTTTGTCTGTTTATACTTAAAGTGTTTACGTTCTTGGTGCTTGAAACCATTCCTTGATGTGCACACTAGCTCGGCCAATGCAGCTAATCCTAATTCTGTAACAGGTAGTTGTGCTGTGGTTTAGTAACCTGTGCAGGTAGGTTCTTCTCTCTTTTTTGTAGGCTAGCCATCTCGCTTCCTGCAGGGGCTAGCTGTGCTGCAGTGCTAATGATAGTTAGCAATCGAACAGAAACAAGAGGAGATTCCGTTTCAACAATGTGAAAACAGTTCCACAGCTATCATCATTTTTTACCATCTGCTTGTGAAACAATGCATGTCCTTCTCTGCTGCTTTTTTTTAAATGGGGACATTTCTTCCTAGTCGCTGTATCCTTCAGCTACAACCTCCTGTACTGATGAATACAATATAGTTTTAATATGGTATTAAATCAACCATTTTTTTCTGTACTAATTCACTGTTTGGGAGCAACTCAAGAGTAGTATAAATTCATGTATTATTAAATCTTTGACATTACAGCTGCACTCACCACTCAGATATAGTGAGAAACCTAACTCTGCTATATTGTTGGACTTTATTTTAAGGGTTCTGTCGCATAAACATCTCTGTGTGTAGTTTTGGCAGTATGGGGAGTGGGAAGAGGTGAGGATTGACGACTTGCTGCCAACGCTGGGGAACAAACTGATCTACCTTAGCTCCCCTGAAAGACACGAGTTCTGGAGCTCTCTGCTGGAAAAGGCCTACGCCAAGTGAGTCCTTGTTAATTTGTGGTCAGAAATGTGAAAATTGGGTTTAGAAGCAATGTTGTTTAGCAAATTCTTTAACTCTTTTCTGTTTATAATCGGGCTTCTGTGTTTGGGGTTGTTAATCTTTGACAAGGAAGCACGTATTTGTACAAACATTCAATAAAGGAGTTTGAAAAGTTGAGAATTTTTCTTTTAATCTTTCATTCTTCTTCTGCAGTTTCAGGATACTTCTGAGAATAAACACAGTAGAAATCCCATCCACACCCATTGTGTAGTTTAAAAATACGTCTGCCTTTTATCTACAGTGTTTATCGCAGTGAAACGAAATCCCTCTCTGTGTTGAGCTGCTAATGTCTGTCTGTGTTTGTCGTGTCAGGCTGAAAGGAGGCTACAGAGCTCTGGAAATGGGTTATCCTCATGAGGCCATGGTGGACATGACCGGCGGAGTGACTGAGGTTTTTAACCTCCCCTTGGTGTCCAAAGATCTGCCGGAGCTGCTCAGCAACCTGCTGGCAAAAGGAGCGCTCATTAACTGTGGCAACAGCAAGGTACAGCGGTGGAGGAGGTCCACCTGGAACATGTCCCGTGGTTTCTGGTTTGATCCCTGGACCTTCAGAGGAAATCGACTGACAGGGTTCTGTTGAAGGAAGTCTCATACAGTTGAGACAACGTATTAACATGAACAGTCCTATTTGCTAAATGCCAGGGAAATAGTTTTACACGTGTTTAAAACTTTCTTTAAATTCTGAAGTTTACCTGCATTTCTTTAGTACTTGGTAGTACTGCCTTATAAACTATGCGACTTAGGCCCCAATGTTTTGGGTTTCCTTCCACAAGCTTCTCACAGTGGTTTGCTGGAGTTTTGGTCAATTCCTCCTGACAGATCTATGTCAGGTTTGTTGGCTTGCTAGATCTGCCCACAAGATTTTTAAGGGACTGAGACAGTGGGGCACTAAAGTCCACAGGGCAAATTCTGACCACACCAGCCCTCCAGCCCACTGGACGAAGACCCAGATTGTGTTGCGTTTCTCTTTGTTTCTTTGTGACTACGAATTTTGGAAGGACTTACTGGATATATGAACCCTGACCACTAGATGGTACGAGACAAATGCACATTATTTACAATAAATTGTAGGTTTAAAGCTTTTATGGGTTTTCCATTAATAAACAGAAGCTGAAATATAACATTTGTATACATTTGGGAAAAGGAACTATGGATAGTTGGATGACTTTCACTTTGGGGATCAATAAAGTATCTATCTATCTATCTATCTATCTGTATAAATATATATTATGGGTCAGTAAATATTTTAGGTACTATACTATTGTTATATAATGTTATATATTACATTATAGTCACATCATATTCAATATTAGGCTTTAGCTATATAATATATTGTTAATAACATTAGGCTATATATTATAGTTACTCTATTCTATATTAGGTTTTAGCTATATATATATATATATATATATATATATATATATATATATATATATATATATATATAAAAATATATATATATATATATATATATATACAACACGTCCAATCAAGAGTGTAGATATGTCCTGCTATGTTTAATACCATTTAATTGGAAGACTAAGCTAAGTCACGTTCGTTTCCTTGTATTTTTATTGGGAGGGAAGGCACTCTGTTTGGGTGGGCATTGCCCACCCTTGCCCACCCTGTCTCCACGATCATTGTGTGCAGTGCATTCAACCAAATCAGGGTAAAACAGTCTCACTCACAGGGCTATACCACAATCCACACAATGACATAAACACCTCAATTTGGATAGAACAGGTTAAATACATTTTGGGAAATGATTATTAACTATGAGTCTACAACGTGAACCCGGCTCGCTTGCATCTGCTAACATTACTTAACTTCTGCTAGTGAAGGCTATTGGTCAAACAGCTTCTAGCCTATTCATTAGCAACAAGGCTATAAAGAAAACTGAACACTTACTAGTCACTGACAAACCAATGGTCGAATTCAAGAGCCACTCAAGGATTATTATGGCAAAGTCAATAAATCGTCTTTAATATACCAGCTTTGGCAGAGTAGTGGGTAGAGTTGCCAGCCAACTCCCCGCAAAAAAAAAAAAGGAACCACCCCCCCACCCTCCGCCTCATGATGCTTAATCGACGTACTCAACTTTAATTTAATGCAAGTGTAAAACAAATGCACATAAATCAATTATTTTTCTACAATAGTTAAATAGATTCAACATCTTTCTTTGACAGAACTGCAGACTGCACAGATGGTACCATCCCAAAGGAAAAAAGTACTATAGCTTACTATAGTATATATTAGACTTAATATTTACTATATACGATAATGGGTTTCTATACATTTAACAGATGACCACTTTGGTTATAAGATTCAGATAATTATTTATTAAAAGCTAGACATTTTAAATTAGAATAAGAAAGAAAAGTATGTATTTGTGCCCCCCTTTCCCTGTTAATGCCCTACCTGGCCCCCTGGCAAAACTTTGCTAGAGCCGCCCCTGCACAGAACTACGTAGAAAAGGATCCTGTTGTTATTTGTATCTCAGAAACAGTTCATAACTTCCCTTCAACTCATTCATGTCACCTAAAACGTAAACCTGTTTCCCCACCACCTGTTCAGCTCTGATGAACAGGAACGTTTAAGCAGGTGCGCGACATCCATTGGTTTCCTCTTTCTGCGCTACGTGGGCGATAAACAAACAAGAGACTTGCGACAGAAAAGCCGATCAGCTGATCATTGATCAGTTTCATGATTTAAGGAGCAACGGGAGAGGGGAGGGGGAGAAAATGAGAGAAGAAGAAGCAGCTGTGCAGCGTAAAGACACAGAACAATTCCAGCTCTGTGTCTTTTTTTCATTCTAGCTGAAATACGGGACAAATCGCGTTACTTTTTACCTCAATACGGAACACGTAAAACTTTCTCTGAATACGGGACGATTCCGTTTTTTACGGTATGGTTGGCAACCCTACTGGGCCACTAATTACCATTCCAACATTTGACTTGCTGGTGCCAGTTCACGCCTAGCTAGCAATGACGTCAATTCACCTGCAGCTCGTTGATGCCTGATTTCGGAATAAATCCGTAATTTTCTAGCACTTTGATGGATCCTCCTCCAGCATCCGCTTCTTCTTCATTCTGGCCTTTTCAGCCCCTCCTTTCTCTTCTTGCCGTCCATGGGCAAAGCGCTAAAATGTTAGCAAAAAATCACGCAGTCCACTTCTGAACAATTTACTTCGTTTTCCTCGAACTTGCTGCAACTAGCTGTCTGAGACGTTCAGATTTGACTTGCAATCGGTTCATTGGATAAACGCATTCCCCATTCCCATTTCCCAAGAGGCTTTGCTCCATTCTACATTAGATATATAGATATATAGATAGATACGTTATTGATCCCCAAGGGGAAATTCAAGAACAAACAAACAAATCAAATAGTTTTTTTTTATTTTATCTGTGACCATGAATGTTCTGCAAGATAAGACTGCAAATTAAGACCATGACTGAGATACAGATTGTGAACAACTGATATAAATACCGATTGGACATTTTGTTTAGCTTAATTGGGAGTTAATGGCTGCTATTTGCAGTTAATGTAATGACTTCATAAATTTTGATAAACTCAAGAGTCAGGCCGGTCGCGTTCGCCTCACGACCGCCTAAGATGTGTTCTGCTGTGTAAATCCTTCAGCCTTTTGCCGCTCTGGACCAAGATCAGGGCTTTGTGATCGACCCTCTGAAACACTGATGGCTCCTTTAGATCGTCGCCATTTTGTGCCCAAGCATGTGTTAGTTCCTAGCTCAAAACTTGAGAGGATGCTTTCCACATATTCTGTGTAAAATGCACCAGTCCTTCCTGTAGCAAAACACCCCCACATCACAATGCTGCCACTCCCATACTTCACAGTTAGAATTGCGTTCTCGGGGTTGCAAGCTTCGCTTATGGCCCAAAAATTCCTTTTAAGTTTTATCAGACCACGGGACATCTATCCAAAAATATTGGCCATGTTGGTGCAGTCCTTGTTTCACAGTAAATAATGACACTCTTGCCAGTTTCAAGCATCAATCTTCACAAGTTCTGTTCCTTCGCCTTCCTGGTGTTGACTGAACATTCTACATTTCCCAGCATTCATAGTTTTTGGGCCCACGGACGCTGTGACATCACAAAGGTTATAAGTATGAGCGGCGCTCAACACTCTTGGTCTTCCATAGAGAACTCTGCTTTAAAGCAGGCAGAATCTCACGCGTTAATTTTCCCTTTTTTCTTTTAACCTGCGGGACAGAAATAAGATTTTTAAAACTTTCGAATTAAAAGCTGAAATAACTTAAAAACCTTTTGTTTGTTCATCCGGGAGAGTTCTTTCAACAGCTGAACTGCGACCAGTGCAGTTATTAAAGAGGACGGCAGAAGCTGATCACAGAAGTTGACTCGTGGTTTTGCCCCATTTTGCAACCCAGCAAACAGAACCCAGCTGTGCGCGCTAGCTTGGCCGTTGGGCTATATGTTGTATTTTTCTTTCTTCTTAATTAATCCCTCTTTAGCTTTCTCTTTATGTGTCTGGGCAAAGATATTATTCAAAGTTAGAACGATTTAGATATCGTTTTCATAGAGTTGGTTGTGTTGAACGCATTTAGCGCTGATCATTTAGCTGTGTTTAAACTGGTTGAATCCATAGCAGAGTTTTGACTATTGTTTTCTATAGCTAAACAAATTAATAGTTGTGCTGGGACTCTCCTCCTGGCCCCCATCTATCCTTTCTCATTTCCTTCCCCTTTCTGCTGATTATCATTCACAAACACAAGTTTTGGTCTGTTGTTCACTCTCTGCACACCCTTTTAAGGCCACTTGTCTACCTTCTTAAAGCTAAGCATTAGCATGCCCTTTGAGCCCCCCCACACACATACATTATGTTTATTATTCTTCCATTCTTTCTTTATTAGCATTACTCATTTGTTAGTGATTTGATTGATTTGACTAGTTTGCATATTATCCATTTTCTTCGTTCAGCTTAGTAGTTTAGTTTGCATGTTGGTTGTGTAGGTATTGAATTTATTTACAGAATAGTTTGACTGTAAGGTTGCTACATTTTATTAATACATTCTCGTACTTTGGATAGAAGTTGTTTGTGCTTATTGTATTGCGTGCAAATATGCTGTCCCATGGTGTCAAATTCATTTATCATAAGATACAGAGTGTTTTTGGTTCAAGATTCCCTTCTAGGAACGGGTGCCTGACTTGTTTATTAAGTTATTGGTCATTTTTAATGGTTGTGTGAGCCAAGCATTCATGTTGCACAAAACTGGAAAGACCCAAGAATGAATCAAACTTGTGGAGGTTTACAGTTCTCTTCCTGGTATCTTGGCTGATTTCTTCTGACTGTTTTAATGATGTCACTCAAGGAAGCAAAGTGTTTGAGGTGTTGCCTTAAAGTTTCTCCACAGGTGTTTCTCCCTTTAACTCAAGTTTGGTAAATCATTAGCTAAAACAAACAGATGACATCTGTGCTTTTCCAAATGGTTTTAAGGCAAATTGTTTTGATTTAATGTCAGACAATAAAAAATAAAAGGTTATGTGTCTTTTTGTATAGTGTCTGTAGAAATCTGGCTTGAACTGTAATGTTGCCTCATCTTGTCCTGACTGTGGGCGGATGTTTTCTTCACCTTAGGGTCTTCTGGAACAGAAGAACGACCTGGGAATCATGTTCAAACATGCCTACTCTCTGACGGCAGTCGAGAAGGTAAAGAGCTCTCAATAAACAACGGAGAGATTATCTCAGATTATAAATGTGAAAATCAGTCTTGTGGGAAGAACTACAGCAGTTGTCGAATCCCCTGTGGTGTTTTGTTGGGAACAAATAGAACTGTCTGAGATCTAATTCAAACTATCTCTTTTGTTTGATTCGCTCTACCCCCTCAGGTAAAAACAACTTATGGGTTTGAATATTTGGTGCGAATCCTCAATCCATGGGGCAACACGGAGTGGTTCGGGCCATGGAGTGACTTGAACGGGTCGGTACAACAGAAACAAGCCTTGTTTTCTAAAATTAGGGCCTTTAATAAAACCTAAAGAGGTTTAGATTTTGTTTGCACCTACAAACTCTTGCACGTCAACATCTGTAATGTCTGCTTTAATCAAGAAAAATATAAATGTGTATATTACTTCTTTTTTTTTTTTTTTACTTTAATCACCATTAAACAAAAAAACCTTTTTTCCTGAATTCCTTCCTTTCAATTCCTGAAATTAATTAGATTTTATGTTCTATAACTTAAAAAAGTTAAGAAATTATAGAACTGACTGAAGATTTGATTTGATTGTTTTTAAATAAATAAAATAGTACAAGCAGACATAGCCAGAGTAGAACATAATTTAACCACTTGAAAACAGTCAGTGTTAATGTTTAGGAATGATTAAATAATACTTTGTCCATATTTGAGAATAAAACATACTTAAATCAATTTGGAGTTGTTTTGATATTTCGACAGCCTAGTCTCCCAGCTGTGCTTGAATGCAGCTGCTGGGAAAATCACTTTTCATCAACAGGGATTCCACAGACTTGTGTTTTCTACAAAGTAAGGAGTTTGGGCTGATTGGATGCTACTGGTAACCATGTTGGACGTCAGCTGGTTTTTCTCTAGTATCAGTGATGTTTACATTCAGCTTAACATTGTTTCAGGCGAGTCTTTCAGTTCAGTCCAGAGCGTGTTATGGAGCTTATTGCTGTTGAAAGATGCGTTTGCTGACAAAGTTCTGGTTCGGTCCATCTTTCTTTTTCTACTGTAGCTGCATGAGAAACCATTAATGTTCCCAAATAGCAGAGTTTAGTGATGGCTGGGAGTCCTTTCTGTTTTGTTCTGGTGTCACTTTTTAAAGTTGTCTAGTGGAAACGTTGCACTGCGCTCTTAGTTCAGCACATAAACATTCTGCATTTGTTCAGGTAGAAAACAGCTGGATTCGTTCGGGAACTAATACATGTACCATTACATCCCTAATGATTGCTACTCTTATTAAGCACCTTGATTTGTGTTTAATGGACCTAAGACCAAAATTAGGACAGTTTTTCCTTTATTAGCAGGTCAGAAAATAAGCCATTCTAAACTTATTGTTCATTAACCTCCTTAACAACCAAAAACGTAATTTTTGAGCCCTTCATGAGAGGCTTAATCTTTTTCTGTTACAAAACTATCAAAGAACCTGCAGGACATTTTCCTGTGATAGTCAATGATTTTTATACAACTGATAAGTTAAAACAAAGTTTGCACAGTTTAGTTGTTTTCAAAGGAAAATCAAAAGTGAAAAAATAGGAACCAGACCCTAAAAGCTCGGTACCGGTGCATCTCTAGATAAAATTGTTTGGTAGCAAATTTTTGTAAACCAGAAGTTTACATACACCGAATAAAAAGCCTTTAAAAAAAAGTAAAATCAGATCATATTTTTCTTGTTTTAGCTTTAGCCAAAATTATTTCTATATGCTAAAAGCCACAATAGTGAGATAAAGTATAGATCAAAGATTTATTAATTAATGTCTTCAACATCAGAAGTTTACATACATCTCCTCAGTATTTAGTACTGTCGCCTTTGACCTGTATTACTTGGGGGAAACATTTCTGGTTTCCTTCAACAAGCTTCTAACAACAGTTTTCTGGAGTTCTGGCCCATTCCTCCTGACAGAAACGGTTGAACTCGGTCAGGTTTATAGACCACCTTACTCGCCTTTTCAGATCTGCCCTCAAATTCTCTCCAGGACTAAGATCAGGGCTTTGTGACGTCCACTTTGTCATCCTTCAGCCGCTCTGGAACCACTCTGGCTGGATGCTGAGGGTCAACATCTGTCTGGAAGGCCCGCCTGGACCCCAAGTTTAACCTCCTGGCTGATGTCTTTAGAAGCTGCTTCAATGTTTCCACATAATGTTCTTTCTTCATGCAGCTAAACAGGCCCACAGCATGATGCAGCCACCACCGTACTTCACAGTAGGGATGGTGTTCTGAGACTTCAAAGCTTCCCTCTTTTTCCTCCAAATACATAGATGGTCATTATGACCAGACAGTTCCACTGTAGTTTCATCAGACCACAGGACACATCTCCAGAAATGAAGGTCTTTGTCCCGGTCTGCATTTTTAAACTGCAGTTTTACGGCTTCCCCCTTGCTGAGTGGCCTTTCAGCCCATGTCAGTACAGGACGCGTTTCAACTTCTAGTTTCAGCTGTATAGGTTCTGAGTGTCTTTCTATCTCGTCCTGTTCTAGAGGAGAGTGGAGGATGGTGAGCCCTGAGGAGCAGAAACGACTGGGCCGAGTCAGCCGGGAGGACGGGGAGTTCTGGTCAGTTTCTGGTTCCGACTCTCACAACTCATGTAACAGCTCCGTAAACACCTTGAAGCTCGTGAAAATTAGAAATCTGTCTGAATGTGTTAAACTTCGGCGGGAGCAGGTTGCTCTGATCGTTTCTGCCTCCATCAGGATGTCTGTGTCGGACTTCCAGCTGAACTTCGACACGATGGAGGTGTGTCACCTGGCGGAGACTCTGAGCGACCCGGACTCTGGCGTGCTGCCGTGGAAATGCGACATGCATCATTACAGCTGGATGCCGGGCATCACGGCTGGAGGATCTTCTAAAAGCAGTGAGACGATTGTTTATGATTTAATCTGAGGAAAAATATTAACATTTGTGCAGAAAAACGTTTTAGCATCACATTTACTTCCACATTGGAACACAACCACAAACCTCAGAGCATTTTCAGGACTTTATCTAACCTAATACAGAGTTGTGTGTTATTATTCTGGGTTTTTAAATGTTTATACAAATAGGAAAAGTAAAAAGCATGATTTCCATTAATATCCAGCTCATTTAGATCAATAATTTATAGAACCATCCTTCAGTGCCGTTTCAGCTGCAGGTCTTTTGGGATTCAGCTCTACTAGGGGTCTAATGGTACACAAAAGTCACAGTTTGGTACACTTTAAAGAAATAAATACAAATGAGCTTACTTTTTTTTTTACTTTGATCAGCATAAAACAAAGAACTGAATTCCTTCCTTCCCTGAAATTAACCAGATTTTATTATGTTCTGTAACTTAAAAAAGTTGAAAGTGTAGAACTGACTGGAGATTTGATTGGATATATAACAAGCAGACATAGCCAGAGTAGAAAACAACATAATACTTGAAAACAGTTAGTGTTAATGTTTAGAAATATTTGAATAATACTTATTATTTACCTATATTTGAAAATAAAACATGCTTAAAACCCTTTGAAGTTGAATGGATATTTCAACAGCCTAGTCTCCGAGCTGTACTTGAATGCAGAATGGGCAGCTGTTGAAGGCAGTAATGGAGAACCTCGATTGTTCTGATTGCAACTCACAATGTCTAAGAGGAACTGGTTGTTTGACCTTAGCGTTCGAATGGATATATGGCGCTTTAGATGACGGGTCAGGACCATTAAGACCCTTAAAAACAACAGAAACATTTTTAAATCAACCCTGTAATGAACAGAAAGCCAGAACTGGACGTTCTTCACGTCAGTAGGCAAATTCTAATTGCAGCTGACAAAAATCACATGTGGGGTACCCCAAGGTTCCATCTTCGGGCCCCTCCTATTACAGATCTACATGTTCCCACTAGCTCAGATAGATTATTACAAGTAATAAGATTAGTTCATCCATCTGAACTCTCAGCAAATGCATTGAGCATTCATCTATCAATAAGTGGATGAGCCATAATTTTCTCCAGCTGAACAGAAACAAAACTGAAATAATTATTTTTGGACCTAAAGAGGAAAGATCAAGAGTCAGCACACAGCTTCAGTTAATACAGCTAGAAACTACTGATCAGGCACGAAATCTAGGTGTAGTAATGGACTCAGACCTGAACCTCCAGGGTCACATAAAGGCAATAACAAGGTCAGCCTTCTATCACCTGAAGAACATTTCTAGGATTAAACGACTGATGTCGCAACAGGACCTAGAAAAACTCATCCATGCATTTAACTTTAGTCGGATTGATTACTGCAACAGCATCTTCACAGGTCTGCCTAAAAAGTCAATCAGACAGCTGCAGCTGATCCAGAACACTGCTGCTCGTGTTCCTCACTAGAACCAGGAAAGTAGAGCACATCACCCCAGTTCTAAAGTCCTTACACTGGCTCCCTGTAGCTCAGAGAATAGACTTCTAAATACATTTACTAGTTTATAAATAATTTAATGGTATGGTAGTACCAAAGTATGTTGAAAATCTGCTGTTACTATACCAACCCCCAAGACCACTCAGGTCTTCCAACTCTTGTCTAGTAATCATCCCTAGAATTAGAACCAAACATGAAGAAGCAGCTTTCCGTTTCTATGCTCTAATCTGGAACAAACTTCCAGACAACTGCAAAGCTGCTGAAACACTGAGTTCTTTTAAATCAAAGCTAAAAAGCCATTTGTATAGAGCTATTTTTAAGTAAGTGATTAATAATAGCTTGAATGTCATAGGTTTTCAATGAGTCTGTTATGTCTGGTATATGTTATGCTTTTATTGCGTTTAATTATTCCCTAATCACCCAAAGCACCTTGTTGTTGAAAGTAAGCTATACAAATAAATTTGCCTTGCCTTGGCTCATCTAAACCGACATAAAATTTAAATAATCTTTCAAGTGAAGTGGGTTCTTTCAGGCTGATTCTCGTGTTAGCTTTCAACCCAAGTCGAGTTTAGACAAGTTTGTTTGTCTTTTTGTGGAGGTGTGGTCTGTCCTAACCTTTACCTCGGATTAAATCTCTGATCCGTGTTACTGAATCATTGAAGCCACACACTCCCAACTGCAGCCTGCAGAAAATCTGCTCTTACTGATACTTATCTGTATGTATCATTCAATGTGTTTTTAATCAGATGAGACACTACACTAAGACTAATTTTACTCATCAATATAAATGTAAAAAAGAAACCCAGATGAATCAGAATGAGGCTTAAACTCTTTCAGCTCCTTAAATTTGAAATTTTTAGAAGGTTTATATGTTTATAAAGGAGCCAGTCAGCTTCTCTGTGGTCCCGTTTGTAAAGTTTGTAAAATTAACAGCAATCATTTAGGTGATTTATCCTGTCATAAGAGAAAAAATAGGGGTTGTCATATTTGCATCTATGTTTTTATTCATTTATAAATGTCACAGTTTCAAACTAAATAGGCCTATTTATTTACCAAACTAAATATTTAGTTTACAAAAGACATATTTAGCTTTAAGTTTAAAGATATATGTTTAGCTAGCAAGCTAACCTAGCTAGCTAAATATATAGCTTTGAGGTAAACATTTAACTCAGAGCTAAATATTTAACTAATATGAAAATTCTCTTGCCAATAAGTGGAAGTGGACTGTCAAAATAAAAGCTTGATCTTGCAAACCTCTATATAAACTCCTGCTGATGGTGCATCACTGTTGCTATAAATCCATCGTTAAACGTCCGAATTGTCGTTAAAGCGGCTCATCCCACGTTTTAAACTGAAATGTTAGACATGTCAGGAGGAAAATAAAACAATAACTGCAAGGTGGCGCAGCTGGTAGAGCGGCTCACCTCACAGCTAGAAGGTCCCACTGTGGGTGCTGAGGGGTGTGTTTGTTCCCCCGCATCATCGGCACCCACACCCTGGGTGGGGTTGGCGAAAGGGCCTTTCTGTGTGGGGTTTGCATGTTCTCCCCGTGTTCCCTTGAGCAGCTAATGTGAGCTACTCCCACAAAAACATGCACTAGTCCTGGGGCTGTATACTGCCTCCTCCTGGCCGGCCGGGGCGCCTGAAGGGATGGGGAGGATCTGGCTGGAATAACGTGATCCTTCCACGCGCTACGTCCAGCCAGGAAAACCCCGCCCCATCAGGTGAAAAGAAGGGCCTGCTCACTCCCCAAGCATGAAGGAGGCTTGGGTTTCAGTGCGGGGGCCTCCCGGGGCTGGCAGAGGGAGAGCGGAACCCCAGGACTGGAACCAAGGTAGGAGCACTGGTGATAAATAACGGGAGAAAACCGTGGGATAGATAAAAAAAAAAAAAACTGTAATAAAGAGGTGACATTCAATCTAACCAGCAGTTTGTATAGGGGTTCGCAAGATCCAGCTTTTATTTTGATCATCCACGTCTGCTTATCATCAAATGAATTTGGATATTTGCTAAATATTTAGCTCTAAACTATGTAAATGTTTAGTTTGAAGCTTAATATTTAGCTAGCTAGTTTAGCTTCAGAGCCAAATATTTAGCTTTAAATATTTAGCTTGTTTACTATTTAGTTTGAAGGGAAATATTTAGTTTGTACACTAAATATTTAGTTGACAAGCTAAATATTTAGTTTTTAGCTAAATATTTAATTTGTAAACAAAACATTTA
This sequence comes from Valencia hispanica, assembly GCA_963556495.2. NCBI lineage: Eukaryota > Metazoa > Chordata > Actinopteri > Cyprinodontiformes > Valenciidae > Valencia > Valencia hispanica. Next base: position 10,402,986 of record OY747700.1, read on the forward strand.
GCTTGCTAACTAAATATTTAGTTTAAAACAAAGATTTATAAATAACATAGACGCAAATATATATTTAAAAAAGAACTTCCATTTTTTCCCCCGTCCTAAATAACCCCAATTATTGGTGTTAATTTTTTACTGTGTAATTTTACAAATGGCACATCTTAAGCTTCTAACCAGGATGGAGATGTTTTAGGACCATCACTTTGACCCCTAGGAACATAAACTCTGCTTGCCTTCCCGACTTCGGCTCCCTGCGCTTCTTCACCAACATGACGCATCATAACTGAACATGGTTCCTGTTAATGCAGAGATCACAACGATTAGAGTGTGTCTGTGTTGTTCAGGCTTGTTCTGGCAGAACCCCCAGTTCCTTTTGGCTCTGTCGGAGGTGGACGGCGTCCCCAAAAACGCCCAGAGGGTCTGCTCCTTCGTCGTGGCTCTCATGCAGAAATACCAGAGACGCAACGGCATTCACCTCTCCGTTGGCCTGCATATTTACCCGGTAAACACATTACATACACATGTAGTTATGGTCGTGACGTCAGGCATCAATCTATTTATTGACCTGATCAGACAACCTGGCAGCAAACACCTGCTTTGTCACCAGGATAAGGGTTGTTGGAGGTCTTAAAGGGACCGACGTGACTGGATCTGAGCATTTTAGGGCCTGGGGAGCTCAGGGTAGAACATCAGACTTTTAATCTGAGGGTTAAGCCAGCTTGTCCTGCATGCACAGATTTCCAACCAAAACAGATGTTAAAAAGTCTGAGAAGAATCTCCAGGAATCAACAAACACATCACGGAATCCAAAACACTGCAGAAAACCTTTTTAAATCCGGTGTTTTAAAGAAAATTTGGTCGGTATAAAATCTGTGGTTCCTGCAACAAGACGCCATTAACTTTTAATCCTCCAAGCTTCCCAGCAGCTCAGGCTGTATTCCATCTCTCCAGGCCCATCCCCAGAACACCTACCTGTCGCCTGTGGATCTGCGTCAGGTCTATCCAGTATGCTATGCCCAGCACTCGACACGTCGGGAGGTGATCATCCGCAGCTCGCTTCCTCCGGGTCGCTACATCATCATCCCTTCGACCATGGAGCCCAACCAGCCGGGAGAGTTCCTGCTGCGGGTGCTGACTGAGCCAGGGAACGCCGCCAGGTGAGTGACGCATCAACATGACGTTTCCACGTGCTTTCATATTTATGAGTAAAAAATGAGGGTACACCCTCTTTCAGTTCTAGGGTTTTTTTTTGTATAGTTCTAAAATAGCGCCACTCGTGGTGGTAGCATGTTGGAGCAACTCTGTTAGCTCTGATTGGTTCTTGTTGACGTTTGTTCATGTTTCTGGTTGAGGCGTTGTTGTGAGGAGAATTATTCCCCCTGCTTCTGGATGCTGTTCTGCTGGAAGGATTTTCGCTCTTTTTAAAATTTACTTTCGGACAGTTGTTATGCAACCATGTCAACAAGGTATAGTTTTTACAGCCGGGACCAGCTGATTAGCATCTCAGATGCTCAAATAATACCTTAGCTGCGACCCCATCCCGATCCCGGAGAAGTTGAAAAGGAGGCTTCCATTTCTTCCATCCATCATAAAGAATCATATCCCCTACTCAAACATCTTTCTGACAATACAGCCAGATAGATTTAAAGAGGAGTGGCAAAAGCAAAGGAGGTGGGTTAGCTGTGCTAGCCAAGAACCGATGGTCTCATCCAGGACATGTTACTGTGAAATATCGTCTCTGCTTTTCGTCTTCAGTCAGAGTCCTCTTTAGATTTGTTGTATGACTGACTGCTACCGGAGACCCTTCCTGTCCACAGCATCACCATCCACCAGTGCTGTAGTCAAGTCACCATCTCTTAAGCCCAAGTCACGCTCGAATCCTTAGTGTTCGAGTCCAAGTTCCACAGGATTAGTCCAAGACAAGTTGCTAAGTCCTGCTGGCCAAGTCCAAGTCAAGTCATCATCACGTGACAGCTAGTCAAAAATAAGAGCAGGGTGTAGATTCTAAGACTAAAATAATGACAGCCATAAATGGTTTACTTTATTTAAAAATAAACTGTACTCTATGTCCCCATGCTTACAACAAGCTTATACAGTAGCATGTGCAGAACAATAAACTATGCTTAAAATATATTTGTGAGTGTATGGGTGACAGGTTTAAGTTATTAATTTTGTCCAGTAATCTGATCTAATATAATCAGCTAACATTAGCGTCGGCTACATGGTGATTCCAACAATAACAATTTATCAAGTTGTAGTCCTTGTCCTGGTCAATGGTGGGCTGCTCAAGTCAAGTCACAAGTCCCTAAAAAGTGACAAGTTAGGATTTGAGTCCGAGTCCAGGACTTGAGTACTCCATCCCTGCCATCCACTACGACTCTTTGAGGATACTTGGATGAAATGAGTTATGACAAACTTTAATTTCCCTTTGGGATGAATAAAAATTAAACTGAATTGAATTAAAACAAAATGGAAAATTATCTGGTCTCCCAAAATCATTTAAATTGAACCCTGAATCGAACAAAAATGAAACCAATATGGAAAATCTGTGCATGAAAAAGTAAATGCAGCCGTGCTGCTTTTGTAGGATTTAAGCAGTTAAGTAGCAGCCAGATGCTCATCGGTGTGAGAAACGTCTATAAAAGCAAGAGTTCCTGCAGCATGCTGCCTTGTTCTGACACAACGCCAAGACGGAAAGACATCAGCAATGACCTCATAGAAGCAACAGTTGCTGACCATCAGTCAGGCTTATGAGGATATTTCCAATCAGTTTCAAGTCTATTATTCTAGGCATAGGAAACATCTCAGACGGCAGCCAGTCCAAAGTAGAGTGGGCGTCCTCAAAAGATTCACCACAATGTCAGCGTGTTGCAATCCTCCGGAGCTCCATCCGTGTATCTACAGGCCTCATTTAGCCGGTGAAGAGGTTAAAGTTCATCACAGAGGAATTAGTAAATGACTGAACAAGTATGGCTGTTTGTAAGGGTTGAAGGAGAAAACCTCTTTGCTCTAAAAACAACATGGCAGACGGACTCAGGTCTGCAAAGCTGATTCTGAGTGAATTTACGTGAAACGTAAAACCAGAGTACTGAAGGAGGGTGTACTTTCTTTTCACCATCACTGCGTTTGATTTGTTGTTTTAAATGTCTTTTGTTTCAGTCCAGCTCACAAACCAACATCGCAGGATGCGTCGTCAATAAAAGAGGTAACAGAAAGTTTAATAATCTCCCCCAAATTTAATTTATGATCACATCTTGTGAAGTAAGACAGACTCGGACCATCTGTAGAGGTCTGCTGATGATATCAGATGTTCAGATGTGCGCCATAAAGACCTGATTAAGAAAGGGGAAATAACTTGAATTTACTATTTAATTAATAATAAATGTGGTTTACTTGAAATCCCGAAAGGAAAAAAATGGTTTCATCAAATCAAACTTTATTTATAAAGCGCTTTTCATACAAACACTCAAAGTGCTTTGCAGATTAAAAATTACCCCACACAAACCACATTCCCATACCTCTCCAACAGATTGAAAAACATGATCACATTTAAACCCACCTCCCCCCAAACCAACCGCCACACACACACACACACACACACACACACACACACACACACACACACACACACACACACACACACACACACACACACACACACACACACACACACACACACACACACACACACACACACAAGAGCAGCGATAAAAAGAACATTGAGCAAACTACAAATGAGCCATGTCAGGAAATGGCATCAAAGAAGCCATCTGCACCGGCAGCAGCAGATCAACAGCAGCAGCTAAGGCACTGAACCAGGGCACCCAGAGGAGGCAAGGCCGAGATCCCCAACTTCAACCAAGCTTCACCTGGAGAGCACCCAGGCAGCCACAGCCGACCACCGCTCCCAGGGCAGAGGGCTCTGAGGAAACACAGGAAGGAAGATTAAAATAACAGGTTAAAATATAAAAATGAACAGTGGATAAATATGATAAGACTAAGTAGTAAAAACACTTAAAAGACGCCTCACCATGAGTGGGTGTCCTGACTTTTGGGATGACAAGGAGACGGCTGCCAGAGGAGCACAGAGACCGCGAAGGTTCATATGGTAAAAGCAGTTCTGAAAGATAAGAAGGCTCAAGACCATTAAGACACTTAAAAACCATGAAAAGAACCTTGGGGATTAACCAGACCCTGAAGTGGACATCGATTGGCTGCTTATCATGAGATGATGTAGTGGAGAGGGCAAAATGAGTGAGGATGAGCGGTGAGTTGCAGGCACTGTTGCCAACTTTGCGACCTTGTTGCTATATGTAGTGAGTTTTTAGACCCTCCAGCGACTCTTCTTCAAAGAACTGGCTAGCAAAAAACCTAGCGACCTTTTCTGGGGTTATTGGAGACTTTTGGGTGAAGCACGTATCTTTGTTACTCTCACTGAGCAGCCGTGGGCTCCTCTCCAGTCTCAGAGCGCTCACAGCAGGCAGCAAGTCCGTACGCAGCAGCTCCGCCCGCCCGTCCAGGTCCAGCTGGACTCACTGATATTTACCCCACTGAATCCAGAATGCTAACAAATCGCGCATGCTTGAAGCAGAAGTTGCAGGCCGCACTGGGACTGGTCTCAAAAACGTAAAATGTAAATGGCTGGAACTGCATCTGTTCAAGTCTGTTAAAAACAACAAAAGATTTCATAAAGCCACTTTTTTTGTTATACATTTGTTCTGCCACAATAATGTAATGAATTTAAATCACAATACCTCAAGAGGAGGACTTATTTAGCAGTAATTATGAGGTGCGATTAAAAACAGATTAATTAGATAAATTAATTACAGATCATAGTTAGCCATAGTTAACCTCGAATGGCCCCATGGCCACATTTTGGGCACCCCCTGTCTAAATAATCAACTCTACTAGGTACATTAAAGATTATTTCTCTATTATAACTTTGCTTCCCGGCAATAAATCATTGATAGTTGGAAAACGTTTGAACTTCCCTGTGGGATGGTGTCATAAAAAACCAAATCCTATCTACCCAACGGCAAGCAGCAGTCATCATTGCAGACGTATTTGTACATTTTTGTAAAACTCAGAAAGAATGCACTGAAACATGATTACTATCAGCTTATTAAAGGCATGAGAGTCAAAGTTTGTCTCTGAATTCTTCCCTGCAGCTTTCACTTCCTCACCAGGCCGCTCTGCCTTCCGTCAAGTCCATCAGAGAGCTGTTCCACAAGCACAGCAACAAGGTGAGATGTACCTGCATGCTGATGATCCAGACTGGGAGGGATTTTCCTCTGCAGCTCTAAAACTACAGATTCTATGGAGGAAAGTGGTCAAATCACAGACCAGTAGGATCTTGGGTAGGTTTGTTGACGCAAATGTATGAGGACCCTGCACTGAGCCACGCTGTCCCTTGTTTTTGTGTCTTCAGAAAGGATTCTGCAAGCCTCTGCACCTCCACCACCTCCTGACCGAGGCCGTGAAGGGAGGAGGTCCGTGTTGCTCCCCATCTGTTCAGTCCAGATTCCTTCTGGGATGTTTTCCACAATTTTATGGATAGATCTCAAGCCTAGTTCATGCTTCTCAGTCAGCAAGTTTGCACCCACATGCAAACTCAGCATATTAACGGAGACGTTTTCATTTTATACTTCTCCATTGTTGTGAAGCAATTCCCCACCAGGACAGCAAGGGGCGGGTCTGCCTACCATTGATGTCTCTGGTCGACAAGAGTTTATTTACTTCAGCTTGTACACGCACATCCACTCAAGGAGCAATGGCCGACAGAGAGCAAGTTCTGATGGAACTGGAAAGCTTTTTATTAGAAGTGCAGCTCATTGAATACTCTAAAAACGCATGGAAACAAACAAAGCGCCTGTTTTGTTGTTCTCTATACTCCCTGGTGTTCAAAATCGCCAAAAGACCATATTAGATAAACTGGCCTTGTAATATGAACCATTTAGTGACCAAAGGCTGAATTGACTACTGATTACATCGACTATAGAGCACCGCTCTGGTGAAATGATCTGGGGCTGACCAATCACAGATGTGGGTTCTCCGTTGTGTTTGACTGATAGTTAAAAATTGGCTCTGCTCTGTGCGTCCTTGCATGAGTGATGGAGAGCCTTTGCGTCGACAGATAATGGTGCTGCGTGTCTCTGCACCTCTGCAGACGAAGAAGCATAGAATTAGGCTCAAGTCTGTTGACGTCTGCATCCTCCTGTGAATTCAGCATAAATCTGACTTGTTAAAATGTTACAATGAACCTGCTGATGGGAGCCTCTCTTGTTTTCAGTGTTGGCAGGAAGTGAGAAGTACCTTTCATTGGAGCACTGCAAGAGCCTGGTGGCCCTAATAGATGTATCCTTCAAACAGAGCCTTCTCATTTCAATCTCCTGTTATCTTAATTTGAAATTGATGCAAACGTGTCGGGAGCTTGCGGAGGACATACTCTGCGGCACGTTTGAGGACCGCTGGGATCTATTTGTTTGCTTGCCTTGACCCAGTGTTTTCTGCAGAGCCAAGGGAACGCTCAGCTCAACTGGCCGGAGTTCCAGACTCTGTGGGACAAAATCACAAAGTGGACGGTAACCATAGAAAAACTAGCATCCCCCCTTACAGCAACATCAATCACATGGCTGCAGATGTTTTCACTTCTTTGCATGGATGCATGAAACACAAAATAGCTTAGTAGCAGCGAATTAAAAACTGAAGTAATCAGAATCACACAGTGGAACATGAGACCATTTTGATGTTCTGTTTGCTTTTTTTGTTCCCCAGGACATCTTCCTGGTCTATGACACGAATAAAACTCTTCACCTGGAGTACAAAGAGGTCGAACCTGCCCTGAAGGCAGCAGGTAGGCAGTGTGCGAAAACGCGTCATAAAATTCATTTTTATCTTTTTTCTCTACATGTGTAAAGAAATATACTGTATGTATGACCAGCAGGGGGCAGTCTGTCTGATCTGACCAAATAACAGCCATGAAATCAGGTTTATTTAAACACCCTAAAGCTGGATTTTCCAGCTTCTTTGTTTGCTGGATAATTTTTCACAATAAAGACCATCAGCTTAGGTTTTAAACAAGATGTTTAGATCTCACGTTTTATATGAATATTTGTAATATTCCGTTATTTTTGCACAAGGCGTTCATGAATCTTCTTCGATATGTGATTTCCTCCCTGGAGTTTCTGACAACTAAAAATCTCCCAGGTCGGCTGAACCGTTGGGCTCATCCCGTCGATCCCCCACTCGCTGGATCCGGTTCGTGACGGCAAAATGTTGTGGAATTTCATTAGATTAAATGATAAGACCAGGTTCCCTCAGATGGTTGGAATTTATTAGAGGTGGTTGACGAGGGAGATTCAGTGAACCCAGAGCAATCGTGTCTCGAGCTGACCCGACCCGGGAACGGAAAACCTTTTATACTTCTGGTCACTGCCGGAACTGAGAACTGGTTCCAACCAGCCAGATAGCTCCTAGGAGTGGAAGTCAGGGTCAGTCTACTGTCTCCGAAACAGATGAATCAGATGAATAGGGATGTGTATTGGTAAAAATCTGGGGATGCGATACGCATCACGATACAGTATATTGCGATCCTATGAGTAAGACAATATATTGTGATTTTTAATACTAAATTTAATTGTAGAAAAACTGTCCCAGCTTTCTAAACACTCCAACCTGTTTCATACTTTAACACATCCAGTTTTATTACCAGATCTAGTTGATCCACTGGAACAAAGAAGTTGAAAACAGCCACCAACTACCGGACATACTTTTAATTTTACTACAGAAAATACTGTCATCATTAATGGTTCCATTCAAATTCTTTAAAAAAAAATCCACACACTAAAACGATACATTGCTTTTGAAGATCAATACAATATCGTGACATAAAATATAGCGGTATATCGGCGTATCGATATTTTAATATCCCTGCAGATGAATTTAGGACAGCATAACTCCTCTGACTTCAGTCTATAAGAACAGTCAGTGCAGTCTATCCTTGAAATATTTCTTCAACATTACCAATTCAAATGAACCAACCCTGTAGAATTATTCTACATAATTAGGACAACTTTCATCATTCAGGAAACTTGAACCCGTTCGAAAACCTTTACCTCATCGGTCCACGTTCTTTGTGTCTGCTGCAGGCATCATGGTGGACGACTTGGTGATGCAGCTGGTAGGACTGAGATACACGGAGCCCGACCTGACCATCAGCTACCCCGGCTTCCTGTACCTGCTCATGAAGTTGGAGAGCATGATCCGTAAGGAAAAAACACTCGAGGGGAGGGGTTAATCTGAAAGGGTAAAAACACATTCTGCTGCAGATTTACCAGCATCAGAGGACAAACTGGTGTTATTTTGTTGGGATTTCCAGAAGGTTGATCTGCAGAGGAGAACGTTTTGGATTTTAAGTGAATCATGTTTATCATTATTCCTCATATCCAGATCCATCAACTTTATGTTCAGACTCAACTTCTCTAGTATTATAACCTCAGGACCATATCCTGATTGCTGGGGATCCGTGCTTCTTCTTACAGCTGGTCTCAAAGGTCACAGCCTTGTGACATGGGGGCCTCACGTGGGGAAAAAAAAAATCTGCAGAAAATTGTTGGATTGCTGCTCTCAGAAGACATTTTGATCCTGAGCTTTGTTTATAGCACCATTCTGGTTCAGAACTGGGAGGAAGTCCACTCCCTGGGATGAAAAGCAACCCCAACAACACAGGACTCATTGTAGCTCTCAGGATTTCTTCTCCAGATGTCCCAAGCATTCAGGATGGGTCAGAGAACATAAAACCTTCTTCTCTGCAGCTGAATCTTCATTCCTGTTTCATTAGGAATACAGCCAGTGTGATCTATGAAAACCACATGTTTGTTGATACAGGTGGCTCTGTACTAATGATACTACACTGCTCAAAAAAATAAAGGGAACACTAAAATAGCATCCTAGATATGAATGAATTAAACATTATTAAATACTTTGTTCTTTACATAGTTGAATGTGCTGACAACAAAATCACAAAAATTATCAATGGAAATCAAATTGATCAAACCGTAGAGGTCTGGATTTGGAGTCACACTCAAAATTAAAGTGGAAAAACAAACTACAGGCTGATTCAACTTTGATGTAATGTCCTTAAAACAAGTCAAAAAGTTAAAATGAGGTTCAGTAGTGTGTGGGGCCTCCATGTGCCTGTATGACCTCCATACAACGCCTGGGCATGCTCCTGATGAGGTGGCGGATGGTCTCCTGAGGATCTCCTCCCAGACCTGGACTAAAGCATCCGCCAACTTCTGGACAGTCTGTGTGCAACATGGCGTCGGTGGTTGGAACGAGACATGATGTCACAGATGTGAACAATGTGATTCAGGTCTGGGGAACGGGCGGGCCGGTCCATAGCATCAATGCCTTCCTCTTGCAGGAACTGCTGACACACTCCAGCCACATGAGGTTTTGTCTTGTATTAGGAGCAACCCAGGGCCAACCGCACCAGCATATGGTCTCACAAGGGGTCTGAGGAACTCATCTCAGTACCTTATGGCAGTCAGGCTACCTCTGGCGAGCACATGGAGGGTTGTGCGGCCCCTCGAAGAAATGCCACCCCAAACCATTACTGACCCACTGCCAAACCGGTCATGCTGGAGGACTTTGCAGGCAGCAGAACGTTCTCCACTGCATCGCCAGACTCCAGGGGCCAAATTTCTTGGTGTTCTCTGGCAAATGCCAAACGTCCTGCACGGTGTTGGGCTGTAATCACAACCCCCACCTGTGGAGGTCGGGCCCTCATACCACCCATTTGTGGCCTGCTGGAGGTTATTTGGCAGGGCTCTGGCTGTGCTCCTCCTGTTCCTCCTTGCACAAAGGCAGAGGTAGCGCTCCTGCTGCTGGGTTGTTGCCCTCCTACGGCCTCCTCCACATCTCCTGATGTACTGCCCTGTCTCCTGGCACTGCCTCCATACTCTGGACACTACGCTGACAGACACAGCAAACCTTGCCACAGCTCGCATTGATGTGCCATCCTGGATGAGCTGCACTACCTGAGCCACTTGTGTGGGTTGTAGACTCCGTCTCATGCTACCACTAGAGTGAAACCACCGCCAGCATTCAAAAGTGACCAAAACATTAGCCAGAAAACAGAAACTGAGAAGTGGTCTGTGGTCACCACCTGCAGAACCAGTCCTTTATTGGGGTCTTACTAACTGCCTATAATTTCCACCTGTTGTCTATTACATTTGCACAACAGCAAGTGCAATTGATTGTCAATCAGTGTTGCTTCCTAAGTGGACAGTTTGATTTCACAGAAGCGTGATTGACTTGGAGTTACACTATGTTGTTAAGCGTTCCCCTTTTTTTAGCAGTGTATTAGAAGTGCGTTAACACCCTCTAGTGGTCGGAGTGGGAACTACACCTGGTTCAAGGAAGCGGAAGTAGCTGATGAACTCAGTAAATACTCTTAACCCTGATGAAGGTTTGTCTAATAAAAAATATTGGGCTAATGTCTTCCATAACAGAACATACATGTGAACACATTTCTACAAGTTATTGATAAATTTGGGTTCGACACTTTTTAGCGACATTAGGCAATGGAAACAACTATGATCAGTAATATGTATAAGTTGTAGAAACTTTGCATTTATTTCTATTATGTAACATTAAATCAAAGATTTGATTTAGATTACAAAAAATTATGTATAAATAATCCATCCATCCATTTTCTATATCCGCTTGTCACGGGGTGGAGTCCATCTTCAGGGATTCAAACTCAACTTTCTTACTGCAAGGCAACAATGCAACCAACGGTGCAGTCATGTATAAATAATGAATTACATAAGTGCATACCCTAAAAACATTTTACTGTGAAACAAGGGAGAAAAGTTTCTAGGACAGAACAGTAGTTGAAACACTAATGATGAAAAGGCAATGCTCTTCCAAAAACATATCTTACCTTAGTGTCTCGTTTGACACATTACAGCATCAATAAAACATGGTTGAAATGCTTTTTTCATTCCAACTCCCAAACCTCAATTCATGTGCCTGGCATTGCTGATTACCATCATACCTGAATTTACACTTATGGTTGGTGCAATGTTCAAACTAATCTATAATTAAACAGCAAAAACAAGATATAATTTTCTGTGTGGGAGTTAAACATCTAGTTGGATGTGTGTTGAGCTGCTTAGTAATTTTAAACATATGTTGTCCCCCAGAGGCTCTAACATCAGGATTACTGCTTCTTTTCACTAATGATTTTATCAACAAACTAAGGCTTTTAACAAAAAAAGAAGAAAAGTCAATCTGACACGATTGCCGCTTTCTTCTTCTTCTTCTTCTTCACAGACAAATTTCATGCGTATGACATGATGGGATTCGGAACGGTAACCATCAGCTACAGACAGGTACGAACAGAAATTAAAGTTGTTGTGATGCAACAACTAGCAAAAGTGCATCATTACTACATCAATATACTTTAGAAAAACTAAGCCAAGATGCTGAAAGAGTAAAGTTATCCTACCCTAATGAGTTAGAAGGGTAGGACTGTGTCAGGTTCTGCTGATCAGATGCTTTTTACTGATATCAGTTTGCTGCTCTGGAGCATATTGGTGTGTAAACGCATGGTGGAAAAACACTAACAATGGCCATCTCATCAATCTAGGAAGCATCAAGTAATTTCCATCTATCTGAAGTCCATTATTATGCAGAGAGAAGTAATATTCTCAATTAGAAAACGTTCCTGAAAATCCACCCCAAGGTCAGAGCGTACGATGCTCAGAAATGACAAAACCAAGAGCTCCATCTCAGACTCTGCAGCATCTTAAATGTTCAAGTTCATCAAAGTTCTTGGTGAGATTTATTTGAAGGTCTAAAAACAATCAAATGTGCATCAGCGGGTTTTTAAGTTGAACAAAAACTGATTTTTCTTTGAAATAATCATAGAAGCTGCAGCTGATCCGTTTCTCTGCTGCGTTTCAGTCAACCTCTCCTTTTCTCTGATTGGTTCCAGTGGCTCCACATGACGCTCTACAACTAAAGCAGACCCGCTGCACTCGGGACGGATTCACCAGGATCCATTTTGTTCTCTGTTTGTGTCGTTTTCGTTTGTGCAAAAATGTGTCAGAGTTGAAAACTTGTCAGACTTTCCCTGGTGGCGGTTTTTTGAGCAGGTCCAGCTGTAGCCGTGGAATCGACAGAGATGAGGCCGGCCTGGTTCAAGCATGGACTCCCGGCGGGCCTTTTGAGGAAATAAAAATTTTATGATTCATCCCCACATTATGAAAAACTATGTTTATACATGCTTCTTTGATTTCAAGTGTTGGTTAATTGTTTGGTTCATGACAAAAATGTCTTTAATAAATGCAGTTTTTACCGATTATTTTAACGTCCTGTCAATTAATTCCTCTTTTTCCACCATGAAGAAAGACCTGGAAAGCTTCTGAATTTTTTTGTAGGGGGTAACACGGGGTGTAAACGTGAAGAAAATCTTTGGTTTTATGAAGGTCTTTTTGTTTCAAACCAGTGGTCCATAATCCAGTCCTTAGAGAATTCCTGTGACAACTGAATCAATACTCTAGTATGGGGTGCAATTTGTAAAGTTACATAGGCAACAGATAATTTGGGTTATTTAGCCTGTCAAAGGAGAAAAAATGGGGGCTTATTTTTCAAATTCACGTTTGCACCCATGTTATTTATTCAATTATAAATGTCAGGTTCAATAAATAGTTAGCAGGCTAAATATTTAGTTTATAATTTCAATATTTAGCTCCAAGCTAAATATTTAGCTAGCAAGCAAAACTGGCTAGCATAATATATAGCTTTGAAGTAAATAACTCAGTGCTAAATATTATAGAGTAACTAAACCCCAAAACAACTTTTTTTTGCTTCTAAACTGTATAAATGGGTCTTTACCAATGCAGTCTTTCAGTTTCTGGGGATTTTATTTACATTTTCGTGTAAACTTGTTTAATTCTACAATAAAAACGTCTTAGTGCCAGTGTTGCCAACTGTCTCCGACAGAAAGTAGCTGAAATTGTCCCAGAAAGTTGCCAGATGACGTCATACGCTAATTTGCATAATGATGATGTCATCATGTGATGACGAATGAAACAAAGGAGGAAAAATTTATATTTAAATAATAATTTAAATAATACATTTAAACAATATTTAAATAATAAATTATTTAAATAATACATTTAAACAATATTTAAACAATAAATTATTTAAATAATACATTTAAACAATATTTAAACAAATTATTTAAATACATTTAAACAATATTTAAATAAATTATTTAAATACATTTAAACATTATTTAAATACATTATTTAAATAATACATTTAAACATTTAAATAATACATTTAAACATTATTTAAATAATACATTATCTAAACAGGGGAAACATGCTACATGAAAATGTGACTTCTGTCTTCAAGAAGAGACTGTGGAACATGTTCTAATATTTTGCCTGAAGTAAACTGTTGAGAAACCTGGTAGCCTACAAAATTGACAAGATATCAAATTGCAACTGGACATCAAAGACCTTTTTAAAAAATGTAAAGTTCTGAAACATACATTTGCTGAAATATCTCAAGAAGATGAAATTAATAGAGAATATAGTTGTTTGCTTTTTAGTACTTTGTAAAAATAAGTAGGGCATATTTAGCATGCATCAAATGTTTCTTGCCAACCGCCATTAAACAGAAGTTTATTGCTTATATTATTTTCAGTGGGTTTTTTTTGGTCATAAGTTTTAAATGTCCTACGTTTTTGAACTCACCATACATTCCGAACGTTCCTTGAATGTGTAATACAGACAAGCTTCTGCCAGTTGAAAGATCGGTTTTATATACATGCAGATTTATTTTTTACTTTTGAATTAACATTAACTACAAATCAACTTCGTTTGTGAGTGGATGAAATGAACCGAAAAAGGTTTATGATTGGTCAGTCGACATAATCTGATCATGCTGCACACACATGCGCAGATCATTCCCTTTCTGAGCGTCAGGAAGGAGCAAGCTGGGTCTCTAAAATGCAGGAAATATCGGCGACAAAGTTTCACAGAAAGGAGCTAAGAGTGGTCAGAAATGTCGCTAGGCGCTTTTTCAAAAAACAAAAAAAAAGTCGTTAAGGGGGTCTGAAAAGTCGTTAGAAATAGCGACAAGGTCGCTTAGTTGGCAACACTGCTTAGTGCTGCCCTTTTAGGGTTGAACTGTGGCTACTGCATTCAAATTTTGTGATAGGTGGAGAGCGGTACATCTTTACGTCACAGGCATCGACTGTGTCACAGGCATGGTCTCTTCAGACACGCCCCGTGGGTTTGGGTATAAAACCATCTCTCAAACACACTCGCACCGTGGCGAGTTTGGAGTGGGAAATCGTGTTTTTCAGGTTACCATTATTATCACATTAGCACTTAGTTAGCATAGCTAACATACTGTTTTGAACGTTAGCCTATGTTAGCATTACCACTCAGAGACCGGACCCATCCTGTCTCTCTCTGCCTCAGCAGCAGCGCCAGCCTCGGGCAGCGCTGACTCAGCGCCCTGGTCGAATTGATACGGCTCGCGGCCGCTGAGCTCCATAAAGCCTCCCTCTACTCCATCTCCGGTGACAGCGGAGGAGATCCGCTGGCTCAGGGCGCTGAGTCAGCGCTGCGCGAGGCTGGCGATGCCGCTACAGAGGGAGACGGGAGGAGTCCGGTCTCTGAGTGGTAATGCTAACATAGGCTAACGTTCAAAGCAGATGAATGTTGATCAGATCGATCAGTCGCGGTGCCAGGTATGTCTGATAGTTTTATACCCAAACCCTCAGGGCGTGTCTGTGAGACCATGGCTGCTGTGACACAGTCGATGCTTGTGACGTAAAGATGTACAGCTCTCAAATGCAGTAGCCACCGTTCAACCCTAAGGGGGCAGCACTAAGACGTGTTTTAGACCAAAAAGTGTAAAATTAAACAAGTTCACACCAAAATGTAAAAAAAAATCCCCAGAAACAAAGATTGCATTGGTAAAGACCCATTTGTACAGTTTAGAAGCAAAAAAAAAAAGTTGTTTTGGGGTTTAGTTACTTTTTAAAGCTAATATGCAAATTCAGTTACCGAGAAGACTATAAAAATAAAAATAAAAAGCTGGGTGTGCAAATTTCCCTGCTGCAGACGCCACCTAGCGTTAAGTTTCATAGAAAGTTACCCAGCCATGCTGTTCTTTGCCATTAAGGACTTGACCGTGTGGATTCACATATTCAACGTACAGGTTGTGTTCACCAGTGTGCGTAAATGAAGCTGTGTTTATTTCCTTCTCTGTTACATTCGGTATTGCCTACATGTGCCTCTAACAAGCTTCTAATTACTTGTTAGTTTTGTTACCCATTTATAGATAGAGTCGTGGTTCTATGTTAATTCACCTTTAAAATTACTAAGGTGTCGATAATTCGAGGACATAGATTAATATTTATCATTAATGGGCTATTAGTGTTTGTGACGTAGCTCGACGTCTGGGTCGCCTTTGGTTTATTCCACGGTCTGTGTCTCCATCTGCTGGACGTTTGGTTTATTGCACTTTGGGCCGACTCATGTTTGATTGTATTTTTGATCTTTAAGGGATTATTTGGTTGCATTAATGACGGGCTTGTACTGATATTTATTTTGTGTTTTCAGATAACCACACATACCTGTATATAAATTCACTGCCAAACCTGCTATCTGCCATTGATGTTACTGTCAGTTTGACGGCAATGAAGAGAACATTCATCTCTGGATCGCTTCAGTCTTTCTCTCAGAAGATTTGGGCCAGACCCATATACACCAGCATTCATTCTCAACATTTTATACACTGGGTCTTGTGAACTTCTATATAAACTCCTGCTGCTGGTGCATCACTGTTGCCGTTAAAACCGTTCATCCTATGTTTTAAGTTGAAATGTTTGACATGTCGCAAGGAAAATTAACACCGATAAAGAGGTGACATTCTGTCTCGTCAACAGTGTGGAGGTTAGCAAGACCCTGCTTTTAGGCAAGTAAATTTACATTTTAGCTACATATTTAGCTTGCTTACAAAGTAGTTCTTAGTTAAATATTTAGTTGACAAGCTCAATGTTTAGTCGGCCCCAGGTTGTATGGGGCCTTCTGATTTGGGGCCCCTCTTCCCATTTGGGACACCAGCATCACCCAAAAAAAAAAAAAAAAATCAGTTGCTGTGGAATCTAGGTGTGTCCGCATGAATTGAAGAGCGATTCCATACTTTTAAAATCACTGCTTGATCAAAAAAAAGGCATGCCGTTAATGTCACTGAGAAATTTCACACAAAACTAAAAGTCCAAGCTGGTAAACACGACATTTTGATCCAACGGGATGTTCTGACGCCACGTCTCTCTGGCTGGCAGCTCCTGAGCTGAAGCATCGAACCACAGATGAGAAAAAGGACGACAGACGAGCCGATGTATTTTGTAAGGAAACCTTTATGTGTGCTTTGTGAAAGTCATGTATCATTAGACAGAAGGCGTTGCAGTTTCCAGTACAGCAGATAAGGTTTGATATTAAAGAGTACAAAAAAAGGAAAACAAATTAATCACCATTTCAGAGTTAATTTCTCTCCAACCTAACGGGGGTGGGGGGAAAGGTAAAGAGAATTTTTTTTTTCCTTCCCCCGTTTCATCCGTCCCTCCCTCTGCATCCCCCCTCCTCCGTCCTTAATGGCAGGAATTACTCCAATTAAACCGGGAACGTCGTCCTAAAGCTGCCAGATCGACTGGAGCAGAAACGCTGAGGTCGATCACAACACGATTGCATAGTTTGTGTTTTCTCATAATTTTTGTTATTTGAACATGATGGGAACATTTAAATAAGCACTCCCCTCCTCTGAGTCAAATTTGGTCAGGGGAGGAGAGAGACAGAGGGCTTATTTTCACCTGCTGAGGTCTGCACAGTGGGAAGATATAAATCCATTAATTTCAGAGATGATTTGTTCAGGTCGGAGAGCGGGAGCCCGGCTGATTCAACCGTCTGGTTTCTCCTCCTTCCTTTAACCAGAAGATTAAACATCTCCCCCCGATAGAAACTAGTGAAACTGCTTTATGTGTCGCCGGCCCTTTAAATGTTAACAGTCGTTGGGAAAAGCTGCGACCTGGGAATGTTTGCCTGCCCCCACACCGCCTGGAAAGAAGAAGAGCCGAGGTCGGAGGTCGCCTCTTCCGGCAACATTATGGTATCATTTTAACCCCCACCCCCCCCCAGCATATATCTCTCTAGGATCTAATACACAGACCTTGCCAGCTGCCACAGGAGACCCCGCCCCTTATCCCCTCCCCACCCCTGGCAAGAAGAAACAAATTATAATAAAATAAACAAAATTAGCATAAGTATCAGATTAGCTTGTGTGAACCCCACCCCCCTCCCCAGGCCAAACTGCTGCCCCCTCCCCCCGCCCTTTTTTGACCCCCCCCAAAAATAAAAATAAAAATCAAGAACAAAAAAACAGAAGGTGAAGCTAAGGAAGTGCTGCCCCTGGATGTGCCTGTTCATATAAACCTCCAGGACCTGCAGGTACAGCAACAAGCTGAGGGTCGGAAAAAAAAATATTCTGGTTTTCGAACCGGCACCTTCAGGGGCAACCCCTCCCCCCCCTCCCGTCCTCTGGCCGAACCGTCCTCCGTCTTGTCCGCCGCTCCCCTACAGGTCGCTCTCTCCGTACAGGGCGGTTGAGAAGGACATGTAGTCCAGGGCGCCGGGGACGGCGTCGGGCCCCGAGTAGGGCGCCATGCGAGCGATGCAGTACTCGGCCTGGTCCGGCGGCAGCTCCCTCCGCAGCTCGTCCGCTGTGATGAAGTTCTGATGGGGGAAGACAGCGGAGGCGACAGTCAGGGCAGAGAGACGACACATTATCTCGCCGAGCTGGACGGCATGGTCTGAAAGGGGCGTGGCTAAATAGTGGCCACTGATGATCAGACAATATTATCAGCCGATATTGGTTTTAAAATGTGATATAGGAAATTATCAGTTTTTACTGTTTCAATGACAACTTTTAGACCATGAACATATTATACATCAAACTCTTTGGCTCCTATGTTGAGTTTTTTTCTTCTTTTTTTGGCAAAACTCGCAATATATCTTGCAAAGGGGGGTGTGCGACATCTTGGGTGCATCGTGATTCTTTCAACTTTTAAATCCATTTAGTTTCCATTAACTTAAGTATCCAAACATTTATGCGCCGTCTTTTGTTTATGTGAAACCACAAATAGAAACAGCACATGTCTAAAATGTTTCATAATCATATCAAGGTCATGCTTTTTCCATGAAACTAAAGGAAATGTGTGTTGGCACTAGAAGTATAAGGGTGACTGCATTTTCACACTTTGTCCAATCCTTAAGCACCTCAATCATATCCTGTTTACTTAAAGACTTTATTAACCTAATCACCCTGTAACAACAACTCACTTTTTTAATTCATACAGGATAAAAATGATTTAAGAATCAAATAATATCTTGAGAAAATAAGTATTTCTTTTCAACATAATGGAAAAAAAAGCAGCGTTCTCCCAATAACAATTAGAGTGTATACTCCAGTCTTTAGTTTTTTAGTCATTTTAATAGATGACCTCTGACCTTTCTCAGCCTATTCATAGTTTTTTGCGTCAGTGTGACCAACAGGATCTTTGGCTCCTGTCAGAAACAGAAACTAATCTGCAGCTATGAACACGCTGCACTCCGCCACACATTAGACGCGACAGAAGACGCTATGAAAGAAGTTTCTTCTGCCTTTCTTTTCCGTAAAGCCACAGTTGAGCAGAGGTCTTGTAAACAGCAGCTGCCCGGCGCAGCAGCTGAAAAGTGGACATGTCCAGGGAAAACGCTGCTGACCTAAAAACACAACAAAGATGCTCCTTTTACTACTAAAGTGCTAAATATTTGCTGCAGTTTGTACATTTCAGGCTGCATGGCTGAAACAGTAGCTGCAGCCATAATGTTTCCACCGGTCCGTCCCCTAAACATATCCAGGCGGTACGTTTCACATCGCAATCCACAGATTTAATGGATCAGCGCACCA
This sequence comes from Valencia hispanica, assembly GCA_963556495.2. Lineage (NCBI taxonomy): Eukaryota > Metazoa > Chordata > Actinopteri > Cyprinodontiformes > Valenciidae > Valencia > Valencia hispanica. Next base: position 10,422,021 of record OY747700.1, read on the forward strand.
CTAATATCCTGTGGTTTCTGCATTTCTGAACAAACCTTTAGGTAGATGTCTGTCGGTGGTATCTGTAACTATCAGTAAAAAATCCGATAAACATCTCATAAAAATGGATCAAAGTGTAAAACAAAAAAAAGACAAAATAAGCATTTGTTCAAATGTTTGTATGTGTATAAAAACTGTAGGAGTGCCCGTTGTCCCGTCCTTCTTTACTGCGTTGCTTCAGTTTAAATTTCAGTCATAATTCTGAGATAGAGAGTTATAACTGTGAAACAGTCATAGTTATGACTTTTATTCAATTGTGAGACAAAGTCAAAATGTTGACTTTCAAAGTCAATTTTGACAAAGTCATAATTTGAAATCTCGAGTCATAGTTATGAAATGAAGTCATAATTATGAGATACCAAAGCAGTTTGAGACGAGCCTTCTGCAGTTCTACATTAGCATTGGAGGGAAAAAATAAGAAATTTTCAGCTTTTTTAAGTCGAAATTATGACTTTTCATCTTGTAGCTATGGCATACCATGTTTAAACTTTTTCGTTTTAAGTGGCGGCGGGTTTGGGCTTCCGTGGAGCCTCCTTCCCTCTGCAGGTGGAGAGGCTCCGCCTCCAGACTCACCTTGTCGCCGGCCAGGATCTTGAAGGAGGCGATGACCTGGTCTGCCGTGTCCGTGTCGGTCGTTTCCCTGGACATGAAGTCGATGAAGGCCTGGAAGGTGACGAAGCCCGTGTTGTTGGGGTCTACGATGCCCATGATGCGGTTAAACTCTCCGTCGCCCTGGCAACAGAGAAACACACACAGGTTAACCCGGGGGAGGCGGCGGCGGCTCGTGTCGAACACAAAGGTTGTTAAAGGGGAGCGAAACATCGGGAACAGAAGTCTGGATGTTTTATTTCCCAGCATGCATGAGGGCGAGCGGTTAGGGCGGAGGCTAATGTACGACGGAGATGTGGACAGAAGACATGAATTCAGGCTGGGAATGTTGGACGAATGAACAAAGTGTGAAGATGTGAGGTGTGAAGAAGCAGCAGGGCGTCTGCAGGTCAAGAGGAGGCATCCAGGAGGAGCTGCTCTACTCTAGAGTCCTCGTGAATGAACAACGGTGAGCTGCTGATTCATTCTCCACCTGATGGACTCAATCAGTCCTGATCGGGAGTTTTAAAGGGGACATTTCATGCAAATTCCACTTTTTTTAGCCCTTAAATACAGTGTTGTGCATTTAGAGTCTAGGAGTGCAAAAAAGCATAACTTAGTCACTCCAGGTGCTGTGGAGATATTTTTGTATACAGTTTTGGTCATATTTTTTAAAACCTTTAAGTTTTCTCTTTTCTCCATTACGTTTTTTTATTTTTATTTTTATTATTACGTCACTGTACTTGCATTTGAACTGCTAAACAAGGTCATGGACTTCCAGCTAAACATTGAGCGAACCAGTTATTTTTATTTTTCGCTGCCGTTTTGTAGTCCCAAGTTCAAGAATAATAGTGGAAAAGCCAAAATGTTCGGTTGTTGGATGTATTAACCCACCCGATTCTTTACACCGTCCCCCAGTATCAAAACCTCTGCGAAGTGCCTGGTTAAGTTTTATTTTTTATGGAAATGTACCCGCATCTTTGGGGAAAGTACTTTTTGTTCAAGGATGGCTGCTTCAGCAACCTCCGTCAGAATCGAGAAGGATTCGCTGAAAGACTTGGGTTTTTTGAGGGGTCAGTTCCTTCTGACTATGAAAATGCAAACTTTAATTTAAACATTCATTTAATGGCCATTGTTTTGATAGCATTAGCATCGGACTTTCTGCTTATGTTAGCGCTACGTGATATGGTATTTCAGCTCCAGCTGAAATAAAACCAACAGTTTTGCATTATTTTTTTGTCTTGAAGAACGCCTGATTCTAACACATTCAATGACGTTAGATTGACGCTAGCAGCGGCACACTTGGTAACAACGTTGGCGTCTTCTTTGGCAGAAGTATTCATCTCATTATTATGGTAGTGTTTACATAATTACGTGGTATCTGACAAGTAGTTTGTGTTAAAATGTTGTCAGTAATATTTTAGGACTGTAAAATTGCTAATGTTTTTCTTTGGTATTAATCATGTAGTCTACTTAAAACACACGATAGTCATGTAGTATAATAGTTTTCTTTATATTGTAAGAAAAGCCTCTTTATAGCTTTGACGTTACACAATATTGTGTTAGTGATGGTGTTTTAGATGCAATTCTAAACATGGCACACAACTATATTTTTAATTAGGTTTTTGGCCATTAAACAGTTGTCATATATCGTTAGTGGGCATGTTATAACCAGATTTAAAATGTACGGCTGGATGGACAACTGTTTCGACATCTTTAAAAAAATTGCGAATACAAAGTCTCCCCACCGCTAGATTGCCGTATCTCTATCAAACTACATAAATGCCTGAATGGGGTCGAGTGGAAGGATCTGTGACCTGGAGGGGGGCGGGGTATACAGCGCCTCATTTGAATTTAAAGAGACGGCACCAAAACGAGATACTCTCAGAGTCGTCAGAACGGGCAGAAGAGGGAGCCTGACTTTTTTGTTGTGTTTATTTATCCATTTGTGGGTTGTGGTTGGGTAGTTCTCAGTTTGCATAGTTTGGTTTGTTTTATCATTTTTTGTCCTCCTCTCACTGCCGTCCTGCAGCTGTAGAAGCAGACTAAGATGTTTTCTAGTGTTTTCTTTGTTCCTCTTCCTCTCTTGTATGTTCAACTAATCATCTCCTCCTTAACTTTTTCCCCTTACCTCTCTTCATCTTCCTTCTTTCTTCCCCCTAATTTTCCCTCTCCGTGTTCCATAATATCAGAAAAAAAACAAACCCATAGCAATTTCTAATAAAGATTTCTTACACAAATATCAAGCGGAGTACTATAGCAAAAGCTGTAGTGCTCCACTTGTTAAAGTAAATCTGTTGGGCTTCTACTTTGTACTCAGACACCAATTCTTAGTGCCACACTCCCAGACAGGACACGTAAAAAAAAAAAAAAAAAAAAAATTTGAGGGGCTGTAGAGCTACAATAATGGGGACTTCAGATCTAAGAATTGCATCTCCACTGTATATAAACCACAACTGAATGATACAGATGTAAAAAGGAAGAATTTAAAAGCATGGCATGTCCCCTTTAATAAAAACAGAGCGCCGTCCTCCTGGATCATTCAGGTCAGCCTACACTGGGAGACTGAGGCCTGCAGACACCCTGAGGAACACCAAGCAGCAGTACCAGACTGTTTCCTGTAGAAATGAGCAGAGCCCGGAAATCATCTGAGACCATCTGACCCGATCGCTTCTGCAGCCGCCGGAGGGCAAAGGTCACGGACGTGGAATCGGAGAGGAGGTAAGATGTAGAGAGAGATAGAGAGACGGGGGGGAGGTGGTGTGATGGACAGAGATATATGCAGAGGAGGGTGAGAAGATAAAAACCACAGACAGTTAGCAGCATCAGCGTAAAACGACCTGACAGACAGAGGGACGAAAGGCGGCCCGAAGCAACAGCCTTGTCTGATCTCCACACCGACGGACCGAAGACACCAGAACACGACAGGATCGGAGCAGGAGGGTCGAAAGATACCTGATCCAGTTGTACCTCCTTAATAAAATACAAATTTTCTTCTTCTCTGGTCAATAACAGCTTTAAAATGAACCTTTAATAGAGAGACTGCAATACAGTCAAATTTAGTTGGAGGTCTCTGGCAGTGATTGACCCCCCCTCTCCAGGTCCAGACCAGCGGCGGCTCCCGGAGATCCTACCTGCTTGTCGTTCTCCACATCATAGCCCAGACTGATCAAACAGGCCTTGAACTCCTCCGCCTTCAGGCCCCCACTGTGGTCCTGAGGTCGGCCGGACGCCCAACGACAGAGCAACACATCGTGAGGATGGTGAGGACGGAGGAATATTGAGGATGGGGGGGACAGACAGATGGACAACGATGGATGTTTAGACAATGTCAACAAGAACTGAGGAGCAGACATGATGGATGAAGGCAGGAGGCCGAGACACGGTGACTGAAACACTGCGGCGTGAGACGATGGACGACCTTCTCATCCATATGATGTTTCAGACGCAGTTTAATAACAAAACCACAGAGACGAATCAGAAGCTAAAAACAAACTGGGCATCGGGAGGCGACAAACATCCCCTCGCCGTCTGATCAGCGATAAAATCTCACTGAAAAATTTAACCTTTCTGTCGAGTAAATTCATTGACATAACTTTCAACTAATGGTGCCACACTTATTAACGCCGCTGCTTTGTTGAGTCTGGTATTTTATGACTGATGTTTTCTCGTCTTTCCCATTTTAAAAATGGTCGCTTAAAGACATGGGCCTACATGTCTTAGGTCCCATTTACACCCCAGGCAAGCAGGAGGTCATTTATTAACTTATATATTTTATTTAACTATTATCAAGTTCATAGGCTGCATCCTAGGTGCATGAAGGAGCGTTTTTGCAGGTCCTTCCTCCCTGCAGCTGTTAGACTCCACCAGCTTCTTTAGCAATGACTGTCTTCTGGAGACGTGTGTAGTCAGCCGCCGTCCACCTGGTCGGACAGCCACACTGAGACCCTCTAGAGACTCAGGAAACCTCTACAGGTGTGTTTGGAGTTAATCGGCTGACTAAGGTGTGACACCATGAGGTTCCAATATTTCACTTTGTCAAGATATTCTCCTTTTTTGGGGCAGTTTTTTTGTACCTGCCAGAAACCAAACATTAATCTTCAGCAAATCTTGGAGATCAATTACAGATTAGTTTGTCCCATCGTGCATTTTAGACTTAAAACTTGAGGATAAAAATCGCAAAAAATCTAAATGGTGCGTTATTTTACACATTACTATACAGACAAAAAGTTGGATTTCCAAAAGAAAAAAATGTTTGCACATCCAGGAGGAAACACAAACCACAATCAACCTCAAAGTGAGGTTCCTGATAGTCTCAGCATGTTGGAATAAACTGTTCTAAAATCACACGTAAAATAAATCGTAATAAAGGAGAATAACGAACGAGCTCAGGCCCCTGACCTTGTCGAAGTGGTTGAAGGAGGCGCGGTACTCGTACAGCTGCTCCTGGCTGATGCCCTTGGCGTCGCGCGTCAGGATCTGGTTCTCCACCTCGTTGATGGTTCTGGCGATGGTTGTGAGCAGCTGCTCCCAGCCCACACGGAGGTGCTGCAGCAGAGACCAAGGAAGCGTTAGCTACTGTTACAGTCAACAAAACTGAGTTTTAGAAAAATCATGGGCAGCAGTTTCATTAGTTTAGTGAGAAAATACATCAAACTCATCCCCTGTATTTCTAGTGTTGATGCTGCTGCTTCATTTCTCTCCAAGATGCTGGATATCAACTTCTGACTGATGGTGACATCCCAAGTATTAAGAATTATTTATTGGATAAAAACAGAAAAATATTGAAACTCATAGGTTTTTATTAAGAAAGTTGGATGAAATCAGTTACAAGATGTAAACAACTGGACCAGTAGGAGTGACTTTAATTCGTCCCGTCCGGTGAAAATCACACCTGATGCCCTTAAAAGCACAGCAACACACCAGTTGCAGTTAAGGTAGTTGCCCCTCATTTCAAGTCTTTAAATTATTTCCGAGTTCAGTTTATTAACTCAATAGGTAACATTTAATCAAGGCTGCTCAGTCTTGAGTGATTCTCTAAAGAGAAAAGGTACAAATGATTCACTGGGATGTGCATTTTTAGACTTAATACAGTAACATTCAATACTTTTTTCAACCTGTAAACATTGGCTACTTGTCAGCTGCAGCAGCTTATTACTTTTCAAAAAGGGCTATAAGTTTGTGTTTTTACCTCTGCCACCTCTGGTGTTTTTCTTTTTCACTGTCCTACACTTCTCTAGAGCCCTATAAAATCTTTTGTATTTTCCAAAATCCAATTTATGCATTTTTATTTTTCTGAATTCATTTTTTCCTATTCTGACGATATTTTTCAACCCAAAATGTGTGTAATTATGGAAAATATTATCTTATGTTCATAGTAGCCTAAAAAATGCTCTCAGTATAATTTGAACCATTTCTAGTATTGAGATAGTGAAAGGGGTTGCATGACGATTCCGACGTACCTCCATGGTGTAGGACGTGTACTGGTTGTCAAAGATTAGAGCCTCCTGGATGTGCTGGTGGTATCCCTCCAGCTGGTTGATTTCAGGCATGTAGGACATGATGCTCTTCTGGTAGTCCTTCAGGTTGGTCAGCTGGTCTTCCAGTGTGCCGTTCATCTCGATGGATATCCTGCCAATTTCCTGCCGACACACAAACACACTCAGCGTTGACCATCCTGAAATGATCAGAGTTTCTTAACGCCCTATAAACTAAAAACACCCTGAACGCAATCAACTGTTTCTGATCCGTTACCTCCATCTTGGCCTGGATGTAGGCGCCGACCGAGTTGGCCTGGGCTGCGAAGGTGGCTCTCAGAGAGTCGTTGGAGTTCTGTTTGTTCAGCTCGTCCTGCAGGGCATTGTCTCGCTGCGGCACCATGGCCATCGCCTGCACAACATACACACACACCGTTAGGGTTGAAACCCTCCACTAAATGCAGCCACAAGGGCGAAAAGGGTCACACTTCAACGCAGTCTTCAGTTTTTCCTCTCTAAAGATATGAGCACATCTGAATTGATCTATACTGCTAATGGTGCTAAAGTGATAAATAAGCTCCGCCCAACTGGAAATAAAACCCCAAGAGGCATCTAAGAGGATCTAGTAAAAACAGGAATAAAAATAAGAATCCAGCCAAAACGCTCCAGTTTTCAGCCACAAAATTCCTTATAAGTAAAGCCTGAGAAGGAATCAAATGTAACAAAAATAAGTCAAATGTAAGGGAAAAAAAGCTAAAAAAAAAAAAAACTAAAAAAAACACACAGCCTCTTGCCACACAGTAAATTTGTTCTCTAATCCAGAGGTTCCCAACCTGGAGATCCCAGAGATCGCTGGGGGTCTTCAATTCTTTCTGTGCTGAGGTTACCAAAATTATATTTGTAATTATTACACTTATAAAATCCAAAAGACAAACAAAAAAATAGTCCATATAGCCTACTGTGTAAAACAGGAAGGCTAAGAATAAAAGTCTGTAATTACACACTTTAATATGTGTATGTGGGCAGGACTTTGGGTTGGGGGGCGGGAGAAGTCCTTGCTTGTCTTGGACACAGGCATGTGGGTCCTCAAGGAAAAAAAGGTTGGGAACCGCTGGCCTAATCCACCCCAGCCTGACAGAACCGTCTTTATTCTACTGCTTTCAGCCCACCTTCTCCCACTTGCTGTCGATGCTCTCTGGTGTGATGGTGGTGTAGGGGTTCGCGCCGCTCAGCTTGATCCCGTTGCTCTGGGCAATCTTCTGCACCTCCGCCTGGATGGCCTGGATGGCCTCGCGCTCCTTGTTGGCCTCAGGGAGGGTGGACTTGAACTGCTCGTGGGCTGTGATCAGACCCTGAAGGAAGGAAAACAATCGTCTCAACACCGCTGGTTAAATCAGGTTTGGATTGTGATTGAGATTTCAAGATTCAGATGTTTTTCTGTCCAAACATGCCAGGTTTAAAATAGCTGAATGATCTCTTCTGTCTATCAGAACCCCATAGAGTCTGAGTTTAAATTTGCCTGATCAGTATTTAGCGGACACCCAGTCCTGTTCTACACCAATGAAGGACAGAAAAATATTTAAATCTGTTCGCTCAGGGAGTAAAAATGGGACTGCGTCACCAATGCCAACCTCCGATTTTCTGTTAGGTCTAACCTGCTAATGCTGATGTTCTTAATAACACTAAAGAGAATTAAATGTGCTGCAGGTTCGCTGATAAGGTAATAGCTTTGAATTCAAAAGAAAACAGAGTTTATTCAATTATTTTCATGCACGTCCAACTCCAGACCTGGAGTGCTACCATCCTGCACCTTTTCGGTTGATCCCTTCTCCCACACAACTGGATCAAACATTTGGGTCATTACCAGGCCTCTGCAGGGCTTAATAACAGCAGGGATGCATCCGAAAGTTGCAGGATAGCAGATCTCGAGTAGTGGAGGTTGTTGGTTGACATCTTTACACAGCTCTTACTTTTGATCATATTATTGGAAAAGAAACTATCTGAGTCGATCAAGGAAAATTGAACAATCAAAATCCCGGGCCATCTAATTAGTGCACTTCTGGAAATATCAGTTCACTCTGGGTCCAATTTTATTTAGGCAGAAAGTCGGGCTTTAAGTTCTCAGAATGCAAATATATGACTAAAACCAGACTCCAACGCTGAAACCGCCTTAGAGGAAAATATTTTAGCAACTAAACTGCTCGAGGTGTTATGAGGAGTTTCCAGGTACCTGGATCTCCTCGATGTTGTGAACGATGAACATGTCCTGAAGGTCCTCCATGGCTCCCTCCATCCAGTTGTTGAAGGGCGCCGCTCTCTTGGCGTACTCCAGGTAGAGCTCATCTATCGACTCCAGCTGCTTCTCTGTTCTCTGCAGGATGAAAAACCAAGACGAAAGGCTCAGGTGAAGATGGGTCAGTGACACAATGACAAAAAAAATTTAATGGTCTTATACTATTGTATTTATTTATTTATTTACAAGTCAGGGTTTTTTTCAAATTGTGTCCAAGTTTCAAACATCAAGCTACAGGATGGACGTAAATTTGAAAAACAGGCAGGTAGTCCATTACATCAACTTTATCAACTGCACCAATACCAATGGCAGTAAAATAGCCCAACAAATGATGCCACCACCACCCTGAATGTACAATATTCTTGTAAATAAATGTTAGTACATACATGCCAACACTTGGCTGGAAGTTAGCATTAGCAAAGGGAATTTGCTGCGAACCTCAGCCTCAGTGAGCTAATAAATTCTCTTCCTGCTCTCCGCGAGGATGGACGCTTTTCTCTTTCCCTCCCTACTGTTGTCTACTTTCACCCCCCCTCCTATTGTGAATCATTTCTATCTGCTAAAAGGGGCGCTGGTAAAGCCGGCTGCTACCGCGGTCTTCCAAATCCTGTAATGTGTTAATGTTTGTAATTGTTTGTATGATCTTGGATTGGTTGTACCGAAACTTAATTTCCCCACGGGGATTATTAAAGTATCTCTTATCTTATCTTATCTTAAATATGCCAAAGTTGATGATTTCATTTTAGCAGTGAGCAATCGTGTTAGCATGCTAACAATAATGTTGATGTTCACAATGGATCTTAGCTCTGGAACGTAGCTGTGGCCGTTAGCACAAGCAGGATTATGTTAGCAGTGAATGCTAGCTGTGGACGTTAGCGTAAGCAAGCTAATACATGGTAAGATTTATTTAAGATGTCAGAGTTAGCAAGCTAATACTAATGCTAGCATTGCTTTAAATCACGTGTGTTAATACTACAGATATGTTCTACTGGCTGCAGCCAGTGTGTATTATTTTCCATTTTTGCTAACTTAGTGTAGAACTTCTTTACGTTCACTGGGGAAAAAAAATTACTGAAATTTCAAAAGTGATGATAAAATATCAGAAATATTTTTGAAAATAGATGTTAGCACATACATGCTAACACTTAGCTGGAAGTTAGCGTTAAGAAAAGGCATTTGCTGTGAACATTAGCATCAGTGTGCTAATGAAAATGCTAATGTTGATCATTTAATTTTAGCTGTGTTAGCATGCTAACAATTATGTTAACATTGGATGTTAGCTAGCTCTGGAGCTTAGCTGTGGCTGTTGGCACAAGCATGCTAATACTGTTACATTGCAACACTGAATGTTATGATTAACACTGGGCCTTAACTGTGGATGATAGCATAGGCATGATAATAGTGTTAGCATTGAATGCAAGCATGCATGATTTATTAAGATGTTAATATTAGCATGCTAATACCAATGCTAGCATTGCTTTGATTGCATGCATGTTAGCACTATCACTGAAATCATGCTCTACTGGTTGCAGCGACTGCATATTATAGAATATTACCTCCAGTGACTCTTTGCGCCTGTGGGTGAGCGATCCCAATGTGTCCCATTGTTCACAAATCTTCTGGCAGCGAGCATTGACCGTGGCGGCGTCGTAGTAGTCCAGTTCACTGTTAAGCACGAAGCAACAGTTAGAGTCCTCAGGGTCATCATGGCCGTGTATTCAAACCCTCCGTTTCCTTCCGCTTACTTGAGCTCCTGAGCGATTGCAGCGATCTGCTCCACTCTGTCCTGGTGGGCCGCCAGGTCGCTTTCAAAGGCCTCATGTTTCCGTAGCAACGCTTTCACTTCTGACAGAGTAGAGGTCTCGTAGTCTTTCTGGGTCAGCATGGCCTCCTTGCCTGCAGATGTATTTAAGATTCATTCATTGACTACACCTACCAACAAATTAGTGTGAATGCTGTAGCCATACTTTGTGCCATTTTAACCATTCAACTCTTCTGCTTATTCCAGCTATGAGTTATGCTACTCATAACTTTCAGACTTTTCATAATGATATTTAACTTTTTATGCTTTTTTTGCTCCCATTGAAATGAATTGAAAACCTCAAATTCCGCTAAATCTTGCCTGTTTTGCAAACCTAACTACTTCCACTTAGGAACACCATTCAAATCTTAAAATTTAGTGCTATCCTTTAGCTATTACTGTATGTCTCTGTTTCGTCATAACTTGTACCGTTTTCATACAATCCTTCAAGTTTTTGGTCGGATTATGATCAGATTTCGGAAAATACATTTGTTGCTATGGTTGCTAGGTAATTAAGCTAGAGTGGCACAGGCTGAATGGATTAAGTTAATGTTAAAGTGCAACTCAACCCCAAATCAACTTGTTTTTGCTGATAAACTTTATAAAATGGTTATAAATTAGTATCTACATGTCTGGTCAAATATTTTTGGTATTTTATTTTTTGTATTTTAGTACATTTTAGTAAAAATATTCTACCAAAAACCATCAGTGGAGTGCCCTCTTCAGGTTAAAACTTTACAATGCACTTTGAATTTGATTCCGGCATTACTACTGGCTCAGCCTCTATGACTGACGTCAGCCATCCTGCCGCTGTGGAGTATAAAATTAGCAGAGTCTCGGTCACGCCTTCGTAGCGAGTTGGAATAGCAAAAAAGTGTTAACGCCGCTCAGACATCCACCCCGCGCGTCCCTCGGTCCGCCAGGCAACACCTCCTTTTGGCACATTTTTCAAACCAGAAATGTGGGTGGAGTGAGACTCTGGTAGGTTGGTGAGTTGCTCTTTAACCAACATTTCAGTGTTGCCAACATGCTACCAGATACATTTAAGCTAACACTGGCATTTTAGCTCATTTTTAATTTAATCAATGAGTTATTGTTAACCAATATGTTTGTGTTTGCCAACATGCTACCAATAGAGTTTTAGCTAACATTAGCAATTTAGCTGATTTAAGCTAACATTTGAATTTTAGCTAATTTTGACTTAACAGCTCAAATTAAAATAATGAATGGATTAAGTTACTGTTAACCATCAGGTTATTGTTTGCCAACATGTCATCTCTAGAATATAAGCTAACATTAACATTTTAGCTAACATTAGCATTTTAGGAAGATTGTAACATACTGAATGGATTGATTATATGTTAGCAGACATGTCAGTGTTTGCCAACATGCTACTACTTGCATTTAAGATAACATCAAAATTTAGGTTAATTTGGAGTTAACAGCTAAAGTTAACATACTGAATGGATTATATTAATATTAACTGCCATGTTAATTCTTGAGTTTAAATGAAGGCAACTGGACTTTTCTTGTCATGAAAATGTTTTGTCTCTCATCCAAGAGGCTTCTTTCTTTTCTGAAAACGAGATAGGGAGTATCAGATTTATAAGTCTAAGGTTAAGGCTCACTAATGGGGCCATTGTTATTCGTAACGAGGCTATCAGGGTTGCGTAAGCTTCAAAGCACTAAGCAATCTTGGTTATTCAAGTGTTGTTAATGATGAAACAACCCCGGTTTTATGTAACTATGCGCTGCTTTGGTCACATGCCTCAATGTGAGCTTTGGTGAAACTTTCTGGGTAGGCAACTCGAGGCTGTTTTGTATGCGTTTCAAAGATAAACAGCACATAGTTAGCATTTTAGCTAACATTTGCATTTTAGCTCATTTTGGACAGTTTTGCTATGTAAGAGAATTTGCAAACTATTTTTCTTTGTTCTGCTGATTCTTTTTTATTTAAGCAATAACAGCAATCCCACTGCATTTTCGTAGGAAATGCAACTTGTTCTAGTTCAAACATGACGTCCTCCCTTTTATAGAGTCCACATATGTAAATAATGCAAATATCTAAAAAAACAACACCCATTAAAATAGCGTTTTACCGTCGGTCCAGGATTCATGGATGGCGGCTTTCTGGTGGAACTTCTCAGCCAGATGCTCCAGTCTCTCCAGACGCCTGATCTCGCTGAGGATCCACTCCTCATAGCCCTTCTCTGCTCCCTCCAGGGTGTGCCACGCTGCATTTATATCCTGGAAGCAAACAACAGATATTTAGTAACTTACTAACAGTTTATTAACAACAACAGAAACATAAAGCTAATCCAAGACACTCATTTGTCAATCTCTTAAAGCATTTTACATGAAATATTGTTTATATGCTTATGAACAGGACTGGCCTGGAATCCATTTTGCCAGGAAACGAATAGTAAAAACAACAGAAAGGGTATTTTATAGAAGTTAATCTCTCCCTCAAGCTAGCTAGATTGAAAGAAATGCTACTTCCAACCTTTAACATAAAGGATGGCAACATTTAAGTTATGTTTGAAATAATTTTGATAATTTAATTTTACCTGAGGTTACTAGTGTTAACATGCTAACAATAGTGTTGATGTTAAGATTGGATGTCTGTTAGCACTGGAGCATAACTGTGGCTGTCAGCACAAGCCTGCTAATACTAATGTAACATTGTATTTTATGGTCAATAATGAGCCTTAGTTTTAGATGTCAGCATAAACATGATCATTTTAGCCTTGAAGATTAGTTTAGGAAATTAGCGTAAACAAGCTAACACAAACAGTAAGGTATATTTAAGACGTTAATGTTAGCAAGCTAATAGTGCTAGCTTGCTTTAATCGCATGCATGTTAACACTACAGCTGAGATCATCATGCTCTATTGGCTTCGACACACTGCCTATTAGTAGGGATGGGCATTCGATTAAACTGTTTTCATCGATCATCGGGAGAATCAACGATCGATTTTCGATTAATCATTGATATTTTTAAATTAAAATTCAGTGTTTATAGGCTATATTAAAATGCAGTGAGAGTAGAAAAATAGTGCGTTTTCTCATTGAGATCTTTATTACAAGAGGGACACCTCTTGTGGCAGTTAATTCACCGTAGTTGGACAAAGAAAATATGCGCTATAAGCAGCGGAGCCGTCAGCTAAAAGACGGTACTCATTACACAGCTGATGCTCATATTCTTTTCTTCTCCAAAAAAGTACAAAAATAAATAAAAAAGTCCTGTTAAACAATAACTTAATAAAAAAATATAATACTTATAGGTCTGATAGTTTTGTGTTACATTTGGCAAAAAGAGTCGGGAAAGAGGATGAGAGAGATCAGCGTACCTAACAATGAATTAGGCTCATTAACAGAGTATAAAAGACAAAAAAAAAGAAACCGTAACTTGTAAACAACTTTAGCACCAGTCTACTGATTTTTGTTGAGAAAGATGAGCATGTTAACATGTGCTGGGGTCAGAAGCGAAAGCAGCCTGGTGACCAGACTTTCGGGTCTGACCAGCAGCGCCGAGATCACCTGCTGTGAGGGACAGACGTCGCTGTGATACACATACCTCCGTGCTGACTTGGCAAGCCTCTGGAATCTGGTTTAATTCATTTTCCACCAGTCTGTAGGGGAGCAATCCAGGGGTGGCGGAGCCTCCCTCAGAAAGTAATCGGTGAGTAAGTTTCTTTGCTTGTTGTGCATCTCGGCTCCTCCGTGCTAATACCGACTTGATGCTAGGTTGAGACCAAGAGCAGGATGCTCCGCTTCTAACCAGGGTTGGAAGTGCGTTCAAGTACTTATGCACAGCTTCGCAGTGCAGTGAACCGAGACTTTTTGTTTTGTTTGTTTTTATAGTCCAAGTGGTCCCACGCCACACTTTGCTGCGACCTCTTCATGACGATGCAACTTTTGAAATACACAGAAACTCGCAAGAAACTGAGTCGGCCTGTGGGTTTTATTTTCAGTCATCGCCCTCGTGTGGTAAAGTGTTTAATTACTGCCACATAGCAAGATTAATTGCATTTCTTCAAAACTCACACTATGCAACAGAACATGCGTTAATTGATCGGTAAAAAAAATGTCATCGATGAAATTCCTAATGATCAATTAATCGATCGTCGATTTATTATGCCCATCCCTACCAATTAGGTTCCTTTTTTTTTTGATGTATTAAGTTGGAATAAATATTCCAGGAAGATATTTTGGAAATCAGTTCAAGGTCTTTGAAATAACTTTGTTGCGTAGTTAGCATATTTGCTAATAGCACAGGAACCATAGGGTTGACTAATGTAGCAGCTTAGCTTAACAGAAACTTTAAACTTAATTAAAGCAGCAGCAAAAACATTTTTTAATAGAATACTTTAATCATTCTTCTGTCAGTAGGTATGTACTCCTGTAAGCTAGCATTAGCATTTTAGCCTAGCTGGGCTATAGTAACAGTTGAAAACGTCCATGAGCCGTGGTATAAAAAGGATAAGGTGAAGACTCGTGTCCTGTCCATATGTCTCAAAATAAATATAATTCTGGATCATTTTAAATGTCAGGCCTACTTGGAATGGGTTCAGTCAGTATTCAGGCATCATGAATGAAGCTCAGTTCAACTTGGAGTTGCTGATAGTGATGGGTGAATGAACACGAGCAAACGTCGCCCATGGGTATTTAGACGAAGCAAATAGTTTGAGGCTCACCCACCCATCTGGGTCATTTGAAATGAAAGTCTACGTACAGACACCATGCGTCCTTCTGACGGCATGAAGGCGGGTCTGTTGCTCAGTCTCAGTTTTGTCTGCAGAGTGTTGAAGCTGATCTCCAGCTGACACTTCTCCTGGACCTGAGAACAGGATCAGATCATTGCATCAGGGGTCAGATTCAGCAGAAACAATAAAACAGAGTCGGGACAAAGTTTCTCAGGGGGATAAAGATGTTTAGTGTTGTACCTTGGGTGGTTTGTGAACTGTGCGGTAGTCTCTGAAGTCCTCCTGTTTGGCCTGGAGGTCTTTTACGGTCTTCTCCTGGGTTCGGTTCTCCAGCCAAGGGATCGTCCGACGAATCCACTCGAGCAGCTGGAATAAAAGTAGAATAAGAGCCCAGATCATGTAAGAAAAAAACCCAAAATGCTTAAAGAGTCTATGTAACGTTTGATGAATGCTGCACACATGCATCATACTCACATCGCTGGCAAGCTTCTCGTAGTCCTCCATCATGAGTTCATTCTCCTGGTTGACAGCCAGAACTTTGCAGATACGATTGGCGGCTGTCTCCGCCTATCAAGAAACATCCATAGTGACTCAACTCTTATTTAAACTCAAAAATCATTTCCAGCAAACGGACATTACAGTCACTAAACTCGACTACTGTTTTGGATTAGTTCCTCTGGGTTTGAATAACTACACTTATTCCTTCACTTTTTGTGCAAAATAATAAAATGAAAATCTTCCACACGCAGGCAGTTGATGTTTTAAGGGTGACACACCTGAAACCATCTTAACTTAGGAGCTATATTTAGCTACTAATAGCATGCAGCTGCTGCTTATTAGTTCAAGGTGCAGCAAAAAACAAAAATCAATCTGTGTGCTGAAACTCCATGCGTCTCCCATCAAAACCTGGGAATCAATCCATTCATCTAGTTACAGATTTATGGAACGCTGAAGTCCACATCAGTGCGTCAGCCTAGGATTTAACGCTACCGTACCACTGGAATAAAAGACAAGATGATCACATTGTAATAACTTACAAACCTCAACATCACTGTCCAAAGTCAAAAATAAATTCTACTTTATAATAAATGTACATTTTTCTTTGATGGGGAAGCGTTAACAGCGGTGAGGAAACTTGAGTGGTCAGCGGTGTTTTCCAGAAACAAACTGGTCTGCACATCGTCTCAGTCAGGCAGGAAACATGTAAATACAGACCAGACTGAAAAACTCCGCTGACATCCAGAGACCAGAAACAGAAGAATCTGAGAGGTGTAATTGTTTTACAGAGTTCCCATCATGTGTCTAAATCTTTGACAAATCTACTGTAAAAAACGTTCACAAATTTAAAACTCTTTAAGTCATGTTTTGATGAATAATAAAAAACAACAACTTATAAAACCTCTTATGCTGACTGATGGAAACCCTGTGGGGTTTTTGCAGGATTGTCTCGGCTGGGCTGAGGTGTTAGTGTGATTTCGAAGCGTGAGGAGCTCACCTTCTGTGCGCCAGAGAAGGCGTGATAGAAGCAGGAGACATAGGTCATTATGGCCTTCTCATCCGGCCTCAGAGTACCCACGATGTCTAAAGGCATCCCCCAGCAGGACAGAGACGGGCAGAGGAAGAGAGGTAAAACAGAAAGAGTGAAGCCAAAGCTGAAAACACCCAAAGCTCAATGCTTCCTGCCCCTACCACCACCCAGCATGATTTGGGAGGGGCAACAGGAAAGCCAGGTGGACCCTGCTTTAGATCCAGCTTCTTCCTAAAACTTCTATCACCTTGAGAGAAGGGGTACCAGAGAGATTTCAAAGGCCGTGACACAAACGCTCACTTCTGAGAAACAAACCTGAATGAGTCTGCAGATTAGAAAGACACCGGTGCATTGAACTTGTTTCAAAGATTTGTATAAGCCCCGAGGTCAAGCTCTAAATTTACTATTTTATAGGGGTGTAACGGTACGCAAAAGTCACGGTTCGGAACGTATTCGGTACACTTTAATCAAGAAAAATACAGATTTGGATATGACTCTTTTTTTTACTTTAATCAGCATTAAACAATGAACCCTTTTTCCTGAGTTCCCGAATAAGCTTTAAAAAAAGTTGAAAGTACCAAACTGAAAAGAGATTTCATTGGATTTAAAAAAGAAAAAAGATAAGCAGACATCGCCAAAGTAGAAAACAATATAACCATTTGAACATTTAGTATTAATGTTTGAATAATACTTTGCTCATACTTGAGAATAAAACATGCTTAAATCACTTTGGAGTCGTTTTGATATTTCATCAGCCTAGTTTCCCAGCTGTACTTGAATGCAGCATGGGCAGCTGTTGGGGAATAACATCATCAATGGGGGATTCCTTCAACTTGCGTTTGGGCTGACTGGATGCTACTGGTAGTCATGTGGACGTCAGCTGTTTTTTCTCTAGTATCAGTGAGGTTTAAATTCAGCGTGACATTGTTTCAGGCGAGTCATTCAGTTCAGTACAGTGCGTGTTATGGACCTTATTGCTGTTGAAAGATGCGTTCGTTGACAAAGTTCTGGTTCGATCCAGCTTTGTTTTTCTACTGTAGCTGCATGAGAAACCATTAATGTTCCCAAATAGCAGAGTTTGTTTTGGTCTCACTTTTAAAAGTTGCACTGCACTCAGAGTTCCTCACATCAACATTCTGCATGTGTTCAGGTAGAAAACAACTGGATTCGTTCAGTACACGTGCGTACCGCACCAACAGGGCCTTACCGAATACTTATACATGTACCATTACACCCCTACGGCTTTAAAATCCAAAAACACTACAGCAAATCTGAAAAATGGGTGGAGCCATACCTCTATCCAGAGAGGATTCCACAGCTCCACCTTGGGAATCCTCACCCCGTTCCCAGGAAAGACTTCTCACATCATCTCTAGATAAGCCCACCCAGGGTATCATCATTTCAGTCTTCACTGATGAGGGGGGAAACCAAACAAGCAAAAACCCCTTCAAGGAAGGTTTTGACTGATTTAGAATAAGAAATGAAAAAAAAAAGACTTAAAACACGACAAGGAGAGGTCAGGGTCCAGATAGATGTAGCTGTAAATCTTGCAGAAGTCCCTCATCTAGAGGCATGTTCAGCAAAATGAGACGGCTGATATTCCCAGCTTGACCACTAGATGTCAGTGTTGGCTTCAAATGCAGTCAGTAAAAAAATAATAATAATCCAGGTGGCCTGTATATAATTCTGTCCCATAAGGGGGTTAAAAGAGAAGAAAGCTGAACCAGCTCTAATATTTTATTTTAGGACTCAGCTTTACTCTAATATACGAGTCGGAGCTAAAATGGTCCCAGATCAGCTCAAAACCTTTTAAAATACAACTCCTAACTCATCACGTTTCGAAACCATGAGGATTAAACACCAACAGATTCACGTGGCACGTCTTTTTCTGCGGCTTTTCTCTGATGTGTTTGCCAGAAGATGAGGATGACATCTTCCTAAATCTGCAGACTCATTCCAGAACCAGTTTCGCTTTGATTAACGTCGAGCGTGCGTTTGTGTCCTAACAAGTGCAGCATCCGCGTTGAGCGAGCGAGGCCATGCTGGACAGGAAGCAGCACGTAGTTAGTAAAAAGGAGGTGAAAGGTCAGGTCAGTGGGTACCTTCTGTGCTCCAGAGAACGCATGGTAGAAACTGGACACATAAGTCATTATGGCTTTCTCATCTGGACGAGCAGTGTTCACAATGTCTACAGGGGGGGAGACCGTGGTTATGAACACAGACACATAAATACAGGCAGGACGAATGATTACAGACAGACAGGCTGGAAACAGGTCAGAGTGGCCAACAAATTATACTGCACATGTAATTAATGACAAACAAAACAGATAAAAGCAGATGGGTTACATCTGCAACATAACATAATAAAGATTAGTTCTGGAGGCGTCTTATCTGCAAAAACAAACAGATCAAAATGTGCATTCAGCAGCCTCGTTTCACATGCACATCACCATCCGGCTGCAGGGTGACCAGATCAAAACCAAAAACCTGAGTGTATCACCAGACCAGAGGCGGAGTAACTAATTACATTTACTTGAGTAATTCTTTGAAAAAAAAACCTGAAAAAAAAAACTTTACTTTTAGGAGCAGTTTATTAGACCGTACTTTTTACTTTTACATGAATAATATTTTTTAGGAAGTTTCTGGCTACTCTACCCACAGCGAGTAACTTCACTAAATGAAACTGAATGCTTGTGTTAACCAAAAATGCATGAGACTCACATATACAGTTTATGTTGAAGGGAGACCTCTTGTTTGTACACAAGCTTCATCATTTTAACATAATTTTCTATCTGCTGAGGCTGTTGTGCCATTTGGAAGTCGAGTGGGAGTCACTTTATCCTGGTCTAACATATATACATTACCTGCTGTAACTATTGGTTTCATTAGTTTTACTATAAATAGATTTGGAAAAACTTTTCTTTTCAAATTTTTTATTTTACAATAATGTCACGTATTTCTATTTATTTTAGTCTTCAGAATTTGCACATAACTTTACATTTTTGTCCATTACATAATTGTCACATATTAAATCATATGCTATGATCTCAGAACAAATGCTCAAGTACTCAATACTTGAGTAGCCCTTTTACCAAATACTAATATGTTTTACTCTTGAGTACAATTTTTGGCTACTCTGTCCCCTCTGACCAGACTGAAGGGATGTAAGGAAATATCGATACACTGATGTATTGCGATATTTTATATCACCCTATGGCTGGTCTGAGTATTTCAGAAACTGCTGATCTACTGGTATTTTCACGCACAACCACCTCTAGGGTTTACAGAGAATGGTCCGAAAAGGGAAAATATCTTGTGAGCGGCAGTTCTGTGAGTGAAAATGCCTTGTTGATGCCCGAGATCTATGCCGGCTGAATAAGGAAAATTTCACCCAGGATATATGTGTAACTTCGAAGTTCAACAGAAGAAAATGGGATTCAGGTTTGTGTCACTTAATGCTAAAGGATGGCAAGAATGAAAACCATCTGAAAAATTAAGGAACGAACATGAACAGGCTGTGCATCAAACATGTGGATTTAAACAACGAGAAGAGTGAATGTATTCCTGCATAGAGTGAAAGTTTCTGCTGGAAGGCATTGATTAAAGCTTTTTTTATCTCCATATTCTGCAAAGAATTTTACAATAGTTACTATAATTCTTATCTATTGAATGTAGCCAGTAAAGACCATGACCTGGACTCGACCCGCATATGAACAAGCCTTATTGACGTAAACCCCTACGATACAACATGCAGGCCCTTCCTGCTTCCTTCACCACCCAATTCCTCTAAGAACAGGTAATTCTGTCTTAAAATAGCACCAGTAAAAAGTGGGAGATCATCTAAGGTAACTGGCTAAAGGACAGGGGAATAAACGCGTTGTAGTTGTTGGACTGGTCACCCTGCTGCTGTAAAATCACGCCAGAATACAGCTACAGGTCACATGCAGAGCAGTAACAAACATCCTTTCCTGCAAACTAAAATGGTTACTCATTAAGGAAACTTTCTTGGAATCAGTTTGCAAAGTTGCCTAAGAGAAACTTTTTTCCATCCATCTTGGGAGTCGTCTAAGCACGGTCTTCACCCGAGATAACAGAACATGCACGTCTGCAAGCATACCTTCAGCGTCCAACATTTTGGGGATGTCCAGGTGCTTCTCAGCCACCTCAAAGGCATTGTTCAGGTTAGTTACAGGGTCATCCTGACGGAGAACATACACACACACTGATTAGTATCATTTTATTTGATATGGCAGACAAAACAAACCCTGGGAAATGTGCGAGTGAGTAAACAGGGCGTCCACCTTTCTGAGGCTGTCGTAGTCGATGAGGTCGGGTCTGTGTCTGTGGATCAGAGCGTTGAAGGCGAGGCCGTCCTTCCAGCTGAAAGGAGAAAACATCAATTTATGTAAGAGTTGAACTTAAAGCTCTCGTTGACTGAGAAACCGTGTAATACTTGTTCTTTTTGACATATGATCGGTCACTCCAAGTTGCCTATTCATGCAGCAGATTAAAATTTTCCCCCAACCAACCCCCATTGCCTGCATGAGCCACAGAATGTAACTAGATGGCAAAAACGAGCGAGTCAGAAAAAGCCAGTTCCTTCCAAGTCACAGAGAAACTTTGTATTCATGGCCCCGCCCACCTTGACTTGCGACCGCCCAGGGGAAGGCTGATTTTGCAACCAGAAGACAGCAGAGCGCAACTCTGCTAGCACTAGCTAACCGTTAGCAACTCCTCAACATGGCCGAACACGTTCAGGTTCGTTTCATTTGTGGACAAACACCAGTGTTGCCTTTTTTACCCAAGAAATAAAGAGCTGAGTAAGAAACAGTTGGAATTGGTCTTTGGAACACCACCACTAAAGTTAAGTTAGTTATTTGTTCAAAGGCAGCATGAGGGTCACATTGCTGTCGGCCAATTTGAGGCGAGACGTTTGCATATCATGAATATCATTGAGCAAGACTCTTAATCCTGTTGTTTTAGGTTCCTTTTCTTTGCATATTTACAACCAAGACCACAGAGTTCTACCATGGCAGCAGAAAATGCTCTTTTTTCCCCCAGCAGGTAGCACCCTTTATACAGAATTACAGGACAATATTGTCTGGGGAAATCGTAAATTGTTGGAGAGAGCCATGCAGCTAATGAAATTAATGTCGAATGTTTATTTTGATTGACGCCCGACCAGTTTATCGCTTCAAGCTCAGGAAATACAACTTTATAATAGCAGCAGGACCAGCGCCCTGAAACAGCTGAGAGCAGTCGAAGCCTGAAGCACGGGTTTGGGTTACCTGATGTGGAAGTTCTGCACGTTGACGTTCTTGTATGGAGCAGTCTTCCTCTGGCACCACAGGAGGAGACCCTCCTTGGCAGAGGTTTCTGCAGTGAGGTAAAGAGAAGGATTCATTAGTGTTGCCCATATGATAAGGTTTCAATACGGTGAACTGGGTCATTCATCTAGAGCAGTCAGTCAATTCAACAGCAGAATCGTTAGAACTTTGGCTATGGTTTAATATTTATAAACCTAACATGGAATAAAATGACTCAATTTAATTTAGAAACACGGATAAAAACTTCACTGTAGCCATTATCGTATGACAAAAACACCCTCCTGATATTTTAGTTACGTCAGTAAAGGCAGCAAATATCGCATATCATCCATCAGAAGAACAGGGCTAGACCGAACAGTTCAAGAACGGCAGAGCAAAAACAGGGCGGAGCTTATAGAACGAGCTAAAAACAGAATGGAGCGTTGCTTGAAAAGATTAGACATAGCAGGGTAAAAAAAAAAAAAAAAAAAAGACATAGCAGGGTAGGAGGGCGGGGCTTAAAGAAATCTAAAACAGCATAGAAGCAAAATGGGGTGGGATTTCAAAGAAGAGGGCGGGGTCTAAAGTAGAAGCTAAAATAACAGCAGGAAAAGGGCGGGGCTTGTAGAAAGGAACCAAAAGAGCAGATAGGGAAAATGGGGCATGGCTTAATGGAAGAGTAAAAACAAAGTGGCAGAATCAAGTGGGGCTTTAAGTACATGTGAAACAGCAGAGAAGCACAATAGGGCGTGGCCTAAAGGAGGAAGAGGGTGGAGCTTAATGAGCTTAACGAGGAGGAGAATAACAGCAAATTGACTATATTCACAGAGTTGGTAAAGATTTGCTGCTGAAATGGATTAAAAGTGATCTACACATCTACTCTCTGGTTAAACATTCATGTTGTTACTAATCAGCAACTTATTGCCACATCATAATACATCCTCTGATCCCAGCAACGTCTCGCGGACACCAAGCGACGACCATCAGAGTGGATAATAGGTTGGATCCACCTGGGTGCAATTTGCAGCTTTGGTTGTTAAACATTATACCTTAATACTGAAGAAAACAACTAAATATCCAAAGCTGTGTGTGAAATAAATGAAAGAAAAAACACAGGCAGTTACAGGTTTTGCTTTACAGTCTGTCTTCCTGAGCCGCCATGTAGGTCATATCTGCTTTATCCTGGCTTCTCTCCACCACTTCTCACCTCGCTGTGTGAGTGGCAACAGCTTGTTTTTCATTCCGCTTTCTACAATAAGCTCTGAAATCTGCACTGATGTGTGAAATTTACTGCTCAGGTTAAAAAACAACAACCCCCAAAGAAATCAAACCCTCACTGGCAGCAAAGCCTTCTGTGCATTTTTACTGCTCATGCTTGCTCGGTTTTCTTTGTACTTTATTTAGATTTTATGAATTTAGGAAAAGGGTTGGAGTAACCAATGTGCGTGTACCAAATCGACATTTTGGCACAACAGTGGAAACAAAAAAAAAGACCTACTGCGTACGGATATCTTAGAATGAGAATTTAATGTTTTTATTTTAGGATGGAAAAACTTTCCAAGGATTGATGCATCATCATCATTTAGATCTGGCATCGGCTATCAGGGATCATCACCTGAGACGCCGGCTGTTGCAGGTAGGCCTGGGCGAATTTGGCCTCAAATCTATAGGAGGATCTTTTGTGACGTTAATGTTTATGTTTATGTTTTCTCGCAATGCATCATGGTACTGTGTGGCAGGAAGGAGCGTATTTTACCTGTAATTCTATTGTTTTGCATCTTTCGAGGACAATTTAGCAAAGCTGATGGTTCATTCTTGCCTGGATTTCTGCAGCGATTATTTCTAGACTCCTGTAATTTCGGATGAAAACATCTATTTTTTAACCTAAATCATATTGATAGAGTGTATATGTCTTTTTAACCTTATCAGAATTAAAAAATATATTGTGCAGCAGTGCTTGGATACCTGCAAGCTTCACTGGTACGTGCAGCAGTTGTTAGTCCTATCCTGACAGCTGCTTCTACGTTGAACATTAAAGCCGCTACATCACTGCATGTTTCTCCGAGACTGAATTTAAAAGAACGGCGTAAGCGGTGATATGTTGTTTTTCCACCAGAGACCAGACGCCATTAAAATTATCATGTTACTGTACTACTAAAATTGTACAACAGCGACTACATTTTCAAAAATAAATAAGGACACTGATCAATGACGATTTACCCAGCTCTGCAGTCGCAGTGAGCAGTGAGGATTTCGCCGTTCTCTTTAGCGATCACCCACGGGAGATGTGAATCACGCTGAGACTCTGCTTGGCCAGGTCTGACCTCTGCTTTCAGGAGGACCACAACTTTGTGTCGTAGAAGAGATTCGCCCAACTTTTCTTGAAATAAAGTAATCATAGGCCTCCAGACTTTTGAAAGCCTTTAATTTGTAATGAGGAAATGGTCCAGGGCTTTCTATTAGGCAGGAATAAATGTCTCTCCAGTAGATTTGTGGCCAAGACACCGGGGAATGTTTTTGATCATCCCAAATCTCATGTAATCTCTGTAAACCTTCTCCTGGTCTTCAGACATTAAGGTGTGTATATATTGGGGATTTCACCCGCTAACTCTCTTAAAAACATTCCGCATTTTTGTTTTGCCACCCAACCGCCCGCGCATGCGCACAGCGATGTCAACAAAGATCCTCCTATATTGCGATATAATCTAAAGCATGTGGGGTAACGATATTTATTGCGATATATTCTTTTTTTTTATACACTACCGTTCAAAAGTTTGGGGTCACCCAAACAATTTTGTGTTTTCCATGAAAAGTCACACTTATTCACCACCATACGTTGTGAAATGAATAGAAAATAGAGTCAAGACATTGACAAGGTTAGAAATAATGATTTGTATTTGAAATAAGATTTTTTTTACATCAAACTTTGCTTTCGTCAAAGAATCCTCCATTTGCAGCAATTACAGCATTGCAGACCTTTGGCATTCTAGCTGTTAATTTGTTGAGGTAATCTGGAGAAATTGCACCCCACGCTTCTAGAAGCAGCTCCCACAATTTGGATTGGTTGGATGGGCACTTCTTGCGTACCATATGGTCAAGCTGCTCCCACAACAGCTCAATGGGGTTCAAATCTGGTGACTGCGCTGGCCACTCCATTACCGATAGAATACCAGATGCCTGCTTCTTCTCTAAATAGTTCTTGCACAATTTGGAGGTGTGTTTTGGGTCATTGTCCTGTTGTAGGATGAAATTGGCTCCAATCAAGCGCTGTCCACTGGGTATGGCATGGCGTTGCAAAATGGAGTGATACCCTTCCTTATTCAGAATCCCTTTTACCCTGTACAAATCTCCCACCTTACCAGCACCAAAGCAACCCCAGACCATCACATTACCTCCACCATGCTTAACAGATGGCGTCAGGCATTCTTCCAGCATCTTTTCAGTTGTTCTGCGTCTCACAAACGTTCTTCTTTGTGATCCAAACACCTCAAACTTGGATTCATCCGTCCACAACACTTTTTTCCAGTCTTCCTCTGTCCAATGTCTGTGTTCTTTTGCCCATCTTAATCTTTTGCTTTTATTGGCCAGTCTCAGATATGGCTTTTTCTTTGCCACTCTGCCCTGAAGCCCAGAATCCCGCAGCCGCCTCTTCACTGTAGATGTTGACACTGGTGTTTGCGGGTACTATTTAATGAAGATGCCAGTTGGGGACCTGTGAGGCGTCTGTTTCTCAAACTAGAGACTCTAATGTACTTATCTTCTTGCTCAGTTGTGCAACGCGGCCTCCCACTTCTTTTTCTACTCTGGTTAGAGCCTGTTTGTGCTGTCCTCTGAAGGGAGTAGTACACACCGTTGTAGGAAATCTTCAATTTCTTAGCAATTTCTCGCATGGAATAGCCTTCATTTCTAAGAACAAGAATAGACTGTCGAGTTTCAGATGAAAGTTCTCTTTTTCTGGCCATTTTGAGCGTTTAATTGACCCCACAAATGTGATGCTCCAGAAACTCAATCTGCTCAAAGGAAGGTCAGTTTTGTAGCTTCTGTACCGAGCTAAACTGTTTTCAGATGTGTGAACATGATTGCACAAGGGTTTTCTAATCATCAATTAGCCTTCTGACCCAATGAGCAAACACATTGTACCATTAGAACACTGGAGTGATAGTTGCTGGAAATGGGCCTCTATACACCTATGTAGATATTGCACCAAAAACCAGACATTTGCAGCTAGAATAGTCATTTACCACATTAGCAATGTATACAGTGTATTTCTTAAAAGTTAAGACTAGTTTAAAGTTATCTTCATTGAAAAGTACAGTGCTTTTCTTTCAAAAATAAGGACATTTCAATGTGACCCCAAACTTTTGAACGGTAGTGTAGATGTCAAAATGACTGAACATTTCCACTCACTTTAAAGATACATTGCAGCAGAAAGTCAAAAAAGTTTAGAACGCCATTTAAAAAACATTTGTGCAAAATGCATAAATTTTTTTTTTACAAAAAATGCAACACAAAAGTTGTCAAAACAAAAATAAAGATGTAGATAAGTTAGAAAATGTCTGCTTTCCTGGCTACTTATTTATCATCCTTGATTACATCAAAATGCGCAATTGCGGTAGGTAAGTATGGTCAAAAAATGGCTAACTTTATATAATTTCTACCTCATACCTTTTATATTGCCCACTGCTACATGCAGGGCATGATTCTTCCCTGTTTTACCCACATTAACCCACACGTCGCGGTACCTTCAACAGAGATGTCCTGGATGGCAAATCGGAGGATGATGGTCCAGATCATTCCCAGCGTCATCTTGGCATTCCCATCAACGATTTCTGCATGAGGCAAAGTCAGAGAGTCAGACAGCGTCCAGATTTTCTCCATAAACCTCATCCATCACTGCCGTTTACAACAGATTTAACACAGATTATATAAGTCTATCTAGAGAAAACAGATTTTAAAAAATGGTTCTACTTTAGGGTAAAAATCACGAACAGTTTTGTTGATTTTTTACATTTTGAGCTCGGTTTTCCCTGCAGCGACCATTTGTCGCTGAACACAGATGGTTAGAAAGCAAGCATGTAGTTTAGCTCGGATTCCACGCATAGTTCAAACAATCCCTTTCGTGCTTTCGCCCGTTTCATCTCAGCTTATCAGGCGCACTAACAGTCAGCCGTCACCTGTGAACTCGACCCAAATACTGCTCATTGTGTCGACATTCCTCCGGTTAGCTGTCAATTTTAATGTTTTAAATTCCTCTCAAAGCTGCATTCTTTCCGTTTTTGGAGCTGGACTGAAACTCCTGCAGATGAAACGGAGATCTGGACTGAGGAACATTCAGTCACCCTCATCCTCCTCCTTCCAGCTGTCATGTTGGCATTTTTCTCAGGCAGTGTTCCAGCTGATAACCTTTAGCAGGCTGCTTTCACAGAAGACCAGACTCAGAGCAAGTTTAGGATGGGCCATCATATTTTTTCTTTTCCTGTTCAAGTGCAACAAGTATCAGCTGCATCATGCTGCAGGAATGTCATGGTTGTCCTGGGAGAGTGGGAAAAAGGTCACAGTTCTCTAGCATTCGCAAAAACACACACAATGACCTCAGTGTGAAAAGGCTGCCTGGTTTACGCAGCAGAACCATTTAACCCCCTTGCCACTATAATTTCGGCCAGAATGTCAGGGTGTAATGCTGCACACAGAGAGGCGAGTGAATCCAAACCATTTTTGAGAATGAGACCTGCCAACATTCATAAAAACAGCACTGTAAAAAGAAAAAAGAAATAAAACCAGCCCTTTAAGCGTTAATTTATTCAGATCAACCACACTCGCAGCCTAAAAAGCAAGCAAGCAAGTATGCATGTAGAAAGTATGCAGGCAAGCATACATGCAAGCATACAAGCATACATACATGCATGTAGGCATGGGCCGGTTACCAGTTTCAAGGTATACCGCGGTATGAAAAAGTCAAGGTTTCAAAACCACTAAAAAAATGTGTCATACCATCCCTGCGGTATAAGTGTTTTTTTTGGTTTTTTGTTTATTTATGTGACGTCTAGTCAGGGAGAGAGCTGCAGCTCCATCTCTCATGAAGCATGCATGCATTTCAGGATTGGTTCAAGTGTTTGGGATGTGGATTTCCACCTCATGAAATTAACCTTTTCCACTACAGGTCCTCACTCATGTTATTTAAAGCAATATGCGTGTAGTAATGTGGAACCAGGCCATTTTCTTACCCTCTGCTCCGATAGACACCAGCTTGACGCCCTTGCTGGCGATGAAGTCCAGAGCTTTGTTCACGTTGTTGATCTTGTGCACCCTCATCTTGCCTCGCTCCGGCTTTGGTAACCTCTCGCCTGCAGAAGACCGAGGAGAAAAAAACGAGAGGACGGGGCGGTTAGCTCCTGAGAACGATTCCGCACGCTCGGCAGAACGGCCGCTCCGTCAGGGAGGCTAAAGTTACAGCGGCGTCACTCAAAAATGAAGTGAATGTGGGAGAGGAAAGCCACAGGGTTCCTGCAATCTCAATGTCTCAACTACAAACTTTCTGACTCAGCAGGTTCTTTGTTGCCCATTTTTAGGAGTTCAAACACAAATGTTCAGACGGACTGACGTATATTACAAATGCCTTTTTTAAACGGCAAAATGAAAGCGAACCCTAACCCAATACCGGTGGTTTTCTCCCGATCAAACCCAGACCCAACTCGTTGATTTAAAACCCGGGACCTGCATGCAATAAAGTGACTATATGTAACCCTTTGAAAATGGTGTATTTTAGACAAGCTTGCTCTTAACCTGTTGATTGCGAAAAACCTTTTCGTCAAAACATTTTTTTTTTTAAATCCAGTCCAATCAATCCACGAGCCGTCAATTTTTACAATGATAATGAGACATTCAATTGAATTGAATTTAAATTCATTTTAATTAATGAATTCCTCCTGCATTAGTGGGTAAGATGCACAATCCCAAGCCTCAGTGACTCTTCAACGCGCTGTCATCGAGTTACACTGTCCAGGTCTGACATGATGCTCAGATATTCTCATGGATATCTTTTGAGTGATTCAGGGACTAACTGTGGATAAAGTTGAGAATGTCTGTGCGTCGGCCGCAAGTTGTGAATACTAATCTGTTAAAAATGACGGACAGCCTTCAGATTCTTCCGCCACCGTTTAAAAAACAAAAAACAACCAAATAAAGCGACCCCTGATTTAATGTAAATTATATTACCATTACTTGTTTCCGTTTTATTTCTCTAGATGCTGCACAGCTGACATTTATTTGATGAGGACATTGCTCTGCAGAAACAAAGTATCGTCCACAGTCCCTGCCTTCAACTGTGTTCTCCTTTTCTGAATCGCAAATCCAGCCACAGAAACGTTTCTCTCGCTGACTGGGATATTCTCGCTTGTTCTCTGTCCACCGACAATAAAAACAGCAAAATCCTCTTTGGTAGTCTTAAACAAAGATAATATATATCCTCCTGAGAACCAAAGAAATAAAGTGTTTTCCATTTTCTTTTATTTTTCTTTTTTATGTGATTTCCTTTCTATTTAGGCCAAAAAGGACACCTTTTTTTTTTTTCAAACATATTTGCTCCATTTTAATTTTACAGCATGTCCACTGTAGCGGACAACAGGACGATTCACGTCTAAAAGCAGCTAAATTGAAATCAAAAAATGAACAGCAACCGATGACATTAACCCAAGAATACATTCAATTTGATCAAGAAACAAAGTTATTCATGAGCTTTTTCTTTCCCACAAAGCAAGAGCGACTTTCCAGCTCCCTCTCTGGTTCTCAGTCTGTCCCTTCATCCTGCATCTTCTTCCTCCGTCTTCACCCATCACAGGCTAATACTCATCCTCATCATTTTCCTCATCTGAAAGTTCAAAATCTGAACCTTCCTTGACTATCTTGTATAGAATGCTTTCTGCTTCATGTATTTCTCCAACACGATGAAGTCATTCGGTTCACTAAAACCTGGTCCTGGTGTCCTCCATAATTGACATTCATAAAAGCACTGTTAATTCCTGCCGAGCTTCATCATCAACACGGAGGCGATGCAGAACTCACCTGAGATGACCTCCAGCAGCAGCATGAGCTTCAGCCCATCTCTGAAGTCCTCCTCGATGTTCTCGATCTGCGTGCCAGCCTTCCGCAGGTGGGAGTTGCACCACGCAGTGAACGTCTAAATTGAAAGAAAACACCACAAAGAGCATTCAGTGTCTGGATCCTCCTGTTTTTACACGTTTATGACAATAATCCAACGCTGGCTTTAAGAAAAGACATCATGAAAAGCTAAAACGAAGCTTTACTGCTCCTATGATCCGACTGCAGGCAACATTTCCTTCTCTGCATCACTGCTTAAAAATAACCTCTGTAATCATTTGACCTCTACACAGAAACGATCAACTCAGCCACCATCAATGACCAAAAGTGAGAAGTGGCGCTGCCAAAGCAGACAATCTGATGCCTAACATCAGATTAGTAATAGAGTCTCCTAAATGCAAACGTGCTGAGAGATGCACACCAGCAGTACGACTCCCTGCCTCTGGTTTGCCATGCATTCCTTAAAAATGTGTTTTAAATCGTTTTATTTTCAGTAAGCTCGTGGCAGGGACGCAGGCCGGAGTCGGAGTGTTTTTTTCCACGCGCTTCGTCACGGCTAAAAAAAATAAAATAAATCCATGCGCCAAAACACACGGATAAAACTCTGCTGGATCGCACTCACGGCATTCAGGAGAAAAAAAAATCCTAAAAAAAAAAATCTAAAGCTCTGGTCGGCACGCTCCACAACTTCACTTGCATCAGGAAAATAAGTACACCCTTGCAGCTTTAATGCTTTTAGTGGGAGAGGCAACAGGCAGGCACTGTTAAATAAAGCTCCAGATTCACTGATCATTGAGAGCTCCTCTGAAGCATTCAGGTTTGCGTTAACGCAACACCAATGCGGGAAAACGTCAGCAATAACCCGAGAAGCAACTTTTGGGTTCTATCAATCTAGAAAGAGCCGCAGAGGCTGATACTTTAAGAGCTGAGAAGGGTCACCCAAACATCAGAGCACTAAACCCAGAGAAATGACAAGAGCTCCACCTCAGACTTTACAGGCCTTCGTCCATTAGCAGGTTAAAGGTCATGATGGATGAAAAGCCTGACTTGGGTCTGGACAGCTGCATCCGAGCGGTGCCAGCATGCCGGAGCAGCTCTGATTGGTTCTTTTTCCTCTCATTTGTTTATTTTTTTGTACTTTCAGACAGTTATGATCAGTAACCATGGCAACAAGGTATTGTTTTTACAACCGGGAGCAGCTGATTAGCATCTCAAAAGTTCAAAAATCACCCAAATCCCAAAGGAGTTGAAAAGGAGGCTTCATGGATTTAGAGAAGGACCAGTGAGGAGAGAGATGAGGAGGAAGTTCAAGCCATCTCTTTCATCTATCATAACGATCACAACATCCCCTACTCCATCGTCTTTCTAACCACATAGTCAGACGGAGATTTATAGAGGAACGGCTAATTTGAAGGAGGTGGATTAGCAGAGCTTTCCGACTACTGATGGATGTTTTATTGTGGAATATGGTCTCTGCTGCCCAGATACTGTCATGATAATGCTGCAGAGATTAGTCGATTAGTCATAATTACGTCGACTACCAAAATGATCGATGACAAATATAATAATCGTCATCGTTTTTGTTGAATCCTTGCTTTTTCTCTGAAAGATGAACCTTTTGCTGCTTTGACAGGCTTTCTGCCCTTGACCCACATGTGCAATGGTGGGAATCTGGGTCAGTGGTCCGTGGCGTCGCCATAAAAGCCCAAAGAGCATTTTTATAAAAATTCAAGAGGAGCATGTGCAATGTAATATCTGCAAGATAGAACCTGCCTTCCATGGCAGGACGACGATGAATGACGAGCATCCTAACGTTTGTGGCTACTTTACTTTACCCTTTCCATACATTTTTCATGCGTTTTCTGTAACGTTACAAACACAAATGTTTTATTTTAAAGTGCTCTGAGCACAAAATGCACTTTTGTTATATTTTAGTCAGATCAAAACTTATTTCTGTGGATAATTTATCTTCGGTTTCAGATGCCTACCCCAATTGATTTTGTAGCATTTTTTTTCTTAAGCCCAGTGCCTTGTTCCATTTATTTTCTACAAGTTGCAAGGCTCCATTAAAAGTTGTTGAATTAGCGGTCATCTCAATTCTTTATTTTTAGATACCATATAACACTTCGATATAAAACTTCTAGCTAGAAGCTAATGTTGGTTGTATTAGAGCAGCTGTGTGCTGCTGCGATAAGCTACAATTTTGCTCTGATTAGTCGACTAATTGGCAAAATAATTGGTGACGAGTAGATTATCAAAATAATCGTTTGGGTCAGCCCTAGAGCAGTCTTCAGTCAAAGGCTTCTTAAGACGCACTGCAGGAGATCCCTCCTGTCCACATCACCATCACAACGACTAAATGTTGTCCTAGCCAATCCAAGTATCTTAAATTTCCTTTTGGGATAAATAGAGTTTGTTTTACGTCTCTTGGGCGGGTGAGACCAATGCACGGCAACATTTTTGGAAAACATCAACTGTAAAGCATGATGGTGGAAGGGTGATGATCTGGGATTGTTCTCAGCCTTGCCTTAAAAAGTCGATCATGAACTCCTCTGTAAACATGATCTAGAGTCCGATGAGAGGCCACCTGACCCAAACTAGGTCATAAACGGGACGACCACCCAATAAAACCCAGCAGCGGATCAGCCACAATGCCGATAAAGTTGCCGTTAAAGTTGCCGATATTCAAAAGCAATGCATCGATTTTTATTCTGATTTCATTATTTAGGATTCGAATTGAATCATTGGTGATGACATTAATTTTGGTAGTATATATAAAAGTATGACTGGTGGTTTGTGGCTGTTTTCATCTTTGTTCCATTGGATCAACTAGATCTAGTAATAAAACTGGATTTGTTAAAGTATGAAACAGGTTGGAGTGTTTAGAACGCTGGGACAGTTTGTTCCATATTTTTATTAACACACTATGAGGCAGGCCTAATTTCCCCCCATGATGCCAGTTTTATATTAAGATGATGAATACAAATAAAAATGGCTTTATCACCATGAACAGAACCCCGCTGCCAGCTCAGAACCACAGGAGCAACATGGGACTAACATTATGGTAAAATCTGATTTAAGAAAGCTCATTTACTGCTTGGTTTTGCTTTAACCAGAGTAAAAACAGCGACGCCTCCCATGTTTGTAAAGCCTCCTGTTGAAAAACATTATGACAGGGCGCTGCTGGCCGACCCGCCCCTCTCCCCACCGAGGCCGGCGGCACAAAGCTCCTATTGAGGCTGCTGGATAATAGCACCCTTCAGCCCCCGGGGCTGCTCGGCTCGCTGAGTGCATGTGTGTGTGTGTGTGGAGGGGGGGATGACACAAACCTCCCTCTCTCTCTCTCGGCACGCATGGAGACCCCTCCCTCTCCGAGAGCGGACAGAGGAAGAGGATGGAGAAGGTGGGCAGCGGGGGGACAATGTACCCCCACTGCCACAGCAGACTCGCAGAAACGCCAAGAATACAGCAGGAAGCGTCGCTGCAATGGCAGGACGTTCCAGCTCAGAGCAGACAATCGGTGAGGGTGCATTAATCACCGAGCCGGAGCCGTTCAAACCTCCCAGTTTATCATCCGCAAAAAACACTTTCCTGTCCGCTTCCGGGAGAACTTTGCTTGTTAGACATCTGGAGATTTGGCTCATTTACAGTTTTTAATTCATTAATTCATTAATTCAGTTTGTTGCCATGCAGAAACAGTTTTCCTGTGACATCCGTGCATATATTCCACACAGGCAATGATGCATTTGCAGCCAAAAGCACCCTTAAGCGTACACCTAATTCACACCGGGAGGATGCGGTCCGGTTTCCGTACGGACTGCAGTTTGTGTGCAAAACGTCTCCAGAAATTTGCTCCACCGAGCACCAAATCTCAGCGGTTCACTACAACTACAAGAGTACAACTACGTATATACTAGGTAGGGCTGGGGGTAAACGATAATTTTTTTAACGATTATTTCATCAAATAGTTGACTAGCAGCCCGTCACTTTGGTGATGCCAATTGGCCAAACGCCGACACTTGTGACTAGATAGCTGTGTTCTGTTAGCTGTAAGTTAGCCACTGTTACCATTCATGCCAGCATTATATGCTATTTCTAACTAATGTTAGCTAAACACAGCTGTTTAGTCACTAGCTACTAGCAGAAACCAAACAGTTAGCTCGCACCACCGAAGTGCGAAGAGCTCAAGCACACGTTACACTACTAACGTTTAGCAAACATTGGCAATAGTAACGTTAATTACTTCTGTTCTCCGGCGTCACGAGTAAGAATGGGAGGCCTCCGCTTCAGATGTTCCCACATAGAAGTTGTGCTGGTGTGATATGCCAGCTCCATCTTGCAAAGACTGCAAATAACTATACCTTGACGCTTATGGCTGCGTTTAAAGTACTCCCACACCGTAAAGGTAGGGCGGCAGGTTGCGTTCTGGTGACATGTAGAGCTTGGGAGTGCAGGCTGCTGAGCCTGACAGGTGGTTGGAGACAGACTTTCGTTCTCCATGATGCTTTGTTTTGGTCACTCACGTACTTGTGGCGAGTGGGCGTGGGGCATAGACTACCAGATTTGACGCTGACAACTATTTATTTTTTTAGAACAGAGTCGTCGAAGCATCGCTACAGGCCTTATACTAGGGATTTAAGAAAATATCGATACACCGATATATTGTGATATTTTATTTCCCGATATTTTATCAATATTCAAAAGCCAAGTATCGATTTTCAGTCATTTTTGTAGTAAAATTAAAAGTATAACTGGTAGTTTGTGGCCGTTTTCACCTTCTTCTTCGTTCCAGTGGATCAACTAGATCCAGTAATAAAACTGGATGTGTTAAAGTATGAAACAGGTTGGAGTGTTTAGAATACTGTGATAGTTTTTCTGAAGTTCAATTTTAATATATTGTCTTACTCAAGTATCGCAACATATCCCATAGTCCCCCCTATATCGCGATGCCAGATTTTTACCAATACACATCCCTAGTATATACAAAGGGAGCTGGTAAAGAAAAGCCACACTTGTATTCTCGTACTTTTGTTGATTATTTATTAACTGCTTGTTCTACAATGGTATTTGTATTCAAATTTTTCAATGTAAATACAAATACCAATACAATTCTACAACTGTTTTTATACAGTTTAATGTTATGTTTAATTAAGTCTTATGTTGTTGTTTTTTGTCTTTTAAACTAATTTCAGCAATGGAGCCAAGTTATGTGCTTTGAATACTTTTTATTACCACTAAATATGTTTGTAATTTATTTAACTTCATTTAAATCCGCATGTGACATCCGGAAAAAAAAATAGACGATGCAGAAAGCTAATGGAGCTCCGAACTGCAAAGCAGCCGGTGTGAATTCGGTCTGTACACCTCAGCGGAGATACAGAGACACGCAGCGCCATTATTCGTCGACGCAAGGGCTCTCCGACAGCCCCACAAGGATGGACGGAGTATAGCCCAATTTTATAACTATCCATCGAAAGCAATGGAGAGTGCATGTCTGTGATTGGTCAGCCCAAGATCATTTCACCAGAACGGTGCTCTATAGTCGATGCAATTAGTAGTCAATGCAGCTTTTGGCCACTAGATGCTTTATATTGCAAGGCCAGTTTACCCAATATGGTCTTTTGGTGATTTTGTAGAGAACAGCAAAACAGACCGCTGTGTTTGTTTTTAGAGTATTCAATGAGCTGCACTTCTAATAAAAAGCTTTCCAGTTCCATCAGAACTTGCTCTCTGTCGGCCATTGCTCCTTGAGTGGATGTGCGTTTACAAGCTGAAGTAAATAAACTGTTGTCGACCAGAGACGTCACTGCAGTGGTAGGCAGAACCGCCAGAACAGGTTTGCTCCCCCTGCTGTCCTAGTGGAGAATTGCTTCACAACAATGGAGAAGTATAAAAGGAAAACGTCTCCGTCAATACGTGTGCATGTGGGTGATAACCTGCTGACGGAGAAGCATAAACTAGGCTCAACACGTATTTAGAAGAACATGTGCATGCTTATCTTCCTTCATGCAGCAAACAGCTGCATATTCTGAGTATTTCCCTCAGGTTTAAACTAGAGTAACCAACCATCCTCTATTCCTCGGACACATCTACCTTTAACGTTCTGCCCTGGGGGTGGGGGGGATTTATAGGTTGATGAAAATGTCCCTGTTTTCATCATTTTTTCATGGGATTGTACTTAAACTGACTGGTGTGTTGCATGAAATACGACAGGTCCTCCCCAAGCTGCCGCCTAGTGCCTGGTTCTGATCCATTTATCTGGTGGGGGGGGGGGGGGGCTGTGCACAGAGTTGCAGTGAACTGTGGCTGCTGCTGCTGCAAAAAAAACAATACTTACAATTATATTTCAGATTTTTTTAATTTTTGTCCAGTGCAACAAAAAAGTTATTTATTGTTGCTTGTTCATTTTTTAATTCAGAAGAGTAATCATTTCTATCATTTTAAAGTCATTTTTGTACTTGTGAAGTTTGTTATTCAACTATTCCTTCTAACCACATGGAGATGTGCTTTAAATATACGTTAAAATCAAAAGTCCTATTTTTGCTGGAAACCAATGTATGATCACCCAGATTTCCCGCTCTTTTGCTTCCTCCAGCATCAGAATTCGTAGCCAAAAAAAACAACAAACTGAGACGTTCCAGAACGCAGCACAGATGTAACGTCTTACTGCAAGGGTAGTAAATTTCCGAGGAGCTACTGGGATTTCAGTTACAGTCATGTGTCCGACAAGCCTGAACATGCAGAGCTGCTCCCAACACGACCTGCACAAGGGTTAAGCAACGATCCAAAAAAAGAAGCAGAGATGGACTGTTTTCCAGCCAGCCCTCTTTATGGATATTTTATTTAACCGCAGATCCAAAAATAAAATAAAAACGATCTGTTTTATAAACAGATCCATCATCATATCTTCAGATATTTCACTGGAGATGCATTAAAAGTCTAATGATTTGAGAATAAATCTCTGTAGTGCATGACAGCTGGTAATTAGAGCATTAACTCATCATCCATCTTTACAGCTTCTCCTGAGGGACCCAGAGAGGGAGCCTCCTTCCAGTAGGGGGCGCTACAAAGCATCCTGGCCGAATGACTCAATACAGAGGAGCAACAGCTCCACAGTCATCTCAAAGGTGAGCGCTGGAGCCTCCAACAGAACCACAAAGTCCATGAGCACCACAAAAAGAGAGACCAGCCTACAAACCGGGACTGGATCCCCCACGTGAAGGGACTCCTACACCCAGGGATCGCGCTAACCGAATATTTTCCCTCGTTTTTTTAAGAATGGTGACAGAAAAATCTGAAGGCCGTCCGTCATTTCCGACATTTTCAACTTCAGGGAGTTCAGGTAACAAAAAAAAATAATAAATAAATAAATAAAAAAAGGCGATCATCTCCTCGGACCTGGACACCGTACCCGTTCTACGGCACGTTGAAGTGTTGGGGAAGCTCTGACCAGTTGCACTGGACCCAGACTGGTGCAGCCGAACCAGAAGCGAGGTCTTGCCTCGTTCATTGAGCCTTCCAGACTTTCTGATCGCCCTAATTTGAGAAATGTTCCCAGATTTCAAAACTTTGCGCTGAACTGGGGCTCGTGACTCCGGGCTGTAGCGTAGCGGATTCAACATATAGATGACATAGTCAGAAAAAGTTCAATCCCACTTGACACGTTAGATTACACACAAGTCTGAACAGGTGTGCAGTTCAGGTCCTTGTAGACCAGGAGGAAGACGTGAGGCTGGAGGCTACACTTGATGGCAATGTGGATTCTCTGTTCAGCTTGTTTGGGCTGAATGTTAATTAAAATGAATGAAAATGAAATAGCATTGAGTAAAAATGACGAACAACAACGAAGTCTGTCACAACCTCAGACGCAAAATGCCTCGAAGCCTTTACCAGATCCACAAAACGGACACGGAGCGGATAACGAAGCCGCCGGGAATTCCTGAGTCTCAATATCAGAGTGTGCAACGTTCACAGAGAACAGCAAGTGTTGGTTGTTCAACCCCAAGGTGGAAGGAATCGATCCTTTGCATGAATAATATGGAGTCTCCCTGCAGTAGTTTCTCCTACCCGACACTGAAAATTTAATAAAAAGTAAAATTTTGTTTATGTAGCACCTTTCTAGAAAAAAATCACTACGTACTTTACAGTAAAACCAAACACCGAAAACAACAAAAAAAGGAAAAAGCTAAGCAAAAATGTAAAAAAAAAAAAAGTTTTGAGCCGCTTTTTTAAAGAAATGTGACTTGGCGAATCTCAGGCTTAGAGGGAGGGTGTAACAGCTGCAAAAGCTCCATCACCTTTGGTGTTTCTTCTAGTTAGTTCCACAACCAGCAGGGCCCTGATAATATGATTTTAAGGACATGCTGGGAATGTAGGGCTGCTAAAGATCTGAAATGTAGACTGACCATTTAAAGCCTTGCACAATTCAGCTCCAAACCAAATTTTTTTTTTTTAAACACGCTTTGCGGCAGATAGGAAGCCAGCGCAACTGACAGTAAAGGAGCGACATGTGAAAACTTGGAGCATCTAGTTCATCTTGCTGCAGCGTTCTGAACAATCTGAAGGTGGTCCATAGATCTCCAACTTAAATAGGGAAAAAGTGAGTTACAGTAACCCAGATGAAATAGGGATCTTAGAAAACATCGATACGCCGATATATCACGAAATTTTATGTCACAATACTGTATTGATATTCCAAAGCAAAGTGTCATTTTTTTATTTTGTAGAATTTGAAAGGAACCATTATTAATGACAGCAAATTTTGTAGTAAAATTTAAAGTATGACTGGTGGTTTCTGGCTGTTTTCACCTTCTTCTAGATCTAGTAATAAAACTGGATGTGTTAAAGTATTAAACAGGTTGGAGTGTTTAGAACGCTGTGACAGTTTTTCTACAGTTAAATTAAGTTTTAAAAATCACGATATATATAGTCTTACTTATAGTATCACAATATACCGTATCGTCCCCCCCTGTATCGGGATACATATATCGCCAGGCTCTTGCCAATACACATCCCTATGTTGAAATGAAAGCGTGAATTATCTCCATCTCAGTTCATGAAACAATATTACTCAATTTGCCAATGTTTTTTTTTTGTCATGAAAACAGGAACAGACCAAGGAAGTAATGTGGGCATCCAATGAGAGGCCAGAATCGAGGAGGAAGCAAGTGGTCACAGACAGAGCTGACAGAGGATTTTGATGTTGCCGCCCGACCAGAGAGGCAGAGATTCATGATCACTTTCTGTTCTCA
Source organism: Valencia hispanica (assembly GCA_963556495.2). Taxonomy (NCBI): domain Eukaryota; kingdom Metazoa; phylum Chordata; class Actinopteri; order Cyprinodontiformes; family Valenciidae; genus Valencia; species Valencia hispanica. The sequence continues at coordinate 10,461,107 of OY747700.1, forward strand.
GTTTGAAAACCGTTAGGACCCATGATCCAGTCTGCCACCGCCCTCCATTAGCAGTGGGCGATATAAACGGTATAAGGTAGTAATGAAATAAAATTGAGCCAAAGGTAGAGATTTCGATTACACCGGCCTAACACGATTGCATATTTTCATGATGTCATTAAGCTGTGCCATAGTACGGCAAAGAGGATGAATACTGATGTTCAGTGTTCGTATTTACACTAAATATTGCAAGTTAAAAATTTGTTGTTTTCCCTTTAACAGAAAAAAAACCTGTTGAACTTGAAGCATTTTCATTCACACATATGTGCAGATTTATTTTTGTGTGATATTAAGTTTATAAGTAAGTAATCATGAAAGCAGAAAGAAATGCTTCTCATTTTCCATTTTTAACTTCAGGTTTTAATAACATTTAGCTTTTAATTTATCTAAAATATCTTCATCTTTATGTTGAGAATTTGTGTTGCTTTTAAAAAAAAAAATAAAATTTTTAAATGCATTTTATAAATTAAATGTTCTTTAAATGGCATTCTAAACTCTTTTTAAAGTTGTTCTGCTGCAATGTATCTGAAATGTGAGAATGTTCACAAAGAGTGATTTTGACATATATAACCAGAGGAAAAAAATTAATCGCAGTAAATATCGTTACCGCAACATGTTTTAGATTATATAGGAATGGAGATTTGAGGCAATATAGCCCAGGCCTACCCTCCATCTGCCCTTAAAGGGCCACATTTACCAGCAACTGGGAGTTTCTTTACTCTGCAGACTCTGCCTCCTAAGTACAACTGAGCAGCTCCACTGAAACTTCAGTTGGCGCCTCTGGAAGTGCTGCGGGGAAAAGAAAAATGAGACAAGTTGAGACCTGAAGAGGATCGGCGCAACAACCCGGCGCAGGACGATATCTCAGCTCAAACCCAAACAGAAGGATGTATGGAGCAAGTAAAAAAAAAGGTCCTAATTATTGTGTCTTTAAGAAAAATTTTGAAATCGAATTTACAAATTTTGATCTTTAGATTTGGAAAATAAAATAAACTTTACATAAAATAAAGTAAACAAAGTTTCAGTTTGAATACAGATTTATTCCAGTTTATTTCACGTTTTTCATATTTATTTTTTTTTACTGAAGAAGAAATCTGAATGAAAATAAAAAACGTGAAACAAAAACGTGTAATATAAATAGAGCTGAAATAAATATGTATTCAAACTCAAAGAAACTTTAGTTTCGCTACTTTTCATTTTAAGGTTTTTATTTTTCAAATCTCAAGATCAAACTTAGAAAATGTTATTTCTACATTACTTTTTCCCCCCCAATATCAATTAGTTTTTCCAAAGATACAATAATTCTGACCCTTTTCTGGCTCCATAAGAATGTGTTTTCATCTGGATTAATCAGATCCTGAATCTTGTCTCTCTCTGCCAGTAGAACCTCATCAGTCATGTTCTGGATCTCTGACTGCAAACAAAACTTGAATAAAAAGCTGTTTTTTTTTTGTTCTGCTTCAAGGTTTTCTGCATAGATACGCGAGCATCAGGTGCAGCATGCGACTCCAACAAACCACCTTTAAACCCTCATAAGCGGCTCCTCATGTGATCCAGGCTGAACTTCAGTCCCTGTAACATCTCGTTTATGAAGGTCTATAAAACTCAGCTGGCTGGATGGAGGGATTTTCAGGTTTAATTTCGGTTCATGTTTACTTCCTGAAAGGAGATCCAGCTTTAATCTGCTGCAGCCCGAATTAAGAGAGTTAACCGGTGAATCCTGTTTAGGCTGACCGCGAGTTGATCAGAGGAGCTCTGACCCCAGCCGAGGATAACGAGCTGAGGGACAGCAAATCTGGATCCCAGTGTTAAGAAGGTTTTCGTTATCCTCTGCTCTCTCTCTCTCTGTCTGTCTCTCTCTCCCACACACATAACCGTTTGAGTTTAATCACCGGTGCACGCCTCTGCTTCAGTCAGCTCCAAATTTAATCATTTACCTATGGCCGTTTTCCACGCGAGTAAACTTAACTAGACACCTGACGTTGCTCCAGCGGGATTCAGCCGCCTCGCTGTGGACTACTGACCTGCAAGGTTACACGAGTTTAGGTTCACTTGTTTGTCAGTTTGAACAGCTGCAGTGTCTGAATCTGTAGAGAGGAGATTCTACAACTCCACCCCTAACAATCTTTCACATGCCTTTAAAGGCTTTGGTGAAACTGGGTCAAACTTCCGCAACTTGTTGCTAAAATAAAGAGACACCAAATTGCCGTTTTTGTACTTCACTGCTGCTCTGTGGCTTTAGTTTAGGGCTGGGCAATATGGCCTCAAATCTATATTGCGATATAATCTAAAGCATGTCCGGTAAAGATATAAGAACAAGTATTGTGCAAAATGCATTTTAAAAAAATACCTTTTTCCCCCCAAATAAATGCAACACAAAAATTCTCGAAACAAAAAGATTTTTTTTTAAACCCAAAGTTCAAAATTGTCCACTTTCCTGGTTATTTATTTAAAAATGTAATATCGCAAAAAAAAAAAAAAGACATTTTAATTTAAAATGCTCAGGTTTCTCAGTTCAACTGTTTTTTTTCTTCCATTAAATGGAAAACAAATCGTAAATTCACAATATGTAGTGTAAAGACGAATACTGAACATCATTATTTATCCTCCTTGATGACAGCTTGATGACATCATCAAAATGCACAATCGTGGTAGCCCGGTATTGTCACAATCTCAACCTTTGGCTAAATGTATATAATTTCTACTTTACACCTTTTATACCGCTCACCACTACTTCAGTTCAATGGTTTTATAGATGAGGACTCCTTTAATTGTTTACATCCAACCTCAAAAATCGACAAAGCACAGATTCAACCGTGTTATGATGCTACAACGGCAACAATTTGTGAAAAATAAGTCCGTCATCCCTTTATTCATCCTTTCCTGGTCCACATGTGGGTTTCAACAAATGCCAAAATGGAAAGACATCAGCAAAGATCTTTGAGAAGCATTTTTTCTTTCTTTCTATGGAGGTTTTAAGGCCATCTCCAAACTACTAGCGATCAATCATTCTGCAGACGGGAGGTAGAAGACATTGACATTGACGTTCATGACGGGACGAATGAGGAGAAAACTCTTGTTAAAACAAAGTTTGCAAAGCCCAAACTTCTAGAATGATGTTCGTTGGAAAGGTGAGTCTAAAAAAGGAACCCATTTGGACACTGGAACAGAGGAGATGCTTCACTGCAACCTGGTAGAAAGATTCCCACACCAAGTGTGAAGCATGGAGGTGGAGGTGTCATGGTTTGGGGCTGCTGTGGTGCAGCAGAACCCGGTCAGGCCACCATCACATATTCCACCAGTAACTCCACCATGTATCACAGGGTGTTTGATGAAAGTATTCAGCCGTCAAACCACAGAAAATCAAGAAACGGAAAGTCCTGGAATGGCCTAGTCAAAGCCCAGATCCTTTAAATATATCATGATGTTGGAGTTTCACTGAATTTATATTAACCAAGAGAGGGGTACCACTACCCATTAGGGGGTGGGGTGTACTAACTTTCTCTCCAGAAAACCCATTTGTGTCGATACAAGGTTAAAATTGTCCGTTTACCTTTAAATTAATGTTGAATTTACCCCCATTAGAAACTGTAAATCCTTTAGTATTATAATGAGAAAAGAAATTACTTGGAAAAGTGTTTCTTCTGCTTAAACTTTGTTATTTTGTAATTATTATTTTATATATTTGTATAGGTTTTTTTTCTATTTTAGTCTTTAAAATACCACAATCTGCAAATAACTACATTTTTTTATGTCTGATGACAATTTTACACAAATTAATTGAGAGGTTACTCAATACTCAAGTACCCCATTTACCATATACTTTTTTTTTACTCTTCAGTAACTTTTTTGGATGCCTACTTTTTACTTTTATTAAAATATGTTTAAGCAGTGCTAATTCTTACTCGAGTAAAGTTTATGGGTACTCTGCCCAACTCTGAAAATATATATCATCTCTGTGACCCCTAAACCCATTTCCCATCTTATCTGACGAAGGTCAGAGGTAAAAGGCAGATATCACAGATTAATAAGAGACTGAATCGGGCAGAAAAACGCAACGGAAGAGACACCCCTCTAAAAAGTAATGAAGTTATGTCAATCTCCCACACACCACTCCTTGACAGGAATGTAGTCGAGTCACACACAAACATTCAGCCACCTACTCACACCTGCCTCATGTTTGAAGCTCACCAATTGATCCCACGCCCAATTTCTCAACACACAATCTTCAGGCTACGCTAACGTAGCACATACACACACATATATGGGTGTGTCCTTCTAAGATTGGAAAGAATGAGCCAGGTTGAAAAGCTGTTGCTCAACCGCCTTGAAATCTTCTCATGACGGCAGCAGTCGGTGGGTGTGGGCTTTCTGTGGATCACACACACACCCTTCCCTCCCTCCCTGTTCAGCACCGATGACTTCACCATCGCAGCTAGCTGCTAGCAGCGAGCTCAACTCCTTTAAGACGTCAGGTCGCATTCAGGTGATTCACGGGCCTTCTCGGCCCACAAAGAGCTGGAAGAAAAACAAAAAAACATCCACAGGCTCCAGGGATGTCGGTTACGTTTTCTCATACCTCTGCTGGTTAGACTGGCTCCCAGTCAGGCCGGCAGGTGCAGACCTGCGTCCAGGTGAGCTCAGAGGAGGAGTAGAAACATGGCTGTTGGTGGCAGATAACCTCCGAGGACACGCACAAGCACTTCAGGGATGATATCACAATCTAGCTCCAAGGATGCGCTGAAACATGCAGGCGTTACGTGTCGGATTGGTCTGGGAGAAACCTGCAGAGGCTGCCTGCCCCCCCCCGCCCCGCCCCCCGCCCAAAGTTCCCAGTAAAGAATATTTATTCTTTATTATAACCATTATGTTATAATATTGAGAGCTGAACGGAATCAGTTTTCAGCTCAGCTGGCCCCAATTGGTCAGTCTAAAAAAAAAATCCAAGTCAAGAGGGAGACTTAGAGCAGATAACAGGAAGGGAGAAAGGTAGCGCTGCGTTGATTTTTATTATATATATATCGCCACACATAATCCTTATAATCGTTGTCCTTGTAATTCTTCTCTTTTTTTATTAAAGAGACAGGGGTGCTGGGACACAAAAAGGATCAGACACTCAGCCATGGTGAAGAAAAAAATAGTTACTTCAATAAAAGTGATACTTCAGTTCGCGACTCCCTGCTCTGATGACGCCATCACCACGCCTTCTGATTGGTCAAGTGTTTATCTGTCGGATAAGAGTAAAAAAAACAAAACAAAAAAAAACAAAGACTCGCCCTCAATCCGAAAAAATAAAAAACTCGCAAAATCGCAGGATGGAATTTCATCAGTGGTGTGCACGTCTCCATTGACTTGACATTGATTAGATAGAAAATACTCACGTGTGAATTAATCGTACGAAGAAAATAAAGGACCTGGTGTGTTAAAGGTTTCCTTTACTGAGAAACGGTGTAATCCTTGTTCTTTGTGAAATAAGCTCGGTCACTCTGAGCTGCACATGAACATTTTCTTCATCCTCCATTGGCTGTATCAGCCGCAGAAAGAAAACAAACAACACGAGCGAGTCAGAAAAAGCCAGTCCCTTCTACGTCAGAAAATTTCTATTCATGTCCCCTCCCACCTTGGCTTAAAACCGCCCACAGGAAGGCTGATTTTGTAGCCTGGAGAGAGCAGACCACGTGTCTGCTAGTGGAAGCTAACCGCTAGCCACAAAGCTAACCGCTAGCCACAAAGCTAACCTGCCTAGCGGAGGCCAAGTATTACAGAACTATGACCAACCTCAGGAGCCACATGCTGCGACAGAACCAAGACCTCATGTCCAAGCCGTCCACTGGGCCGCCTCAGGTGTAACTCAAGCAAACACTACAACTACCAGCTAATTCTGCACACTCTCTAAAAATAACTGGGGCGGTTGCGGGCTTCATTTGCAAGGATATGCTACGGATGCTACATTCATTAGGCACTTCAGCCGGCTAATGAAAGGTGTTTGGGAAAAGTCTTTCTAAAGAAGTCATCCCAAACACGTACCAGCCCATAAGCAATTCTAAATCCTCAGAACTGGATCGATTGTTGAAGTTTGAGTCGATACCTGGCTCTACAACAAAGTTGCTCCAGCTGATCCTTTTCAGCTTTCAACCCCTGGATTTAACTGGAAATGCCGAACCAGGAGATGTTGGCAACCGTTTGGAAACCTCAGAGTTGCTTGTTCCCTTCATCCTCGAGGGAAGTAGAAATGCTAGTCACGCTAGCTGTGCTAATGGCCAGTATATAATGCTAATAGAGTGCCTAAAATGTAAACTATAGGGAGCTACAAGTCATGCCCAGGTCAATGGGTTCCCTACCGCCAAAGAAAGAAGAAAATATGAATGAGAGTGAATGAAGCCACAAGGCAAGGCAAGGCAATTTTATTTGTATAGCACACTTTCATCAGCAGGGTAATTAAAGGTGCTTTACATGATTTGGTGATTGAAAAAAAAAAAAAAAAACACATGGAATATAACATTGGAAATTAAAAGTAAAAGAAACACACATTACACATGATGCACAATAAAGCAAGAGAAAGATCAAAAAAGCAAGAGAGCATGAACACATTTCACACATATGACATCATTTACTCAAAGGCAATTCTAAACAGATGGGTTTTTAGTCTCGTTTTAAAGCAGTTCAGAGTTTCAGCAGCTCTACACTCATCAGGAAGTCTGTTCCAGATAAGGGGAGCATAGAAACTGAAAGCTGCTTCTCCATGTTTAGTTCTGAGTCTAGGGATGTTTAGTAGGCTAGAGTTGGAGGACCTAAGTGGTCTTGGTGGTTTGTACGGTGACAACAGGTCTTCAACATACAGTGGCTTGCAAAAGTATTCGGCCCCCTTGAACTTTTCCACATTTTGTCACGTTACAGCCAGAAACATGAATCAATTTTATTGAAATTCCACGTGAAAGACCAATACAAAGTGGTGTACATGTGAGAAGTGGAACGAAAATCATACATGATTCCAAACATTTTTTACAAATAAATAACTGAAAAGTGGGGTGTGTGTAATTATTCAGCCCCCTTTGGTCTGAGTGCAGTCAGTTGCCCATAGACATTGTCTGATGAGTGCTAATGACTAAATAGAGGCACCTGTGTGTAATCTAATGTCAGTACAAATACAGCTGCCCTGTGATGGCCTCAGAGGTTGTCTAAGAGAATGTTGGGAGCAACAACACCATGAAGTCCAAAGAACACACCAGACAGATCAGGGATAAAGTTATTGAGAAATTTAAAGCAGGCTTAGGCTACAAAAAGATTTCCCAAGCCTTGAACATCCCACGGAGCGCTGTTCAAGCCATCATTCAGAAATGGAAGGAGTATGGCACAACTGTAAACCTACCAAGACAAGGCCGTCCACCTAAACTCACAGGCCGAACAAGGAGAGCGCTGATCAGAAATGCAGCCAAGAGGCCCATGGTGACTCTGGACGAGCTGCAGAGATCTACAGCTCAGGTGGGGGAATCTGTCCATGTGCACTGCACAAAGTTGGCCTTTATGGAAGAGTGGCAAGAAGAAAGCCATTGTTAAAAGAAAACCATAAGAAGTCCCGTTTGCAGTTTGCCACAAGCCATGTGGGGGACACAGCAAACATGTGGAAGAAGGTGCTCTGGTCAGATGAGACCAAAATTGAACTTTTTGGCCAAAATGCAAAACGCTATGTGTGGCGGAAAACTAACACTGCACATCACTCTGAACACACCATCCCCAGTGTCAAATATGGTGGTGGCAGCATCATGCTCTGGGGGTGCTTCTCTTCAGCAGGGACAGGGAAGCTGGTCAGAGTTGATGGGAAGATGGATGGAGCCAAATACAGGGCAATCTAGAAAGAAAACCTCTTGGAGTCTGCAAAAGACTTGAGACTGGGGCGGAGGTTCACCTTCCAGCAGGACAACGACCCTAAACATAAAGCCAGGGCAACAATGGAATGGTTTAAAATGAAACATATCCATGTGTTAGAATGGCCCAGTCAAAGTCCAGATCTAAATCCAATTGAGAATCTGTGGCAAGATCTGAAAACTGCTGTTCACAAACACTGTCCATCTAATCTGACTGAGCTGGAGCTGTTTTCCAAAGAAGAATGGGCAAGAATATCAGTGTCTAGATGTGCAAAGCTGGTAGAGACATACCCTAAAAGACTGGCAGCTGTAATTGTAGCAAAAGGTGGTTCTGCAAAGTATTGACTCAGGGGGCTGAATAATTATGCACACCCCACTTTTCACTTATTTATTTGTAAAGAATTTTTGGAATCATGTATGATTTTCATTCCACTTCTCACGTGTACACCACTTTGTATTGGTCTTTCACGTGGAATTCCAATAAAATTGATTCATGTTTGTGGCTGTAATGTGACAAAATGTGGAAAAGTTCAAGGGGGCCGAATACTTTTGCAAGCCACTGTATTTTGGTGCTAAGCCATGTAATGATTTATAAACTAGTAGTAGTATTTTGAAGTCTATTCTCTGAGCTACAGGGAGCCAGTGTAAGGACTTTAGAACTGGGGTGATGTGCTCTACTTTCCTGGTTCTAGTGAGGAACACGAGCAGCAGCGTTCTGGATCAGCTGCAGCTGTCTGATTGACTTTTTAGGCAGACCTGTGAAGATGCTGTTGCAGTAATCAATCCGACTAAAGATAAACGCATGGATGGGTTTTTCTAGGTCCTGTTGCGACATCAGTCGTTTATTCCTTTTAATGTTCTTCAAGCAATAGAATGCTGACCTTGTTGTTGCCTTTATGTGACCCTGGAGGTTCAGGTCTGAGTCCAATACTACACCTAGGTTCCGAGCCTGATCAGTAGTTTCTAGCTGTTTTAACTGAAGCTGTGTGCTGACTCTTGATCGTTCCTCCTTGGGTCCAAAAATAATTACTTCAGTTTTGTTTCTATTCAGCTGGAGAAAGTTATGGCACATCCATCCAATTATTTGGTCAATGCATTGATTTAGGGTTTGAATGAGTTCAGAGTCACCTGGTGACATTGTAATGTAAAGCTGAGTGTCATCCGCGTAGTTATGGTAGCTAATTATATTGGTTGCAATAATCTTGCCTAGTGGGAGCATGTAGATATTAAATAATGATTTCTGTTCATTCTGATGAAAAGTTTCCTATTGAAACATAGACCCTGTTCTTTAGGTAAGACTCAAACCAGCCAAGTACTGTACCAGAAAGTCAGACCCAGCTCTCCAGTCATTCCAATAAAATATCATGATCAACAGTGTCAAATGCTGCTCTGAGGTCCAACAGAACCAGCACTGTGGTTCTACCACAGTCTGTATTTATGCGGATGTCATTGAAAACTTTGACGAGGACAGTCTCTGTGCTGTGTTGAGCACGGAAACCAGACTGAAAAACATCAAAACGGTTAGTCATTGTTAGGAAGCCATTTAAATGCTGAAACACCGCTTTTTCAATAATCTTACTGATGAATGGAAGATTAGAGATTGGCCTGTAGTTCTGCATTAACGTGTTGTCCAGATTTTTCTTCTTTAGCAGTGGTTTAATAACTGCTGTTTTTAAAGCCTGAGGGAAGACACCTGATAGCAGGGATGAGTTCACTATTTGAACAAGAACAGACCCAATAACAGGACGAACCTTCTTTAGAAAAGCTGTGGGTAGGATATCAAGACAGCAGGAGGAGGAACTTAATTGGATAATGATTTTTTCAAGGCTGTTCTGGTTTAATTCGTGGAATTCAGACATTTTCTCTACATTGTTGTTGATTGAGGATGGCACTGGTTGTGGGTTCGATATTGAGGTACAGATTGACCGTCTAATTGTTAGAATCTTTTCAGTGAAAAAGCTCGCTAATTCATTGCAGGCCCTGGTAGAGTTTAGTTCAGGGGCTACAGTCACTAAAGGATTAGTTAGTCTTTCCACTGTTGCAAATAGAGTCCGTGCATTATTAATGTTTCTGTTGATTTCAGAAAAGAACGATTCCCTAGCATCTTTTATAGTTAGCTGATATCTATTCAGTCTCTCTTTGTAGATCTCACAGTGAACCTGGAGTCGAGTTTTCCGCCATTTTCTCTCGGCTCGTCAACACTTTTCACTACGTACCAGTGGATTACTTGTCCACGGAGACTTCTTTCTACCTGAGACTACTTTCCCTTTAGTTGGAGCAATGGAATCCATGATGTCTAAGATTTTCGCAAGGAAATTATCTACCAACTTATTTACTGAGTTTGAGTTGGGAGATGGGGGGGATGTGGTGGAAGGATAAATACGTTTAAAATTTTCTACTGAACTGTCCCCTAGAAAACGCTTTTTTATAGTGGTCTTACTGTGGCTGGACAATTTAGCAGAGATGGTACTTTCAAAGAAAATACAGAAATGGTCAGATAACGCAATATTAATTACTGAGATGTTGGAAATATTTAAACCTTTGCTGATAATTAAGTCCAGAGTGTGTCCTTTATTGTGTGTTGGTTTTTTTGACATGCTGGATCAGGCCGAAGTTGTGGAGAGTATCATCTAATGTTTTTGCTCGTCTATCTTGGGGTTTGTCGGTATGGATGTTAAAATCCCCCACAATGATTAGTTGGTCATAGTCGATACATATTACAGAAAGAAGGTCATTGAAATCATTAAAGAAGTTAGAGTTACGTTTTGGTGGTTTATATAAACTTAGAAATAAAAGCTTTGTTAGGCTCATTTATCTGGGTGGCTAGGTATTCAAAAGAATCAAACGTACCCAGGGTTACCTTTTTAAAGTTCATGGAGTTGTGAAAAATGGTGGCTACACCTCCACCTCATCTGTGTTTCCTGCTCAAGCTTAAGAAATTGTAATTTGGAGGAGTAGATTCTATCAATGCAGTTGTTTCGTTATTTTCATCTAGCCAAGTTTCTGATAAAAAAAAGGCATGTAAATTATGCTCAGTGATGAAGTCATTAATAAGAAAAGACTTCCCAGAGAGAGATCTAATGTTTAATAAAGCTAACTTAAGTATTGTTCAGCTGCGTTCATCTTCTATGCTCTACATGTCTGGAACAAACTCCCAGAAAGCCTCAGATCAGCTGAAACACTCAGTTTATTTAAATCCAGGTTAAAGACCCACCTGTTCTCAGCTGTCTATGATTAGGTTTTTATTCTAAGTTTTAAATCTGCACGGCTTTTAAGATAAATTTTTTTTTTGTTCGTTTTAAATCATTTAAATCATCGGGCGAGTTCTGGGGGACAGTAGGGGTAGATTTACTGCCCGGTTCCCTCAAATATCTGTAATAATCAGTGGGGGGAAGCTCCCAGGCTTATTGACACTAGTCCCAGGCGTTTGGTGTAGTCTAAGTTTAGGTGTTAATTGTGTCCCAAATTTGATTTGCTCTTTCAGTCTGTCTCTAAAGTTTCTAAATGGAGACTCATTTGATGTGGCTGAGTCACAGGAAGATGAAGACTTCATCTCTGATGGTTGTTTATCTGTTCGGTCCTGTGGTGTCATCATGACTTGGTGTTTTTGTTCTCTGATATCCATGGGCGCCTCAAGGTCAGCTTTTGGGAGCAAGTGTTTTGCTTTCTGATTTTGATAAAAAAATGTTTGCTGCTAACAGCCTTACTCCGGCCTTGGTAAGATAACGGCCTGCTTTGAACAGATTATTAGCACTTCCAAATACTTTGAAATTATTAATAAATGTGAACGACTTCTCAGCTGATTGTTTCTTCAACCATTTATGGAGGCTGCGAATCCTTTTTTTCAGCGGGATTCCAGGTGGAAACTTCTTGTTTACTTTTAGCAGAAGCAGCAAGTCTGGGTTTAGAGCTTTCTCTGTGCTGGAGCTTCTTTTGTTTTTTCTTCCTCGGAGAAAAGGCTGGGGTTGATGAGTGTGGTGTTCTGCCAGTAAGACGTCTGTTGGATGATGGAGTTGCATTGTCCTGTGTTTTCTCTGTGACACGGTTAGACCGATGTAACACCGGGCTGATAGGCTGTTCCCTGTGTGTATTCAACGGTAAAGTTGTGTCGTTTCCATAATCAGCGTGGAGATCAAAATTAATTTCCAGACGACGTAATAAGGGATATCTTTCTGCTTTGATCACCAGGTCTCCTTGCTTTCTGAGGGTCTTAAAGATCTTTTCTTTGGAGTTTTGCCCCAGATTTCACCGGATAACTTTTTGAGCCTTAACCTCAGAGCCATTAATCACTCCAGCATGAAAATGTTCCTAAGCTCAACTGATGAATGATAAAGGATGATATTTTCCAGTTTCTACAAGACCTTCAGATACTTTACATCTGCTGGACCCAAACTTCAGGTGCCAGAAGTAAATATTTTTTGTTTTCAAACTATCCTACTCAGTTGCACATTCAAATCAGAGTATGCCACTTTATTTTCAATAACTGCACCATACTTTGGTTTTGTAATTTTGTCCTTAACGTACATATATTATTCTTAATTCTGTTATACTTTTTATGTGTGAATCTAAATGCTTCTGTTACCTATTACTTTGCTGCTGTTACAGCTGATTTTCCTGTTTGTGGGACAATAAAGTATTATTCTTTTCCATTTATTAGTCAGACAGTCGTTAAACACACACTGTACTGGATGCCGTTATGGTCACAGACCAGAACTGGACTAAAAATGTGAGAAAAAGCAGATTAAGTTCTTCAGAAATCCAAAAGAACGGTCCAGACTACACAACAGGTGAACTAAAAGGCCATTTAACTAAACAATTGAAAAAGCAGGGGAGATTTAAAACTTCTGCACAGTAGTGGTGGGCGATATAAAAGGCATCATGTAGAAATGCTATAAATTTGGGTAAACTTGGAGATTTTGACTATACCGGCCTACCACGATTGCATATTTTGATGATGTCATCAAGGAGGATAAATGATGCTCAGCGTTCGGCTTGACACTACATATTGCAAGTTAAAAATGTGTTGTTTTTCATTTCAAGGCAGAAAAAACCTGTTGAACGCTAAGCATTTTTAATTCAAATACGTGCAGCTTTACTTTTGTGCAATATTAAGTTTATAATTAAGTAACCAGGAAAGTTTGTGTTTCGTTAACATTTAGCTTTTAATTTATTTACAATATCTTCATCTTTATGTTGTGAGAGTTTTTGTGTTGCATAAAAAAAAAAAGACCTAAATATTTTTTTATATGCATTCTGCACAATAAATGTTCTTTAAATGGCATTCTAAACTTTTTTGAAGTTGTTGTTCTGCTGCAAATGTATCTGGAAAGTGAGAATTTTCATAAACTGTCATTTTGACATATATATAGAAAAGAATATATCGCAATAGATACCGTTACGCCACATGCTTTAGATTATATCGCAATATGGATTTGAGGTCATGTCGCCCAGCCCTACTGCACAGTTCTGCTCTTAGAAAACACTGAACAGAGAAAACGAAAAACATACATTTAGAAAATGAAGCTCTTAAAAGCTTAAAACTGCAGCTATAGTTAAAGTTTTATATGTGGACCTTCTGGCAGTAGGAGCAACCTCAAGGAACTTGGACTGGAACTGCTGCAGCAGACCCGACCAGGCCGGGCCAAAACCATGGACTCCCGCCCTCGTGAATAAAGTTCAGTTACTGGTCCGGTCCAGCTGAAGGGCTCCTTAGACCCAAATCAAGTTTTTTTTTTTTTTAAAGGGATTTGCTGTGAAATACAACACGGATACGGTCAGAGTTTTGTCTTGTTTCTACACAAATTCCTTAATTTACTGCATGATTAACTCCTCCCTGTGCTAAATCTACTGAAGCTTCCATCTAAAGCCCGTTGCAGTATAGATTTCACTGCTCCGAGTTCATGCCGGCCCTGTTCAGACGGCGCTGTAATGGGATACGCAGCTCGCTACTGCAGAGCAAGCGGTGCAGGAACAGGACACCTTCCCCCGCAGGCAGACCTGGGAGGCGCTACAGTTTTGACATCTGAAGAACCAACGAGGGAGGAACGAGACGAGTGTGTTGGGGAGGGGTTGCAAACATCATGGCGAGACGAGGAAGGACAGAGCGAAACGCTGCAGTAGCGCTGAGAGGAAACGTTTGGGGGGGGGGTTTGCTTTGGTCTCATTATCTTCTCAAGTCTGGACAGGGGATCATTAACATGTGCACAAACACAGAAACTGAGGAGGGCCTCTCCTCCTGCTTCGTGTGCTGACAGGTAGTCAGTAAAGCAGAGCTGTAATATATGGAGCAAACACACACACACGTCTAATTGCAGTGTACTTCTTGGCCGGCATAATGCCCCTCAGATATACCATTATGTGAGTCAACAACCCAACGCAGACTGTTTTCAACAAGCTTCATCGCCTGCGTCCGCCTCAGCCCAGCTCACTGGAGGAACCTTAATATAGCAGCTAACAGAAACAAAGGAAAGGGAGGATTAAGGACAGGAGGACATGAGGGGAGAGGAAATGAAGGGGGGGGGGGGGTTTCAAAAGATGATTGAGAGGGAGGGGAGAACAGTGCAAGACTGATAAAATGTGAGAAATGTCAAAAAGGCAGAAAAGTGAAGCAATCTTGCAGCTCAGGAGGACAACGTCTGTCCTGGTAGATAGAAATGTACAAAACGAGAAGAAGTCTCTTCTTCATGTTGGCATGTCACCAAGTGGAACACAAACAGGATTTTAATCTTGTATGCGTCCATGTGTCAATGAATTAGTCTGAATTTGCCCAGATTTAAAGCAGATATCGCCCTTTGTAATCGTCCACAGAAGCTGCATTATTCATAGAGGCTGGGTCACCCCCATCAGTTTACCCGACCAATAATCTTTTATCATCGGACATTTACAGGATTGCTGGATAGCAGATTTTTTTTTTTTTTTTTTTTTTTTTTTTTTTAAACAGATCCAGTTTCTTATTTACATTTTGGAATAGAATAAAACAGAAAAGTGTAGGTCTGCATCGTAATTCTGAATGGACATTTCAACAACAAACTGCTTCTAGATCAGTGCTAACCACTTGTTCCTGGTCCCGCTGCGGACATTTCCTGAAATTTTCATCAATCTCCGACTAACTGTTTGATTTATGTTGCTAACTAACAGAAACAAACCCTGGCAAAAACAATCTCCTTGGCTGAGGTAATTATGACCCTCAAGTTTTGCTATTAGGACTGCACATTTATTCTTCATAAGCATGATAACAAGGATATCATGTGAAGGGAAGCAGATATCCTCCCTTTTACACATTACAACTCCTCTATCTTTTGTAGCCAACGCCATAAAGCCAGATGATAATATCGGCTCTTTAGATTTAATTTAATTTTTGCAGCTCATCTGCGTACACTTAAATAGGCCATTAGGATTAGTGCTTACAGAAGGTTTATTCAACAGAAAGTTAAAAACATCTAAAATACCATGCAATGTAATTAGGCTAAAACATGACAATATTTTTAATTAAGAAGCTAACATTTCATGACTAGGCTAAAAAATTTTAATATTTGCATCGGGATGCTAAGGATTACCATGCATAATGCAACAAATAGCATTGAGAAGCTAATGCCTAGCATGTCCAGACTAATCCCGCACTGGATTACAGATGGTTATCGAAACCAGGACGCTAAATATTAATATTACAGCAACAAGAATTACGACAGCTAGTACCCTCGACTGTTCAGGCGAGTCAAATTGAATCACAGTCGCTTTCATATTTGCATCAGGATGCTAAAGACTAGCATGTATAATACAACAACTAGCATTAAGAAGCTAGTGCCCAGCATGTTTACACTAATGCAACAATGGATTACAGATGATCAGAATCAGGATGCTGATGGTGCGGTTCATTTATACGTTGGAGTCAGGTTTGAATTCCAATATGGCGACGCCAAGGTAGCCATTATTGGTTGTACCTCTTAAAAACATCCTTTGAAGCTGTACCTTCGATATGCAAACACCACGTTTATTTTGTTAAAGTGCCCCTGGCATGAAATTCCCCACGACGTTTGGGCCCTTTTTAGTCACACTCCAAGTACCTTAATACTGTATCAAAGGATTGTTAGCTCAGCCTTGTTGTAGAATTGCAGCCCCTACTAGGTGGCCCTTCTTTTAGCATTAGCAGAGAACGAGCGAGTTTTGGTGGGCGGGGCCCAAGCCATGCGCCTCTATTGTCAATTGAGTCTCTAAAGTCCGCATCTGATGAAACATTGACAGACATGCATTTGCGCACCACAAATTGCCCAAATTCCAATATTACCCTATGTATGAAATGTAATTAGGTTTAGGCCTAACTACATTGTGTGTTGAACAATAATCTGTTTACAAATTACAGGCCTAATAAAATATTCCCTGCATAAATAAAGTCCATCCACAATCTTTTCAGTGGGGAGGACAGTGTCGATGCGGTCTGGACTCCATGTTGTCGGTTTGTTGTTTGCCTTTTAGCGTAGCTCTCGTTGTTTAGGTTGTAATACGCCCCGCGGGGGGAGGGACTTGGAGAGTGTAGTTCAGAGAAGGGGGTAATTGGCTGGAACTCAGGGCCGACATATGCCAAAACGTGAGGTCATATGCCGAACTGCAAAGCAGCCCGTTTCTGAGTGCTAATTTTACTATGTAGGCAGACATACCCGGGGACAAAGGAAACACTAATCAGTAGTTTTAACCCCTTAGGGGACAGAGGCAGGCTGGGGAAACCAACAAAAATGACCAAAAAACTCAAAAAATGCAAATTTCATGCCAGGGGCACTTTAAGTGTATAGTTGCAGGATCTACATATAGCATCGATTTTAGACGCACTCTTACTAGCGTGTCTTGGAAAATAAACATGTTTCCACTGTAAGTTACTGTTAATGCCAGGGGCGACTTTCCAAGCGGGAAGGTCAGACTTTGAAGGGGCATTCCAGTTGATTTATCCGACTCGAAAGTCAGGAAATTCATAGTTCCCACTACAAATGGAGGGCACCATAACCTAATGTTAATATAAACAGTAAAAAGAATTACAAATGCTAGTACCCTTGAGTGTTCAGCCTAGTCAAACTGGATGACTCAGACTTTCAAGTTCAAGTTCATTTTATTTATATAGCACATCTAATTACAACAGCAACGTTGACCAAAGTGCCGTACAGAAGAAAGAAAACAACAGAAACAGAAATGGACTAAAAGCAAAGCCCCCCTACCAGTAACTCTCAATGTATTAACATCCAATGAATACAAATGTGTTTTTTTAAATGGGATTTAAATAGATTGACAGTGGGAGCCTGTCTGATGTGTTGGGGTAAGTTATTCAAGAGCTTAGGGGCTACAACCCTAAACGCTCAATCACCTCTGAACCAGCCTGGACCTTGGTACAGCTAACGGCAAAAGATCGTTTGATCCAAGGCTGCAAGAGGTCAGATAAATATCCAGGGGCCTCTCCATTCAGGGCTTCATAAGTCAACAATAAAATAAACAAATCCTGAAGCGAACAGGGTGCCAGTGATAAGAGCTAAGCACGGGTGAAAGATGTTTGTGGTTTTTAGTTCGTGTCAGAAGACTAGCTGCAGCCTTGCAAGGAAGGACCGATTAACTCCAACATATAAAGAGTTGCAATAGTCTAGCTGTGCTGTAATAAAAGCACGGATCACCCGTCCAATGTTTTTAAAAGATAAAAATGATTTGACCTTAGATAAAAGCCTCAGTTAAAAAAAAATTAAAAAGACCGCTGTACAACTGAGCTAATCTGTTTTTCAAAAGTGGAAATATTTCAAATATAAACTCCCAAATTTTTAGCGTGCAACTTAACAGACTCAAGGCTATGCAGGTTAAAACGGAAAGTGCTTTGATTACTACTTGGTCCAAACATCATCGCTAAAGTTTTATTCACATTAAAATTAAGGACGTTTGTAGCCATCCAAGCTTCAACTTCATCGAGACACTAAAATAACTGTTCTAGTGAAGCAGAACAACTACCCTTCAGCTGAAGGTAGATCTGGGCGTCATCAGCAGATCAATGAAGGCAAGGGAAGGCAATTTTATTTGTATAGCACACTTTCAACAACAAGGTAATTCAAGGTGCTTTACATGATTAAGGGGTAAAATAAAAATAGCAGTACAACACGGACAAAGCATATAAAGTAAAAACGGCAATAAAGCAAGAAGCACACACAGAATATATGATACATGAAAACATAACTCAAAGGCAGCTCTAAACAGAGGAGTTTTTAGTTGTGATTTAAAAGAACTCAGAGTTTCAGCAGCTTTGCAGTTGTCTGGAAGTTTGTTCCAGATAAGAGGAGCATAGAAACTGAAAGCTGCTTGATCCTAATGAAAAGAAATCAGATCAAGTGGCAGCATGTAAATAGAAAATATAGAAAATTGGCCCAGAGATCGATCACTGAGAAACTTCACAGATAAGGGGTGCTGAGGAAGACTCCTCCTGTCAGACAAATAAGACTTGAACCACTCTAATGGAATGCCCTTGATGCCATAATGCTGCAGTGAGACCCAAAAGCAAAAGAACAGCAGTCTGCTGAGTCAGTGGCCAACAAAAGATCATTACAAACCTTTTAAAGGAGCAGTTACAGTGCGATGAAGAGCTTTAAAACCAGACTGAAACCTCTCAAGAACATTATTTGCATTTTAAAATATTGCAGCTTCACCAATACAATTTTTTCCAGAATTTTTTAAAGGAAAAGGAGCTTTAAATTGGATGCTAAAATCTGAGGACAGATTAATCAAGGTTTGGTTTTTGTTTTTTTAAGTAAGGGCTCTACAACTGCATGTTTAAAACAGGGTTGCACAACACCTGAACTAAGACTGCCGTTAAAAATTCTTAAAATTTCCGATCCCACAAGCTTAAAAACTTTGAGGAAATTTGCATCTTCACACCATCATTTTCATATTAGCATCAAGATGCTAAAAACTAGCATGTATAATGCAACAACTAGTATTGAGAAGCTCACACCTCGCATTGAGAAGGTAATGCCACACTGCATTACAGATCATGAGAACCAGGATGCTTAATATAAATATTACAGCAACAAGAATTACAAAAGCAAGTACCCATGTATGTTTAGGGGAATCACAAATTTGATCACTAGGATGTTCATATTAGCATCAGGATGCTAAAGACTAGAGAGTATAATGAAACAACTAGCATCAAGAAGCTAAAGCCAAGGATGCCTAGGTTTCATGACCACCTACATTACAGACTATTATCAGGGACAAGATGCTAACTATTAATATAAATAATGCAAAAAGCAACCTTGGATCAGTGTTTAGTTTGACAATTTATGAAAATAGCATCAGGATGCTAACAATGGACGTACATCAACTAGCATTGAGAAGCTAACATCTAGCATGTCTAGGCAAATGACACACTGGATTTACAGCTGGCTATCGAAGCTAAGATGCTAACCATTAGTATAAAAATACAGCAACACCATAGACGGTACCTTAAGTGTTTCAGATAATCACAAATGAAATACTTTAAAAGTAAAATCCCGAAAATAAATAGCAAACATGATCCAACAGCTAGCACTGACAAGGCAACGCCTAGCATGTTTAGGCAAATATCAGCTTCTCTGTTATCTATACTAGGATGCTAATGTGAACTATTAGTGTAAATAATTAAACAACAAGTCATAAGAAAGCTAATACCTACGCAAATGACATAAAATCAAACTGATATTAGCTAAAGATTAGCATGCCCTAATCAAGAACTAGCATTTCTAAGCCCTTTGAATTACATACTGACATAGAATCAAGATGCTAACCATTACCCTGGGTAATAAGGCTACAAATACTGAGAAGTTAACACCCTACATGTCTAGCTGACAGATTGCACTTTAATGGTAGCATTAGGATGCTAATGATTAGCATCTATATTGCAACAACTTGTTCAGAAGAGTTGATGCCTGGCATATTTGTTTCAAAAATACTATATCCTCAAAGGGAAATTACATTTTGTGGTAACTTGTACTGTCCAAGTATCTTCAAAGAGTTGTTGTGGATGGCGATACTGGGTTGTTGTCAGAAATCACTCCTAATCCACCTCATTAGCTTTTGCCGTTCCTTTCAATCTCTGTCTGGCCGTACAGTTAGAAAGCCGGGGCAGAGAGACTAATATGATCCTTTCCAGTTATGATGGCTGGAAGAGAAGGTTTGAACTTCCTCCTCCTCCTCCTCCTCCTCCTCTCTTTGGTTCTGTTCCGCACCCATGAAGCCTCCTTTTCAACTCCTCTGGGATTTGGGGTTGTAGTTAAGGTGTTATTTGAGCTTTTGACCTAATTAGCTGCTCATGGTTGTAAAACAATACCTCGTTGCCACACTGAT
Source organism: Valencia hispanica (assembly GCA_963556495.2). Taxonomy (NCBI): domain Eukaryota; kingdom Metazoa; phylum Chordata; class Actinopteri; order Cyprinodontiformes; family Valenciidae; genus Valencia; species Valencia hispanica. The sequence continues at coordinate 10,481,350 of OY747700.1, forward strand.
GCATAATTGTTAAAATGTTTAAGAGATAGAGTAAAAATTCTCACACACACTTATAAAACAGTTTGCCGCATTGAAATCATTTCAAGCTGAACAAAATTTGAGGGAAAAACTGTATGTGGGAGCAAAAATCCTACAATAGTTTTTAGAAAATCCCAGCTAGGCCAATAAATCCCAATATTTAATTTCAAGTGACGGCTTATGTAATGCATGCAGGCTTTCACAAATTATTTTTTTTGCTCCCAAACTCAAAAGGTTAAAAAAGGTAAAGAGACAGAATATTTGGCTTGCAGGAAAAACTAGAAGAAAGGACGAGAATGTCAAATCCATGTGGTAATTTGTCCATTTATTCAAGTCTCTTCCTGCCTTTGTTGGTTGTCGAGTCCTGCCAGGGGTCAGAAGGCAATACTAGCCACTGTAAGCTTTTAAACTATATTAGGATCAGCAAGGTGGAGGAAAAACTCATTTTAAAAAACAGACAGCTACTGGACGCAATACACACAACATCACAAATTAAATACAATAAATGCCTCAATGACATTTTCCATCCACTTGTTAAGTAGCAAGAATAAATGTGCGCAAAAGCTGTCCAGATTAGGAGTTTGGAAAAGTAGTAGGGCTGCATAACAGATATTACAGTAAATATTGTGATGATGTCAGATGTGATTTATGCACATCTTATTATAAATAAACCTAATTTGACAGATGGGGTCAAACATTTTTTTACGGTTACAGTCTATTAAAATAGATGATGGAATTTTTTTGTCAATTCTTAGAAATAACATTCAATAGTATTTTTTTATTCATTTTAAAGAATCCTAACAAGCTGAACAGAGAACTTCTTATGAAAAATGAAATAAAAAACTGTAGCACCTAAAATGCGAACAGTTCACCTGCTGTGGCATCAACGCACACAACTCAACTTCCTTCTGCTTCATTTCATGGAACTGAAATGATCACCTGCTCATTCGTAATCAAATGTTTCAAGTGGGATTTGCTATAGAGGTTTTTGTTATGAGGTTTTAGAGTTTTGGAATCTTCTCGTGGGGGTTTATATGTTGTTCTGGAGGCTGAATCCGCTTCCATCACTCTGTGACCTTTAACCTCTTGGGTAATCTCAGTAGTGTCCGGTGTGAGCATCTACTGAAGTGAGGCTCCGTCCAGCAGGCTAAATATTACATTATCATGTAAAACACAAGTTCATAACACTTGGAATATATTCGCCTACAATTAATGCACTCCATGCAGTCCTTTGTGGTATAAATATTGCGATGAGGCGATATACTGGAGCCCTACACAGCAGTGCAGGATTTCCAGTGTGAAATATATCATTTCATACTTGAGGGGAAAAAAACAGACAAAAAACAAAACATCAAGGCTTTTTATTTGCATTAAATCCAACTGAGGCCATAAAGTCTCTTGGCATGTACATAATATAAACAACCCCTCCCATATCTAGGATCAGCTCCAACAAATGTCAGCCCATATCTGTGGCCTCTTACCCACCAAGAACGAATATTTCAACATCACATGAGGCCATATATCGCTGCTGTGTGTCAATATCAACCGGCTGTGACTTGGGCAATGGCGCTTCACTCCATATCGCACAGTCCAATGTTGCATAACTATGTTGACACTGCCCACCGCAAAAGCCGCACATTCATTTCTTTACTTGGCCCGTTTGCTCTTCAGCCCCTTTTTGTTGGGTCGTTTAACCAGAAAATGAACAAGAATCCTAAGATGCCAGAAACTCCCCCGGCATATCAGAAGAAGTTTTCCTTCTTCCAAGTTCTCAACTGACTTTGTGATAATAGGCTCAACAAAGCAGCTACTTTTCTTCTTTTTTTTTTTTTTGGTTTTTCTTCCTCTAAGAACAACCCACCAGGAAATTAATGAGAGCTTAGAAATATTAATCCTTCAAAGTATGTAGGATCACACAGGCTGTAGAGCGTGCATATGAGAAAGTATAAATGACAAAGGAGGAAACTTTACCTCCTTTTTAACTTCCTTAAAGAGACAACAGGGTGGCAACAAGCTGAGGAGTCAGTGTAAATACCAGAGGTGGGTAGAGCAGCCAGACATTGTGCTCAAGGAGAAGTAGCACCCATTCAACATATTTCGACTCAACAGTACAAAGTAGTAATCCAAAGACATACCCAAGAATAAAAAAAGTTTTTGGTAAAAAATTTAAAACAAAAGGTAGCTTTCAGTTTCTATGCTCATCTTTTCTGGAACAAGCTTCCAGACCACCGCAAAGCTGCTGAAACACTAAGTTCCTTTGAATCAAAGTTAAAAACTCATCCGTTTATAGCTGCCTTTGAGTACGGGATTAATAATAGCTGGAATGTCATATGTTTTAAATGCGTCGTATGGTATGCGTCTCTAACGTTGTGTTTTTACGTTGTGTTATACAAATAAAGTTGCCTTGCCTTACTCAAGTAATTGTTCTGTGATTGTAGCATGTTTTAATATTTAAAAACAATGTAATCGGATTAGTCGTGTGTACATTTAGACTAAAATATAAATACATGACATGATTGTAAAATAACAAATTTGACAAACATTTTCCAAATCAAGGTGACCCCACTTGGCCTCAGCAGTTAGAAAATGTTAAAATGATGAAGCTTGTGTACAAACAAGAGGTCTCACTTCATCATAAACTGTACGTGTGAGTCTCATGCATTTTTGGTTCAAGCAAGCATTCAGTTTCATTCGGTAAAGTCACTCGCTGTGGGTAGAGTAGCCAGAAACTTTACTCGAGAAAAAGTAAAGAGTACGGTCTAGTAAAACAACTCCAGGAGTACATCTTTTGTTTTTAAAAAGTTACTCAAAATGTAACTAGTTACTGCACACCTCTGGTAAATAGCACCCAGAGTGTTAACAGATGTGAACAAGCAGACATGGACATCATGAATCCTGTTTGTTTAAATAGTTTTCAGTCAACGGTTTGAATTTTTCTGTGGCAGCTTGGAGCAGGGAGGGGAGGATTTAATGAAACAGAGGAAGTCTTCCTGGGATTAAATATAGAGAGAGGAGGGCCTGTCGTTGAAGACGACACACTGGATCTTTGATCTTTCTTTAGAAAAAAAAGGGAGTCCAGAGCTCTGGATGCCTGAACACTGATCAGCCATATTTGAGGACAGAAAACAAGCCAAGTGCAGACTTGTCTGCTCCACACTTTTATACTATCAAGCCTCTCCAGATGTGACTTTTCCCTTCTCTGGTTGATTCATCTACGGCTTCAGCAGAAAAGTCATCGTCGTCTCAGTCTTACACCCGCCTCCAGAGCAAACAGAGAAAATCAAACACCTCGCTTTGAGTCTGCGCCGCGAGGACGCTTCGTGTTTACGTCGACTCTGCTGAACGTGACACACAGTCAGGAATGTGAGCTATATTCTTCCTCCCTCCGACTCCCTTTCAAGTACATCCTCCTCTACGACTCGCAGACCTCACTTCCTTCCTCATTCCAGCTTCGTCTTCTGGTCCATCTTGGCTCGTTCTCTCCCTCCACAACATGTTGAGACATAATTTCATCTGTAGTCTTTAAATATTTAAAACTGGTGTGATATTTTTTAGTTAAATGACATACTGTGAATGTAAAATGAGAGCATACCCTCTTGGTTTTAGCACCGGGGGCCATTTGCAGCCCCTGGATGCCCCCTCACAACTCCAGTTCAACAATAAACCACATTTTTACTTTTGTGGGAAATATGACCACCTCTATCCATCAGCTTTTATTCTAAAGCAAAAAATAAAAAAAATAAAAAAGTGAATGCATCCAAATCTGCTTCTGATTAACTTGTTCAAGTTGCCAGAACACAGCAAGCATTTCAAAAGAGAAATGACCAAAATAATTAGCTTTTTGCTAAGAATAGACCAAAATAATTTGTAAACTGGCCAACTTTTTTTTTCAATTACTTCCAATGAGCGAAAGTTTCGGACCCGCAATGATCCAAACACTTCCTTCCATGCCAGCCATATTTGTTCAGTCCTTTTCTTATCGTGCCATTGTGAACTTTTAACATTTAATGAGCTAAATGAGGCCTGCATGGTCTGATATGGAGCTTTTAGAAGAAGAATCTTTTATTGTCCCACAAAAGGGAAATTTAGCTGTAACAGCAGCAAAGTGGCAGGTAGACAGAAGCATTTAGATTCACACAAGTATAAAAAAAAACAGAATAATAATGTATGTACATTAAGGACAAAATTACCAACCAAAGTACTGTGTAAAAAAACAGGCATATGCAGAATGTGCTACTGGGTAGGATAATAACATTTTAAAAAAGTACAGAATGTGCATGTGTAGTTGTGCATTATAAAGTAAACGTATTATTTACAAGAAGTTAATATAAATATATATATAAATAAATATATATATTTTTATATTTATATTATAATTACAGCATGGGTGTAAACATTATTGGAGCAGCGACGGGGTTGGGGTGATTTTGCTGGGATGTCCACTCGTTGGAAACCTCTTAGGTGCCAACCACTCGCAAATAACCTTTATTTAAAAAGTGATTGACTGCAAATAGTTAGAAAACAGTCTTATAATTCTTCATAGACTGATGGGTAGCAACAGTTGCTTATCTAAATTCATCCCTGATGTCTTATCACCTTAATACACACCAGTATGCTTCACTGAAAATAGTCCTGCTTGTACATAGGAGCTCATACCGATAATCATCTGAGATAAAACAAAGCTACAGTTTCCTAAATAATATCATTGCTGTCTTCACTGTAAAATTTCCATAAAGATAAAAAAATCTTTATCTGAGCAGTGGGTTGTAAAATGAAGGCACTCCTGATCAAATCAATGTCCTGCCCCATCTACAATTAAAGGTGGAATCCGCTGAAATCAGTTTCAAAAAGCTGTTCAGTGGCACTTTTAAGTGATTTTATAATTCACAGCCAACGTAGTTCCAGGTATTGCGCAGAGTGCGTTAACTTCTCTCATATCAAACCACTTTTTCCCCGTCTCAGCCAATCGTCTGTTAAGTATTCCACTTCCCGTCTTTAGAGGCACAGGAAACTGTGTGTGTGTGTCCATGTTAATTCCCCAGGAATGTAGCGGATGAATCCCACTGTACAAGACGTAAAACAATAACGTCTGAGCAAGAGGTGAAAGCTAGTAAATATATGTATATATTTCTTTTTAAACAGCCATCTAAACGTTTACAACCTCCTGTCTAATCGTGACACATCTGAATGACATGGAGCTCAATAACGAAAGGCCAAAGGAAGTTCATAAAAGATGCTGCGCCGCTGAGAGTCAAATGAGCAATCCGACTCGTGCGGAGAGCCAAGTGAGGTCAGGAAGAAACGAAAACTCCAGATGAGAGAGGTGAAAAAGGCTGCGTTTAACAACCCTCTACTCCAGCAGAGAGTTGGCAGGTTTTAACCGTCACCCAAGGCCAGGGCTACATACAAAAATACCACTGGATTTTTATGCTGTGTTTGTGTAGATGTCGCTCCATAATGGCCCTAGATATAGAGTCAGCAACTGATCACTTAAACATAATGAGTAAACTCTCTGCAGGATCTCGGGTCCCAACTGAGCAATCTCTGAACAATCCGCTAAATTAGACCTTCTCAACATAATATACCTCTAAACGCCTGTCCGACCTTTAACCAACCAACGCAACCTTATTTTTAAATTGTGTTCATTTTTACACTTAACACAATCTTTGCCATGATCAGCTTAGCAACTATTTAGATAGGAGAGCAACCATCAATCATACTGTATGCACTCCATATAAACTGCAAACTACTTTCCAATTCAACCATTTATAGATGCAGCTGGGGGGGGGGGGGGGGGGGGTTATGTCGGTTTTATTTATTTATTCTTATTTTATATCTTCTTTACAATAAACCCATAATTGTAACCGTTAGGATAGCTACCATTAGCTACAGTAGTAGTAGTAGTGGGCGATATAAATCGTACTTGGTAGAAATTATATAAATTTAACCAACGGTAAAGATTTTGATTATACCGGTTGCACATATTGATGTCATCAAGCTGTGCCCAAGCACTTTATACCAGGTGAGCAAGGAGGACAAATACTGACATTCAGTGCTTGTATTTACTCAAAATATTGTAAATTTAAAATTACTAGAACGTTTAGCTGGCATGTTGTTAAAAAAAAATTCTATTTACATTTTTTATTTTATCTTCATCTTTATGGAGTGAGAATTTTTGTGTTGCATTTTTCAGAAAAAGGTTTATATTAATACACAAATCTTTAAATGGCATTCTATACTTTTTTAAAGTCGTCGTTCTGCTGGTATGTGAAAATGTTCAAAAACAGTAATTTTGACATATATAAACAGAAGAATATATCCCAATAAATATCGTTACCGCACATGCTTCAGATTCCATATTGCCCACCCCTAGCTACAAGCATCACTCAATCTACATGGTTAGCTAGAAATGTTACCGATGCTAGCAAATAATTAGCCGAATTTTTGACTAAACAATAACCTATTTTAACTCCTTTCATACTATTAGTTTATAATTTCTTGAACTTGGCAACTATTTCATCTGTAAGCTATGGTTTTCTTATAGTAGTTTTTTTAATTTACTGAAGAGAATTAGCAAATGATTTGAGTTGGTGGCCTTATCCATCCTAGAGACAAAGTTATCAGTAATAAGAAGCTATTTTATAGCATTACCAACGTTTTATGCTAACCAATTCATATTATTTCATTTTGAGGGTTTTTTTCCTTCAAATATCTGTTAATCCACACCATTAACAATTCCAACTAATAGCAAAAATATTTTAGCTAACAATATCTAGATAAATGTTAGCTACACTTAAAGTTGGTGTTAACCATATCTTTAACATTTAAAGAAACATTGTTTTAAAATAGATATTTTTTTAAAGTTACTCACTCCTTTGAAACCTTTATTCTTTCTATTAGCAAACATTTACTAATCCAGTTCTGCCAACAACTTAAACTATTGGATATATGTTAACAGACTATAAAATTATATTTATATCTTTACACTAAAAGTTTCAACAGTTAGCCACACATGAAGCTAGCTAAGATGATGCCAACAGGACACAGTTAGCATCAAACACTAGCAATGAGAAATTGGCCGATGACCAGAACTGGAGGATTTTAAGATCAGTCTTCGCTGCTTCTGACAACACTCCAGGTTAGCCATTTTTTTAATATTAGTGAGGTGTTTAAAAATAAAGTCAGAGTAAGCAGAGACTTAAAATATTTAAAAAGATACTGCATTTGCTACATTTCGAGAAATGTCTGCAGTTTGTTTATGTTCAGAGAGAGCAGGACTTCGGCAGATAACAGGAAGGCTGGAGTACAGCAAAGCTGCTCCATTTAATCTTTTGATGTCTCAAAAGTCTCTGTGACATGGAAAATCCTGGATTTGGAAATGTTGAAATAAAGTAAGGATCTAGATACACTAGATCATACGGAAGGGCAGCTAGTGATGCTAACAGCGTTGAAACATCAATATAAGATGCTAAAAAAGTTTAAAAACTCCATAATCATTTAGTCTTTGTTTTAAAATATTAGAGCCCAGTTTTACAGTGACCGCTCTAACGTGGCATGGCATCGTGTCTGCTCCTAAATACTTAATGACTGTCCATAATAGGAAGGCTTAAAATAAAATAAAAATTCTGAATGCCGTTTTACCTTCTTGTATGACTGTTCAGCAGGAAGAGTCAAAATCAGCCCAAGGTGGCATCAACAAGGTAAAGCATTAGCAAAGTTGAAAAGGTGATAACATGACCAACTTGCAATCAATCATCTTAAACTTAGCTCGTTTCCAGGCCCAGTTCTATGATAAGAAACATTTTGTTATAATACCCATTCCCAGTCAGGCGCCTGGCCAGAATATTGCCTGAAGACCAAGAAAGGGTGGGAACAACACCTGGTTTCTGCCATTAAACTCCACCCAGAGGAAGCCTTTACACACTTGAAAAGAAAAAAAAAAGTAGTCTATGAAAGGGCTCAGATTATGTTCATTTCATTATATTCAGTTATTTTCTCTGATGTTCTTACTTTATCATTCCACTTGGATCAGAATGAAGTTCAATTACAAGAAGATGGTTTGGGACACAATGACCAAGCTGGACCAGTGACTGTTTAACTTGTCATTTGTTAACCTTTGTCCTTTTGTGACGTACTCCTCAAACCTTTCAGTTACTCATTTTGTATGTCATCCAGCAGTCACCAGTAGCCAAAGCGGTGTTCCCTTTCCTTCACTAGCTTGACCCCCCCTTAACAAAACCAGAGCAGTCTAATCACTGAATGAGCTGAGGTCACCATTATTACATATATATAGCGGAAAAACACAACCAGCACACCGGCCTCTCTTAGCTAGAAAGCAGACCATTATGCCAAACATTTACATATCAGGTTGCACAGGAGCACAAGAGACTTAAGCTACCATCATCTTACATATTAAGATGGACTGGTGCAACGAAAAGCAGGCGATTTACCACCTCAGTATCACAGAAGTTTATTTTTATACATATTGCTTTAAGTTTTTTTTCTTATGTTACTGTGCATGATCACAGTGTAAAACTGTAAGTGGCTCGCATAAAAACTGGCACCGCTCAACCGTGAGTCAGTGTGTTTACAGAGACAACAAAAATCAAAGAATCTGAATAATGACAAAAAATGTATTTGGTAAAAACACACGGTTTTCATCAGGCGATATTCTGACTGCCAGATGTCTGCTGTTGCCAAAGAACAGAGATTCTGGAAGCCTGATTTACTGACATGTGAAAGTCATTTGGCCCGTTTACGTTGCTCCGCGCTGATCATCCACAGCATTAATACCACCCGTTTATTCCAAACCACCTCGGACCATAAAATACACACTGAGCAGTTCGCTGGCTCGTTGTTGTTGGCTGCAGAACATCAAGTTTTATCCAACTGATTTGTGATATTGTTGGTAGTAGATTAAGAGTAGCTGTTATGCTTTTACTCAGGACAGAAATCTCGAACTCCTAATAATAATAATATTAAAACTCAGTCTCAACCATCATTTTTTATGGTATATTATGATACTTGTTTAGCCAAACAGTGTTGCTTCAGTTTTTCAAGAAAAGTTTCCTAACAATTCCGTTTTCTTTCATGAGTGACTGATAAAAACCATCTGAAACCAGAAAGAGGAAGTTGTTGGTGAAAGAGCTGAAGTAATTGTGTTGAGAGCAGAACTGAGAGAGAAATTAACCCCAGTCCGTGCACTTTGCACGACGTAATCTCAGAGAAGATCCCTCCGATATGTAGAGGATACGAGTTCTACAATAACTTGACTCATGATGAGTTATGTTTGCTCATCATGATGAATTTTGTTGGCTTAAGCTTGTTTAAGGTCTTAAAATGGTTGACTCATTAAGTGCGCAGCTCACGATATGGCCGCCAATTTCCAGTGGCGTTTAAAACTTCCAACTGTTATTTGTTTTCCACACTCTAAAAATACAACTACACTAGTCCCTGAACTAGCCAAGAAGGATAAAGCTAACATTTGCATTCTAATGTTGCCAATGTAAAAAAAACCCTGTATAATTATGAAGATGTTCAAGGTGAAGATGAGGACAAAGTACTTTGAAGAAAAAGGACATTTTCAGTACAAAAGCTGATGTTAGCAAACCCACACCGATGTCTAAAAATGCCAAAACAACAATTTCCCACATATATAAACTGTTAAATCGGCTCCTCTCTCATCAACCGAAGCAAAACACTTAAAATAAGGAGGTGACCGTACTTTGTACTAGGGGTTGGCGATATAAAAAGTTATAAGGTAGAAATTATATAAATTTAGCCAATGGTAGGTATTTTGACTATACCGGCATACCGCGATTGCTCATTTTGAGGTCATCAAGGAGGATAAATACTGATGTTCAGCGTTCGTCTTTACACTACATATTGCAAGTTTAAAATTTGTTGTTTTCCATGTAACAGCAAAAAATTGTTGGACTTGAAGCATTTTTAATTCAAATATGTGCAGCTTTATTTTTGAGCGATATTAAATTTATTATTAAGAAGTAAACCAGGAAAGTGGACAATTTTGAACTTGGTGTTTTTTAATAACATGTAGCTTTTAATTTAAATTCGTGATAATTTTGGCATTTAATTTTTTGGAAAAAAGATTCGAATTTTTTTTAATGCATTTTGCACAATACATGTTCTTTAAATGGCAATTGTTTAAATTTAAATTGAAGTTGTTCTGCTGCAATGTATCTGGAAAGTGAGAATTTTCATAAACTGTCCTTTTGACATATAAATAGAAAAGAATATATCTCAATAGATACCGTTACGGCACATGCTTTAGATTATATCGCAACATAGAATTGAGGTCATGTCGCCCAGCCCTACTTTGAACCATAACACACTAAAAGCCTGAGCTAAAAGAAGGATAAAGCTACCAGCCAACATTAGCATGCAAATGCTAACTTTTAGTGCCAACTATAAATATCTAACTGTTAAAAATCCCTACACACACTGATATCCAGATATCTCGCCAACTCATCAGGTCATCTCCTAGGGCTGACACCATCTGGACCTGCAGCCTTGTTCCGGTTCAGTTTCTCCAGCTGCCTCTTCACCTGACTTTTGGAGACAGACAAGTGGGAGGGGGAGGCAAAGGGGGTAGCAGCATTTCCTGACTTGGTTGAAGTCAAACTTGTGGAATTAGAAGAGTCCATGGCTGAGGTGAAGGATAAAACATCAGAGGTGTTACAGGAAAGCTGTTGATCAGAAGAGAGTGGGATGTCTGTTTGGCTGGGAACAGGAGAGGTGGATGCTGAGCTAGTTCCTGAACTGAACCTGTTGAAGAATGTGTTCAGTTCATTGGCTCTGTCCAGACTTCCATCTATCCAATCCTTCCTGTCCTTAAAACCTGTGATCTTTCTCATTCCTGACCAGACATCTCTAATATTGTTCCTCTGTAGTTTGTTCTCCAGCTTCTTCCTGTATGCCTCCTTGCTGTCTCTGATCTTGACCTCAAGTTGCTTCTGTATACTCCTCAATAATTCCCTGTCTCCCTCCCTGATGGCTCTTTTTTTCTTGTTTAGCAGTTCCTTCAGGTCACTGGTGATCCAGGGTTTGTTATTAGGGAAGCATCTCACTGTTCTGGTGGGGATGATGTTGTCCACACAGAAGTTTATATAGTCAGTCACACACTCAGTCATGGCATTGATGTCCTCTCCATGTGCTTGGCAAAGAGTCATCCAGTCTGTGGTTGCAAAACAACCCTGCAGGGCTTCTTCAGCTTCCTGTGACCATTTTCTCACAGTTCGTTTTGTCACAGGTTGCCTCTGAACAAGTGGTTTATATTCTGAACAGAGAAAAACAAGATTGTGATCCGATTGTCCCAGAGGAGGTCTTGGTTTGGACATGTATGAATCCTTTACATTTGCATAAAACAAATCCAAGGTCCTGTTTTCTCTTGTGGAGCAGCTGACAAACTGTTGAAATGTTGGAAGTGTAGTAGAGAGCGAGGCAGGAATAAAATCACCAGATATTGCCACAATGGCATTCGGGTGCTGTGTCTGTAGCTTAGCAACAACGGAACTGATGACATCACATGCAGTGTCGGCAACGGCTGAATGTGGAATGTAAACAACTGCCAAAATTACACTGCTGAACTCTCTTGGTAAATAATATGGACGAAAACTCACTGCCAAGAGTTCGACTGCCAAGAGTTCGACATCAGCATGCTAATGCTACAAAATATCAAGACCTAAAAAAAATACATAAAAAAAACAAAACAATAAAAGGTTCAAAAACCTCTTTCAACAACAACCCTGATATCAGCAGGCTAAAATTAATGTAAAACACGCCTCACTAATAATTCTGCAGCCTGAACCGAATAATTTAGAATATAGGAAGATAGGCCATGTTTATGACAGCTAATGCTACCATTAGCCAGCTAAGGCAAACACCTAACAGCCAAATCCATTTTTTTGCCTCTTAAAGCTTGATAAACAGCAATACTCAGAAATAGACAAATATTAACAAAAATATGTAGAAACTACCCAACTAATAAAGTTTATTACAGCAACACCACTGCTAATATTCGCATGCTAGAATGAAAAAAGCCGTGATCTCCAAACTGCCGAGTGTATTTTCCAGTAAACATCTCTAAGGGTTAAGTATTAAATTAAGCAACGAGAGACACATGGACCTCATGTTGAGGGGGTTATTTTAATCGTGAAGATAAATAAATTTAGTAAGAAATCTGTAGACGTGAGCCGAAACTAGTGCTGTGTTGAAGAAAATAAAAATCTAATTTTCATTCTAAATCGATTCTTATAAAAATAATAAGAATCAAATTGATTCACAAGTCCAAAAATCGGTTTATTGTTAGCCCCTTTTTTTACAGCTAAAATAGGGAAAAAATAAAACAAAAAATAAATAAAAAAAGAGTCCCGACGGCCATTTTAAGGCTTACGTTTTTCCCAGTGAACTGTTACTCACCCAGTGTTGCGTCATTGCGTTACAGCCATATAAATTAAGGTAACAGTTCAAAAATAAGTTTTAATAGCACTGACCCTTATCAATATCAAATTGGAACAGATTGGATCGGATCGTGATAATCGATTCTAACTCTTGAGAGTTGGAATCGAATCTTGAAATTTTAAATCGATACGAGCCGAAACATACTTCGTGTCTATTTTTGTCCGGTTCGGTCAAACAACATAAAGAATCGAGGCCAAGGCAGCGTACGGCTGATCCTCCACGACGCTTCAGCATACAAAAACAGGGAAAAAGGAAGGAGAAAGGAAGGGGTGAAAGTAAAACGTGCTTGGTGAATTCGGAGACTGCAGGTTTGGTATGAGAGGCATTCGAACAGAAATATTCACGCTGGGCAGGGCTGCTTACATGTATGCACACACACACACACCTCAAAGAGGAACAGAGGTAACAAACAAATAGACTAAAATATTTCCAAAGACAAGGGGAAAAAAAACAAAAAAAAACAAACATGCGATTATTCATCTGGTGGTTTAAGATGAATACGAAAGGAGGAAAAACAACAAGGAAACAGTCAGATTCTTTTTGCGTGCGATTCGGAGAGAAATGTGGTTGAACGGGAGTTGCAGGCCAGCCCAGCTGCCGGGCAGTAGAGAAAGCATTGTCACATTAACAGCCTCTTCCTGCCCCTCCCCCCTTTCCACCCGCCTTGCACGCTTTTACCTTATAAGGCAACAGATTTAAGTGCCTGTCACGGCGACAATAGTGATGCAAGAGGCCAGCAAGGTGAACACACCCCATTACCATGATACGCAGCATGTGGACACACACAAGGAGATTTCGGTTTAAAAGACCCACTCTCCAGATCCCTAAAGTTACCTGACCCCCCCCACATCCGTGACTAGTTAGTTGGCCAGTGTGAAGGTGTGAGTGCAGGAATGTGAAAGAGGACAAAAACACATCCTTATCTTGGACATCTAAGAAAGAAAGCAGAAAACGAAGCACAAAGATGCATGTAAGGATAATGATCTTAAGGCTGGTTAAGAGTCGAACATTTCTGCAGAGGTGAAAGCATGAAACTTTGTGCTGCAGATCTGATTTAAATCACACAGAAGAAACGAAACATAAGCATGGACCATTGTTTTTACATTTTTTTCATCAATTATTGAAGTTACAGGAACTCAAATTGATTGAGAATAGGGATATGTATTAGTTAAAATCTGGCGATACGATATGAATCACTATACAGGGGAGGCGATACGATATGTTGCGATACTATAAGTTAGTAGGGATGTAAGAAAATATCGATACGCAGATATATCGCGATATTTGATTTTCCGATATTCAAAAGAAAAATATCTATTATTTATTTTCAGGATTTGAATGGAACCACTGACAGTAATTTTTGTAGTAAAATTATAAGTATAAAACTGGTAGTTTGTGGCTGTTTTTTACCTTCTTCGTTCCAGTGGATCAACTAGATCTAGTAATAAAACTGGATGTGTTAAAGTATGAAACATGTTGGAGTGTTTAGAATGCTGCGAAAGTTTTTCTACAGTTAAATTCAGTTTAAATAATGGCAAAAAAATCATCGTACTCATAATAATATAATATATTGTATCGCCAGATTTTTACCAGTACACATCCCTAATATATTGCGCTTTGTAAAACTAAATTTTATTGTAGAAAAACTGTGACAGCGTTCTAAACCATCCAAACTTTTTCATACTTTAAACACATCCAGTTTTATTACTAGATCTAATTGATGCACTGGAAAGAAGGAGGTGAAAATAGCCACAAACTACCAGTTATACTTTTATATTTACTACATAAATTACTGTCATTAATGGTTCCATTCAAATCCTAAAAAAATAAAAATCGGCACATTGCTTTTAAATATCGATACAATAGTGACAAAATATCCCGATACATCAGCGTATCGATATTTTCTTACATCCCTACTTGGGATCATCTCAATAAGCTTCACCTGTTATTACCAGCACATGGCAGCAATGTCGTGTTGCACCAACCTACCAGAAGGTGGCGATAATGTACCATGTTCTTTTTCAATAACTGTTAACACTTTGTAGTTTAGGTAACTTACAAAAAAAAAAGAAAACAAAAGAAAATTTCTTATTAGACCAACATTGGGTTTTGGTGAAAGGAGTGAGAAAAGCTGACAAAATTAGCCTTTTGATCAAGTTACGATCAGCATTACAACGCAGATATTTCTCCGTAGAGCTGGATCAGCCTCTCTGGTTCGGGACTTCATGTCAATAGGTGACTTTATTGGAGCGAAAAAAACTCACACGCGGGGTACCACAAGGTTCCATCTTGGCACCCCTCCTGTTTAACATCTACACATGCTCCCGCTAGCTCAGATTAAAACAATGAGAATGGTTACCATAACTATGCAGACGATACTCAGCTCTACATTACAATGCCTCTAGGGGACCATAAATCCATTTTGGTGCTAAGCAGGTGGCTTAGAGAAAAATCAATACATGGAGGAGCCACAACTTTCTCCAGCTGAATAGAAACAAAACTGAAATACATTATTTTTGGGCCTAAAGAGGAACGATGAAGAGTCAGCACACAGCTGCTGTTATTAAACTCAAGACCTGAACCTTCAGGGTCACAAAGACAATAAGGTCAGCCTTCTAATACTTGAACAGATCTAGAGAACCTCATCCGTGCGTTTATCTTTAGTCGGATTGATTACTGCAACAGCGTCTTCACATGTCTGCCTAAAAAGTCAATTAGACAGCTGCAGCTGATCTAGAACGCTGCTGCTGGCGTCCCTGGCTCCCTGTAGATCAGAGAATAGACTTCAAAATACTTTTTACTAGTTTATAAAATCATTTTATGGCTTATCACCAAAGTATGTTGAAGATCTGTTGTATCAACCTTCCAGACCATTCGGGTCTTCTGGTTCTAGCAGCTTTCAGTGTCTATGCTTTTCTAATCTGGAACAAACGTACAGAAAACTGCTGAAACACTGAGTACCTTCAAGGCTGTTCAGAGGTGCCTTTGTTTAATAACTGCAACTTAGTAGTGGGCGATATATAAATTATATAAATTGAGCCAATGGTCGAGATTTTGACTATACTATCCTACCGCAATTGTGCATTTTGATGATGTGATCAAGCTGTGCCATCTTACTTTGCAACAGGAACGCAAGGAGGTTAAATACTGATGGTCAGTGTTCGTCTTTACACGATATTGCAAGTTTGAAATTTGTTGTTTTCCATTTAACGGACTTGAAGCATTTTTAATTCAAATATTTGCAGCTTTATTTTTGTGCGATATTAAATTTATAAGTAAGTAACCAGAAAAGCAATTTTGAACTTCGCGTTTTCATAACATTTCGCTTTCAATTCATTTAATATATCTTCACCTTTATGTTGTGAGAATTTTTTTGTTGCATTTAAAAATAAAGAAAGAAAAAGATTTGAATGTTTTTTTAATGCATTTTGCACGATCAATGTTCTTTAAATGGCATTCTAAACTTTTTTGAAGCTGCTGTTCGGCTGCAATGTGTCCGGAAAGTGAGAATGTTCATAAACAGTCCTTTTGCCAAAAACAGAAAAAAAATGTATATTGCAATAGCCATCATTAGATTATGCTTTAGATTATATCGCAATACAGTTTAGAGGCCATATTGACCAGCCCTATTGGAACATTGTTCATTTTAGTCTTTCTCATCACATAAAGTTGAACTGCCTTACTTTTATCCGGTGGGGCTCCCGCTGCTGTAGGTCTCACGGTTTTCTGTAAAATCTCCTCAAATTGTGGCACGCCGACTTTAGTCCCGTTATATTTCAGGGTTTGAAAACAAAGAGCCTCTTTAGCCCTTTCAGAAGTTTCCACCAATCATAGCTGGAGAATATTTTCAGCCATTTTCACACAGACTGTTTTAAAGCTCAATTTCAGGCTTTCATTTCCGCCTGCCTGCGTGAAGAAGAGAGCGGCGCTTTGAGCTTCCCGCCTTTTCTGCTCCCCAAAAAAGGAAAGCCGGCATGAACATGGCAACCTCAACATTTGTGACTCAGTGGTTCTTGTATCAGCTGCTTTTTTCTTTCTTATTGTATACCAATCAGAAAAAAAGACCCAGGATCTTAGCAGGGCTAAAAGAAGGATGACGCATGTTAATGTTTTGGCCATAGCTGCAGTGGCAGGATTTAAAGCTTTCTTTTAATTTTAAATGGCAATTAAAAACATATGGAATATTTACACCAATTAAGGACGTTTACTGCTGGATAAAAGTTACAAGTATATTCCAAGTTGCACGAAAACCACTGCCAGGTAAAAACGTGTCTTACCACGGGGCTCTATGGGCTGAGGACGAGGCTCCAGAACGAGGAGCAGCATGTTTGTTCCTCTCCGTTTCCGCTTGTTGACCCATGGAGCTCACATCCACCCCCCTCCCCTACCAAAGTTCAGCTTGGTCACACATTCCTCAGCTCAGCAGGCCTTTATGGTTTTATGATTCAGACCTCGGCGTCCCAGACAGTTAGCAGAGAGAGTAAAGCGGATTCAAAGGCAAATCAGCATTCAAATCACCGTCAATCAAAAGCCGAGGTTGTCGGGCAGGAGAGCTAACGGCGTTCGACTGGGATGCATTTACACAAGAACAATTTAAATTAAATCAGCTGCATGCTTGTTGACGCATTATCTGCATTATTACGCTCTCGATTCCACAAACCATCAACTTGGATACTTAGATATCAGCTGGTTTTTCTCTAGTATCAGTGATGTTTCCATTCAGCTTGACATTGTTTCAGGTGATTCATTCAATTCAGTGCAGAGCGTGTTATGGACCTTATTGCTGTTGAAAGATTGACAAAGTTCTGGCTCGGTCCATATTAATTTTTCTACTGTAGCTGCTTGAGAAACCATTAATGTTCCCAAATAGAGCTCTGCAGAGGTAGAAAACAGCTAGATTCGTTGGCTTCCCCTGCTTCAGCACACCCGATTTTAATTGATGGCTGGTCAACTGCAAACATCCAAAAAAAGCGTGCTTAAGCAGGGAAACATCTAAAACATGCGGGACAGTAGATCTTGTGGACCAGAGCTGGGAAGCACCATCTTAACAGTTAAGAGGCCGGTTCTACCACACCAAAATGATATTTGCGTTGATTTAACGCAGCGAACCTCGTGCCTCACATAATCGCAGATTGAGATCCTAAAAACACACACATGCTCCCCCTCAGAGGGCTGCAGGATGGGGCC
Organism: Valencia hispanica; assembly: GCA_963556495.2. Classification (NCBI taxonomy): domain Eukaryota; kingdom Metazoa; phylum Chordata; class Actinopteri; order Cyprinodontiformes; family Valenciidae; genus Valencia; species Valencia hispanica. The sequence continues at coordinate 10,499,035 of OY747700.1, forward strand.
TGCTGCTGTGACACAGACCGTGGGTCCATGTTAACTCCTTTAAAGTTTATTTGATGTCAAGGCAACCACCTTTACATGTCATCAAACTGACCCAGTCGTCCCAAAAATAGAGCGGACCTTTTCATCATTCATACATAAAAGGGCACGTAACTCAAGGGATGAACCAGTTTATTTAATTTCTCTCTTTTTTTTTGTTTTCTGCAAGGTGTTTGACCAGACCGGAAATCCCTCCACAGAGTGTGGAGAACTGCTAATGAAGACCTCCTTCTTTGACTCTGTGGTGGCATCAGCCATCTTTATTTTCTCTGGATCCGGTGCAGGTGGTGGGAGAAAGACTCTGGCCAAAATAACATCAGTGATGGACAGAGTCGTCCCCCCCCCATGCATTAAGATGTTACTGAGCTCCTTTAGTGACACACTGCTGCATCATAAGTGTATGAAGGAGCGTTTTCACAGGTCCTTCCTCCCTGCAGGCTGACTTTACATCAGGGGCGTAAACATTGAGTGCAATTGGAGCAGTTCTGGTTGTAATTTGCACCATTTTACTCATTGAATTAACATTTCTGTGGCTGTTTGCAAATCTGGTTTTCTCCGTTTCTATTTTGTTAACTTCTTGTAAAAAAAAAAAAAAAATTACTTTACATTTTATTGCACAGCTACTCATGCACATTCTGTAAATATTCAGTTTTTTAAATTACCCTGCTCAGTGGCACATTCTAATCTGAGTATGCTACTTTATTTTGAATAACTGCACAGTACTTTGGTTTTTTGTAATAGTTTCCTTAATGTACATATTTTATTCTTAATTCTGTTTTTATACTTTTTCATACATTCTAGTGTGATTGTGAATGCTTCTATTATCTGTCACTTTGCTGCTGTTAAGGGTGAATTTCACCTATGTGGGAAATAAAGGTTTAATATATTCTAGTGATAAATACTTTAGAAATTAACAGGTGGTTTGAAACTCGGACTCTGATTCATTTTGCGACTTTAGAAGTGGAGGTGCGCCTGTGACGAGTAAAAAACAAAACAAAAAAAAAACAAGTGTAACTTCCTCCTGCAGGCTCACACCATGGCCGCTTCCTGCGCCTCAGTGATGTTTCTAAGAACCGGGTCGTGTTCCTGAGATCGTTCAGCACCGCTTCTGCACAGAGGGGAGAAGAGACTTTGACTCCAGCGAACGGTTTCATTTTTACCAGCTCCGAGTTTCACTGAGGAAACCCTTACTCAGGCTTCGGTCACACAGTCGCCGCATTTAAAACTGCAACGCTGCTTCTGGGGGTTGTTGCTAAGCGACGGCGGACCACGGCATCTTATTTTTAGGAGGATGTTCTCTAGGTTGAACAAATCGGACTGTTAAAAGCTCAGGGGTTTTTTCTGCTCGTCAGTGCGGTTTGTGATTAGGCAACAGCTGCAGGGCACTATTGACAAGGACAAAGAAAAAAAAATGACATGAAAAGATGAAAAAGCTTCATTGCACAGAAATCGTGTCGTCGTGCAACAACATAGGAAACGCTGCGGCGCCGGTGTGAAAACCCTCAAACTCTTGAGCTGCAGTAAGGCCACTGCAGGGTCACGTACGCCGCAGCCACGGATCTACTACAGGACGGTGAGTCAGAGCAGGCAGCCGCATAATCCCCTGCAGGCTCGCTTTGATTGGATAAGACGGGACAGTTGAGGGCAGAGGACTTCCCCGACCCGCATGGATCAGTTCAGAAGTGACCGACCTTCTGATGCAGGAAGGAGGATCGGCTGCAGCTTTGACAGTTTACCCAGAAAACGGCTCTGCTTCTCTCCTTAATGCCTTTTGTAAAGTTGTGTTTATACTGCAGCGGATGCTTCCCCCATGTTCCCTGCCAGCCATCTGGTCCATTAACACATGGGCGGGGGGGTATCCGTCAGTAGTTCAGGCCCGACTTAGAGCATTTACCCGCCTGTCTGCTTGTGTGGCGGCTTTATTTCAAGTCAGGAAAGGAGCTGAAAAACCACCGAAACCTCAGAGACTTCCTTCCTCCTCCTTCCACGGCTCCCAGGAGGACGAGACGACCCGTCCAAGTCCCTCCGGTTTCGAACATTCGCTCAGTTGTGCTGATGAATTGGTTCTCCACCTCAGATGCTGAATGAAATCTGCAAATTTTAAGTTCAAACCAATTGTCTGCACTGGAACATGAAGGAATATCAAAAGGCACTAGATAAAATTAAAATAATGTGAACATGGATGAGTAAGTTTCCTAAACAAATAAAAATAAAAATAAAAAACTTCACATTTTTAGATTATTTTTACAAGAAAAAAACTGATATTCTCAGAAGCTCAAAAGTTGTACATTTGCAAAAACAAAATTACAATTTTCCATCATTAAAAGGCATACATTTACATTATTAAAAGCAAAATATTTTTGACAAAAACACACCATAAGTCGTCTAAGATTTAGGTGGTGAATTTAGTAGATGAAGATCTGGATTGTAAGGAGTACATCCGGACTATTTTCCTGCATCAGAACATCTCCCGGGTCCAGACTCAATGTTCGGATCCAGGAAAAGAGCCCGGATCCACTCCTTAAAATCCAGATCTTCATCTCCTAGATTCACTACCTCAATCTTAGACAACTTTTTGTCACAAATTTCTGCTTTAATAAGCTCTTTTAAAACTGCTGAGTTTTGTTTTTTAAGCAACATCTTATTTTCAATGTTGTAGATTTATTCCATCATATTTTCCTTGCAAATTCACAACTTTTTGACACTAGGGAGTATCTGGTGCTCCGTTTTACAGGACAAAGGTCACATGAAGTCACCATCCTGCAGGGGAGGTATTGTCATGAATCGCGTTAAAGCGTTCTGCATCTGTCTGCTTGCTTGCATTCATGCATGCATAGAGGCAACCCTGTTAGGTTGCTTTTGACTTGAACTTTTTTGTCTGTAACAATGATGTTCACCAGGGAAATGATCGAGCCGATAAGATGTGAGCTGCAGTTTCACAGCAGACAGCTTGAGGGTTTCACTTCTCTGTGAAAAAAAAAAAAAAGAAGTTAAAGGTATGAGAAAGCCGACCAGACAGAAAAATGCCCCAGCCCAAGCTGAAACCAGATCATTCCTGAAAGTAAGATAAAAAGCTAAACCAGAGAGGCCAGTTCCCTCTTGTCTGTGGCCGCTGCGGTGAGAACCAGCGAGCGAATCGAGGAATTATCTGGTGAGGAACCTGACAGCCAGGCGCGACCAGTAAATATTTAATGCGGCTCCTCTGTGGAATGAAACAAACACAGCGAGGCCCGGCGGAGCGGTTTCTGCTTCGGGTGCACAGACAAAGAGAACAGGGCCAATTTCAGACCAGAGCACCGCCGAAGCGTCAGCTTCTGTGCAGATTAGACTTCAGCGGCATTCGTACACGTTTGGCGTGTCCGTGCGTCTTCGCCCCGTTTGCAACCCGCTGAATGATTCAGGAGGAGAAATCAGAGACAGTGGTCGAGCCTTAATCAGGGTCAGTTTGCTCCGGAGCAAACAGAGGGATTCGCCCCAATCTGTTGCCCGGTCTGGGGGACTCCCCCAGCTGGGTTCAGGCCGTTTAAACACAAACTAGAATAAGACGTCTGACGTTAATCCCACGCCAGTTTAAAATCCAGCCTTTTAAATTACAGCTAAATTATTCGTTTTCACCCAATGACGGTGGGAGATGGGCAGCAGAAACGCTGCGACGGTAAGGGGGTATTAGGTGATGGGGGGATGGGCTCTTCATCAAAAGAGTGACATGACCTCTTCCCTACGTAGACGACAACTAACCTGTCTTAAAAATGTCTCTAAAACCAAATAAAAATATCATTAGCAGTCAAAATATCGAAACAAATCCAAAGTGATTTAAATATAGTTTTATTCTCAAATATGGCCAAAGTATTATTTAAACATTTCTAAACACTAACACCGACTGTTTTCAAGTGGTTAATATCGTTTTCTGCTCTGGCTATGTCCGCTTGTACTATTTTATCTATTTTTTCCAGTCAGTTCTACACTTTCAACTCTAACTTATAGAACATAATGAAATCAAGTTAATTTCAGGAATTGAAAGGAACGAATTCAGGGAAAAAAATTATTTGCTTAAAGCTGATCAAAGTAAAAACAAATAAAAAAACTCTTACACATTTGTATAGATTTTTATTAATTAAAGTGTACCGAAAAACATACCGAACCCTGATTTTTGTGTACAGCTACACCCCCGGATTATGTTCTCTCAGTCCTTCTCAGAAAAGTTAATCAAAGTTCCTGATTTTAGAGCAACAGACTGAACCAGGAGCTCTTGGAAACGTCTGAAAACATCCTTTTCCTCAGGATGAGACGTAGGAACAGCAAAATCCTGACGCTAACCGGTTGTCTGCTTATTCCGGTGTAACATCCCGGCTCAGAGGTTTTGTCAACCAACCTCTGCTCCAGATATCAGCTCAACCTGCAGAAAGAGGCTTTACAATCCGACACACGCCTTGAATGGAGAAGAACCCGTCTGGGTGTGGCTATGCCTGCAGAAAACGATCGAGCTACAAGCTGCAGAACGACAACGTTACTCCTGGGTTTCACAGATATAAAACCAGCGTAGATGATTTCTGCTTTACTTTGATTAAGCCCACACGAATAAACGGTGACATTTTCTCAGGAACATCAACCAGATTATTTCAAGTCTACCACAAAACGTCCACATCACACCTCAGAGATCCGCTTATTTTCGCTTCGAACCGTTGGTGCTTCAACACCTGGATGTTTGGCTAGTGATGAGAGACGAAGCGAACCAGGAAAAAGAAGGAAACTTGTTCAATTACCACCGATTTAAAGTGCTGATCTGAGATGACGGGGTCGGAGTTTTCAGAGAACAGGCCGGTCTGGTTTGCTGATGCTCGCTTTGTTTCGTTACCGTCGAGATAATTGCTGCTAAAGACTGAATAATGACACAGGTTATTACAACGAAACATCATTATTACAACAATTCGGGAGTCTGGCTGGCCGGAGTAGACATCAACCCTAAAACATCAGCTGGCTTTTCCTTTTTCTTCCCCATGATTCGCCCCACCACAGAGTAACCAAAAAGGCTCCGGTTTTATAAACGTTTCTCTACATCCTACCTTTTCTCCTAAAAACCGTAGAATATTCTCCCTGCTGACCATCATTGGCTAAAGCCGGCCTCACTGAAATGTGGAGCAAACCAGAAATCTTTGAGGAATCGAGCCAACGCTTCCAAACGTCGGGTGCTTTAGGTTGGGGCTGTGCGACAGGGATTAGAAATCTACGATTTGCTTTTTTTATTCCAAGTCCGATATTTATATTATTTTTAGAAGAAAAATCAAATCAAATTTTGGGATTGCTGCAGAGGTTTTTGTCATGAGATTTTGGATTTCAGCATCAGACAGACGACTTCTCATGGGGGTTTAGATGTTGTTCTAGAGGCTGAATCCACGCTCCGCTGCCACACTGGAGACTGGAATTAAGATCCACTCTAGCCAAAGTTTGGAAATCAGGGAACATGTCTCCAACTGAAACGATCAGAAGTCATAAACACCCTCTGACTGAGCAGTTTCCTGATCGTTTCAGCGAGAGGAAATCCTGCAGCATGCACCGGTGGTTAGTACGACACCGGGCTCTTGGGAGCGACACGCTACAAAGCCTCAGTAACTCTTCGGCGCGCCGTCAGCTCCCGGTTAGCGAGATACATGCTTATCTTTTTTCTTTTAAAAAAAAAATGTAGTTACCTGTACTATGTGCGTAAAGTTTAAAATGTCTGCGCAATTACACCAAGTGGTCAGAGGTGTAAATACTAATCTGTCAAAATGACGAACGGCCTTGAGATTTTTCAAACCGTTAAGAAAAACTGTCAAATACGGAAAATATTCAGGTAACGCGACCCCTGCAACATGCTTCCCCTCTCATGTTAGATCTCAGTGCTGCTTTTGACACAGTCGATCATAATATTCTCTTAGAAAGGCTTGAACATGTTGCAGGGATCAAAGGAACAGCACTAGGCTGGTTTAAATCATATTTGTCTGATAGATTCCAGTTTGTTCATCTAAATGATAAATCATCTTCACTCTCAAGGGTTACTTGTGGAGTTCCACAGGGTTCTGTCCTTGGACCAATTCTTTTCACCATATATATGCTTCCAATTGGTAGAATCATTAGACAGCATGGGATAAATTTCCACAGCTATGCCGATGATACACAACTATATTTATCCATAAATCCTGATGAACCCAGTCAGTTAGGTAGATTACAGGCATGTCTGGAAGACATAAAAGCATGGATGACCCTAAACTTTTTGCTTTTAAATTCTGACAAGACAGAAGTTGCTGTCTTTGGACCAGAAGTTCTTAAACAGAAACTGATTAGTCAATCACTTCATCTGGATGGCATTAAATTGTCCCCCAGTAATAACGTAAAGAACCTCGGCGTTATTTTTGACCAAGACTTGACATTTAAATCCCATATTAAACAGGTTTCTAGGATTTCTTTCTTTCACCTCCGGAATATTGCTAAAATTAGAAACATCCTGTCCAGGAGTGATGCTGAGAAACTAGTCCATGCATTTGTTACCTCAAGGCTGGACTACTGTAATTCTTTACTATCAGGAAGTCCACAAAATGCCATTAAAAGCCTTCAGTTGATCCAAAATGCGGCAGCAAGAGTTCTGATGAATATTAAAAAGAGAGATCACATTTCTCCTGTTTTAGCTTCCCTTCATTGGCTCCCTGTTAAATCCAGAATAGAATTTAAGATCCTTCTTCTTACATACAAAGCCCTTAATAATCAAGCTCCATCATACATCAGAGATCTAATTGTTCCATATGTTCCTAAAAGAGCACTTCGCTCTCAGACTGCAGGTTTACTTGTAGTTCCTAGGATCTCTAAAAGTAGAATGGGAGGCAGATCTTTTAGTTATCAGGCTCCTCTCCTGTGGAACCAGCTCCCAGCTTTAGTCCGTGAGGCAGACACTCTGTTTACTTTTAAGGCCAGGCTTAAAACTTTCCTTTTTGATAAAGCTTATAGTTAGAGTGGCTTAGGTCATCCTGAGGTATCTCTGTAGTTATGCTGCTATAGGCTTAGACTGCTGGAGGACAGACTTACCAATTTTCTTCACTCTGCTACTTCCTTTTCTCCTACGACTCTCCAGTTGTATTACAGTACATTCTGTTATTTCGACTGTTAACTTTGTTTTCTCTCAGTGTTTTTCTCCCCATCGAAGATACACCTGGTCTGGTATCCTGCTTGGCTGCAATGCCCTGTTGGACGGGGGTCATCGACTGGGATGATCCTCTCAGTAACTGAACATCCACTGTGTCCTGTTATCAACTTTTTACTTTCTGTAACATAGAAAGTTCTCTTATATCGGATCTTCTGTTCCTTCTGTGTTCTGCTCTGTCTTCTCAAACCCCCAGACGGTCGTGGCAGATGGCCGCTCCTACTGAGCCTGGTTCTGTTGGAGGTTTCTTCCTGTTAAAGGGGAGTTTTTCCTCTCCACTGTCGCTACATGCTTGCTCAGTATGAGGGATTGCTGAAGGATTGCTGTGGTTGGAAATCTGCCCAACCTCACGCCAATGACTGACGCAATCTGCTGGGATTCCTTAAATAGGAAACTTTTTAACTGATTGGAATGTTTGTATAATTGTATTGAAATGACTTCTTGTTAAGTGCCTTGAGATGACATCTGTTGTGAATTGGCGCTATATAAATAAACTGAATTGAAATTGAATTGAAAATAAGCAGCTGGTGGTTGAAACTCTGCCTTTCATCCATTACCATCTAAACACCAGAGAAATATGCTGACTGACAATGCAGTCGTGTCTGTGACTCATGAGATACAAACCGACACCCATCATCAGCCACATTACATTTATAAGTCGGGGATGGTGAGAAGCCATGTTTAAGTTAGGAACGTAACTTCACGGAGGCGATGAGTTGGATTTTTGTTTTCTTTGCAAAGAGCTAACAAAAGTGGATGAAGTAAATGGCGACCTTTTACTTTCACTGTATATAATAGTTGCTTCTAGGACAGAAGTTAGTGCTGTGTTGGGGAAAACAAAAATAGCTTTAATCATTTAACATTGTTTTACTTTTTTACAGCTAAAATAGGAGGTTAAAGTCCAGCCGGGATTTAAAGGTTTAGGTCTGAAAGGGTTAATACTAGGGATGTAAGAAAATATCAATACGCTGATACGTCGAGATATTTTATGTCACAATATTGTATCAATACTCAAAAGCAATGTATCGATGTTTTTTTTTATTATTATAATGGAACCATTAATGATGGCAGTAATTTTTGTAGTAAAATTGAAAGTATAACTGGTAGTTTGTGGCTGTTTTTACCTTCTTCGTTCCAGTGGATCAACTAGATCTAGTAATAAAACTGGATGTGTGCACTCTTTGGATTCAGGTGTGATGGAGCAGGGAAACATCTAAAACATGCAGGGCACTGGGTCGCGAGGAACCAGACTGAGTTAGCAAACATGAACTCACTTTGTTACTTTTACATGAAGAAAAATTTGCAGAAGAACAAAACCTTAACAGTGGCTTAGTAAAACCATCTGATTGCTGTAGTGCAACCATGAAAGGAAAGGCAAGGAAATTGTATTTGTATAGCTCACGTTTAACAACAAGGTAATTCAAGGTGCTTTACATGATTAAGGGGTAAAAATAAAAATAGCAGTAAAACACAGACAAAGCATTTAAAGTAAAAACAGCAAGAAACGCACAAAACATATGATACATAAAAACATGACTCAAAGGCGGCTCTAAACAGATACGTTTTTAGTTGCGATTTAAAAGAACTCAGTGTTTCAGCAGCTTTGCAGTTTTCTGGAAGTTTGTTCCAGATCAGAGGAGCATAGAAACTGAAAGCTGCTTTACCATGTTTAGTTTAGGGATGTTTAGTAGGCTAGAGTTGGAGGACCTGAGTGGTCTCGGTGGTTGGTACGGTGACAACAGGCAGGGCAGGAAATTAGCACCCGCCACTAGCTAAATGCGGGTACTTTTTCTAATTGGCGGGTGACTATCATTACTGGCGGGTGGGTTGATGTTGGCGGGTGGTAATGTCAGCGGTACAGTGCATTCAATTGAGTTATGCAACATCCGACCACTGGGGGGCAGTGATACGCTTGTACTGCCACCAGACTGTTGCAGACGCTAGAAGAAAACGTTACACTTCAGTCGCAGTGGCATTCACTTTAGTGACATTAAGTAAATTTGAAAATGTGGCGTTATCTATCGGGTACGAAACGCAGTAGTCCTCCAAGAGGGGAACAATCAGCGGAGGGGAAAAAAGCCAAGAGGGCGTTTAATGAAAAATGGCGATTTAACGAGAGTGGTAAGGAGCGTGTTTGGCTGGTACATGACGGCAAAAACGGAATTATGTTCTGTTCACAATGCCGCCAAATCTGCCCGCCTAGCAGCAAGAGCAATAACTTCATAACCGGCACAACAAACATGAAGCTAGGGGCGATAAAAGAACACGAATCGTCAAAGTGTGATTCGTGGGAAGTCTGCTCCAGAGAACACGCCAGCGATGAGAGCTCTGACAAGCCTCAAAACAGCGTAGTTTGACAAGCTACGCGTCCTATTCAGGAACGCCCACGCTATCGCTAAAAGGGGGCAACCCTTCTATGACTATGAGTGGATTTGCAAGTAAGTGTATTATTTAATTTCCATCATTGCTTATTGCTGCCCTTGTTATGATGGTTCATGTGAGGATTTTACAGTAGCCTACAAGCTTTAATAATGCGTTTTGGTAGTTCATCTTAGGCTAGATGAAAGAAAGGGCTTAAAGACGGGCGCCACTTACTTGACCAGAAAGCAGGCGAAAGTTTTTGTGAAGTACATTGCCGATGTCGAGAGGAACCGATTAAGAGCTGACATACAAGCAGCCAGTTTCCTGGCTGTCATGTCTGATGGGTCCACAGACACAGACGTGAGAGAGGATGAAATCTTATAAACCCGGTTGTGCAAGGAAGGAAAGGTGGATGTTCGATTTGTTGGAATTCAGGCAGTGGAAAAGGCAGATGCAGATCACCAATGCAATAAAAGCTTCAATGGAAGGGGTCTGTGGAGAAGTGACGTGGATGGACAAATTGGTTGCATGTGCAACTGGCGGAGCATCTGTGATGACAGGACAGAGAAGAGGTGTGGTCAGTAGGCTGAGAGCAGCAGTCATGTCCTGGGAATCCACTGCATGGCCCATCGCCTGGAGCTTGCTTTCAAAGCCTCTGTGAAGGGATGTACACCAGCAAGCAATATAGAAGATTTACTCTCAGGCTTGCGAGCATTTTATCACAAAAGTCCTTTGAATAGAGCAAACCTCAGGCAGAGTTTTAGGGTTCTCAGCCAGACTCCACTCATACCAACCAGGGTTGGAGGGACTCGATGGGTCACTCATATGCTGAGAGCCCTTGATAATTTTTTACGAGGTCGCCAGGGACTCTCAGCACCTGGAGCAGGTAGGAAGTCTTTAGTATGGGGTCAGTTATGGTCATTGAAATGCTAAGTCATCATCAATGTGATAATAATAATAATAAATTAGCAATGAAGATTATTTGTCATTAACCATGTTATTTGCCTAACTATTTATGCCCTATGTTCAGATACAATCACCAGATGCTGTTGGTGTGAACCCAGTGCAGAGGAGAAAAGGTCGCCATTTTTTCAAAGCCTGCCAGGATCCAGTTATATGGGTGTTCTCCAACTTTCTGCACGACTGCTTGACACATCTGAGCAACCTCTCCCTCACACTTCAGTCTTCGACTGTGACGCTAGCTGAGGTGTATAGATGTCTCACTTCACTGTTCTGGAAATATAAAACCAGGTGAGAAAATTTGTTAAATAGTTTGAAGCAATGTGGTGAATTAATGGCCATATAGAATCAAATGTACTATATCCCAGGCCTGGACCCAAACTGGCTGCCTGCATGGAGCAACGGGAGTGCAGTGAGGCCACTTTCTGCTCTGTGAAGACAGCACAGCTTCACCCACTCTTCTGGACAGACTGAGCACCTCCAGAGCAGATTTGCTGACCTCAGCTCCAGTGTTCTCCAAGCAGCTAAGCTGGTGGATCTGAAGTGTTGGCCTGATAAAGGAAATTGTGAAGGTATTATTTTTGCTTCTGGTGTCTTAATTTTAATTTTTTTTTTGCAGATAGATACTGTAACTACTGTAATTAGTTTCTCCTTCTTTAGACTTTGGGGAGGCAGAGATGGAGGAGCTGACAAATCACTTCAAAGTAGCCCTTCTCTCCTCTAGAGAGACAGCAGCTGACATACAAGACCAGTGGACGATTCTGAAGGATGGACTGTACCAGCAGGGATAGTCTCCTGTCTACTACCTGGCCTGAGATCAACAGGATGTACTACCACCAGTGCCCTGATATTCTTAGTTTAATGGATCTTGTCCTCACTCTGCCAGCCTCCACCGCAGATTGTGAGACTTGTAAAAAGTGACTGGAGGTCAAGCCTTTCTCCAGCCACCCTCTCTGATCTTATTATGGTCCAGCTAGCAAGTCCATCCATTGAGGACTTCGATCCCACTACTGCCATCCAGCTTTGGCATCAGGATAGTATTAGACACAGGCGGACAAATTTCATGGATGGGAGGAAGGGCTCGGGAGGGGAACCGAACTCTGAATCCCATACCGACTCAGATGAAGATTAAAATGAAAAAATTATGAATACATTTTTCAGTGTCTCCTCTGTGTTATTTTGAAGGAATGTTTCAATGTTGGCGGCTGTTGAAAAATAACGAAAATCAACTAATGATGCGAAACATTTATTGCGAAATGATGGCGGCTGGTAAGAACATTGAGTGGCTGGTAGAAAAAAAGTTAATTTCCTACCCTGACAACAGGTCTTCAACATATTTTGGTGCTAAGCCATGTAATGATTTATAAACTAGTAAAAGTATTTAGAAGTCTATTCTCTGAGCTACAGGGAGCCAGTGTAAGGACTTTAGAACTGGGATGATGTGCTCTACTTTCCTGGTTCTAGTGAGGAACACGAGCAGCAGCGTTCTGGATCAGCTGCCTGACTTTTTAGGCAGACCTGTGAAGACGCTGTTGCAGTATCAATCCGACTAAAGATAAACGTATGGATGAGTTTTTCTAGATCTTGTTGGGACATCAGTTCCTTTATCCTAGAAATATTTTTTAGATGATAGGTTAAAACGTGTCATTTTTCACTCCAGAAGAGACCCTCACCCCACAAGAATCCAACTGGCAAACTGAAGACAAACATCTGTGGCAAGTGGCAACATGAGGTCTATCAGGCCTCATTTTCAGCGGTCTAATCTCCGCCTGCTTCATCTATCTGGACTGAACTTTCCGGCGAACCCCAACAGATACGATTCGGTCATATCAGGACGTCGCAATGACCTCCAGAAAACGACGACCAGATGGAGGACGCCCTAACAGCTGCAGAGTGGGTCTCATCTCTGCTACAGAAAGCTTATTTCACAGAGAATGCGCTACCTGCCGGCATCAGTCAGTCAGCTCATGTCAATAAGAGCTTTTTTTTTTTTTTACATGCAGCGTGATCGCACTGAAAAGGCAGGCTTCATGTTAAAATAGAATCTGTCTTGCGCTTTCAGTCGATGTTTGCAGCTTAAAATATCGTGTCAATATTCATGCATTTTTAGTCTGTGATCAATTTTTTTTTTCCCCACACACAAGAGCCGTTTTTAACTTCTTGTTTTAAAACAAGCGGCTCGGCGCATTCAGCGAGCCGTTATGCATGAGAGCATCATAATATTTCACTCAACGCCTACTTCCAAGCAGACAAACCGCTTCTGTTTTCTGGCAAAGCGGCGTCTAAAAGCACATTTTAGTGATTCAAACACAAATTAAATTGTTTTAAAATAGAGGAAATTTCCACAGCTGTAGAAGTTGAACACAATTGCTCCGAGCTTGTTTTGCATCGACGCTTCCCCCTCAGCTTCTCGCCTGCTGCTTTCAACAATGAGATTTTTTGGACATTTAGTTCTGCAATTCTGAGCAAAAAACAAAACAAAAAAAACATTGTCTCACGCTGAAGCAGCACCTTAAAGCCGCCCTCACTGGGTGCCGAACAGAGTGTTAACAGCGTGGGCACGTCTATGTATAACCTCTGAGGTGAGATACGACCCCTAACCTCTGGGGGGGGAAGGTTTCTGATCGTGTTTCCAACCGAGCTGAACTCAGTCAGGTGCAGGGCCGCGGTAGAGCCACGTCCAAAAATAAAAGAGCCCCCCCCTGCAGAGCTCTGTGGCACAGAATACAGAAGCTGCAGCCTCGCAGATACAAACGCTAGATCTGCTTTCTGCAGCCATGGAGACGGACGAGAGATGCTGGGCCACGCACAGACCTCCAAAGACGAGCTGCAGGATGCATCACTCCGCTTCTAAAACATTTGGGCTAAAAGATAAAATTGTAGTAATGCTGCCGAAGATGATGCAGTTGAAAAAGTAGGATGATGAAAAAGTAGGATGTAAATCTTAAGAAGACCAGTTCCTCTGTTTATTTCCCCGCATTTAAAAAGCGGCACACCTGGTTTCACTTTAAACTTGAATCAAGCCCCTCCCTCGACTTATTTCCCACTGCTGCCACAGACCAAACATCCCTTAGTGTTACAGCTGTGCAACAAACAAAATCTGATCTGGATGCAGAGAAGCAGCAAGCTGCTGTCCGATGCATAGACCACAACGTGCACAACACACTTTACACAGCTCGCTAATCCTACACAAACATACATCATACAGCAGCTGATGATGATGATCTGGGAGCTAAGCAGCTTTTAGGACATCCAGAACCCCTCTGCAGAACCGAGCTGACCCAGTCTTGGGAAGGTTCTCCAAAGGGAAGCGAGCCACATCAACCCAAAGTGCAACAACTATTGATTTGGCTTCAACCATTAGAAAAAGATTCCTGTCATGCAAAAGCAGGCCAACCCCGCCCTCCCCTGTTTTCAGCCCACAAAGCCCCCCCCCCCCCCCCCCCGGCGGCCCTGTAGCCCACCAAAAGAATGTTTCCTCTGAGCGAAGCCGGGGGGGGGTGGGGGGGCAGAGAGGGGCGACATTCCTCTCTCTCTCTCTCTCTCCGTCTGCTCGACTGAACGACTGGGGCGTTGTTTAGGCCAACAGGCCGAGTCTCTGGATCGCGCTCAGCTGAGACTGAGGGCTTTCCCACAGCTGACCTGGAATCAGCTGGGAGTGACAGGGCAGATGTTTCCACACACAGAGAAGAGGAAGAGGCCGCCGCGACAGCCTGAGGAGGACGAGCAACATCCGGTCCGAGCTGTAGGACATTTTGAGACGCTCCGTAACCAACAAGAGCAGGAAAGTTGCGCCTTTCACAGAAACTGTCAGTTCCCAGGAACGTCCATTTGCCAGATTTTGCTTGTAATTTTGGAAGCGAGATTGCCGTATTGGGATTATTTTTCATAATTGTGCACTTTCCTTCCAACGAAGACTCTTTTAGGAGCTCAACTGACATTTTGTTTGTGCAAAACACGAAGAAAAAAAAATCCCTGACATTTCAATCTGTTCAAATCCTTATGCACCAGATTTCTCATCTGGAGTTCATCGCAGTGGCTCTGAATATTACTTCCACCCTGACTTTTCTTTATCCATTATTACCATTTTCTCACCACTTTCTGAGAGGTGTAGCATCTCAGCTGCTAAAAAAATACAAAAATGAAAAGTGCATCAGATGTAATTAGCAAAATGGGGAGACGAGAGATATTGCAGGTAGTCAGAATGTCAACGAACGGCACTTTAAATACAATATTCGACCAAACGCTGCATCCAAGCAGACTTTGGGATTGAAATGTTTTGATGACTACTGCAAAAGAGCAGGAAAAACCTTCAGACATGGAGATTTTAACAACATATCTATTTTCTCTAACAGTCAAAGGAGCATGACCTCAAGAAGTCCAAAGAGGGACCGAAAAGCCAGATCTGGAGGGTGTGTGAGCGTGCAGCTGCAGAACCATGCAGGCATCTATCGGAGTGAGACCGTCGGCCGGAGGAACCGTCGGCTCCCTTCGTCCACACAAAGTGTTCCTCGCAGCTCGTCCTGAGCCAAACCCGGGCTGCGGTAGAGAGCGTGAGAAAGTGGGCGGCGAAAGAACAAAAACATTGTGTCCCGCTGCCCACCTCGCAAACAATGCATCCAAAACGAGCATGGAGAAGGAGGGGAGGCAGGAAACTGTTTCAGCAAACAGGCTGGAGTTATTTGGGTGTTTAAATCTGTGAGATGCAACCAGAAATTTTGGACTGTTGAATCTCCAAACCATTAAAATTCATAACGCATAATGTGACAACTATTAAGAGGGTGATGCTTGTTTTGAATCAGCGATCTCTAACCCTGGTCCTCCAGATCTACCGTCCTGCAGGTTTTAGATGCATCCCCGCTCCAACCCAGCTGAATCAAAGGACCGAATCACCTCTTTGGGAATGCCACCAAGTTTGGTGAAGACCTCTCATTCGGCTGCGTTGGAGCGGGGATGCATCTAAAACCTACAGGACAGCAGATCTGGAGGATCAGGGTGGGAGACCTCTGCTGGTTCTGTTCTGGGGACAACTGTGGAACATCTGGAGATGATGATGCAAAGAAGGACTCTTCATTAAATCGATAAGATTACGGACAACCCTGAGCATCCTCTTCATGAGAGTCTTCAGTTTCGCTGCAACACAGACCGCTACAGGAAATCCTTCCCGCCCACAGCCATCATCATCTACAACAACTCCTTAAAGAATTAATTATGAGCTATACCAACACTTAATTTCCCTCTGGGATCAATAAAGTATTTTGGAATTGAATTAGAATTTAGATGCATGATTAGCGCAGAGCTCTGCAGAACCGACAGCAGCCTGACGAGGTAACGCTATTATTGCAGAAGCGCGTCTAAATCCTGCAGGACCCCGGAAAACAAAGTTGAGGTGGCCGCTGATTGAAATGATCAAAAAAGATTAGCTAGGCTTGCACACGCGAATAGGAATAATTTAAATAAAATTCAGAGTGTTTTGCAACAGGAAGCGTAGATGATGAACTAATTGGACCGGAAACTGCTCAAGGCGATCAGAAACTGCAAGCGAACACCGATAAACCAATCCGAAAAGCCTTTTTCTGTCTCTGAGCATTGGTAACAAACATTTAAAAAAAGAGCAAACAGAGGTCAGATCATCTCTGGTCCATATTTTCCCTCACTGATTACGCCGAGAGCAGCGCATGACGATTTCGTCTCTTCCTTCATTCGGTGAAGTTGGACGTTCTTTGTGTGAGAGTAGCAAACATTTCTGGATCAGATGAGATCGTGGTCTGATCGTTAAAACCGGGGTAGTTTTGCTCGAACTGTTGGGAATTATCTGCAGAAGCTTTGATCTCCTCATGAAACCTTGTCTAACAAATATGTATAAATATATATTTTAAATGTTTTATCGGACATGCTCTTTGGGAAATCTTTGTTTCTGTGCTTCCCTCTGTCCTGATGGGACTATTAGCTGCAGACAGCTCACACATTACGGAGGCATTTTGCACCTACTGGTGGTGATTTAGTCACCTAAAAAAAAAAACAGCCCAGAACAGCCGACCTGCCACACAGACGGACTCCGACGTCAGATTCTCTCCTGCTCCCGTTTCAGAACGAAGGTTCTTCCAATTATTTACATGTTTTTATGACAAACTGGGACGGCGGGTCTCCAGAGACGGCAGCTCCTCTGCCTTCCCGCTTTCCCCGTCGGCTCATCCGCCCACCTGTCTTCCCGCCTGCCGGCATGGGAATCACTCGAAGCCCAACTGTCAGAGAATCAGGAGTGGCGTGTTGTTGCGTGGATACTCCGACATGTTTCGGCTTGCGGCGGCGGCTCTTCGAGCAGCGATGGAAGGCTTAATGACATGTTTGTCAGGAGGTGGCAGGGGGGGGGAAGAGAGAGTTTTGCCTGCAATTAACTGGACCCGGCTGGGCTCGGTTCTGCTGGGAAACCTGGAAGTTGACAACTGTTTGACCAAACTAAACAAAAAAACTTTCCCACACTCATCTTATTCCTGCAGGACATTTTTCCCTCCTTTTCCCATTATAGGGAGTGTTAAACTGTGCTCTCCCTAAGCTAAGAAGGCTGCACCTCCTCTGCACACAGGTTTAACCTGCAGGCCTCGCTCTGTTAATCATTCGCAGGGTAAGATTTTCATTTTGGGAGACTATATGAGCCTGTGCAACCCTGTGCACACAAACAGCGCCCACACAGTCCAACACAGGACAGGAATGCACGTGAAGATGCTTGGCATCCTGTCACACCACCAAAAGGCATGTTAGCCACGCAACCTATTTAAAAAATGCATCTCCAAATACGCTGAGGCGACTCCCTCCTAAACATAAAAAAAAGTGATGTAAGAGCGTTTTAATGAGTTTTTAAGGTATGAGAACAGGGAGGGGACATGGTTCGATGCTCTTTGGAAGTGCTGTAGGAGGCGCGAACAGGTGGGTGTTCAGACCAGAGGAATCAAACCAGCCACCCATAAGATCAACCAAAAACAAAGCAACATTTCCCCCCCGACAGCCAGCGCAACTCGGCAAAGCCACCGAAAACATTTTTAAGCCCAGTTTTAGATTATAAAATCGCTGCAATTGTCCAAATACTTTCAAAAAAAACACACAAAGAAACGACCAATGCCAGCACCTTCTTCCAGGCATTCTGCACCTTTTCTAAGAATGTGGCTCTAAAAATCAAACAACTCAACCCTGGACTGTATCACAATATGCTCATATGGGTAACTAGAAAACAGTTTTTGATCTGTGAAACCTTTATTGTGTTAATAACAAAAACAAGGTTGATTTGGTAGACTTCTCCGAGTGTTGTGGTTTCGGTCTAAAGTGGCCCAGCTCTCCACCCACCCCAAAAAAAAGATCATCTGAAAGAGTGTTTCATAGGTTTTCATCCAACCAGTCAAGGTTTCATCAAATCTGGTTGTTGCACACCATCTAAAGAGGGTCTGAAATTAAAGAAACACTTTTTTAAAGCTGCATCATGAGTTTTACAAGGATTTCAATATATATCCAGTTTTATTATTAGGTATAAAACCAATTAAACGACTGTTAACAGATATTCAAGTTTAAAAAACAAAACAAAAAAGGTTCAGAGATCGATCTAGAGTTGTTTATTTCCAGTTTAGATTAGATTGAAAACTGCAACTGGTGTGGGCCAGATTTATTTAAAGTGGGTGAAATGGACCTTTAACCCGGTGCTGGGTCAGAAGGAGCCACCGGGTACCGGCCAGGTCCTCCACAAACTCGCCTTGAACCGGCCTAAGACGAGCAGCAGAACCACAAACCCCGCCTGATGTGCTACCGCCAGGCCGAAAAGCTCTGCGCAATCTCAGCCTCGGTTTCTGCGAACAAATGCGACCCGCGTTCGTCTCCGCTCAGAGGAGCAACAAAAAACAAATAAAACAGCAAAGAAAAGAGGACGGGAACGGGGTTTAAAATGAGTGAAAGCTGGTTTAAAGTCATTCACCGAGGCCCGCGTTCGGTCTCTGACCTCCACGTCCATTTTCTTTCAGCTGGGCCCCGATTCGGGCTGCCTTACCTTCCTCTGCTGTTTCTCCCAGGCCGGGTCCAGCAGCAGGTCCCGGTCCCAGTCGTTCTCTTGCTCCATGTAGGTCTGTGGTCCGCCGGAAGATTGGTTGTTAGCAGCGTGATAATCTACCATATCAGCACGGAAAACCTCGGTGCGCCACGGAGAAACTGTCACAGGTTCGACAAATTTATTTTAAAAAAAAATAACAAAAAAAATAAACCGGTGAAGGGAGGGGAGGGGGGACAAAAAGCCCAAATCAAAAGAGGTGAGGGTGGGGAGGGATAACAGAGCCAAGGAAAGAGTCCGTGTTCTTCCAGCCGTGAGAGGCTCTTTACCGTAATCAGTCTCCGGTGTGTGCAGTCAGAAGATC
Source organism: Valencia hispanica (assembly GCA_963556495.2). Taxonomy (NCBI): domain Eukaryota; kingdom Metazoa; phylum Chordata; class Actinopteri; order Cyprinodontiformes; family Valenciidae; genus Valencia; species Valencia hispanica. The sequence goes on from OY747700.1 coordinate 10,517,956, forward strand.
CCGCGGCTGCTGCTGCTGAGAAGGAAAAGCTCTCAGTGAAACGGTGTGGCTGCTAGGAGGAGGAGGAGGAGGAGGAACCGGCCGCTCCTTCGGCTTCATCCAAACGGCTGGAGTGCTTCCGCTGATGCCCTTCAAAATAAAGTGTTACCAACCTCCACTGAAATCAGTCAAGACGGAGAGTCCTTCAGGAAAAGCAAAAAGAGCAGTAGTCATTGTTGGTGCATTCAGGAGGATGAATTACAAAGCAGTTGAAGTGATATGTTACACTGCGAAGAGCATTGTTTTTAAAACACAACAATTCTGTCAAGGCGATGTTAGCTGGGGCGGGTTTCTGAAGGAGGGTAAATTAAAAGACGAGAAAAATTTGCATCTACTGCGAAAATGCAGACTGAATGCTGCTGTAAGCTGGATGTTTTTTTTTTGTTTGTTTTTTGCTGGAAACTACTGAAGAATTCGAGGTCAACTGCAGAAAACTTGCTGAAATATAATAAGCAGAATCTGCAGAACTAAGAAAAATTGTCTGTAAATTCTCTCTTATGTGGCGAAAGGAGAATGTTTGCAAAAAGTAGCTGAAATGCTAGTATTAGCTAAAATACTAGTGGTAGCATGTTGGCAAACCATACAGTCTATGTGGCAAACACTAACATGTTGGTTAGCAATGACTCAGTTCATTCAGTAAATTGAACATGAGCTAAAATGGAAATTATAGCTAAAAATGGCTAAAATGCTACTGGTAGTATGTTGGCAAACACATACATATTGTTAATAATTCAATTCAGTTTATTTATATAGCGCCAATTCAAAACAGATGTCATCTCAAGGCACTTAACAAGAAGTCATTTCAATACATTTATACAAACATTCCAATCAGTTAAAAAGTTTCCTATTTAAGGAATCCCAGCAGATTGCGTCAGTCATTGGCGTGAGGTTGGGCCCCGTTGATGCAGACTTTCCAACCACAGCAATCCTTCAGCAATCCCTCATACTGAGCAAGCATGTAGCGACGGTGGAGAGGAAAAACTCCCCTTTAACAGGAAGAAACCTCCAACAGAACCAGGCTCAGTAGGAGCGGCCATCTGCCACGACCGTCTGGGGGTTTGAGAAGACAGAGCAGAGACACAGAAGGAACAGAAGATCTGATATAAGAGAACTTTCTATGTTACAGAAAGTAAAAAGTTGATAAAAGGACACAGTGGATGTTCAGTTACTGGGAGGATCATCCCAGTCGATGCCCCCCGTCCAACAGGGCATTGCAGCCAAGCAGGATACCAGACCAGGTGTATCTTCTATGGAGAGAAAAACACTGAGAGAAAACAAAGTTAACAGTCGAAATAACAGAATGTACTGTAATACAACTGGAGAGTAGTAGTAGAAAAGGAAGTAGCAGAGTGAAGAAAATTGGTAAGTCTGTCCTCCAGCAGTCTAAGCCTATAGCAGCATAACTACAGAGATAGCTCAGGATGACCTTAGCCACTCTAACTATAAGCTTTATCAAAAAGGAAAGTTTTAAGCCTGGCCTTAAAAGTAAAGTAAAGGTTTAATTACAGCTATTTAAAATTCCTGTGGTACGTATCCGTTTACTAACGATAGATTAATCATATCCAAAATGGGGCCAGGAACCAAATGGAACACTTCCTTAAATAATTTGGTTGGGATTGGGTCCAACATACAAGTTGAAGGTTTAGATGAGGCTAATATTTTTTATAATTCCCAAAGCTCGACTGAATCAAAACAGCCTAAGCACAAATGAGGTTCTACAGTTCTTTCCGATGCTGCCTCATTTACTGAGGAAGAAGTAATCATGTTTGGGAGGATGTCAATGATTTTTATTTTTAATAGAATTAATTCAATCCATTCAGTAAATTTAAAATGAACTAAAATGCCACTATGGCCTAAAATTAGCTAAAATGCTAGTGTTAGCTAAAACATTAGTGGTAGCATGTAGGCAAACACTGACATGTTGGCTAACTCAGTCCACTCAGTAAATTGAACATGAGCTAAAATGGAAATTTTAGGTAAAAATGGCTAAAATGCTAGTGGTAGCATGTTGGCAAACACTAACATGTTGGTTAACAATATCTCAATCCACTCAGACCCTACACATGCTAGACACAGACTCTTTAGACATTTACCTTACGGTCGGTGCTACAGAGCAATATGAACAAAAGCCAATCACTAGAAACAGTTTCTTCATCCAGGCTTGTCTCTCTGATGAACACAGTAAACACTTTACAGGCTGAGTAGTCAGCTACTCTTCTGTAAAAGAAAATTAGAATATTTACACTACCACAACCTGCCTTTTTTCTGTTCTTTGTATAAAAAATGGCTGTAAATACACACACATGTACCTACTGTTCCTTTTATCCTTCATTTTATTTCTACTTAAGTCTAAATACCTAAGCAAAACTAACCACTATGGGGAACCAGCATTCGCACTGTTGCACCATTAGCTGCTAAAGACAGCATAAGGACTACATAAATACAAGAAGTTAGCCCCAGCACTGCATCAGGAAAAACTTCTACTGAACATTAGTAGCATCACTAGCTTCTACAGAACGGTAGCATTAGCACTGTAGCAGAAATAGCTGCTACATAACATTAGCATTAGCACTGTAGTGGAAATAACTGCTACAAAACATTAGCATTAGCACTGTGGTGAAAATAACTGCTACGGAACATTAGCATTAGCACTGTAGCAGAAATAGCTGCTACATAACATTAGCATTAGCACTGTAGTGGAAATAGCTGCTACATAACATTAGCATTAGCACTGTAGTGAAAATAACTGCTACGGAACATTAGCTTTAGCACTGTAGTGGAAATAACCGCTACAGAACATTAGCTTGAGCACTGTAGTGGAAATAGCTTCTACGGAATGTCAGCATTAGCACTGTAGCAGAAATAGCTGCTACATAACATTAGCATTAGCACTGTAGTGAAAATAACTGCTACAGAACATTAGCATGAGCACTGTAGTGAAAATAACTGCTACAGAACATTAGCATGAGCACTGTAGTGAAAATAACTGCTACAGAACATTAGCATGAGCACTGTAGTGAAAATAACTGCTACAGAACATTAGCATGAGCACTGTAGTGGAAATAGCTTCTACGGAATGTCAGCATTAGCACTGTAGCAGAAATAGCTGCCACAGAACGTTAGCATTAGCACTATAGCACAAATAGTTCAGAAAAGAGAGCTAGCATTAGCACAGCAGTGCAGCTAGTTGCAACCAGGTAGCAGCCTAGTTGTGAACTGTACAACTACTAAACTAGCCAAAGCAATGATCAAAACCAAAATGGTATTAAGAGCATAACAAATCAAAACAAAAAAATATATAAAAATATAGGTCAAATTTTAGCCTTTAAATTTAAAAAGATCAAAACGCTTACTTAGTTTTTGATATACCCCATTGTTTACTGTTATTTGAGGTTTGTGTTACACTTAATGGAAACTCGTCTTCTTCATAACTGAGTTTGATACTCAAATTAGATAAGCAAATTTTTCACAAATAAGAGCAAAGCTTTTATTTTGAAAGAATCTTCACATATTTTCAGTTTGTCATATCAGCTAACTTGACAGACCCATTGTCTCCAGTAGCTTTTATGGACCTGACCTGCTCATGAATATACATCTAGTATTTCAACATGAGCTGTTCACCTAATAAAAGGTATGACATTTTTAAAAAGAGGTCACTGACAAATAATACTTAAAAACAAAATGAAAAATACATACTTAATGTAAAAAGATAGGCTGTGTAATAAAGGAAGAAAAGAAAGGTTAAATGTGCATGATTTGTGTCATATCATCCCTTGGTACATTATGAGCATGAACTGAAACTTGATAGGTGGATTTCAAAATAAAAGTACATCGCAGATTGTATTTTGTAGGAATGCCGGAGCTCTTTGTTGATTGTCTTCATTTTGGTTGGAATTTTTAAGGCAATGATTTTCAAATTTAAACTTTATGTTGTTTCATTATTTTTGAAATACTTTTATAAACATCTGGTGGACATTTAAATTTAAGTAAAACTAGTTATAATATATTGGAATACTATTCAAACCGAATATCCATAAATAATGTTATGGATTTATGAAAACCTTTTCAAACACTTCCTTTGTAAACATTAGCCTTGGATGTGTCCCCTACACAGGAGACTAAACAACACAGGAGTTCAACTCTCCAGAAACTTTATACAAAAAAGCCACCAACAAGTTTTTTTTTCTTCAAATTTGGAGGCTGTAACAAAAGTGTTTTCAGCTAATTAACTGTTATTGAGGCTACCAATAAAAATAACAGCTAAAATTAAATCCCAACTGTTTCCTTTTCCCAATTAAGTTAGCATTAGTTCTACTATATCTCACTCAGTCAAAAAATCTTTATTGGCATTACAGCAAACAAACCCTATTATTGCTGACAATCTTTTTACATGTTACCATGCGTTTTTTGATATTTTATCTTGGCGGTGTTCTTTAAGTCCTTGCAGGTCTGTAGGCTACATACTCTTCAAGAACAGAGATAACTTACTCTTTTCGAAATGAATGGCCCTCCTATTTTGGTTGCTTTGCAAACGGCAGCCAATAGCGTGTCAAGTAGCATTCTGGCTATGCATGTCCACTTCCTAAGTCTGCGAATAGACATGGTTTCTGTGAATAACTTGGAGCTACGTTCCACAGGAAAAACTTGCGAACACTGAACCGCGACTAGACGAGAGAGTATACATATAACTGTATAGGCTTTTAAAAAAATACACAAGAACGACACAAAGTTCTGTTGAGAAAGTAGGATCTAGCAAAGAAAGCTAGCACTGGTGAGGTGGCAGCACTAACTACTTTAAGAAGCTAGGATGGATGTCATAATAACAAGTAGCAGCTACAGAAATTTGTCTTATCTACTACACTACAGGAAGTTAGGATCAGGTCTGCAGCACTACAAGTTACAGAAAGCTAATATTAGCACTTTAGCAGAACTTTGCATTTCAGGTAGCTATCAAAGCATTTTAACACAACCAGACACTTTAGAAAGCTAATGTTACAACTAAATCTAGCAACTCCAGAAAGCTAGCATTAACACTAAAGCTCTAATCACGACTTGAAGTGACATAAACATCTCTTGTTAGGCTCGATTAGGTGTTGGCATCTAGACTGCACCACAACTACATGCTACAAAAAGCTAACACTAGCACTCTATAAGAACAAGGCATTACAAGTAGCTAACATTAGCATTTTACCACAACTAGCCACCTAGGAAGCTAATGTTAGCACTGCAGTTCTGTAAGTCATAATTGGAAGCATTGACTGTGAGAATTATTTCTCTATGAAGTTGGTTCTGCTAACAGCAACATATTTACTCAGTTTGAGACGCACCTTCCTATTAGGAAGAGAGCTCATGATTTATTTGCTACTGTCCTTCCTGGCAGCCCTAGCTAGCCTAGCATGCTAGCCAGGTCACCTACTATAGATACAAAGAATTATCTATTAAAGTAGATGTGGGAGGACGGTTTTTGAAGTTTACTTTTATGTTGTTGTTTATTAACATGGTAAAGTGAGGTTTGTATCCTATTTTGCAGCAAATTATTGGGGATACATTTATCTTAGCGTTACATCCTTGTTGCCTTTTGCCCTCTAGTCAAATACACAGAAAATATATTTATCTTTTTTTAAACAAGAAAATCTCAGATGAGAGGCTATTGTTCATGAACTTTGCTGAATAAAAAGCTATTTAATTTTAATTAAAGAGGCTTTTAAATTTTTATTATTTTTTTTCTGTTTTAACTTAATTTGATGAAGACATAAAATGAAACAGAAAAATTAAGCTTCAGTAGGTAATGGTCTGTTGAAAAATATTGAACCAAATTACAGGTTTCATAAAGCAAAGTGACTTGGGCTGCAGTTTCATTCATCACTTCTGCCAGGAGGTGCCTTGGATCAATCTTAGAGTGAATCTCCTGCCTCCAGGAGCAACCAACAGAAATAGGCCATACTGTCTTGGCAGATTAGTGTCATTGTAGCTGGTGGGGGATATGCACACTGTAATAGAAACCTAAATCGGCAGCTCTGTGATTGGTCAGCCATGAGAAATGTTCACAGTATGACAACATGTTTTCAGTTTTTTTAAAGGCTGAGTGAAAGAGTTAACTCTCAAATTTAACTCTTTGCACAGCAGATAACGTACACTGAATAGCAAAAAGTAAAATTGCTCTAAAAAAACATTATATGTTGGCTACTTACTTACTTAGTCATTTTTTATGCCTTGAAAACAGCAAAGGATATTTCAGATGTTATATGCATAAATTACAAAATAACGGATAAAATAATTATGGTTTAAAATACCAGAAAAATGTACAATAATAAAAATGGTAAATTTAAATAAAAATACCAATAAATAAAATAAATAATAGACAGACAAATTGAATAATTAATAAATATTTACATTTTGAGAACAAAATAAGACATAATAAATATTAAAATACCTAATAAATACATAAGATTACTGATAATGATTCAGATATTGTGTACATAAATTAACTTAACAATTGAATTATTGGAAAAATATCAAATAAATAATTAGCAAAACAGTAAATACAAATAAGACACACCAAACAAACAAAAAGCTAGAATAATAAATGAAAAAGACCATAGATTAGTGCTCTGAATAAAAAAAATAAAATAAAAACAATAATTTAATGAACAAAACCAATAGAAGGAAAACAAACAGATAAAAAAATCAATACATAAATAATGAATACTGAAAATAGAAAGTAACAAATATGGATAAAATGTTAAGTATAGTAAATAAATAGTCTGTAAGAGAAAGAAAGAATATGTAAGTAAGAAAAATTTAATTATAAATAAATAAATATAAACAAAGATTATATTCACAGTTAGAATCAAAACAACTAAATAAAAATCATCAGAAAGTTCCTGCTATTAAAATAGAAATAAAAAATAAATACATAACATAAAATATATTACATTACATGAATAGAAGTAAATACAAATGAAAACAAAGATGAATGAAAAACAAAAATAAAAATATGCTTAAAATGTATGAATTAAATAACCAACCAAACAAAACATAAAAGCGAGAAAGCGAAAAATAAAAAGAATAAATAGCATAAAAAGCATTATAAATTAAATCACAGCCCAAAAAAATTCATTGTTTGCTTTTCACTGACTGCTGCAGCTGTGACAAAATCCAAATAAAATATTTTTCCCCAACAGTTGAGACTAAATAAACTGACCCAACTCCAGTTGAATTTCAAGTTGTATCATTCGCTACAACTTAAATATACACTGTTGTAGCTTAAAACATCTTCAGTTTGAAATTATAGATCTTTTTAAACGAACTTAGACCGACTATCATGGACGTCGTTGTACCATAAGAGGCGAATCCTTGTGTTTTAGCACCCCCTGCTGGTCTAAATCATGCTGACAGACACAGAGGAAAAACGAAATACCAACAGCACCACGAAATGAAATAGTGCTCCTCTGTCTATCAAACCTTAGATTTATCTTGTCTTGTACCCCATAGAAACCTCTTGAACAGGGACTTGAACCCCAGACCTAGTGGCGTAGCAAGCTTTTCAAAACTGTGGGGGATGCCAGTTGGATTTAAACTTTCAAAACGCACAGGGGGATTTACAGTTACCTTGACAAGGTTCATCTCTTAAAATCTAATGTGAAATGTTTTTCACACATCACTCAAGAAATATATGGATGTATGAACTAAAAGGCACAATGTTAGGTAATTAAATATTCTTAGGCTACCAGGTACAAGTGTGTATTTTATCATGTTCTCGGCTGTTTTTCTCAAACTTTTTTTTTCTTTCTATTTCTGCAACTAATTGCAGCATTTTGATTTGCTGGCTGGGAATGGTTCCTTTTCATCCAAAACTGTCTATTTCTTTTCTTTTTTTATAACACAGTATATTTAAAAATAGAGCTCATAAGAAAAAAAAGCTTTATTTTTTATTTTGCCTTTTTTTATTTTAATGTCTTTGAACAAAGCAGAACTGACGTGTGTACAACGTACCAAAAAAAAGCTGGTGCTGATTCTTCAGTGCAGTATTTCTAAGGAATACACTGATTGGATGAAAAAGATGTGTTTGTGATTGGCTGGTGGTGTGGTTCATTTATATGGAGCCCGTCGAGTGCCATGTCTGAAAATTTGATGTCGTAAAATGTTGTTCCCTTGGATTATGAATCCATATGCAAGGATTGCTTAATCCGTTCCCTCAGTTTGCAGAAATCGTACAGTACGGTTACGGCATGCAGGTCTCCAAGACCACAAACTATGGTTAAGTGGAAATGACCGGCCGTTTGCACTCTCTTAATCTTTAAAAATGTATATTTAGGACATATCTATTCCTTTTACATACATATATCCATAATAAATATTTTATAATTCTACAATAGATTTTTGGAGATCGATTCAAATGACATCATAATACCGATCCGGGATATGCTGTTGTCTCATTTTCAGAAATAAATTTCTCCATGATCCCCAGAGATGACAACAAACTCTCTTTGAATTTTGTTAAAGAAGCATATAGGCTATAACCAGAATTTTTTTTTTTACCATTGATTTTTTGAGAGAGGCCCAGTTAAATTGTGTCGTAATCATTATCCAAAATATGCTAATTTCTATCTGTCCATTTTTAGCTTATCATCAAAATGCTCTCTTTCATGTCCAGGTTTAAAGGGAGGATAAAATATGTTTTGTGGCATTATCAACAGTAACATAATTTGTATGAACACAGTGTTTTTGTTATTAAACAAACTTTTCAAATGTAAAACACACAGACAGACAGAGAGAGAGAGAGAGAGAGAGAGAGAGAGAGAGAGAGAGAGAGAGAGAGTTATCTATGGAATAAATCTGAACTTCTTCACTGCTAATTAATAAGGCAAAAACGTGATAGACTTAAACTATTACAGTAATCGGACACTGACCCATTTGGCAGTCCCATTCTGTTCTCTTTAGATCTGTCGGTTCAGCTGGATCCTTCTGCAAGCAGTGAGAATATTACCACCTACTGCAGCTGTCACATGGAATATCACAACAGTAAAATCAGTCAAAAACATCATGATTGCATGCTATGTAATTTTATGTTAGCAAAATGATGGATATAGTATATGTAGCTATGTGAAAGTAATAGCCAGGGGTGGACTGGCCATCTGGCATACCATCGTTTACCCAATGTGGGCCGGTCAGGTCCGGTATGTTATTTTTCTCTCTCTCCCTCTAAATTCCCTCCAATTGGCTACAGAGGGCTAGCAGTGTGTTGCCAGCATCGACCCATATTATTGGTCTATGGTTGTCATTGTCCATCATTTATCATTGGCTGACATGTTCAGAGATCCCTGACTGTGCGCTTAAAAACTGCGCCTTAAAAAGCTGAATTCTCTGGAGGTGGAAGCTCTGCGGGGTGACTGTGGGTTTGGTTGCTCATGAGGAAGTGTGTTGGTGATTGGACTTCGTGGTGATTGTTTGGGGGTTTAAAAATCAAAGAAAAGTTTGAGTAAAACAATTAATGCTGAAAGGACATTCGGTGGGAAAATATAAAGAAATATTGAATGGAAGGAGCAAAGGATTGGAAAACATTTTGATACTCAGAAGAAAAGGACTTCAAGTGGAAGATATGCCAAGACAAAGAAAAGAAGATCAAGGTATGGCGGGTAGGCACTGCTGTGCAGGAAATGAGAAGGAGTGGGGAGAGATAGAGGAGTATGAGAGTGAAGATAGCATGGAAATGAGTTTTGGTCAAGAAAAGTTGAAAGGAAAGAGAGGATACGTGTCAGATGAAGATAAGATAAAGAAACAAAGGAAGGTGAATCTAAGTGAAAGTAATGAAGATGATGAAAGAGAATACAAAATTATTCTGAGGTTCAGTGAGGGGAATGGTATAAACAAAATAAGTCTGGTTAAGTTAACAACTATTTTGAAAAATCAAGTGGGAGATATTAAAATGGCAAAAGTATTGAGGGATGGAAATTTGTTAATAGTGTGTAAATCAGAGGAACAGAGAGAGAAGGCCCGAAAAATGAAAGATGTAGGGAAGCATAAAGTGATCAGTGTGAGTAAGGTGGGGTCAGGAGAACAAGGTCCAAAGGGAATAATATGGGGTATTCCAATTGAGATGTCAGTGGATGAAATCAAAGTCAATATAAGAGGAGCTAAAGTAAAAGAGGTTAAAAGACTAAGTGAATTCCGAGATGGAGTTAAAAAAGAAAAGGAAGCAGTTATAGTGATGTTTGAGGGAGAGATTCTGCCATATCGAGTCTTCTTGGGTTGTTTGTCGTATTCAGTGAGGGAGTTCATACCAAAGCCAATCAGATGCTACAACTGCCAAAGATTTGGGCATACAACAAATGTTTGTAAAGGAAGAAAGAGATGTCCAAGATGTGGAGAAAATCACAGATTTGAGGAATGTGGTAATAAATTAAAACCCAAATGTTGTAATTGTGGAGGTGAGCATAGTGCTGCTTATGCTGGTTGTCTAAGAATGAAAACAGAGATTAATATTCAACAGACAAAAGTTCAAAATAAGATTTCATATGCAGAGGCAGTGAAAATGGTTGGAAGAAATGGAGGGAAAAAACAGGAGATTATAACGGAAGAAAAAAAGAAAGAAATGAGAAAAGAAGCAGAGGGAAAAGTTTGGATAGATTTGAAAAAACTTGTAACTTTCATTGCAGGAGTTATTAACGCCACGATGGAGACAAGATCTAAAACTGAAAGAATCCAAATTATTGTAAAAGCAGCAGCAAATCATTTAGACTTGAGCGAGTTATCATGGGAGGAAATCAGACAAAACTTAAGTACTCAGTCAAATCAAGAAGGTGGAGGATCTGGATAAATGGTTTTAATACTGCAATGGAATGCAAGAAGTTTAATAGCTAACGGACAAGAATTAAAAAGATGGGTAGAAGATCAAATAGAAAAACCAGAAATTATATGTATTCAGGAGACATGGTTAAATAAAAAATTAGATTTTAAATTATTATCATACAATATAATTAGAAAAGATAGAGAAAATGGTAAAGGAGGAGGATGTGCAACTTTTATTAAGAATAATTTAAATTATAGAGTTGTCAAAATAGGGAAGGAAGAAGAATTTATAGGAATAGAAATATATACAGATAGTGGAAATTTATATATAGTAAATTATTATAATCCATGTAAGAAATTAGAAATAAATAAAATAAAAATGATGCTAGAAAAAGATTGTAAAAATGTATTGATATGTGGTGATTTTAATGCACCTAATACAGTATGGGGAGGAATAAAAACAGATTTAAATGGTGAGGTATTTGAAGAAATAATGGATGAAATAAATTTGGTATGTTTGAATGATGGAAAAGGAACTAGCATAGATGTTAATACAGGATACATTTCGGCAATAGACATTACGTTGACTTCAAGTGAATTGGCTGGGAAAAGTGAATGGGAGGTTCAGGAAAATTTGATGGGCAGTGATCATTATCCAATTTTGATTAGGATTGTAGGATTTAGGGATTCAAAAACTGAAGTTAGAGAAGAAAGGTGGGTTTTTAGAAAGGCAAATTGGGATAAATTTAAAAGTATATGTGAAAAGAATCAAGATAAAATAAATATGGAAAATAGTGTAGAAATGGTAGAAAAAACTTTTAGAAAAATAATTATTGAAGCAGCAGATAAAACAATTCCAAAAAGTAAAGGGAATATGAAAAAGAAAAATGTGCCTTGGTGGAATGATGAATGTGAAAAAGTAATTAAAGAAAGAAATAAGAGTATGAAAGAATTAAAAAAGAATCATAATTATGAAAATTTTATAAAATAAAAAAAATTGCAAGCAGAGGTAAGAAAAACAATTAAAAAATGCTAAAAGGAAAAGTTGGAGAACTTTTTGTGATAAAATCGGAAGAACAACTCAAGTAAGTAAAGTTTGGGGAATGATTAAGAAAATGAAAGGAATATACAGAGAGAGGAGTTATTCAGCTTTAAAAATAAAAGATGATATAATTGTTAAAAATGAAGTAAAAGCAGAAATTTTAGCTAAGACATTTGTTAAAATAAATAGTAATAATAATTTATCAGAAGATAGAAGGAATAAAAGGGAGGAAACTAGGAAAAAATATGAGGTAGTGAATGAAGAAAGTAGTAAAATGTCAGTATTAGATATTCCTTTTAATATGATTGAGTTAGAAGAAGCTTTAGGGAAAAGTAAAAATACGGCACCAGGTAATGATAAAATTACTAATGGGATGATTAAACATTTAGGGAATAAAATGAGAATGAGGTTGTTGAATTTATATAATAAAGTTTGGATAGAGGGAATAATACCAAAAAATTGAGAAGAAAGAGGCAATAATTATACCTATATTGAAACCAGGAAAAGAATCAACTAATCCGGAAAATTATAGACCAATAGCTCTTACATCGCATATAGGAAAAATTATGTAAAGAATGATTACAGAGAGATTAAATTATTATCTTGAAAGTAAAAAATTGATTACAAAATATCAAAGTGGTTTTAGAAAAGGTAGAAGTACGATGGATCCAATTGTTAATTTAGAAAATGAAATTAGAAATGCGCAGAAAAATAAAGAAAGTTTAGTTGTAGTATTTTTTGATATTGAAAAGGCTTATGATATGGTTTGGAAGGAAGGGTTACTAATAAAATTAAAGAGATTGGGAATAAAAGGAAGAGTTCATAATTGGGTTAATAATTTTTTATTCAGTAGATATATTCAAGTAAAGATAGGAGATAAAGTATCAAAAAGTTATTTAGTAGAAAATGGAACACCTCAAGGCAGTATAATCAGTCCAATATTGTTTACTATTATGATAAATGATGTATATGAAAATATAGGGTATGATTTTGGAAGGGCATTATTTGCGGATGATGGAGCATTGTGGAAAAGGGGAAGAAATATAAAAAATGTGCAAAAGAAATTACAAGAAGAAATATCAAAAGTAGAAAAATGGTCGCATGATTGGGGTTTTAAATTCTCAGTTGATAAAACAAAAAGCTTGGTGTTTACAAAGAAAAGAAATGTGGAAATGAATCTTAAATTATATGGAGAGAACATAGAACAGGTAAAGAGTTTTAAATATTTGAGGGTTATTTTTGACAGTAAGTTAACTTGGAAGGAAAATATAATAAAATTTGAGGAAAGTAATAAAATAGTAATAAATAAGTAATGTAAAAAAGTAATAAATATAATGAGGTGTATAAAAGGTAATGATTGGGGGGCTAGTGCAAAAGCATTAAAGCAAATATATATAACAATGATAAGATCAGTAATAGATTATGGAAGTATTGTATATAGCTCTGCATGTAAAACATTATTAATGAGGATTGAAAGAATACAAAATCAGGCACTGAGAATATGTTGTGGAGCAATAAAAACATCTCCTATAGTATCTTTACAGGTTGAAATGGGAGAAATGCCAATAGGACTAAGATTTAAATACAATTAATTAAATTATTGGGTTAGTATTAAAGGATGTTCAAAGGATGAACATATAATCAAAAACGATATGTATTTATATAGGGAAAATGAAAAATGTGATAGTATGTTAGAAAAAGCAAACAAATTAGCAGAAATTTATAAAATAAATGATATTAGATTTATAAAAAAATATTTATATTCAGTGACTCCTAAATGGATTTTTCCTAGGTGTTATATTGACTTTTATATTAAAAATATGATAGATATAAATAAGGGAAAAGGAAATTGGGATAATATTATAAATAATAGATTAAATAGTATACATAAAAACTATATACCAATATATACAGATGGATCAAAAGAGTCTGAAAGTGGGAGAACAGGTTTTTCTTTTTATATTCCTGAGGTAGGAAAAGGGAAAAAAAATAAGAACACCAGATGGAATATCAGTTTTTACAGTTGAAATGTTGGCAATTTATTTTATTTTAGATTGGATTGATCAAAATAGAGTTAAAAAAAGTATAATATGTACAGATTCATTATCAGTTTTGTTAACAATTAACTCAAGAACAAATGAAAACAGAGTTGATATTATTATAGAAATATTTGAATGCCTATTTAGATTAAATAAATTAGGAATTGAAATAAGATTCATGTGGGTTCCAGCGCACAGAGGGGTAGGAGGAAATGAAATGGCAGATTATTACGCAAAACAAGCGATAAAGTTGGAAACAGGAATAGAGATTCCTTTTAGTAGAAAAGAAGTGAAGTCTATAATTAAGGTAAAAATTATGAATGAATGGCAGGAAAAGTGGATAAAAGAAAAAAAGGGAAGACATTTATTTAATATACAGAAATAAGTAGGTAAAATGAAGATAGAGGAGTTTAATAATAGAGAGCAAACAATAATATCAAGACTAAGGATAGGACATTCGGGATTAAATAGCACTTTGTATATTATGGGAAAACATCAAACAGGTTTCTGTGAGTGTGGGAAAGAAAGGGAAACTGTAGAGCATGTACTGTGTTTTTGTAGTAAGTATAAAGTAATTAGAGAAATATTAAAAGATAAGTTAAAAATTAAAGGATATGGAGATTGGAATTTAAAAACTGTATTGAATGGAAATAATAAAATTTATAAATTAGTGTTAGAGTTTCTTAGGAAAAGTAAGTTAGTTAATAGAATTTAGTTTTTTTTTTACTCCTCACTTCGACTCACACTCCTGCACAGTAGGTGGCGGTAATGCACCTTAAGTTGGATGCCACCCCCCATTTAAACAAAAAGAAGAAGAAGACCTATTTGGTGCCGGGGTCACCACCTCAGCAGGTGCTGCTGCACCGGGAGACGTGCAGGTGGAGAGATGCATGGTAAGTAACATTAGCCTGGGGCTGGCTACGCTACATTTATAGACATGTCCAAAACAAAGTAGAAAACGTTTTTACAGTGAATGTGATGTTACCTAAATAACTGGATATCTGTGACGACATATTAGCCCAGAGTTGAAGGGCTGTAACTGTTGTGGTTGATTTGGTTTAAATATGCCGAATTGTGATATTATGGGTTATCAGTGCTTTAAGTGGGCCGGTACGCACCGGTACTCACTTCTTAAAATAGCTGTCTACTACTTCTAGCGTTCACAGCGTACAGGTACGATCATTGGTGCTTCTGTTGTCATCCTTTTGCGAGCTCAACCTGCAGAAAGACAGAAGCTTGTCTGTACTGCGCTGCATCGCACACCTGTGGTGGATTCAAGAAACGTTCGAAATGTATGGTGAGTTCAATAACATAGGATATTTAAAACCTATAACAAAAAACATAGAAAATAATACCACAAGCCAAAAACTTCTGTTTAATGGCAGTTAGCAAGCAACGTTCGATGCATACTAAACATGCCCTACTTATGTTTTAAAAGTACTGAAAAAAACAATATTCTGTATTAATTTATTCTGTATTAATTTAAAATAAAAATGATGGAGTGGCCATTTTAGTCCCAAATCCTCAGGTTCTGGTGAAGGGGTTGTAATGACAAACATGACAGGTAGGACCTTTCAGAGGAACTGCAGCCCCACATGCTTGGGAGGGTGCCACTAATCGTTAGGGGGGTTGTAATTGTATTTGAAGCAGAAAGCAGCAGCAGCTTTTTGGGCCGTGAGTGAAAATGAGGTCGGTCAGGAAGAGTTTGTTACCTCTGCCAGTTAATGTTATCGCTTCTCGGCCTTTTGGCTAAGATCAAGTGTAGTATCTGTTCTTATCAGTTTAATATCTGATACGTTCCCTATATGGGGACCATATATTAAATTGATTTTTGGAGCAGGGAGATGGAATAGGGGCTTGCTCCATCCACTCCACGCATCGATCTGGTATTGCAGTATCTCTAGGAGCGGTGCACCACAATCATACTTGTAAAAAGGAAATTTCATAACAGTTAAATGGCCTTTTGGCTAAGCAGACAATGGTTTCCTTGGTGTGGTGTGCCTACCTTGTGGCCTTGCTGTTATCCCCCAGGTGGAGGCGGTAAAAGGGGAGGGGTGTGTAACGTCCTTCCAATTGGAAACATCAGGAACCCAGTCTTCCCACCATGCCGACTCACCAAATGAGGTCTTGTTTTTTTTTGGGGGGGGGAATAGCTCGGCAATCAACACCAAAGGACGGTATGCCAAAGGGACATGGCCAACCCCCAGATTCCTGAAGGGGACTGGAGCGCAGTCCCTTCCTCGCCCACCATGTGAGTTGAAGGAAGAGCTCCATTCACAAGACATTGCCTGGACTTAAATTGTATGACCCTGTTTGGCATTAACAGCATATTCATGGCTCTCACCTTCTCAACTATCAATGTTAAAAGTGTGAAGTCTGGATTAAGAGCCCAGAGTTTTTTAACCTTTGCCATCTCTATAAAGTCTGACGTGCTTTTAATTCAGGAATGTGCGATACCCTTTTTAAATAAATACACCCAGTGGCAGGACATGTGGCCACATCCATCAATTTGGAGTGGATCCAATGAGAATAAAAATGATGGAGTGGCCATTTTAGTCCCAAATCCTCAGGTTCTGGTGAAGGGGTTGTAATGACAAACATGACAGGTAGGACCTTTCAGAGGAACTGCAGCCCCACATGCTTGGGAGGGTGCCACTAATCGTTAGGGGGGTTGTAATTGTATTTGAAGCAGAAAGCAGCAGCAGCTTTTTGGGCCGTGAGTGAAAATGAGGTCGGTCAGGAAGAGTTTGTTACCTCTGCCAGTTAATGTTATCGCTTCTCGGCCTTTTGGCTAAGATCAAGTGTAGTATCTGTTCTTATCAGTTTAATATCTGATACGTTCCCTATATGGGGACCATATATTAAATTGATTTTTGGAGCAGGGAGATGGAATAGGGGCTTGCTCCATCCACTCCACGCATCGACCTGGTATTGCAGTATCTCTGGGAACGGTGCACCACAACCATACTTGTTAAATGAAAATTTCATAACAGTTAAATGGCCTTTCGGCTAAGATGACAATGGTTTCCTTGGTGTGGTGTGCCTACCTTGTGGCCTTGCAGTTATCTCCCAGGTGGAGGCGGTAAAAGGGTAGGGGTGTGTAACGTCCTTCCAATTGGATACATCAGAAACCCAGTCTTCCCACCATGCCGACTCACCAAATGAGGTCTTGTTTTTTTTTGGGGGGGGGAATAGCTCGGCAATCAACACCAAAGGACGGTATGCCAAAGGGACATGGCCAACCCCCAGATTCCTGAAGGGGACTGGAGCGCAGTCCCTTCCTCGCCCACCATGTGAGTTGAAGGAAGAGCTCCATTCACAAGACATTGCCTGGACTTAAATTGTATGACCCTGTTTGGCATTAACAGCATATTCATGGCTCTCACCTTCTCAACTATCAATGTTAAAAGTGTGAAGTCTGGAATAAGAGCCCAGAGTGTTTTAAGCTTTGCCATCTCTATAAAGTCTGACGTGCTTTTAATTCAGGAATGTGCGATACCCTTTTTAAATAAATACACCCAGTGGCAGGACATGTGGCCACATCCATCAATTTGGAGTGGATCCAATGAGAATAAAAATGATGGAGTGGCCATTTTAGTCCCAAATCCTCAGGTTCTGGTGAAGGGGTTGTAATGACAAACATGACAGGTAGGACCTTTCAGAGGAACTGCAGCCCCACATGCTTGGGAGGGTGCCACTAATCGTTAGGGGGGTTGTAATTGTATTTGAAGCAGAAAGCAGCAGCAGCTTTTTGGGCCGTGAGTGAAAATGAGGTCGGTCAGGAAGAGTTTGTTACCTCTGCCAGTTAATGTTATCGCTTCTCGGCCTTTTGGCTAAGATCAAGTGTAGTATCTGTTCTTATCAGTTTAATATCTGATACGTTCCCTATATGGGGACCATATATTAAATTGATTTTTGGAGCAGGGAGATGGAATAGGGGCTTGCTCCATCCACTCCACGCATCGACCTGGTATTGCAGTATCTCTGGGAACGGTGCACCACAACCATACTTGTTAAATGAAAATTTCATAACAGTTAAATGGCCTTTTGGCTAAGCAGACAATGGTTTCCTTGGTGTGGTGTGCCTACCTTGTGGCCTTGCTGTTATCCCCCAGGTGGAGGCGGTAAAAGGGGAGGGGTGTGTAACGTCCTTCCAATTGGAAACATCAGGAACCCAGTCTTCCCACCATGCCGACTCACCAAATGAGGTCTTGTTTTTTTTGGGGGGGGAATAGCTCGGCAATCAACACCAAAGGACGGTATGCCAAAGGGACATGGCCAACCCCCAGATTCCTGAAGGGGACTGGAGCGCAGTCCCTTCCTCGCCCACCATGTGAGTTGAAGGAAGAGCTCCATTCACAAGACATTGCCTGGACTTAAATTGTATGACCCTGTTTGGCATTAACAGCATATTCATGGCTCTCACCTTCTCAACTATCAATGTTAAAAGTGTGAAGTCTGGAATAAGAGCCCAGAGTGTTTTAAGCTTTGCCATCTCTATAAAGTCTGACGTGCTTTTAATTCAGGAATGTGCGATACCCTTTTTAAATAAATACACCCAGTGGCAGGACATGTGGCCACATCCATCAATTTGGAGTGGATCCAATGAGAATAAAAATGATGGAGTGGCCATTTTAGTCCCAAATCCTCAGGTTCTGGTGAAGGGGTTGTAATGACAAACATGACAGGTAGGACCTTTCAGAGGAACTGCAGCCCCACATGCTTGGGAGGGTGCCACTAATCGTTAGGGGGGTTGTAATTGTATTTGAAGCAGAAAGCAGCAGCAGCTTTTTGGGCCGTGAGTGAAAATGAGGTCGGTCAGGAAGAGTTTGTTACCTCTGCCAGTTAATGTTATCGCTTCTCGGCCTTTTGGCTAAGATCAAGTGTAGTATCTGTTCTTATCAGTTTAATATCTGATACGTTCCCTATATGGGGACCATATATTAAATTGATTTTTGGAGCAGGGAGATGGAATAGGGGCTTGCTCCATCCACTCCACGCATCGACCTGGTATTGCAGTATCTCTGGGAACGGTGCACCACAACCATACTTGTTAAATGAAAATTTCATAACAGTTAAATGGCCTTTCGGCTAAGATGACAATGGTTTCCTTGGTGTGGTGTGCCTACCTTGTGGCCTTGCAGTTATCTCCCAGGTGGAGGCGGTAAAAGGGTAGGGGTGTGTAACGTCCTTCCAATTGGAAACATCCGGAACCCAGTCTTCCCACCAGGCCGACTCACCAAATGAGGTCTTGTTTTTTTTGGGGGGGGGGAATAGCTCGGCAATCAACACCAAAGGACGGTATGCCAAAGGGACATGGCCAACCCCCAGATTCCTGAAGGGGACTGGAGCGCAGTCCCTTCCTCGCCCACCATGTGAGTTGAAGGAAGAGCTCCATTCACAAGACATTGCCTGGACTTAAATTGTATGACCCTGTTTGGCATTAACAGCATATTCATGGCTCTCACCTTCTCAACTATCAATGTTAAAAGTGTGAAGTCTGGAATAAGAGCCCAGAGTGTTTTAAGCTTTGCCATCTCTATAAAGTCTGACGTGCTTTTAATTCAGGAATGTGCGATACCCTTTTTAAATAAATACACCCAGTGGCAGGACATGTGGCCACATCCATCAATTTGGAGTGGATCCAATGAGAATAAAAATGATGGAGTGGCCATTTTAGTCCCAAATCCTCAGGTTCTGGTGAAGGGGTTGTAATGACAAACATGACAGGTAGGACCTTTCAGAGGAACTGCAGCCCCACATGCTTGGGAGGGTGCCACTAATCGTTAGGGGGGTTGTAATTGTATTTGAAGCAGAAAGCAGCAGCAGCTTTTTGGGCCGTGAGTGAAAATGAGGTCGGTCAGGAAGAGTTTGTTACCTCTGCCAGTTAATGTTATCGCTTCTCGGCCTTTTGGCTAAGATCAAGTGTAGTATCTGTTCTTATCAGTTTAATATCTGATACGTTCCCTATATGGGGACCATATATTAAATTGATTTTTGGAGCAGGGAGATGGAATAGGGGCTTGCTCCATCCACTCCACGCATCGACCTGGTATTGCAGTATCTCTAGGAACGGTGCACCACAATCATACTTGTTAAATGAAAATTTCATAACAGTTAAATGGCCTTTTGGCTAAGCAGACAATGGTTTCCTTGGTGTGGTGTGCCTACCTTGTGGCCTTGCTGTTATCCCCCAGGTGGAGGCGGTAAAAGGGGAGGGGTGTGTAACGTCCTTCCAATTGGAAACATCAGGAACCCAGTCTTCCCACCATGCCGACTCACCAAATGAGGTCTTGTTTTTTTTGGGGGGGGGGGAATAGCTCGGCAATCAACACCAAAGGACGGTATGCCAAAGGGACATGGCCAACCCCCAGATTCCTGAAGGGGACTGGAGCGCAGTCCCTTCCTCGCCCACCATGTGAGTTGAAGGAAGAGCTCCATTCACAAGACATTGCCTGGACTTAAATTGTATGACCCTGTTTGGCATTAACAGCATATTCATGGCTCTCACCTTCTCAACTATCAATGTTAAAAGTGTGAAGTCTGGAATAAGAGCCCAGAGTGTTTTAAGCTTTGCCATCTCTATAAAGTCTGACGTGCTTTTAATTCAGGAATGTGCGATACCCTTTTTAAATAAATACACCCAGTGGCAGGACATGTGGCCACATCCATCAATTTGGAGTGGATCCAATGAGAATAAAAATGATGGAGTGGCCATTTTAGTCCCAAATCCTCAGGTTCTGGTGAAGGGGTTGTAATGACAAACATGACAGGTAGGACCTTTCAGAGGAACTGCAGCCCCACATGCTTGGGAGGGTGCCACTAATCGTTAGGGGGGTTGTAATTGTATTTGAAGCAGAAAGCAGCAGCAGCTTTTTGGGCCGTGAGTGAAAATGAGGTCGGTCAGGAAGAGTTTGTTACCTCTGCCAGTTAATGTTATCGCTTCTCGGCCTTTTGGCTAAGATCAAGTGTAGTATCTGTTCTTATCAGTTTAATATCTGATACGTTCCCTATATGGGGACCATATATTAAATTGATTTTTGGAGCAGGGAGATGGAATAGGGGCTTGCTCCATCCACTCCACGCATCGACCTGGTATTGCAGTATCTCTAGGAACGGTGCACCACAATCATACTTGTTAAATGAAAATTTCATAACAGTTAAATGGCCTTTTGGCTAAGCAGACAATGGTTTCCTTGGTGTGGTGTGCCTACCTTGTGGCCTTGCTGTTATCCCCCAGGTGGAGGCGGTAAAAGGGGAGGGGTGTGTAACGTCCTTCCAATTGGAAACATCAGGAACCCAGTCTTCCCACCATGCCGACTCACCAAATGAGGTCTTGTTTTTTTTGGGGGGGGGGGAATAGCTCGGCAATCAACACCAAAGGACGGTATGCCAAAGGGACATGGCCAACCCCCAGATTCCTGAAGGGGACTGGAGCGCAGTCCCTTCCTCGCCCACCATGTGAGTTGAAGGAAGAGCTCCATTCACAAGACATTGCCTGGACTTAAATTGTATGACCCTGTTTGGCATTAACAGCATATTCATGGCTCTCACCTTCTCAACTATCAATGTTAAAAGTGTGAAGTCTGGAATAAGAGCCCAGAGTGTTTTAAGCTTTGCCATCTCTATAAAGTCTGACGTGCTTTTAATTCAGGAATGTGCGATACCCTTTTTAAATAAATACACCCAGTGGCAGGACATGTGGCCACATCCATCAATTTGGAGTGGATCCAATGAGAATAAAAATGATGGAGTGGCCATTTTAGTCCCAAATCCTCAGGTTCTGGTGAAGGGGTTGTAATGACAAACATGACAGGTAGGACCTTTCAGAGGAACTGCAGCCCCACATGCTTGGGAGGGTGCCACTAATCGTTAGGGGGGTTGTAATTGTATTTGAAGCAGAAAGCAGCAGCAGCTTTTTGGGCCGTGAGTGAAAATGAGGTCGGTCAGGAAGAGTTTGTTACCTCTGCCAGTTAATGTTATCGCTTCTCGGCCTTTTGGCTAAGATCAAGTGTAGTATCTGTTCTTATCAGTTTAATATCTGATACGTTCCCTATATGGGGACCATATATTAAATTGATTTTTGGAGCAGGGAGATGGAATAGGGGCTTGCTCCATCCACTCCACGCATCGACCTGGTATTGCAGTATCTCTAGGAACGGTGCACCACAATCATACTTGTTAAATGAAAATTTCATAACAGTTAAATGCCCTTTTGGCTAAGCAGACAATGGTTTCCTTGGTGTGGTGTGCCTACCTTGTGGCCTTGCTGTTATCCCCCAGGTGGAGGCGGTAAAAGGGGAGGGGTGTGTAACGTCCTTCCAATTGGAAACATCAGGAACCCAGTCTTCCCACCATGCCGACTCACCAAATGAGGTCTTGTTTTTTTTGGGGGGAGGGGGAATAGCTCGGCAATCAACACCAAAGGACGGTATGCCAAAGGGACATGGCCAACCCCCAGATTCCTGAAGGGGACTGGAGCGCAGTCCCTTCCTCGCCCACCATGTGAGTTGAAGGAAGAGCTCCATTCACAAGACATTGCCTGGACTTAAATTGTATGACCCTGTTTGGCATTAACAGCATATTCATGGCTCTCACCTTCTCAACTATCAATGTTAAAAGTGTGAAGTCTGGAATAAGAGCCCAGAGTGTTTTAAGCTTTGCCATCTCTATAAAGTCTGACGTGCTTTTAATTCAGGAATGTGCGATACCCTTTTTAAATAAATACACCCAGTGGCAGGACATGTGGCCACATCCATCAATTTGGAGTGGATCCAATGAGAATAAAAATGATGGAGTGGCCATTTTAGTCCCAAATCCTCAGGTTCTGGTGAAGGGGTTGTAATGACAAACATGACAGGTAGGACCTTTCAGAGGAACTGCAGCCCCACATGCTTGGGAGGGTGCCACTAATCGTTAGGGGGGTTGTAATTGTATTTGAAGCAGAAAGCAGCAGCAGCTTTTTGGGCCGTGAGTGAAAATGAGGTCGGTCAGGAAGAGTTTGTTACCTCTGCCAGTTAATGTTATCGCTTCTCGGCCTTTTGGCTAAGATCAAGTGTAGTATCTGTTCTTATCAGTTTAATATCTGATACGTTCCCTATATGGGGACCATATATTAAATTGATTTTTGGAGCAGGGAGATGGAATAGGGGCTTGCTCCATCCACTCCACGCATCGACCTGGTATTGCAGTATCTCTGGGAACGGTGCACCACAACCATACTTGTTAAATGAAAATTTCATAACAGTTAAATGGCCTTTCGGCTAAAATGACAATGGTTTCCTTGGTGTGGTGTGCCTACCTTGTGGCCTTGCTGTTATCCCCCAGGTGGAGGCGGTAAAAGGGGAGGGGTGTGTAACGTCCTTCCAATTGGAAACATCAGGAACCCAGTCTTCCCACCATGCCGACTCACCAAATGAGGTCTTGTTTTTTTTGGGGGGGGGGAATAGCTCGGCAATCAACACCAAAGGACGGTATGCCAAAGGGACATGGCCAACCCCCAGATTCCTGAAGGGGACTGGAGCGCAGTCCCTTCCTCGCCCACCATGTGAGTTGAAGGAAGAGCTCCATTCACAAGACATTGCCTGGACTTAAATTGTATGACCCTGTTTGGCATTAACAGCATATTCATGGCTCTCACCTTCTCAACTATCAATGTTAAAAGTGTGAAGTCTGGAATAAGAGCCCAGAGTGTTTTAAGCTTTGCCATCTCTATAAAGTCTGACGTGCTTTTAATTCAGGAATGTGCGATACCCTTTTTAAATAAATACACCCAGTGGCAGGACATGTGGCCACATCCATCAATTTGGAGTGGATCCAATGAGAATAAAAATGATGGAGTGGCCATTTTAGTCCCAAATCCTCAGGTTCTGGTGAAGGGGTTGTAATGACAAACATGACAGGTAGGACCTTTCAGAGGAACTGCAGCCCCACATGCTTGGGAGGGTGCCACTAATCGTTAGGGGGGTTGTAATTGTATTTGAAGCAGAAAGCAGCAGCAGCTTTTTGGGCCGTGAGTGAAAATGAGGTCGGTCAGGAAGAGTTTGTTACCTCTGCCAGTTAATGTTATCGCTTCTCGGCCTTTTGGCTAAGATCAAGTGTAGTATCTGTTCTTATCAGTTTAATATCTGATACGTTCCCTATATGGGGACCATATATTAAATTGATTTTTGGAGCAGGGAGATGGAATAGGGGCTTGCTCCATCCACTCCACGCATCGACCTGGTATTGCAGTATCTCTGGGAACGGTGCACCACAACCATACTTGTTAAATGAAAATTTCATAACAGTTAAATGGCCTTTTGGCTAAGCAGACAATGGTTTCCTTGGTGTGGTGTGCCTACCTTGTGGCCTTGCTGTTATCCCCCAGGTGGAGGCGGTAAAAGGGGAGGGGTGTGTAACGTCCTTCCAATTGGAAACATCAGGAACCCAGTCTTCCCACCATGCCGACTCACCAAATGAGGTCTTGTTTTTTTTGGGGGGGGGAATAGCTCGGCAATCAACACCAAAGGACGGTATGCCAAAGGGACATGGCCAACCCCCAGATTCCTGAAGGGGACTGGAGCGCAGTCCCTTCCTCGCCCACCATGTGAGTTGAAGGAAGAGCTCCATTCACAAGACATTGCCTGGACTTAAATTGTATGACCCTGTTTGGCATTAACAGCATATTCATGGCTCTCACCTTCTCAACTATCAATGTTAAAAGTGTGAAGTCTGGAATAAGAGCCCAGAGTGTTTTAAGCTTTGCCATCTCTATAAAGTCTGACGTGCTTTTAATTCAGGAATGTGCGATACCCTTTTTAAATAAATACACCCAGTGGCAGGACATGTGGCCACATCCATCAATTTGGAGTGGATCCAATGAGAATAAAAATGATGGAGTGGCCATTTTAGTCCCAAATCCTCAGGTTCTGGTGAAGGGGTTGTAATGACAAACATGACAGGTAGGACCTTTCAGAGGAACTGCAGCCCCACATGCTTGGGAGGGTGCCACTAATCGTTAGGGGGGTTGTAATTGTATTTGAAGCAGAAAGCAGCAGCAGCTTTTTGGGCCGTGAGTGAAAATGAGGTCGGTCAGGAAGAGTTTGTTACCTCTGCCAGTTAATGTTATCGCTTCTCGGCCTTTTGGCTAAGATCAAGTGTAGTATCTGTTCTTATCAGTTTAATATCTGATACGTTCCCTATATGGGGACCATATATTAAATTGATTTTTGGAGCAGGGAGATGGAATAGGGGCTTGCTCCATCCACTCCACGCATCGACCTGGTATTGCAGTATCTCTGGGAACGGTGCACCACAACCATACTTGTTAAATGAAAATTTCATAACAGTTAAATGGCCTTTCGGCTAAAATGACAATGGTTTCCTTGGTGTGGTGTGCCTACCTTGTGGCCTTGCTGTTATCCCCCAGGTGGAGGCGGTAAAAGGGGAGGGGTGTGTAACGTCCTTCCAATTGGAAACATCAGGAACCCAGTCTTCCCACCATGCCGACTCACCAAATGAGGTCTTGTTTTTTTTGGGGGGGGGGGAATAGCTCGGCAATCAACACCAAAGGACGGTATGCCAAAGGGACATGGCCAACCCCCAGATTCCTGAAGGGGACTGGAGCGCAGTCCCTTCCTCGCCCACCATGTGAGTTGAAGGAAGAGCTCCATTCACAAGACATTGCCTGGACTTAAATTGTATGACCCTGTTTGGCATTAACAGCATATTCATGGCTCTCACCTTCTCAACTATCAATGTTAAAAGTGTGAAGTCTGGAATAAGAGCCCAGAGTGTTTTAAGCTTTGCCATCTCTATAAAGTCTGACGTGCTTTTAATTCAGGAATGTGCGATACCCTTTTTAAATAAATACACCCAGTGGCAGGACATGTGGCCACATCCATCAATTTGGAGTGGATCCAATGAGAATAAAAATGATGGAGTGGCCATTTTAGTCCCAAATCCTCAGGTTCTGGTGAAGGGGTTGTAATGACAAACATGACAGGTAGGACCTTTCAGAGGAACTGCAGCCCCACATGCTTGGGAGGGTGCCACTAATCGTTAGGGGGGTTGTAATTGTATTTGAAGCAGAAAGCAGCAGCAGCTTTTTGGGCCGTGAGTGAAAATGAGGTCGGTCAGGAAGAGTTTGTTACCTCTGCCAGTTAATGTTATCGCTTCTCGGCCTTTTGGCTAAGATCAAGTGTAGTATCTGTTCTTATCAGTTTAATATCTGATACGTTCCCTATATGGGGACCATATATTAAATTGATTTTTGGAGCAGGGAGATGGAATAGGGGCTTGCTCCATCCACTCCACGCATCGACCTGGTATTGCAGTATCTCTGGGAACGGTGCACCACAACCATACTTGTTAAATGAAAATTTCATAACAGTTAAATGGCCTTTCGGCTAAAATGACAATGGTTTCCTTGGTGTGGTGTGCCTACCTTGTGGCCTTGCTGTTATCCCCCAGGTGGAGGCGGTAAAAGGGGAGGGGTGTGTAACGTCCTTCCAATTGGAAACATCAGGAACCCAGTCTTCCCACCATGCCGACTCACCAAATGAGGTCTTGTTTTTTTTGGGGGGGGGAATAGCTCGGCAATCAACACCAAAGGACGGTATGCCAAAGGGACATGGCCAACCCCCAGATTCCTGAAGGGGACTGGAGCGCAGTCCCTTCCTCGCCCACCATGTGAGTTGAAGGAAGAGCTCCATTCACAAGACATTGCCTGGACTTAAATTGTATGACCCTGTTTGGCATTAACAGCATATTCATGGCTCTCACCTTCTCAACTATCAATGTTAAAAGTGTGAAGTCTGGAATAAGAGCCCAGAGTGTTTTAAGCTTTGCCATCTCTATAAAGTCTGACGTGCTTTTAATTCAGGAATGTGCGATACCCTTTTTAAATAAATACACCCAGTGGCAGGACATGTGGCCACATCCATCAATTTGGAGTGGATCCAATGAGAATAAAAATGATGGAGTGGCCATTTTAGTCCCAAATCCTCAGGTTCTGGTGAAGGGGTTGTAATGACAAACATGACAGGTAGGACCTTTCAGAGGAACTGCAGCCCCACATGCTTGGGAGGGTGCCACTAATCGTTAGGGGGGTTGTAATTGTATTTGAAGCAGAAAGCAGCAGCAGCTTTTTGGGCCGTGAGTGAAAATGAGGTCGGTCAGGAAGAGTTTGTTACCTCTGCCAGTTAATGTTATCGCTTCTCGGCCTTTTGGCTAAGATCAAGTGTAGTATCTGTTCTTATCAGTTTAATATCTGATACGTTCCCTATATGGGGACCATATATTAAATTGATTTTTGGAGCAGGGAGATGGAATAGGGGCTTGCTCCATCCACTCCACGCATCGACCTGGTATTGCAGTATCTCTGGGAACGGTGCACCACAACCATACTTGTTAAATGAAAATTTCATAACAGTTAAATGGCCTTTCGGCTAAAATGACAATGGTTTCCTTGGTGTGGTGTGCCTACCTTGTGGCCTTGCTGTTATCCCCCAGGTGGAGGCGGTAAAAGGGGAGGGGTGTGTAACGTCCTTCCAATTGGAAACATCAGGAACCCAGTCTTCCCACCATGCCGACTCACCAAATGAGGTCTTGTTTTTTTTGGGGGGGGGGGAATAGCTCGGCAATCAACACCAAAGGACGGTATGCCAAAGGGACATGGCCAACCCCCAGATTCCTGAAGGGGACTGGAGCGCAGTCCCTTCCTCGCCCACCATGTGAGTTGAAGGAAGAGCTCCATTCACAAGACATTGCCTGGACTTAAATTGTATGACCCTGTTTGGCATTAACAGCATATTCATGGCTCTCACCTTCTCAACTATCAATGTTAAAAGTGTGAAGTCTGGAATAAGAGCCCAGAGTGTTTTAAGCTTTGCCATCTCTATAAAGTCTGACGTGCTTTTAATTCAGGAATGTGCGATACCCTTTTTAAATAAATACACCCAGTGGCAGGACATGTGGCCACATCCATCAATTTGGAGTGGATCCAATGAGAATAAAAATGATGGAGTGGCCATTTTAGTCCCAAATCCTCAGGTTCTGGTGAAGGGGTTGTAATGACAAACATGACAGGTAGGACCTTTCAGAGGAACTGCAGCCCCACATGCTTGGGAGGGTGCCACTAATCGTTAGGGGGGTTGTAATTGTATTTGAAGCAGAAAGCAGCAGCAGCTTTTTGGGCCGTGAGTGAAAATGAGGTCGGTCAGGAAGAGTTTGTTACCTCTGCCAGTTAATGTTATCGCTTCTCGGCCTTTTGGCTAAGATCAAGTGTAGTATCTGTTCTTATCAGTTTAATATCTGATACGTTCCCTATATGGGGACCATATATTAAATTGATTTTTGGAGCAGGGAGATGGAATAGGGGCTTGCTCCATCCACTCCACGCATCGACCTGGTATTGCAGTATCTCTGGGAACGGTGCACCACAACCATACTTGTTAAATGAAAATTTCATAACAGTTAAATGGCCTTTCGGCTAAAATGACAATGGTTTCCTTGGTGTGGTGTGCCTACCTTGTGGCCTTGCTGTTATCCCCCAGGTGGAGGCGGTAAAAGGGGAGGGGTGTGTAACGTCCTTCCAATTGGAAACATCAGGAACCCAGTCTTCCCACCATGCCGACTCACCAAATGAGGTCTTGTTTTTTTTGGGGGGGGGGGGAATAGCTCGGCAATCAACACCAAAGGACGGTATGCCAAAGGGACATGGCCAACCCCCAGATTCCTGAAGGGGACTGGAGCGCAGTCCCTTCCTCGCCCACCATGTGAGTTGAAGGAAGAGCTCCATTCACAAGACATTGCCTGGACTTAAATTGTATGACCCTGTTTGGCATTAACAGCATATTCATGGCTCTCACCTTCTCAACTATCAATGTTAAAAGTGTGAAGTCTGGAATAAGAGCCCAGAGTGTTTTAAGCTTTGCCATCTCTATAAAGTCTGACGTGCTTTTAATTCAGGAATGTGCGATACCCTTTTTAAATAAATACACCCAGTGGCAGGACATGTGGCCACATCCATCAATTTGGAGTGGATCCAATGAGAATAAAAATGATGGAGTGGCCATTTTAGTCCCAAATCCTCAGGTTCTGGTGAAGGGGTTGTAATGACAAACATGACAGGTAGGACCTTTCAGAGGAACTGCAGCCCCACATGCTTGGGAGGGTGCCACTAATCGTTAGGGGGGTTGTAATTGTATTTGAAGCAGAAAGCAGCAGCAGCTTTTTGGGCCGTGAGTGAAAATGAGGTCGGTCAGGAAGAGTTTGTTACCTCTGCCAGTTAATGTTATCGCTTCTCGGCCTTTTGGCTAAGATCAAGTGTAGTATCTGTTCTTATCAGTTTAATATCTGATACGTTCCCTATATGGGGACCATATATTAAATTGATTTTTGGAGCAGGGAGATGGAATAGGGGCTTGCTCCATCCACTCCACGCATCGACCTGGTATTGCAGTATCTCTGGGAACGGTGCACCACAACCATACTTGTTAAATGAAAATTTCATAACAGTTAAATGGCCTTTCGGCTAAAATGACAATGGTTTCCTTGGTGTGGTGTGCCTACCTTGTGGCCTTGCTGTTATCCCCCAGGTGGAGGCGGTAAAAGGGGAGGGGTGTGTAACGTCCTTCCAATTGGAAACATCAGGAACCCAGTCTTCCCACCATGCCGACTCACCAAATGAGGTCTTGTTTTTTTTGGGGGGGGGGGAATAGCTCGGCAATCAACACCAAAGGACGGTATGCCAAAGGGACATGGCCAACCCCCAGATTCCTGAAGGGGACTGGAGCGCAGTCCCTTCCTCGCCCACCATGTGAGTTGAAGGAAGAGCTCCATTCACAAGACATTGCCTGGACTTAAATTGTATGACCCTGTTTGGCATTAACAGCATATTCATGGCTCTCACCTTCTCAACTATCAATGTTAAAAGTGTGAAGTCTGGAATAAGAGCCCAGAGTGTTTTAAGCTTTGCCATCTCTATAAAGTCTGACGTGCTTTTAATTCAGGAATGTGCGATACCCTTTTTAAATAAATACACCCAGTGGCAGGACATGTGGCCACATCCATCAATTTGGAGTGGATCCAATGAGAATAAAAATGATGGAGTGGCCATTTTAGTCCCAAATCCTCAGGTTCTGGTGAAGGGGTTGTAATGACAAACATGACAGGTAGGACCTTTCAGAGGAACTGCAGCCCCACATGCTTGGGAGGGTGCCACTAATCGTTAGGGGGGTTGTAATTGTATTTGAAGCAGAAAGCAGCAGCAGCTTTTTGGGCCGTGAGTGAAAATGAGGTCGGTCAGGAAGAGTTTGTTACCTCTGCCAGTTAATGTTATCGCTTCTCGGCCTTTTGGCTAAGATCAAGTGTAGTATCTGTTCTTATCAGTTTAATATCTGATACGTTCCCTATATGGGGACCATATATTAAATTGATTTTTGGAGCAGGGAGATGGAATAGGGGCTTGCTCCATCCACTCCACGCATCGACCTGGTATTGCAGTATCTCTGGGAACGGTGCACCACAACCATACTTGTTAAATGAAAATTTCATAACAGTTAAATGGCCTTTCGGCTAAAATGACAATGGTTTCCTTGGTGTGGTGTGCCTACCTTGTGGCCTTGCTGTTATCCCCCAGGTGGAGGCGGTAAAAGGGGAGGGGTGTGTAACGTCCTTCCAATTGGAAACATCAGGAACCCAGTCTTCCCACCATGCCGACTCACCAAATGAGGTCTTGTTTTTTTTGGGGGGGGGGGATAGCTCGGCAATCAACACCAAAGGACGGTATGCCAAAGGGACATGGCCAACCCCCAGATTCCTGAAGGGGACTGGAGCGCAGTCCCTTCCTCGCCCACCATGTGAGTTGAAGGAAGAGCTCCATTCACAAGACATTGCCTGGACTTAAATTGTATGACCCTGTTTGGCATTAACAGCATATTCATGGCTCTCACCTTCTCAACTATCAATGTTAAAAGTGTGAAGTCTGGAATAAGAGCCCAGAGTGTTTTAAGCTTTGCCATCTCTATAAAGTCTGACGTGCTTTTAATTCAGGAATGTGCGATACCCTTTTTAAATAAATACACCCAGTGGCAGGACATGTGGCCACATCCATCAATTTGGAGTGGATCCAATGAGAATAAAAATGATGGAGTGGCCATTTTAGTCCCAAATCCTCAGGTTCTGGTGAAGGGGTTGTAATGACAAACATGACAGGTAGGACCTTTCAGAGGAACTGCAGCCCCACATGCTTGGGAGGGTGCCACTAATCGTTAGGGGGGTTGTAATTGTATTTGAAGCAGAAAGCAGCAGCAGCTTTTTGGGCCGTGAGTGAAAATGAGGTCGGTCAGGAAGAGTTTGTTACCTCTGCCAGTTAATGTTATCGCTTCTCGGCCTTTTGGCTAAGATCAAGTGTAGTATCTGTTCTTATCAGTTTAATATCTGATACGTTCCCTATATGGGGACCATATATTAAATTGATTTTTGGAGCAGGGAGATGGAATAGGGGCTTGCTCCATCCACTCCACGCATCGACCTGGTATTGCAGTATCTCTGGGAACGGTGCACCACAACCATACTTGTTAAATGAAAATTTCATAACAGTTAAATGGCCTTTCGGCTAAAATGACAATGGTTTCCTTGGTGTGGTGTGCCTACCTTGTGGCCTTGCTGTTATCCCCCAGGTGGAGGCGGTAAAAGGGGAGGGGTGTGTAACGTCCTTCCAATTGGAAACATCAGGAACCCAGTCTTCCCACCATGCCGACTCACCAAATGAGGTCTTGTTTTTTTTGGGGGGGGGGAATAGCTCGGCAATCAACACCAAAGGACGGTATGCCAAAGGGACATGGCCAACCCCCAGATTCCTGAAGGGGACTGGAGCGCAGTCCCTTCCTCGCCCACCATGTGAGTTGAAGGAAGAGCTCCATTCACAAGACATTGCCTGGACTTAAATTGTATGACCCTGTTTGGCATTAACAGCATATTCATGGCTCTCACCTTCTCAACTATCAATGTTAAAAGTGTGAAGTCTGGAATAAGAGCCCAGAGTGTTTTAAGCTTTGCCATCTCTATAAAGTCTGACGTGCTTTTAATTCAGGAATGTGCGATACCCTTTTTAAATAAATACACCCAGTGGCAGGACATGTGGCCACATCCATCAATTTGGAGTGGATCCAATGAGAATAAAAATGATGGAGTGGCCATTTTAGTCCCAAATCCTCAGGTTCTGGTGAAGGGGTTGTAATGACAAACATGACAGGTAGGACCTTTCAGAGGAACTGCAGCCCCACATGCTTGGGAGGGTGCCACTAATCGTTAGGGGGGTTGTAATTGTATTTGAAGCAGAAAGCAGCAGCAGCTTTTTGGGCCGTGAGTGAAAATGAGGTCGGTCAGGAAGAGTTTGTTACCTCTGCCAGTTAATGTTATCGCTTCTCGGCCTTTTGGCTAAGATCAAGTGTAGTATCTGTTCTTATCAGTTTAATATCTGATACGTTCCCTATATGGGGACCATATATTAAATTGATTTTTGGAGCAGGGAGATGGAATAGGGGCTTGCTCCATCCACTCCACGCATCGACCTGGTATTGCAGTATCTCTGGGAACGGTGCACCACAACCATACTTGTTAAATGAAAATTTCATAACAGTTAAATGGCCTTTCGGCTAAAATGACAATGGTTTCCTTGGTGTGGTGTGCCTACCTTGTGGCCTTGCTGTTATCCCCCAGGTGGAGGCGGTAAAAGGGGAGGGGTGTGTAACGTCCTTCCAATTGGAAACATCAGGAACCCAGTCTTCCCACCATGCCGACTCACCAAATGAGGTCTTGTTTTTTTTGGGGGGGGGGGAATAGCTCGGCAATCAACACCAAAGGACGGTATGCCAAAGGGACATGGCCAACCCCCAGATTCCTGAAGGGGACTGGAGCGCAGTCCCTTCCTCGCCCACCATGTGAGTTGAAGGAAGAGCTCCATTCACAAGACATTGCCTGGACTTAAATTGTATGACCCTGTTTGGCATTAACAGCATATTCATGGCTCTCACCTTCTCAACTATCAATGTTAAAAGTGTGAAGTCTGGAATAAGAGCCCAGAGTGTTTTAAGCTTTGCCATCTCTATAAAGTCTGACGTGCTTTTAATTCAGGAATGTGCGATACCCTTTTTAAATAAATACACCCAGTGGCAGGACATGTGGCCACATCCATCAATTTGGAGTGGATCCAATGAGAATAAAAATGATGGAGTGGCCATTTTAGTCCCAAATCCTCAGGTTCTGGTGAAGGGGTTGTAATGACAAACATGACAGGTAGGACCTTTCAGAGGAACTGCAGCCCCACATGCTTGGGAGGGTGCCACTAATCGTTAGGGGGGTTGTAATTGTATTTGAAGCAGAAAGCAGCAGCAGCTTTTTGGGCCGTGAGTGAAAATGAGGTCGGTCAGGAAGAGTTTGTTACCTCTGCCAGTTAATGTTATCGCTTCTCGGCCTTTTGGCTAAGATCAAGTGTAGTATCTGTTCTTATCAGTTTAATATCTGATACGTTCCCTATATGGGGACCATATATTAAATTGATTTTTGGAGCAGGGAGATGGAATAGGGGCTTGCTCCATCCACTCCACGCATCGACCTGGTATTGCAGTATCTCTGGGAACGGTGCACCACAACCATACTTGTTAAATGAAAATTTCATAACAGTTAAATGGCCTTTCGGCTAAAATGACAATGGTTTCCTTGGTGTGGTGTGCCTACCTTGTGGCCTTGCTGTTATCCCCCAGGTGGAGGCGGTAAAAGGGGAGGGGTGTGTAACGTCCTTCCAATTGGAAACATCAGGAACCCAGTCTTCCCACCATGCCGACTCACCAAATGAGGTCTTGTTTTTTTTGGGGGGGGGGGGGGGAATAGCTCGGCAATCAACACCAAAGGACGGTATGCCAAAGGGACATGGCCAACCCCCAGATTCCTGAAGGGGACTGGAGCGCAGTCCCTTCCTCGCCCACCATGTGAGTTGAAGGAAGAGCTCCATTCACAAGACATTGCCTGGACTTAAATTGTATGACCCTGTTTGGCATTAACAGCATATTCATGGCTCTCACCTTCTCAACTATCAATGTTAAAAGTGTGAAGTCTGGAATAAGAGCCCAGAGTGTTTTAAGCTTTGCCATCTCTATAAAGTCTGACGTGCTTTTAATTCAGGAATGTGCGATACCCTTTTTAAATAAATACACCCAGTGGCAGGACATGTGGCCACATCCATCAATTTGGAGTGGATCCAATGAGAATAAAAATGATGGAGTGGCCATTTTAGTCCCAAATCCTCAGGTTCTGGTGAAGGGGTTGTAATGACAAACATGACAGGTAGGACCTTTCAGAGGAACTGCAGCCCCACATGCTTGGGAGGGTGCCACTAATCGTTAGGGGGGTTGTAATTGTATTTGAAGCAGAAAGCAGCAGCAGCTTTTTGGGCCGTGAGTGAAAATGAGGTCGGTCAGGAAGAGTTTGTTACCTCTGCCAGTTAATGTTATCGCTTCTCGGCCTTTTGGCTAAGATCAAGTGTAGTATCTGTTCTTATCAGTTTAATATCTGATACGTTCCCTATATGGGGACCATATATTAAATTGATTTTTGGAGCAGGGAGATGGAATAGGGGCTTGCTCCATCCACTCCACGCATCGACCTGGTATTGCAGTATCTCTGGGAACGGTGCACCACAACCATACTTGTTAAATGAAAATTTCATAACAGTTAAATGGCCTTTCGGCTAAAATGACAATGGTTTCCTTGGTGTGGTGTGCCTACCTTGTGGCCTTGCTGTTATCCCCCAGGTGGAGGCGGTAAAAGGGGAGGGGTGTGTAACGTCCTTCCAATTGGAAACATCAGGAACCCAGTCTTCCCACCATGCCGACTCACCAAATGAGGTCTTGTTTTTTTTGGGGGGGGGGAATAGCTCGGCAATCAACACCAAAGGACGGTATGCCAAAGGGACATGGCCAACCCCCAGATTCCTGAAGGGGACTGGAGCGCAGTCCCTTCCTCGCCCACCATGTGAGTTGAAGGAAGAGCTCCATTCACAAGACATTGCCTGGACTTAAATTGTATGACCCTGTTTGGCATTAACAGCATATTCATGGCTCTCACCTTCTCAACTATCAATGTTAAAAGTGTGAAGTCTGGAATAAGAGCCCAGAGTGTTTTAAGCTTTGCCATCTCTATAAAGTCTGACGTGCTTTTAATTCAGGAATGTGCGATACCCTTTTTAAATAAATACACCCAGTGGCAGGACATGTGGCCACATCCATCAATTTGGAGTGGATCCAATGAGAATAAAAATGATGGAGTGGCCATTTTAGTCCCAAATCCTCAGGTTCTGGTGAAGGGGTTGTAATGACAAACATGACAGGTAGGACCTTTCAGAGGAACTGCAGCCCCACATGCTTGGGAGGGTGCCACTAATCGTTAGGGGGGTTGTAATTGTATTTGAAGCAGAAAGCAGCAGCAGCTTTTTGGGCCGTGAGTGAAAATGAGGTCGGTCAGGAAGAGTTTGTTACCTCTGCCAGTTAATGTTATCGCTTCTCGGCCTTTTGGCTAAGATCAAGTGTAGTATCTGTTCTTATCAGTTTAATATCTGATACGTTCCCTATATGGGGACCATATATTAAATTGATTTTTGGAGCAGGGAGATGGAATAGGGGCTTGCTCCATCCACTCCACGCATCGACCTGGTATTGCAGTATCTCTGGGAACGGTGCACCACAACCATACTTGTTAAATGAAAATTTCATAACAGTTAAATGGCCTTTCGGCTAAAATGACAATGGTTTCCTTGGTGTGGTGTGCCTACCTTGTGGCCTTGCTGTTATCCCCCAGGTGGAGGCGGTAAAAGGGGAGGGGTGTGTAACGTCCTTCCAATTGGAAACATCAGGAACCCAGTCTTCCCACCATGCCGACTCACCAAATGAGGTCTTGTTTTTTTTGGGGGGGGGGAATAGCTCGGCAATCAACACCAAAGGACGGTATGCCAAAGGGACATGGCCAACCCCCAGATTCCTGAAGGGGACTGGAGCGCAGTCCCTTCCTCGCCCACCATGTGAGTTGAAGGAAGAGCTCCATTCACAAGACATTGCCTGGACTTAAATTGTATGACCCTGTTTGGCATTAACAGCATATTCATGGCTCTCACCTTCTCAACTATCAATGTTAAAAGTGTGAAGTCTGGAATAAGAGCCCAGAGTGTTTTAAGCTTTGCCATCTCTATAAAGTCTGACGTGCTTTTAATTCAGGAATGTGCGATACCCTTTTTAAATAAATACACCCAGTGGCAGGACATGTGGCCACATCCATCAATTTGGAGTGGATCCAATGAGAATAAAAATGATGGAGTGGCCATTTTAGTCCCAAATCCTCAGGTTCTGGTGAAGGGGTTGTAATGACAAACATGACAGGTAGGACCTTTCAGAGGAACTGCAGCCCCACATGCTTGGGAGGGTGCCACTAATCGTTAGGGGGGTTGTAATTGTATTTGAAGCAGAAAGCAGCAGCAGCTTTTTGGGCCGTGAGTGAAAATGAGGTCGGTCAGGAAGAGTTTGTTACCTCTGCCAGTTAATGTTATCGCTTCTCGGCCTTTTGGCTAAGATCAAGTGTAGTATCTGTTCTTATCAGTTTAATATCTGATACGTTCCCTATATGGGGACCATATATTAAATTGATTTTTGGAGCAGGGAGATGGAATAGGGGCTTGCTCCATCCACTCCACGCATCGACCTGGTATTGCAGTATCTCTGGGAACGGTGCACCACAACCATACTTGTTAAATGAAAATTTCATAACAGTTAAATGGCCTTTCGGCTAAAATGACAATGGTTTCCTTGGTGTGGTGTGCCTACCTTGTGGCCTTGCTGTTATCCCCCAGGTGGAGGCGGTAAAAGGGGAGGGGTGTGTAACGTCCTTCCAATTGGAAACATCAGGAACCCAGTCGTCCCACCATGCCGACTCACCAAATGAGGTCTTGTTTTTTTTGGGGGGGGGGAATAGCTCGGCAATCAACACCAAAGGACGGTATGCCAAAGGGACATGGCCAACCCCCAGATTCCTGAAGGGGACTGGAGCGCAGTCCCTTCCTCGCCCACCATGTGAGTTGAAGGAAGAGCTCCATTCACAAGACATTGCCTGGACTTAAATTGTATGACCCTGTTTGGCATTAACAGCATATTCATGGCTCTCACCTTCTCAACTATCAATGTTAAAAGTGTGAAGTCTGGAATAAGAGCCCAGAGTGTTTTAAGCTTTGCCATCTCTATAAAGTCTGACGTGCTTTTAATTCAGGAATGTGCGATACCCTTTTTAAATAAATACACCCAGTGGCAGGACATGTGGCCACATCCATCAATTTGGAGTGGATCCAATGAGAATAAAAATGATGGAGTGGCCATTTTAGTCCCAAATCCTCAGGTTCTGGTGAAGGGGTTGTAATGACAAACATGACAGGTAGGACCTTTCAGAGGAACTGCAGCCCCACATGCTTGGGAGGGTGCCACTAATCGTTAGGGGGGTTGTAATTGTATTTGAAGCAGAAAGCAGCAGCAGCTTTTTGGGCCGTGAGTGAAAATGAGGTCGGTCAGGAAGAGTTTGTTACCTCTGCCAGTTAATGTTATCGCTTCTCGGCCTTTTGGCTAAGATCAAGTGTAGTATCTGTTCTTATCAGTTTAATATCTGATACGTTCCCTATATGGGGACCATATATTAAATTGATTTTTGGAGCAGGGAGATGGAATAGGGGCTTGCTCCATCCACTCCACGCATCGACCTGGTATTGCAGTATCTCTGGGAACGGTGCACCACAACCATACTTGTTAAATGAAAATTTCATAACAGTTAAATGGCCTTTCGGCTAAAATGACAATGGTTTCCTTGGTGTGGTGTGCCTACCTTGTGGCCTTGCTGTTATCCCCCAGGTGGAGGCGGTAAAAGGGGAGGGGTGTGTAACGTCCTTCCAATTGGAAACATCAGGAACCCAGTCTTCCCACCATGCCGACTCACCAAATGAGGTCTTGTTTTTTTTGGGGGGGGGGAATAGCTCGGCAATCAACACCAAAGGACGGTATGCCAAAGGGACATGGCCAACCCCCAGATTCCTGAAGGGGACTGGAGCGCAGTCCCTTCCTCGCCCACCATGTGAGTTGAAGGAAGAGCTCCATTCACAAGACATTGCCTGGACTTAAATTGTATGACCCTGTTTGGCATTAACAGCATATTCATGGCTCTCACCTTCTCAACTATCAATGTTAAAAGTGTGAAGTCTGGAATAAGAGCCCAGAGTGTTTTAAGCTTTGCCATCTCTATAAAGTCTGACGTGCTTTTAATTCAGGAATGTGCGATACCCTTTTTAAATAAATACACCCAGTGGCAGGACATGTGGCCACATCCATCAATTTGGAGTGGATCCAATGAGAATAAAAATGATGGAGTGGCCATTTTAGTCCCAAATCCTCAGGTTCTGGTGAAGGGGTTGTAATGACAAACATGACAGGTAGGACCTTTCAGAGGAACTGCAGCCCCACATGCTTGGGAGGGTGCCACTAATCGTTAGGGGGGTTGTAATTGTATTTGAAGCAGAAAGCAGCAGCAGCTTTTTGGGCCGTGAGTGAAAATGAGGTCGGTCAGGAAGAGTTTGTTACCTCTGCCAGTTAATGTTATCGCTTCTCGGCCTTTTGGCTAAGATCAAGTGTAGTATCTGTTCTTATCAGTTTAATATCTGATACGTTCCCTATATGGGGACCATATATTAAATTGATTTTTGGAGCAGGGAGATGGAATAGGGGCTTGCTCCATCCACTCCACGCATCGACCTGGTATTGCAGTATCTCTGGGAACGGTGCACCACAACCATACTTGTTAAATGAAAATTTCATAACAGTTAAATGGCCTTTCGGCTAAGATGACAATGGTTTCCTTGGTGTGGTGTGCCTACCTTGTGGCCTTGCTGTTATCCCCCAGGTGGAGGCGGTAAAAGGGGAGGGGTGTGTAACGTCCTTCCAATTGGAAACATCAGGAACCCAGTCTTCCCACCATGCCGACTCACCAAATGAGGTCTTGTTTTTTTTGGGGGGGGGAATAGCTCGGCAATCAACACCAAAGGACGGTATGCCAAAGGGACATGGCCAACCCCCAGATTCCTGAAGGGGACTGGAGCGCAGTCCCTTCCTCGCCCACCATGTGAGTTGAAGGAAGAGCTCCATTCACAAGACATTGCCTGGACTTAAATTGTATGACCCTGTTTGGCATTAACAGCATATTCATGGCTCTCACCTTCTCAACTATCAATGTTAAAAGTGTGAAGTCTGGAATAAGAGCCCAGAGTGTTTTAAGCTTTGCCATCTCTATAAAGTCTGACGTGCTTTTAATTCAGGAATGTGCGATACCCTTTTTAAATAAATACACCCAGTGGCAGGACATGTGGCCACATCCATCAATTTGGAGTGGATCCAATGAGAATAAAAATGATGGAGTGGCCATTTTAGTCCCAAATCCTCAGGTTCTGGTGAAGGGGTTGTAATGACAAACATGACAGGTAGGACCTTTCAGAGGAACTGCAGCCCCACATGCTTGGGAGGGTGCCACTAATCGTTAGGGGGGTTGTAATTGTATTTGAAGCAGAAAGCAGCAGCAGCTTTTTGGGCCGTGAGTGAAAATGAGGTCGGTCAGGAAGAGTTTGTTACCTCTGCCAGTTAATGTTATCGCTTCTCGGCCTTTTGGCTAAGATCAAGTGTAGTATCTGTTCTTATCAGTTTAATATCTGATACGTTCCCTATATGGGGACCATATATTAAATTGATTTTTGGAGCAGGGAGATGGAATAGGGGCTTGCTCCATCCACTCCACGCATCGACCTGGTATTGCAGTATCTCTGGGAACGGTGCACCACAACCATACTTGTTAAATGAAAATTTCATAACAGTTAAATGGCCTTTTGGCTAAGCAGACAATGGTTTCCTTGGTGTGGTGTGCCTACCTTGTGGCCTTGCTGTTATCCCCCAGGTGGAGGCGGTAAAAGGGGAGGGGTGTGTAACGTCCTTCCAATTGGAAACATCAGGAACCCAGTCTTCCCACCATGCCGACTCACCAAATGAGGTCTTGTTTTTTTTGGGGGGGGGGAATAGCTCGGCAATCAACACCAAAGGACGGTATGCCAAAGGGACATGGCCAACCCCCAGATTCCTGAAGGGGACTGGAGCGCAGTCCCTTCCTCGCCCACCATGTGAGTTGAAGGAAGAGCTCCATTCACAAGACATTGCCTGGACTTAAATTGTATGACCCTGTTTGGCATTAACAGCATATTCATGGCTCTCACCTTCTCAACTATCAATGTTAAAAGTGTGAAGTCTGGAATAAGAGCCCAGAGTGTTTTAAGCTTTGCCATCTCTATAAAGTCTGACGTGCTTTTAATTCAGGAATGTGCGATACCCTTTTTAAATAAATACACCCAGTGGCAGGACATGTGGCCACATCCATCAATTTGGAGTGGATCCAATGAGAATAAAAATGATGGAGTGGCCATTTTAGTCCCAAATCCTCAGGTTCTGGTGAAGGGGTTGTAATGACAAACATGACAGGTAGGACCTTTCAGAGGAACTGCAGCCCCACATGCTTGGGAGGGTGCCACTAATCGTTAGGGGGGTTGTAATTGTATTTGAAGCAGAAAGCAGCAGCAGCTTTTTGGGCCGTGAGTGAAAATGAGGTCGGTCAGGAAGAGTTTGTTACCTCTGCCAGTTAATGTTATCGCTTCTCGGCCTTTTGGCTAAGATCAAGTGTAGTATCTGTTCTTATCAGTTTAATATCTGATACGTTCCCTATATGGGGACCATATATTAAATTGATTTTTGGAGCAGGGAGATGGAATAGGGGCTTGCTCCATCCACTCCACGCATCGACCTGGTATTGCAGTATCTCTAGGAACGGTGCACCACAATCATACTTGTTAAATGAAAATTTCATAACAGTTAAATGGCCTTTTGGCTAAGCAGACAATGGTTTCCTTGGTGTGGTGTGCCTACCTTGTGGCCTTGCTGTTATCCCCCAGGTGGAGGCGGTAAAAGGGGAGGGGTGTGTAACGTCCTTCCAATTGGAAACATCAGGAACCCAGTCTTCCCACCATGCCGACTCACCAAATGAGGTCTTGTTTTTTTTGGGGGGGGGGAATAGCTCGGCAATCAACACCAAAGGACGGTATGCCAAAGGGACATGGCCAACCCCCAGATTCCTGAAGGGGACTGGAGCGCAGTCCCTTCCTCGCCCACCATGTGAGTTGAAGGAAGAGCTCCATTCACAAGACATTGCCTGGACTTAAATTGTATGACCCTGTTTGGCATTAACAGCATATTCATGGCTCTCACCTTCTCAACTATCAATGTTAAAAGTGTGAAGTCTGGAATAAGAGCCCAGAGTGTTTTAAGCTTTGCCATCTCTATAAAGTCTGACGTGCTTTTAATTCAGGAATGTGCGATACCCTTTTTAAATAAATACACCCAGTGGCAGGACATGTGGCCACATCCATCAATTTGGAGTGGATCCAATGAGAATAAAAATGATGGAGTGGCCATTTTAGTCCCAAATCCTCAGGTTCTGGTGAAGGGGTTGTAATGACAAACATGACAGGTAGGACCTTTCAGAGGAACTGCAGCCCCACATGCTTGGGAGGGTGCCACTAATCGTTAGGGGGGTTGTAATTGTATTTGAAGCAGAAAGCAGCAGCAGCTTTTTGGGCCGTGAGTGAAAATGAGGTCGGTCAGGAAGAGTTTGTTACCTCTGCCAGTTAATGTTATCGCTTCTCGGCCTTTTGGCTAAGATCAAGTGTAGTATCTGTTCTTATCAGTTTAATATCTGATACGTTCCCTATATGGGGACCATATATTAAATTGATTTTTGGAGCAGGGAGATGGAATAGGGGCTTGCTCCATCCACTCCACGCATCGACCTGGTATTGCAGTATCTCTGGGAACGGTGCACCACAACCATACTTGTTAAATGAAAATTTCATAACAGTTAAATGGCCTTTCGGCTAAGCATGACAATGGTTTCCTTGGTGTGGTGTGCCTACCTTGTGGCCTTGCTGTTATCCCCCAGGTGGAGGCGGTAAAAGGGGAGGGGTGTGTAACGTCCTTCCAATTGGAAACATCAGGAACCCAGTCTTCCCACCATGCCGACTCACCAAATGAGGTCTTGTTTTTTTTGGGGGGGGGGAATAGCTCGGCAATCAACACCAAAGGACGGTATGCCAAAGGGACATGGCCAACCCCCAGATTCCTGAAGGGGACTGGAGCGCAGTCCCTTCCTCGCCCACCATGTGAGTTGAAGGAAGAGCTCCATTCACAAGACATTGCCTGGACTTAAATTGTATGACCCTGTTTGGCATTAACAGCATATTCATGGCTCTCACCTTCTCAACTATCAATGTTAAAAGTGTGAAGTCTGGAATAAGAGCCCAGAGTGTTTTAAGCTTTGCCATCTCTATAAAGTCTGACGTGCTTTTAATTCAGGAATGTGCGATACCCTTTTTAAATAAATACACCCAGTGGCAGGACATGTGGCCACATCCATCAATTTGGAGTGGATCCAATGAGAATAAAAATGATGGAGTGGCCATTTTAGTCCCAAATCCTCAGGTTCTGGTGAAGGGGTTGTAATGACAAACATGACAGGTAGGACCTTTCAGAGGAACTGCAGCCCCACATGCTTGGGAGGGTGCCACTAATCGTTAGGGGGGTTGTAATTGTATTTGAAGCAGAAAGCAGCAGCAGCTTTTTGGGCCGTGAGTGAAAATGAGGTCGGTCAGGAAGAGTTTGTTACCTCTGCCAGTTAATGTTATCGCTTCTCGGCCTTTTGGCTAAGATCAAGTGTAGTATCTGTTCTTATCAGTTTAATATCTGATACGTTCCCTATATGGGGACCATATATTAAATTGATTTTTGGAGCAGGGAGATGGAATAGGGGCTTGCTCCATCCACTCCACGCATCGACCTGGTATTGCAGTATCTCTGGGAACGGTGCACCACAA
This sequence comes from Valencia hispanica, assembly GCA_963556495.2. Classification (NCBI taxonomy): domain Eukaryota; kingdom Metazoa; phylum Chordata; class Actinopteri; order Cyprinodontiformes; family Valenciidae; genus Valencia; species Valencia hispanica. Next base: position 10,560,890 of record OY747700.1, read on the forward strand.
CCATACTTGTTAAATGAAAATTTCATAACAGTTAAATGGCCTTTTGGCTAAGCAGACAATGGTTTCCTTGGTGTGGTGTGCCTACCTTGTGGCCTTGCTGTTATCCCCCAGGTGGAGGCGGTAAAAGGGGAGGGGTGTGTAACGTCCTTCCAATTGGAAACATCAGGAACCCAGTCTTCCCACCATGCCGACTCACCAAATGAGGTCTTGTTTTTTTTGGGGGGGGGGAATAGCTCGGCAATCAACACCAAAGGACGGTATGCCAAAGGGACATGGCCAACCCCCAGATTCCTGAAGGGGACTGGAGCGCAGTCCCTTCCTCGCCCACCATGTGAGTTGAAGGAAGAGCTCCATTCACAAGACATTGCCTGGACTTAAATTGTATGACCCTGTTTGGCATTAACAGCATATTCATGGCTCTCACCTTCTCAACTATCAATGTTAAAAGTGTGAAGTCTGGAATAAGAGCCCAGAGTGTTTTAAGCTTTGCCATCTCTATAAAGTCTGACGTGCTTTTAATTCAGGAATGTGCGATACCCTTTTTAAATAAATACACCCAGTGGCAGGACATGTGGCCACATCCATCAATTTGGAGTGGATCCAATGAGAATAAAAATGATGGAGTGGCCATTTTAGTCCCAAATCCTCAGGTTCTGGTGAAGGGGTTGTAATGACAAACATGACAGGTAGGACCTTTCAGAGGAACTGCAGCCCCACATGCTTGGGAGGGTGCCACTAATCGTTAGGGGGGTTGTAATTGTATTTGAAGCAGAAAGCAGCAGCAGCTTTTTGGGCCGTGAGTGAAAATGAGGTCGGTCAGGAAGAGTTTGTTACCTCTGCCAGTTAATGTTATCGCTTCTCGGCCTTTTGGCTAAGATCAAGTGTAGTATCTGTTCTTATCAGTTTAATATCTGATACGTTCCCTATATGGGGACCATATATTAAATTGATTTTTGGAGCAGGGAGATGGAATAGGGGCTTGCTCCATCCACTCCACGCATCGACCTGGTATTGCAGTATCTCTGGGAACGGTGCACCACAACCATACTTGTTAAATGAAAATTTCATAACAGTTAAATGGCCTTTCGGCTAAGATGACAATGGTTTCCTTGGTGTGGTGTGCCTACCTTGTGGCCTTGCAGTTATCTCCCAGGTGGAGGCGGTAAAAGGGTAGGGGTGTGTAACGTCCTTCCAATTGGATACATCAGGAACCCAGTCTTCCCACCATGCCGACTCACCAAATGAGGTCTTGTTTTTTTTGGGGGGGGGAATAGCTCGGCAATCAACACCAAAGGACGGTATGCCAAAGGGACATGGCCAACCCCCAGATTCCTGAAGGGGACTGGAGCGCAGTCCCTTCCTCGCCCACCATGTGAGTTGAAGGAAGAGCTCCATTCACAAGACATTGCCTGGACTTAAATTGTATGACCCTGTTTGGCATTAACAGCATATTCATGGCTCTCACCTTCTCAACTATCAATGTTAAAAGTGTGAAGTCTGGAATAAGAGCCCAGAGTGTTTTAAGCTTTGCCATCTCTATAAAGTCTGACGTGCTTTTAATTCAGGAATGTGCGATACCCTTTTTAAATAAATACACCCAGTGGCAGGACATGTGGCCACATCCATCAATTTGGAGTGGATCCAATGAGAATAAAAATGATGGAGTGGCCATTTTAGTCCCAAATCCTCAGGTTCTGGTGAAGGGGTTGTAATGACAAACATGACAGGTAGGACCTTTCAGAGGAACTGCAGCCCCACATGCTTGGGAGGGTGCCACTAATCGTTAGGGGGGTTGTAATTGTATTTGAAGCAGAAAGCAGCAGCAGCTTTTTGGGCCGTGAGTGAAAATGAGGTCGGTCAGGAAGAGTTTGTTACCTCTGCCAGTTAATGTTATCGCTTCTCGGCCTTTTGGCTAAGATCAAGTGTAGTATCTGTTCTTATCAGTTTAATATCTGATACGTTCCCTATATGGGGACCATATATTAAATTGATTTTTGGAGCAGGGAGATGGAATAGGGGCTTGCTCCATCCACTCCACGCATCGACCTGGTATTGCAGTATCTCTGGGAACGGTGCACCACAACCATACTTGTTAAATGAAAATTTCATAACAGTTAAATGGCCTTTTGGCTAAGCAGACAATGGTTTCCTTGGTGTGGTGTGCCTACCTTGTGGCCTTGCTGTTATCCCCCAGGTGGAGGCGGTAAAAGGGGAGGGGTGTGTAACGTCCTTCCAATTGGAAACATCAGGAACCCAGTCTTCCCACCATGCCGACTCACCAAATGAGGTCTTGTTTTTTTTTGGGGGGGGGGAATAGCTCGGCAATCAACACCAAAGGACGGTATGCCAAAGGGACATGGCCAACCCCCAGATTCCTGAAGGGGACTGGAGCGCAGTCCCTTCCTCGCCCACCATGTGAGTTGAAGGAAGAGCTCCATTCACAAGACATTGCCTGGACTTAAATTGTATGACCCTGTTTGGCATTAACAGCATATTCATGGCTCTCACCTTCTCAACTATCAATGTTAAAAGTGTGAAGTCTGGAATAAGAGCCCAGAGTGTTTTAAGCTTTGCCATCTCTATAAAGTCTGACGTGCTTTTAATTCAGGAATGTGCGATACCCTTTTTAAATAAATACACCCAGTGGCAGGACATGTGGCCACATCCATCAATTTGGAGTGGATCCAATGAGAATAAAAATGATGGAGTGGCCATTTTAGTCCCAAATCCTCAGGTTCTGGTGAAGGGGTTGTAATGACAAACATGACAGGTAGGACCTTTCAGAGGAACTGCAGCCCCACATGCTTGGGAGGGTGCCACTAATCGTTAGGGGGGTTGTAATTGTATTTGAAGCAGAAAGCAGCAGCAGCTTTTTGGGCCGTGAGTGAAAATGAGGTCGGTCAGGAAGAGTTTGTTACCTCTGCCAGTTAATGTTATCGCTTCTCGGCCTTTTGGCTAAGATCAAGTGTAGTATCTGTTCTTATCAGTTTAATATCTGATACGTTCCCTATATGGGGACCATATATTAAATTGATTTTTGGAGCAGGGAGATGGAATAGGGGCTTGCTCCATCCACTCCACGCATCGACCTGGTATTGCAGTATCTCTGGGAACGGTGCACCACAATCATACTTGTTAAATGAAAATTTCATAACAGTTAAATGGCCTTTTGGCTAAGCAGACAATGGTTTCCTTGGTGTGGTGTGCCTACCTTGTGGCCTTGCTGTTATCCCCCCGGTGGAGGCGGTAAAAGGGGAGGGGTGTGTAACGTCCTTCCAATTGGAAACATCAGGAACCCAGTCTTCCCACCATGCCGACTCACCAAATGAGGTCTTGTTTTTTTTTTGGGGGGGGGGGGGAATAGCTCGGCAATCAACACCAAAGGACGGTATGCCAAAGGGACATGGCCAACCCCCAGATTCCTGAAGGGGACTGGAGCGCAGTCCCTTCCTCGCCCACCATGTGAGTTGAAGGAAGAGCTCCATTCACAAGACATTGCCTGGACTTAAATTGTATGACCCTGTTTGGCATTAACAGCATATTCATGGCTCTCACCTTCTCAACTATCAATGTTAAAAGTGTGAAGTCTGGAATAAGAGCCCAGAGTGTTTTAAGCTTTGCCATCTCTATAAAGTCTGACGTGCTTTTAATTCAGGAATGTGCGATACCCTTTTTAAATAAATACACCCAGTGGCAGGACATGTGGCCACATCCATCAATTTGGAGTGGATCCAATGAGAATAAAAATGATGGAGTGGCCATTTTAGTCCCAAATCCTCAGGTTCTGGTGAAGGGGTTGTAATGACAAACATGACAGGTAGGACCTTTCAGAGGAACTGCAGCCCCACATGCTTGGGAGGGTGCCACTAATCGTTAGGGGGGTTGTAATTGTATTTGAAGCAGAAAGGATAGGAAAGAGCCAGACAAGGCAGCAGCAGCAGCTTTTTGGGCCGTGAGTGAAAATGAGGTCGGTCAGGAAGAGTTTGTTACCTCTGCCAGTTAATGTTATCGCTTCTCGGCCTTTTGGCTAAGATCAAGTGTAGTATCTGTTCTTATCAGTTTAATATCTGATACGTTCCCTATATGGGGACCATATATTAAATTGATTTTTGGAGCAGGGAGATGGAATAGGGGCTTGCTCCATCCACTCCACGCATCGACCTGGTATTGCAGTATCTCTAGGAACGGTGCACCACAATCATACTTGTTAAATGAAAATTTCATAACAGTTAAATGGCCTTTTGGCTAAGCAGACAATGGTTTCCTTGGTGTGGTGTGCCTACCTTGTGGCCTTGCTGTTATCCCCCAGGTGGAGGCGGTAAAAGGGGAGGGGTGTGTAACGTCCTTCCAATTGGAAACATCAGGAACCCAGTCTTCCCACCATGCCGACTCACCAAATGAGGTCTTGTTTTTTTTGGGGGGGGGAATAGCTCGGCAATCAACACCAAAGGACGGTATGCCAAAGGGACATGGCCAACCCCCAGATTCCTGAAGGGGACTGGAGCGCAGTCCCTTCCTCGCCCACCATGTGAGTTGAAGGAAGAGCTCCATTCACAAGACATTGCCTGGACTTAAATTGTATGACCCTGTTTGGCATTAACAGCATATTCATGGCTCTCACCTTCTCAACTATCAATGTTAAAAGTGTGAAGTCTGGAATAAGAGCCCAGAGTGTTTTAAGCTTTGCCATCTCTATAAAGTCTGACGTGCTTTTAATTCAGGAATGTGCGATACCCTTTTTAAATAAATACACCCAGTGGCAGGACATGTGGCCACATCCATCAATTTGGAGTGGATCCAATGAGAATAAAAATGATGGAGTGGCCATTTTAGTCCCAAATCCTCAGGTTCTGGTGAACGGGGTGGTAATGACAAACATGACAGGTAGGACCTTTCAGAGGAACTGCAGCCCCACATGCTTGGGAGGGTGCCACTAATCGTTAGGGGGGTTGTAATTGTATTTGAAGCAGAAAGGATAGGAAAGAGCCAGACAAGGCAGCAGCAGCAGCTTTTTGGGCCGTGAGTGAAAATGAGGTCGGTCAGGAAGAGTTTGTTACCTCTGCCAGTTAATGTTATCGCTTCTCGGCCTTTTGGCTAAGATCAAGTGTAGTATCTGTTCTTATCAGTTTAATATCTGATACGTTCCCTATATGGGGACCATATATTAAATTGATTTTTGGAGCAGGGAGATGGAATAGGGGCTTGCTCCATCCACTCCACGCATCGACCTGGTATTGCAGTATCTCTGGGAACGGTGCACCACAACCATACTTGTTAAATGAAAATTTCATAACAGTTAAATGGCCTTTTGGCTAAGCAGACAATGGTTTCCTTGGTGTGGTGTGCCTACCTTGTGGCCTTGCTGTTATCCCCCAGGTGGAGGCGGTAAAAGGGGAGGGGTGTGTAACGTCCTTCCAATTGGAAACATCAGGAACCCAGTCTTCCCACCATGCCGACTCACCAAATGAGGTCTTGTTTTTTTTGGGGGGGGGGGAATAGCTCGGCAATCAACACCAAAGGACGGTATGCCAAAGGGACATGGCCAACCCCCAGATTCCTGAAGGGGACTGGAGCGCAGTCCCTTCCTCGCCCACCATGTGAGTTGAAGGAAGAGCTCCATTCACAAGACATTGCCTGGACTTAAATTGTATGACCCTGTTTGGCATTAACAGCATATTCATGGCTCTCACCTTCTCAACTATCAATGTTAAAAGTGTGAAGTCTGGAATAAGAGCCCAGAGTGTTTTAAGCTTTGCCATCTCTATAAAGTCTGACGTGCTTTTAATTCAGGAATGTGCGATACCCTTTTTAAATAAATACACCCAGTGGCAGGACATGTGGCCACATCCATCAATTTGGAGTGGATCCAATGAGAATAAAAATGATGGAGTGGCCATTTTAGTCCCAAATCCTCAGGTTCTGGTGAAGGGGTTGTAATGACAAACATGACAGGTAGGACCTTTCAGAGGAACTGCAGCCCCACATGCTTGGGAGGGTGCCACTAATCGTTAGGGGGGTTGTAATTGTATTTGAAGCAGAAAGCAGCAGCAGCTTTTTGGGCCGTGAGTGAAAATGAGGTCGGTCAGGAAGAGTTTGTTACCTCTGCCAGTTAATGTTATCGTTTCTCGGCCTTTTGGCTAAGATCAAGTGTAGTATCTGTTCTTATCAGTTTAATATCTGATACGTTCCCTATATGGGGACCATATATTAAATTGATTTTTGGAGCAGGGAGATGGAATAGGGGCTTGCTCCATCCACTCCACGCATCGACCTGGTATTGCAGTATCTCTGGGAACGGTGCACCACAATCATACTTGTTAAATGAAAATTTCATAACAGTTAAATGGCCTTTTGGCTAAGCAGACAATGGTTTCCTTGGTGTGGTGTGCCTACCTTGTGGCCTTGCTGTTATCCCCCCGGTGGAGGCGGTAAAAGGGGAGGGGTGTGTAACGTCCTTCCAATTGGAAACATCAGGAACCCAGTCTTCCCACCATGCCGACTCACCAAATGCGGTCTTGTTTTTTTTGGGGGGGGGGAATAGCTCGGCAATCAACACCAAAGGACGGTATGCCAAAGGGACATGGCCAACCCCCAGATTCCTGAAGGGGACTGGAGCGCAGTCCCTTCCTCGCCCACCATGTGAGTTGAAGGAAGAGCTCCATTCACAAGACATTGCCTGGACTTAAATTGTATGACCCTGTTTGGCATTAACAGCATATTCATGGCTCTCACCTTCTCAACTATCAATGTTAAAAGTGTGAAGTCTGGAATAAGAGCCCAGAGTGTTTTAAGCTTTGCCATCTCTATAAAGTCTGACGTGCTTTTAATTCAGGAATGTGCGATACCCTTTTTAAATAAATACACCCAGTGGCAGGACATGTGGCCACATCCATCAATTTGGAGTGGATCCAATGAGAATAAAAATGATGGAGTGGCCATTTTAGTCCCAAATCCTCAGGTTCTGGTGAAGGGGTTGTAATGACAAACATGACAGGTAGGACCTTTCAGAGGAACTGCAGCCCCACATGCTTGGGAGGGTGCCACTAATCGTTAGGGGGGTTGTAATTGTATTTGAAGCAGAAAGCAGCAGCAGCTTTTTGGGCCGTGAGTGAAAATGAGGTCGGTCAGGAAGAGTTTGTTACCTCTGCCAGTTAATGTTATCGCTTCTCGGCCTTTTGGCTAAGATCAAGTGTAGTATCTGTTCTTATCAGTTTAATATCTGATACGTTCCCTATATGGGGACCATATATTAAATTGATTTTTGGAGCAGGGAGATGGAATAGGGGCTTGCTCCATCCACTCCACGCATCGACCTGGTATTGCAGTATCTCTGGGAACGGTGCACCACAACCATACTTGTTAAATGAAAATTTCATAACAGTTAAATGGCCTTTTGGCTAAGCAGACAATGGTTTCCTTGGTGTGGTGTGCCTACCTTGTGGCCTTGCTGTTATCCCCCAGGTGGAGGCGGTAAAAGGGGAGGGGTGTGTAACGTCCTTCCAATTGGAAACATCAGGAACCCAGTCTTCCCACCATGCCGACTCACCAAATGAGGTCTTGTTTTTTTTGGGGGGGGGGAATAGCTCGGCAATCAACACCAAAGGACGGTATGCCAAAGGGACATGGCCAACCCCCAGATTCCTGAAGGGGACTGGAGCGCAGTCCCTTCCTCGCCCACCATGTGAGTTGAAGGAAGAGCTCCATTCACAAGACATTGCCTGGACTTAAATTGTATGACCCTGTTTGGCATTAACAGCATATTCATGGCTCTCACCTTCTCAACTATCAATGTTAAAAGTGTGAAGTCTGGAATAAGAGCCCAGAGTGTTTTAAGCTTTGCCATCTCTATAAAGTCTGACGTGCTTTTAATTCAGGAATGTGCGATACCCTTTTTAAATAAATACACCCAGTGGCAGGACATGTGGCCACATCCATCAATTTGGAGTGGATCCAATGAGAATAAAAATGATGGAGTGGCCATTTTAGTCCCAAATCCTCAGGTTCTGGTGAAGGGGTTGTAATGACAAACATGACAGGTAGGACCTTTCAGAGGAACTGCAGCCCCACATGCTTGGGAGGGTGCCACTAATCGTTAGGGGGGTTGTAATTGTATTTGAAGCAGAAAGCAGCAGCAGCTTTTTGGGCCGTGAGTGAAAATGAGGTCGGTCAGGAAGAGTTTGTTACCTCTGCCAGTTAATGTTATCGCTTCTCGGCCTTTTGGCTAAGATCAAGTGTAGTATCTGTTCTTATCAGTTTAATATCTGATACGTTCCCTATATGGGGACCATATATTAAATTGATTTTTGGAGCAGGGAGATGGAATAGGGGCTTGCTCCATCCACTCCACGCATCGACCTGGTATTGCAGTATCTCTGGGAACGGTGCACCACAATCATACTTGTTAAATGAAAATTTCATAACAGTTAAATGGCCTTTTGGCTAAGCAGACAATGGTTTCCTTGGTGTGGTGTGCCTACCTTGTGGCCTTGCTGTTATCCCCCAGGTGGAGGCGGTAAAAGGGGAGGGGTGTGTAACGTCCTTCCAATTGGAAACAACAGGAACCCAGTCTTCCCACCAGGCCGACTCACCAAATGCGGTCTTGTTTTTTTTGGGGGGGGGGGGGAATAGCTCGGCAATCAACACCAAAGGACGGTATGCCAAAGGGACATGGCCAACCCCCAGATTCCTGAAGGGGACTGGAGCGCAGTCCCTTCCTCGCCCACCATGTGAGTTGAAGGAAGAGCTCCATTCACAAGACATTGCCTGGACTTAAATTGTATGACCCTGTTTGGCATTAACAGCATATTCATGGCTCTCACCTTCTCAACTATCAATGTTAAAAGTGTGAAGTCTGGAATAAGAGCCCAGAGTGTTTTAAGCTTTGCCATCTCTATAAAGTCTGACGTGCTTTTAATTCAGGAATGTGCGATACCCTTTTTAAATAAATACACCCAGTGGCAGGACATGTGGCCACATCCATCAATTTGGAGTGGATCCAATGAGAATAAAAATGATGGAGTGGCCATTTTAGTCCCAAATCCTCAGGTTCTGGTGAAGGGGTTGTAATGACAAACATGACAGGTAGGACCTTTCAGAGGAACTGCAGCCCCACATGCTTGGGAGGGTGCCACTAATCGTTAGGGGGGTTGTAATTGTATTTGAAGCAGAAAGGATAGGAAAGAGCCAGACAAGGCAGCAGCAGCAGCTTTTTGGGCCGTGAGTGAAAATGAGGTCGGTCAGGAAGAGTTTGTTACCTCTGCCAGTTAATGTTATCGCTTCTCGGCCTTTTGGCTAAGATCAAGTGTAGTATCTGTTCTTATCAGTTTAATATCTGATACGTTCCCTATATGGGGACCATATATTAAATTGATTTTTGGAGCAGGGAGATGGAATAGGGGCTTGCTCCATCCACTCCACGCATCGACCTGGTATTGCAGTATCTCTGGGAACGGTGCACCACAACCATACTTGTTAAATGAAAATTTCATAACAGTTAAATGGCCTTTTGGCTAAGAGACAATGGTTTCCTTGGTGTGGTGTGCCTACCTTGTGGCCTTGCTGTTATCCCCCAGGTGGAGGCGGTAAAAGGGGAGGGGTGTGTAACGTCCTTCCAATTGGAAACATCAGGAACCCAGTCTTCCCACCATGCCGACTCACCAAATGAGGTCTTGTTTTTTTTTGGGGGGGGGGGGAATAGCTCGGCAATCAACACCAAAGGACGGTATGCCAAAGGGACATGGCCAACCCCCAGATTCCTGAAGGGGACTGGAGCGCAGTCCCTTCCTCGCCCACCATGTGAGTTGAAGGAAGAGCTCCATTCACAAGACATTGCCTGGACTTAAATTGTATGACCCTGTTTGGCATTAACAGCATATTCATGGCTCTCACCTTCTCAACTATCAATGTTAAAAGTGTGAAGTCTGGAATAAGAGCCCAGAGTGTTTTAAGCTTTGCCATCTCTATAAAGTCTGACGTGCTTTTAATTCAGGAATGTGCGATACCCTTTTTAAATAAATACACCCAGTGGCAGGACATGTGGCCACATCCATCAATTTGGAGTGGATCCAATGAGAATAAAAATGATGGAGTGGCCATTTTAGTCCCAAATCCTCAGGTTCTGGTGAAGGGGTTGTAATGACAAACATGACAGGTAGGACCTTTCAGAGGAACTGCAGCCCCACATGCTTGGGAGGGTGCCACTAATCGTTAGGGGGGTTGTAATTGTATTTGAAGCAGAAAGCAGCAGCAGCTTTTTGGGCCGTGAGTGAAAATGAGGTCGGTCAGGAAGAGTTTGTTACCTCTGCCAGTTAATGTTATCGCTTCTCGGCCTTTTGGCTAAGATCAAGTGTAGTATCTGTTCTTATCAGTTTAATATCTGATACGTTCCCTATATGGGGACCATATATTAAATTGATTTTTGGAGCAGGGAGATGGAATAGGGGCTTGCTCCATCCACTCCACGCATCGACCTGGTATTGCAGTATCTCTGGGAACGGTGCACCACAACCATACTTGTTAAATGAAAATTTCATAACAGTTAAATGGCCTTTCGGCTAAGATGACAATGGTTTCCTTGGTGTGGTGTGCCTACCTTGTGGCCTTGCTGTTATCCCCCAGGTGGAGGCGGTAAAAGGGGAGGGGTGTGTAACGTCCTTCCAATTGGAAACATCAGGAACCCAGTCTTCCCACCATGCCGACTCACCAAATGAGGTCTTGTTTTTTTTGGGGGGGGGGAATAGCTCGGCAATCAACACCAAAGGACGGTATGCCAAAGGGACATGGCCAACCCCCAGATTCCTGAAGGGGACTGGAGCGCAGTCCCTTCCTCGCCCACCATGTGAGTTGAAGGAAGAGCTCCATTCACAAGACATTGCCTGGACTTAAATTGTATGACCCTGTTTGGCATTAACAGCATATTCATGGCTCTCACCTTCTCAACTATCAATGTTAAAAGTGTGAAGTCTGGAATAAGAGCCCAGAGTGTTTTAAGCTTTGCCATCTCTATAAAGTCTGACGTGCTTTTAATTCAGGAATGTGCGATACCCTTTTTAAATAAATACACCCAGTGGCAGGACATGTGGCCACATCCATCAATTTGGAGTGGATCCAATGAGAATAAAAATGATGGAGTGGCCATTTTAGTCCCAAATCCTCAGGTTCTGGTGAAGGGGTTGTAATGACAAACATGACAGGTAGGACCTTTCAGAGGAACTGCAGCCCCACATGCTTGGGAGGGTGCCACTAATCGTTAGGGGGGTTGTAATTGTATTTGAAGCAGAAAGGATAGGAAAGAGCCAGACAAGGCAGCAGCAGCAGCTTTTTGGGCCGTGAGTGAAAATGAGGTCGGTCAGGAAGAGTTTGTTACCTCTGCCAGTTAATGTTATCGCTTCTCGGCCTTTTGGCTAAGATCAAGTGTAGTATCTGTTCTTATCAGTTTAATATCTGATACGTTCCCTATATGGGGACCATATATTAAATTGATTTTTGGAGCAGGGAGATGGAATAGGGGCTTGCTCCATCCACTCCACGCATCGACCTGGTATTGCAGTATCTCTGGGAACGGTGCACCACAACCATACTTGTTAAATGAAAATTTCATAACAGTTAAATGGCCTTTTGGCTAAGCAGACAATGGTTTCCTTGGTGTGGTGTGCCTACCTTGTGGCCTTGCTGTTATCCCCCAGGTGGAGGCGGTAAAAGGGGAGGGGTGTGTAACGTCCTTCCAATTGGAAACATCAGGAACCCAGTCTTCCCACCATGCCGACTCACCAAATGAGGTCTTGTTTTTTTTGGGGGGGGGAATAGCTCGGCAATCAACACCAAAGGACGGTATGCCAAAGGGACATGGCCAACCCCCAGATTCCTGAAGGGGACTGGAGCGCAGTCCCTTCCTCGCCCACCATGTGAGTTGAAGGAAGAGCTCCATTCACAAGACATTGCCTGGACTTAAATTGTATGACCCTGTTTGGCATTAACAGCATATTCATGGCTCTCACCTTCTCAACTATCAATGTTAAAAGTGTGAAGTCTGGAATAAGAGCCCAGAGTGTTTTAAGCTTTGCCATCTCTATAAAGTCTGACGTGCTTTTAATTCAGGAATGTGCGATACCCTTTTTAAATAAATACACCCAGTGGCAGGACATGTGGCCACATCCATCAATTTGGAGTGGATCCAATGAGAATAAAAATGATGGAGTGGCCATTTTAGTCCCAAATCCTCAGGTTCTGGTGAAGGGGTTGTAATGACAAACATGACAGGTAGGACCTTTCAGAGGAACTGCAGCCCCACATGCTTGGGAGGGTGCCACTAATCGTTAGGGGGGTTGTAATTGTATTTGAAGCAGAAAGCAGCAGCAGCTTTTTGGGCCGTGAGTGAAAATGAGGTCGGTCAGGAAGAGTTTGTTACCTCTGCCAGTTAATGTTATCGCTTCTCGGCCTTTTGGCTAAGATCAAGTGTAGTATCTGTTCTTATCAGTTTAATATCTGATACGTTCCCTATATGGGGACCATATATTAAATTGATTTTTGGAGCAGGGAGATGGAATAGGGGCTTGCTCCATCCACTCCACGCATCGACCTGGTATTGCAGTATCTCTGGGAACGGTGCACCACAACCATACTTGTTAAATGAAAATTTCATAACAGTTAAATGGCCTTTTGGCTAAGCAGACAATGGTTTCCTTGGTGTGGTGTGCCTACCTTGTGGCCTTGCTGTTATCCCCCAGGTGGAGGCGGTAAAAGGGGAGGGGTGTGTAACGTCCTTCCAATTGGAAACATCAGGAACCCAGTCTTCCCACCATGCCGACTCACCAAATGAGGTCTTGTTTTTTTTGGGGGGGGGGGAATAGCTCGGCAATCAACACCAAAGGACGGTATGCCAAAGGGACATGGCCAACCCCCAGATTCCTGAAGGGGACTGGAGCGCAGTCCCTTCCTCGCCCACCATGTGAGTTGAAGGAAGAGCTCCATTCACAAGACATTGCCTGGACTTAAATTGTATGACCCTGTTTGGCATTAACAGCATATTCATGGCTCTCACCTTCTCAACTATCAATGTTAAAAGTGTGAAGTCTGGAATAAGAGCCCAGAGTGTTTTAAGCTTTGCCATCTCTATAAAGTCTGACGTGCTTTTAATTCAGGAATGTGCGATACCCTTTTTAAATAAATACACCCAGTGGCAGGACATGTGGCCACATCCATCAATTTGGAGTGGATCCAATGAGAATAAAAATGATGGAGTGGCCATTTTAGTCCCAAATCCTCAGGTTCTGGTGAAGGGGTTGTAATGACAAACATGACAGGTAGGACCTTTCAGAGGAACTGCAGCCCCACATGCTTGGGAGGGTGCCACTAATCGTTAGGGGGGTTGTAATTGTATTTGAAGCAGAAAGCAGCAGCAGCTTTTTGGGCCGTGAGTGAAAATGAGGTCGGTCAGGAAGAGTTTGTTACCTCTGCCAGTTAATGTTATCGCTTCTCGGCCTTTTGGCTAAGATCAAGTGTAGTATCTGTTCTTATCAGTTTAATATCTGATACGTTCCCTATATGGGGACCATATATTAAATTGATTTTTGGAGCAGGGAGATGGAATAGGGGCTTGCTCCATCCACTCCACGCATCGACCTGGTATTGCAGTATCTCTGGGAACGGTGCACCACAACCATACTTGTTAAATGAAAATTTCATAACAGTTAAATGGCCTTTCGGCTAAGATGACAATGGTTTCCTTGGTGTGGTGTGCCTACCTTGTGGCCTTGCTGTTATCCCCCAGGTGGAGGCGGTAAAAGGGGAGGGGTGTGTAACGTCCTTCCAATTGGAAACATCAGGAACCCAGTCTTCCCACCATGCCGACTCACCAAATGAGGTCTTGTTTTTTTTTGGGGGGGGGAAATAGCTCGGCAATCAACACCAAAGGACGGTATGCCAAAGGGACATGGCCAACCCCCAGATTCCTGAAGGGGACTGGAGCGCAGTCCCTTCCTCGCCCACCATGTGAGTTGAAGGAAGAGCTCCATTCACAAGACATTGCCTGGACTTAAATTGTATGACCCTGTTTGGCATTAACAGCATATTCATGGCTCTCACCTTCTCAACTATCAATGTTAAAAGTGTGAAGTCTGGAATAAGAGCCCAGAGTGTTTTAAGCTTTGCCATCTCTATAAAGTCTGACGTGCTTTTAATTCAGGAATGTGCGATACCCTTTTTAAATAAATACACCCAGTGGCAGGACATGTGGCCACATCCATCAATTTGGAGTGGATCCAATGAGAATAAAAATGATGGAGTGGCCATTTTAGTCCCAAATCCTCAGGTTCTGGTGAAGGGGTTGTAATGACAAACATGACAGGTAGGACCTTTCAGAGGAACTGCAGCCCCACATGCTTGGGAGGGTGCCACTAATCGTTAGGGGGGTTGTAATTGTATTTGAAGCAGAAAGCAGCAGCAGCTTTTTGGGCCGTGAGTGAAAATGAGGTCGGTCAGGAAGAGTTTGTTACCTCTGCCAGTTAATGTTATCGCTTCTCGGCCTTTTGGCTAAGATCAAGTGTAGTATCTGTTCTTATCAGTTTAATATCTGATACGTTCCCTATATGGGGACCATATATTAAATTGATTTTTGGAGCAGGGAGATGGAATAGGGGCTTGCTCCATCCACTCCACGCATCGACCTGGTATTGCAGTATCTCTGGGAACGGTGCACCACAACCATACTTGTTAAATGAAAATTTCATAACAGTTAAATGGCCTTTTGGCTAAGAAGACAATGGTTTCCTTGGTGTGGTGTGCCTACCTTGTGGCCTTGCTGTTATCCCCCAGGTGGAGGCGGTAAAAGGGGAGGGGTGTGTAACGTCCTTCCAATTGGAAACATCAGGAACCCAGTCTTCCCACCATGCCGACTCACCAAATGAGGTCTTGTTTTTTTTTGGGGGGGGGGGAATAGCTCGGCAATCAACACCAAAGGACGGTATGCCAAAGGGACATGGCCAACCCCCAGATTCCTGAAGGGGACTGGAGCGCAGTCCCTTCCTCGCCCACCATGTGAGTTGAAGGAAGAGCTCCATTCACAAGACATTGCCTGGACTTAAATTGTATGACCCTGTTTGGCATTAACAGCATATTCATGGCTCTCACCTTCTCAACTATCAATGTTAAAAGTGTGAAGTCTGGAATAAGAGCCCAGAGTGTTTTAAGCTTTGCCATCTCTATAAAGTCTGACGTGCTTTTAATTCAGGAATGTGCGATACCCTTTTTAAATAAATACACCCAGTGGCAGGACATGTGGCCACATCCATCAATTTGGAGTGGATCCAATGAGAATAAAAATGATGGAGTGGCCATTTTAGTCCCAAATCCTCAGGTTCTGGTGAAGGGGTTGTAATGACAAACATGACAGGTAGGACCTTTCAGAGGAACTGCAGCCCCACATGCTTGGGAGGGTGCCACTAATCGTTAGGGGGGTTGTAATTGTATTTGAAGCAGAAAGCAGCAGCAGCTTTTTGGGCCGTGAGTGAAAATGAGGTCGGTCAGGAAGAGTTTGTTACCTCTGCCAGTTAATGTTATCGCTTCTCGGCCTTTTGGCTAAGATCAAGTGTAGTATCTGTTCTTATCAGTTTAATATCTGATACGTTCCCTATATGGGGACCATATATTAAATTGATTTTTGGAGCAGGGAGATGGAATAGGGGCTTGCTCCATCCACTCCACGCATCGACCTGGTATTGCAGTATCTCTGGGAACGGTGCACCACAACCATACTTGTTAAATGAAAATTTCATAACAGTTAAATGGCCTTTCGGCTAAGATGACAATGGTTTCCTTGGTGTGGTGTGCCTACCTTGTGGCCTTGCTGTTATCCCCCAGGTGGAGGCGGTAAAAGGGGAGGGGTGTGTAACGTCCTTCCAATTGGAAACATCAGGAACCCAGTCTTCCCACCATGCCGACTCACCAAATGAGGTCTTGTTTTTTTTTGGGGGGGGGAATAGCTCGGCAATCAACACCAAAGGACGGTATGCCAAAGGGACATGGCCAACCCCCAGATTCCTGAAGGGGACTGGAGCGCAGTCCCTTCCTCGCCCACCATGTGAGTTGAAGGAAGAGCTCCATTCACAAGACATTGCCTGGACTTAAATTGTATGACCCTGTTTGGCATTAACAGCATATTCATGGCTCTCACCTTCTCAACTATCAATGTTAAAAGTGTGAAGTCTGGAATAAGAGCCCAGAGTGTTTTAAGCTTTGCCATCTCTATAAAGTCTGACGTGCTTTTAATTCAGGAATGTGCGATACCCTTTTTAAATAAATACACCCAGTGGCAGGACATGTGGCCACATCCATCAATTTGGAGTGGATCCAATGAGAATAAAAATGATGGAGTGGCCATTTTAGTCCCAAATCCTCAGGTTCTGGTGAAGGGGTTGTAATGACAAACATGACAGGTAGGACCTTTCAGAGGAACTGCAGCCCCACATGCTTGGGAGGGTGCCACTAATCGTTAGGGGGGTTGTAATTGTATTTGAAGCAGAAAGCAGCAGCAGCTTTTTGGGCCGTGAGTGAAAATGAGGTCGGTCAGGAAGAGTTTGTTACCTCTGCCAGTTAATGTTATCGCTTCTCGGCCTTTTGGCTAAGATCAAGTGTAGTATCTGTTCTTATCAGTTTAATATCTGATACGTTCCCTATATGGGGACCATATATTAAATTGATTTTTGGAGCAGGGAGATGGAATAGGGGCTTGCTCCATCCACTCCACGCATCGACCTGGTATTGCAGTATCTCTGGGAACAGTGCACCACAACCATACTTGTTAAATGAAAATTTCATAACAGTTAAATGGCCTTTCGGGTAAGATGACAATGGTTTCCTTGGTGTGGTGTGCCTACCTTGTGGCCTTGCTGTTACCCCCCAGGTGGAGGCGGTAAAAGGGGAGGGGTGTGTAACGTCCTTCCAATTGGAAACATCAGGAACCCAGTCTTCCCACCATGCCGACTCACCAAATGAGGTCTTGTTTTTTTTTTTTGGGGGGGTGAAATAGCTCGGCAATCAACACCAAAGGACGGTATGCCAAAGGGACATGGCCAACCCCCAGATTCCTGAAGGGGACTGGAGCGCAGTCCCTTCCTCGCCCACCATGTGAGTTGAAGGAAGAGCTCCATTCACAAGACATTGCCTGGACTTAAATTGTATGACCCTGTTTGGCATTAACAGCATATTCATGGCTCTCACCTTCTCAACTATCAATGTTAAAAGTGTGAAGTCTGGAATAAGAGCCCAGAGTGTTTTAAGCTTTGCCATCTCTATAAAGTCTGACGTGCTTTTAATTCAGGAATGTGCGATACCCTTTTTAAATAAATACACCCAGTGGCAGGACATGTGGCCACATCCATCAATTTGGAGTGGATCCAATGAGAATAAAAATGATGGAGTGGCCATTTTAGTCCCAAATCCTCAGGTTCTGGTGAAGGGGTTGTAATGACAAACATGACAGGTAGGACCTTTCAGAGGAACTGCAGCCCCACATGCTTGGGAGGGTGCCACTAATCGTTAGGGGGGTTGTAATTGTATTTGAAGCAGAAAGCAGCAGCAGCTTTTTGGGCCGTGAGTGAAAATGAGGTCGGTCAGGAAGAGTTTGTTACCTCTGCCAGTTAATGTTATCGCTTCTCGGCCTTTTGGCTAAGATCAAGTGTAGTATCTGTTCTTATCAGTTTAATATCTGATACGTTCCCTATATGGGGACCATATATTAAATTGATTTTTGGAGCAGGGAGATGGAATAGGGGCTTGCTCCATCCACTCCACGCATCGACCTGGTATTGCAGTATCTCTGGGAACGGTGCACCACAACCATACTTGTTAAATGAAAATTTCATAACAGTTAAATGGCCTTTCGGCTAAGATGACAATGGTTTCCTTGGTGTGGTGTGCCTACCTTGTGGCCTTGCTGTTATCCCCCAGGTGGAGGCGGTAAAAGGGGAGGGGTGTGTAACGTCCTTCCAATTGGAAACATCAGGAACCCAGTCTTCCCACCATGCCGACTCACCAAATGAGGTCTTGTTTTTTTTGGGGGGGGGGGAATAGCTCGGCAATCAACACCAAAGGACGGTATGCCAAAGGGACATGGCCAACCCCCAGATTCCTGAAGGGGACTGGAGCGCAGTCCCTTCCTCGCCCACCATGTGAGTTGAAGGAAGAGCTCCATTCACAAGACATTGCCTGGACTTAAATTGTATGACCCTGTTTGGCATTAACAGCATATTCATGGCTCTCACCTTCTCAACTATCAATGTTAAAAGTGTGAAGTCTGGAATAAGAGCCCAGAGTGTTTTAAGCTTTGCCATCTCTATAAAGTCTGACGTGCTTTTAATTCAGGAATGTGCGATACCCTTTTTAAATAAATACACCCAGTGGCAGGACATGTGGCCACATCCATCAATTTGGAGTGGATCCAATGAGAATAAAAATGATGGAGTGGCCATTTTAGTCCCAAATCCTCAGGTTCTGGTGAAGGGGTTGTAATGACAAACATGACAGGTAGGACCTTTCAGAGGAACTGCAGCCCCACATGCTTGGGAGGGTGCCACTAATCGTTAGGGGGGTTGTAATTGTATTTGAAGCAGAAAGGATAGGAAAGAGCCAGACAAGGCAGCAGCAGCAGTTTTTGGGCCGTGAGTGAAAATGAGGTCGGTCAGGAAGAGTTTGTTACCTCTGCCAGTTAATGTTATCGCTTCTCGGCCTTTTGGCTAAGATCAAGTGTAGTATCTGTTCTTATCAGTTTAATATCTGATACGTTCCCTATATGGGGACCATATATTAAATTGATTTTTGGAGCAGGGAGATGGAATAGGGGCTTGCTCCATCCACTCCACGCATCGACCTGGTATTGCAGTATCTCTGGGAACGGTGCACCACAACCATACTTGTTAAATGAAAATTTCATAACAGTTAAATGGCCTTTTGGCTAAGAGACAATGGTTTCCTTGGTGTGGTGTGCCTACCTTGTGGCCTTGCTGTTATCCCCCAGGTGGAGGCGGTAAAAGGGGAGGGGTGTGTAACGTCCTTCCAATTGGAAACATCAGGAACCCAGTCTTCCCACCATGCCGACTCACCAAATGAGGTCTTGTTTTTTTTTTGGGGGGGGGGGGGGGAATAGCTCGGCAAAAAACACCAAAGGACGGTATGCCAAAGGGACATGGCCAACCCCCAGATTCCTGAAGGGGACTGGAGCGCAGTCCCTTCCTCGCCCACCATGTGAGTTGAAGGAAGAGCTCCATTCACAAGACATTGCCTGGACTTAAATTGTATGACCCTGTTTGGCATTAACAGCATATTCATGGCTCTCACCTTCTCAACTATCAATGTTAAAAGTGTGAAGTCTGGAATAAGAGCCCAGAGTGTTTTAAGCTTTGCCATCTCTATAAAGTCTGACGTGCTTTTAATTCAGGAATGTGCGATACCCTTTTTAAATAAATACACCCAGTGGCAGGACATGTGGCCACATCCATCAATTTGGAGTGGATCCAATGAGAATAAAAATGATGGAGTGGCCATTTTAGTCCCAAATCCTCAGGTTCTGGTGAAGGGGTTGTAATGACAAACATGACAGGTAGGACCTTTCAGAGGAACTGCAGCCCCACATGCTTGGGAGGGTGCCACTAATCGTTAGGGGGGTTGTAATTGTATTTGAAGCAGAAAGCAGCAGCAGCTTTTTGGGCCGTGAGTGAAAATGAGGTCGGTCAGGAAGAGTTTGTTACCTCTGCCAGTTAATGTTATCGCTTCTCGGCCTTTTGGCTAAGATCAAGTGTAGTATCTGTTCTTATCAGTTTAATATCTGATACGTTCCCTATATGGGGACCATATATTAAATTGATTTTTGGAGCAGGGAGATGGAATAGGGGCTTGCTCCATCCACTCCACGCATCGACCTGGTATTGCAGTATCTCTGGGAACGGTGCACCACAACCATACTTGTTAAATGAAAATTTCATAACAGTTAAATGGCCTTTCGGCTAAGATGACAATGGTTTCCTTGGTGTGGTGTGCCTACCTTGTGGCCTTGCTGTTATCTCCCAGGTGGAGGCGGTAAAAGGGGAGGGGTGTGTAACGTCCTTCCAATTGGATACATCAGGAACCCAGTCTTCCCACCATGCCGACTCACCAAATGAGGTCTTGTTTTTTTTTGGGGGGGGGGAATAGCTCGGCAATCAACACCAAAGGACGGTATGCCAAAGGGACATGGCCAACCCCCAGATTCCTGAAGGGGACTGGAGCGCAGTCCCTTCCTCGCCCACCATGTGAGTTGAAGGAAGAGCTCCATTCACAAGACATTGCCTGGACTTAAATTGTATGACCCTGTTTGGCATTAACAGCATATTCATGGCTCTCACCTTCTCAACTATCAATGTTAAAAGTGTGAAGTCTGGAATAAGAGCCCAGAGTGTTTTAAGCTTTGCCATCTCTATAAAGTCTGACGTGCTTTTAATTCAGGAATGTGCGATACCCTTTTTAAATAAATACACCCAGTGGCAGGACATGTGGCCACATCCATCAATTTGGAGTGGATCCAATGAGAATAAAAATGATGGAGTGGCCATTTTAGTCCCAAATCCTCAGGTTCTGGTGAAGGGGTTGTAATGACAAACATGACAGGTAGGACCTTTCAGAGGAACTGCAGCCCCACATGCTTGGGAGGGTGCCACTAATCGTTAGGGGGGTTGTAATTGTATTTGAAGCAGAAAGCAGCAGCAGCTTTTTGGGCCGTGAGTGAAAATGAGGTCGGTCAGGAAGAGTTTGTTACCTCTGCCAGTTAATGTTATCGCTTCTCGGCCTTTTGGCTAAGATCAAGTGTAGTATCTGTTCTTATCAGTTTAATATCTGATACGTTCCCTATATGGGGACCATATATTAAATTGATTTTTGGAGCAGGGAGATGGAATAGGGGCTTGCTCCATCCACTCCACGCATCGACCTGGTATTGCAGTATCTCTGGGAACGGTGCACCACAACCATACTTGTTAAATGAAAATTTCATAACAGTTAAATGGCCTTTCGGCTAAGATGACAATGGTTTCCTTGGTGTGGTGTGCCTACCTTGTGGCCTTGCTGTTATCTCCCAGGTGGAGGCGGTAAAAGGGGAGGGGTGTGTAACGTCCTTCCAATTGGAAACATCAGAAACCCAGTCTTCCCACCATGCCGACTCACCAAATGAGGTCTTGTTTTTTTTGGGGGGGGGGGAATAGCTCGGCAATCAACACCAAAGGACGGTATGCCAAAGGGACATGGCCAACCCCCAGATTCCTGAAGGGGACTGGAGCGCAGTCCCTTCCTCGCCCACCATGTGAGTTGAAGGAAGAGCTCCATTCACAAGACATTGCCTGGACTTAAATTGTATGACCCTGTTTGGCATTAACAGCATATTCATGGCTCTCACCTTCTCAACTATCAATGTTAAAAGTGTGAAGTCTGGAATAAGAGCCCAGAGTGTTTTAAGCTTTGCCATCTCTATAAAGTCTGACGTGCTTTTAATTCAGGAATGTGCGATACCCTTTTTAAATAAATACACCCAGTGGCAGGACATGTGGCCACATCCATCAATTTGGAGTGGATCCAATGAGAATAAAAATGATGGAGTGGCCATTTTAGTCCCAAATCCTCAGGTTCTGGTGAAGGGGTTGTAATGACAAACATGACAGGTAGGACCTTTCAGAGGAACTGCAGCCCCACATGCTTGGGAGGGTGCCACTAATCGTTAGGGGTGTTGTTATTGTATTTGAAGCAGAAAGCAGCAGCAGCTTTTTGGGCCGTGAGTGAAAATGAGGTCGGTCAGGAAGAGTTTGTTACCTCTGCCAGTTAATGTTATCGCTTCTCGGCCTTTTGGCTAAGATCAAGTATAGTATCTGTTCTTATCAGTTTAATATCTGAAACGTTCCCTATATGGGGACCATATATTAAATTGATTTTTGGAGCAGGGAGATGCAATAGGGGCTTGCTCCATCCACTCCACGCATCGACCTGGTATTGCAGTATCTCTGGAAACGGTGCACCACAACCATACTTGTTAAATGAAAATTTAATAACAGTTAAATGGCCTTTCGGCTAAGATGACAATGGTTTCCTTGGTGTGGTGTGCCTACCTTGTGGCCCTGCTGTTATCTCCCAGGTGGAGGCGGTAAATGGGGAGGGGTGTGTAACGTCCTTCCAATTGGAAACATCAGAAACCCAGTCTTCCCACCATGCCGACTCACCAAATGAGGTCTTGTTTTTTTTGGGGGGGGGGGAATAGCTCGGCAATCAACACCAAAGGACGGTATGCCAAAGGGACATAGCCAACCCCCAGATTCCTGAAGGGGACTGGAGCGCAGTCCCTTCCTCGCCCACCATGTGAGTTGAAGGAAGAGCTCCATTCACAAGACATTGCCTGGACTTAAATTGTATGACCCTGTTTGGCATTAACAGCATATTCATGGCTCTCACCTTCTCAACTATCAATGTTAAAAGTGTGAAGTCTGGAATAAGAGCCCAGAGTGTTTTAAGCTTTGCCATCTCTATAAAGTCTGACGTGCTTTTAATTCAGGAATGTGCGATACCCTTTTTAAATAAATACACCCAGTGGCAGGACATGTGGCCACATCCATCAATTTGGAGTGGATCCAATGAGAATAAAAATGATGGAGTGGCCATTTTAGTCCCAAATCCTCAGGTTCTGGTGAAGGGGTTGTAATGACAAACATGACAGGTAGGACCTTTCAGAGGAACTGCAGCCCACATGCTTGGGAGGGTGCCACTAATCGTTAGGGGGGTTGTAATTGTATTTGAAGCAGAAAGGATAGGAAAGAGCCAGACAAGGCAGCAGCAGCAGCTTTTTGGGCCGTGAGTGAAAATGAGGTCGGTCAGGAAGAGTTTGTTACCTCTGCCAGTTAATGTTATCGCTTCTCGGCCTTTTGGCTAAGATCAAGTGTAGTATCTGTTCTTATCAGTTTAATATCTGATACGTTCCCTATATGGGGACCATATATTAAATTGATTTTTGGAGCAGGGAGATGGAATAGGGGCTTGCTCCATCCACTCCACGCATCGACCTGGTATTGCAGTATCTCTGGGAACGGTGCACCACAACCATACTTGTTAAATGAAAATTTCATAACAGTTAAATGGCCTTGTGGCTAAGAAGACGATGGTTTCCTTGGTGTGGTGTGCCTACCTTGTGGCCTTGCTGTTATCCCCCAGGTGGAGGCGGTAAAAGGGGAGGGGTGTGTAACGTCCTTCCAATTGGAAACATCAGGAACCCAGTCTTCCCACCATGCCGACTCACCAAATGAGGTCTTGTTTTTTTTGGGGGGGGGGGGGGGGAATAGCTCGGCAATCAACACCAAAGGACGGTATGCCAAAGGGACATGGCCAACCCCCAGATTCCTGAAGGGGACTGGAGCGCAGTCCCTTCCTCGCCCACCATGTGAGTTGAAGGAAGAGCTCCATTCACAAGACATTGCCTGGACTTAAATTGTATGACCCTGTTTGGCATTAACAGCATATTCATGGCTCTCACCTTCTCAACTATCAATGTTAAAAGTGTGAAGTCTGGAATAAGAGCCCAGAGTGTTTTAAGCTTTGCCATCTCTATAAAGTCTGACGTGCTTTTAATTCAGGAATGTGCGATACCCTTTTTAAATAAATACACCCAGTGGCAGGACATGTGGCCACATCCATCAATTTGGAGTGGATCCAATGAGAATAAAAATGATGGAGTGGCCATTTTAGTCCCAAATCCTCAGGTTCTGGTGAAGGGGTTGTAATGACAAACATGACAGGTAGGACCTTTCAGAGGAACTGCAGCCCCACATGCTTGGGAGGGTGCCACTAATCGTTAGGGGGGTTGTAATTGTATTTGAAGCAGAAAGCAGCAGCAGCTTTTTGGGCCGTGAGTGAAAATGAGGTCGGTCAGGAAGAGTTTGTTACCTCTGCCAGTTAATGTTATCGCTTCTCGGCCTTTTGGCTAAGATCAAGTGTAGTATCTGTTCTTATCAGTTTAATATCTGATACGTTCCCTATATGGGGACCATATATTAAATTGATTTTTGGAGCAGGGAGATGGAATAGGGGCTTGCTCCATCCACTCCACGCATCGACCTGGTATTGCAGTATCTCTGGGAACAGTGCACCACAACCATACTTGTTAAATGAAAATTTCATAACAGTTAAATGGCCTTTCGGGTAAGATGACAATGGTTTCCTTGGTGTGGTGTGCCTACCTTGTGGCCTTGCAGTTATCTCCCAGGTGGAGGCGGTAAAAGGGGAGGGGTGTGTAACGTCCTTCCAATTGGATACATCAGAAACCCAGTCTTCCCACCATGCCGACTCACCAAATGAGGTCTTGTTTTTTTTTGGGGGGGGGGAATAGCTCGGCAATCAACACCAAAGGACGGTATGCCAAAGGGACATGGCCAACCCCCAGATTCCTGAAGGGGACTGGAGCGCAGTCCCTTCCTCGCCCACCATGTGAGTTGAAGGAAGAGCTCCATTCACAAGACATTGCCTGGACTTAAATTGTATGACCCTGTTTGGCATTAACAGCATATTCATGGCTCTCACCTTCTCAACTATCAATGTTAAAAGTGTGAAGTCTGGAATAAGAGCCCAGAGTGTTTTAAGCTTTGCCATCTCTATAAAGTCTGACGTGCTTTTAATTCAGGAATGTGCGATACCCTTTTTAAATAAATACACCCAGTGGCAGGACATGTGGCCACATCCATCAATTTGGAGTGGATCCAATGAGAATAAAAATGATGGAGTGGCCATTTTAGTCCCAAATCCTCAGGTTCTGGTGAAGGGGTTGTAATGACAAACATGACAGGTAGGACCTTTCAGAGGAACTGCAGCCCCACATGCTTGGGAGGGTGCCACTAATCGTTAGGGGGGTTGTAATTGTATTTGAAGCAGAAAGCAGCAGCAGCTTTTTGGGCCGTGAGTGAAAATGAGGTCGGTCAGGAAGAGTTTGTTACCTCTGCCAGTTAATGTTATCGCTTCTCGGCCTTTTGGCTAAGATCAAGTGTAGTATCTGTTCTTATCAGTTTAATATCTGATACGTTCCCTATATGGGGACCATATATTAAATTGATTTTTGGAGCAGGGAGATGGAATAGGGGCTTGCTCCATCCACTCCACGCATCGACCTGGTATTGCAGTATCTCTGGGAACGGTGCACCACAACCATACTTGTTAAATGAAAATTTCATAACAGTTAAATGGCCTTTCGGCTAAGATGACAATGGTTTCCTTGGTGTGGTGTGCCTACCTTGTGGCCTTGCTGTTATCTCCCAGGTGGAGGCGGTAAAAGGGGAGGGGTGTGTAACGTCCTTCCAATTGGATACATCAGAAACCCAGTCTTCCCACCATGCCGACTCACCAAATGAGGTCTTGTTTTTTTTGGGGGGGGAATAGCTCGGCAATCAACACCAAAGGACGGTATGCCAAAGGGACATGGCCAACCCCCAGATTCCTGAAGGGGACTGGAGCGCAGTCCCTTCCTCGCCCACCATGTGAGTTGAAGGAAGAGCTCCATTCACAAGACATTGCCTGGACTTAAATTGTATGACCCTGTTTGGCATTAACAGCATATTCATGGCTCTCACCTTCTCAACTATCAATGTTAAAAGTGTGAAGTCTGGAATAAGAGCCCAGAGTGTTTTAAGCTTTGCCATCTCTATAAAGTCTGACGTGCTTTTAATTCAGGAATGTGCGATACCCTTTTTAAATAAATACACCCAGTGGCAGGACATGTGGCCACATCCATCAATTTGGAGTGGATCCAATGAGAATAAAAATGATGGAGTGGCCATTTTAGTCCCAAATCCTCAGGTTCTGGTGAAGGGGTTGTAATGACAAACATGACAGGTAGGACCTTTCAGAGGAACTGCAGCCCCACATGCTTGGGAGGGTGCCACTAATCGTTAGGGGTGTTGTTATTGTATTTGAAGCAGAAAGCAGCAGCAGCTTTTTGGGCCGTGAGTGAAAATGAGGTCGGTCAGGAAGAGTTTGTTACCTCTGCCAGTTAATGTTATCGCTTCTCGGCCTTTTGGCTAAGATCAAGTATAGTATCTGTTCTTATCAGTTTAATATCTGAAACGTTCCCTATATGGGGACCATATATTAAATTGATTTTTGGAGCAGGGAGATGGAATAGGGGCTTGCTCCATCCACTCCACGCATCGACCTGGTATTGCAGTATCTCTGGAAACGGTGCACCACAACCATACTTGTTAAATGAAAATTTAATAACAGTTAAATGGCCTTTCGGCTAAGATGACAATGGTTTCCTTGGTGTGGTGTGCCTACCTTGTGGCCCTGCTGTTATCTCCCAGGTGGAGGCGGTAAATGGGGAGGGGTGTGTAACGTCCTTCCAATTGGAAACATCAGAAACCCAGTCTTCCCACCATGCCGACTCACCAAATGAGGTCTTGTTTTTCTTGGGGGGGGGGGGGAATAGCTCGGCAATCAACACCAAAGGACGGTATGCCAAAGGGACATAGCCAACCCCCAGATTCCTGAAGGGGACTGGAGCGCAGTCCCTTCCTCGCCCACCATGTGAGTTGAAGGAAGAGCTCCATTCACAAGACATTGCCTGGACTTAAATTGTATGACCCTGTTTGGCATTAACAGCATATTCATGGCTCTAACCTTCTCAACTATCAATGTTAAAAGTGTGAAGTCTGGAATAAGAGCCCAGAGTGTTTTAAGCTTTGCCATCTCTATAAAGTCTGACGTGCTTTTAATTCAGGAATGTGCGATACCCTTTTTAAATAAATACACCCAGTGGCAGGACATGTGGCCACATCCATCAATTTGGAGTGGATCCAATGAGAATAAAAATGATGGAGTGGCCATTTTAGTCCCAAATCTGGTGAAGGGGTTGTAATGACAAACATGACAGGTAGGACCTTTCAGAGGAACTGCAGCCCCACATGCTTGGGAGGGTGCCACTAATCGTTAGGGGTGTTGTTATTGTATTTGAAGCAGAAAGCAGCAGCAGCTTTTTGGGCCGTGAGTGAAAATGAGGTCGGTCAGGAAGAGTTTGTTACCTCTGCCAGTTAATGTTATCGCTTCTCGGCCTTTTGGCTAAGATGAAGTATAGTATCTGTTCTTATCAGTTTAATATCTGAAACGTTCCCTATATGGGGACCATATATTAAATTGATTTTTGGAGCAGGGAGATGCAATAGGGGCTTGCTCCATCCACTCCACGCATCGACCTGGTATTGCAGTATCTCTGGAAACGGTGCACCACAACCATACTTGTTAAATGAAAATTTAATAACAGTTAAATGGCCTTTCGGCTAAGATGACAATGGTTTCCTTGGTGTGGTGTGCCTACCTTGTGGCCCTGCTGTTATCTCCCAGGTGGAGGCGGTAAATGGGGAGGGGTGTGTAACGTCCTTCCAATTGGAAACATCAGAAACCCAGTCTTCCCACCATGCCGACTCACCAAATGAGGTCTTGTTTTTTTTGGGGGGGGGGGAATAGCTCGGCAATCAACACCAAAGGACGGTATGCCAAAGGGACATAGCCAACCCCCAGATTCCTGAAGGGGACTGGAGCGCAGTCCCTTCCTCGCCCACCATGTGAGTTGAAGGAAGAGCTCCATTCACAAGACATTGCCTGGACTTAAATTGTATGACCCTGTTTGGCATTAACAGCATATTCATGGCTCTAACCTTCTCAACTATCAATGTTAAAAGTGTGAAGTCTGGAATAAGAGCCCAGAGTGGTTTAAGCTTTGCCATCTCTATAAAGTCTGACGTGCTTTTAATTCAGGAATGTGCGATACCCTTTTTAAAAAAATACACCCAGTGGCAGGACATGTGGCCACATCCATCAATTTGGAGTGGATCCAATGAGAATAAAAATGATGGAGTGGCCATTTTAGTCCCAAATCCTCAGGTTCTGGTGAAGGGGTTGTAATGACAAACATGACAGGTAGGACCTTTCAGAGGAACTGCAGCCCACATGCTTGGGAGGGTGCCACTAATCGTTAGGG
The DNA here is from genome assembly GCA_963556495.2 of Valencia hispanica. Classification (NCBI taxonomy): domain Eukaryota; kingdom Metazoa; phylum Chordata; class Actinopteri; order Cyprinodontiformes; family Valenciidae; genus Valencia; species Valencia hispanica. The sequence continues at coordinate 10,588,905 of OY747700.1, forward strand.
GGGTTGTAATTGTATTTGAAGCAGAAAGGATAGGAAAGAGCCAGACAAGGCAGCAGCAGCAGGTTTTTGGGCCGTGTGTGAAAATGAGGTCGGTCAGGAAGAGTTTGTTACCTCTGCCAGTTAATGTTATCGCTTCTCGGCCTTTTGGCTAAGATCAAGTGTAGTATATGTTCTTATCAGTTTTATATCTGATACGTTCCCTATATGGGGATCATATATTAAATTGATCTTTGGAGCAGGGAGATGGAATAGGGGCTTGCTCCATCCACTCCACGCATCGACCTGGTATTGCAGTATCTCTGGGAACGGTGCACCACAACCATACTTGTTAAATGAAATTTTCATAACAGTTAAATGGCCTTTTGGCTAAGAAGACTATGGTTTCCTTGGTGTGGTGTGCCTACCTTGTGGCCTTGCTGTTATCCCCCAGGTGGAGGCGGTAAAAGGGGAGGGGTGTGTAACGTCCTTCCAATTGGAAACATCAGGAACCCAGTCTTCCCACCATGCAGACTCACCAAATGAGGTCTTGTTTTTTTTGGGGGGGGGGGAATAGCTCGGCAATCAACACCAAAGGACGGTATGCCAAAGGGACATGGCCAACCCCCAGATTCCTGAAGGGGACTGGAGCGCAGTCCCTTCCTCGCCCACCATGTGAGTTGAAGGAAGAGCTCCATTCACAAGACATTGCCTGGACTTAAATTGTATGACCCTGTTTGGCATTAACAGCATATTCATGGCTCTCACCTTCTCAACTATCAATGTTAAAAGTGTGAAGTCTGGAATAAGAGCCCAGAGTGTTTTAAGCTTTGCCATCTCTATAAAGTCTGACGTGCTTTTAATTCAGGAATGTGCGATACCCTTTTTAAATAAATACACCCAGTGGCAGGACATGTGGCCACATCCATCAATTTGGAGTGGATCCAATGAGAATAAAAATGATGGAGTGGCCATTTTAGTCCCAAATCCTCAGGTTCTGGTGAAGGGGTTGTAATGACAAACATGACAGGTAGGACCTTTCAGAGGAACTGCAGCCCCACATGCTTGGGAGGGTGCCACTAATCGTTAGGGGGGTTGTAATTGTATTTGAAGCAGAAAGCAGCAGCAGCTTTTTGGGCCGTGAGTGAAAATGAGGTCGGTCAGGAAGAGTTTGTTACCTCTGCCAGTTAATGTTATTGCTTCTCGGCCTTTTGGCTAAGATCAAGTGTAGTATATGTTCTTATCAGTTTTATATCTGATACGTTCCCTATATGGGGATCATATATTAAATTGATCTTTGGAGCAGGGAGATGGAATAGGGGCTTGCTCCATCCACTCCACGCATCGACCTGGTATTGCAGTATCTCTGGGAACGGTGCACCACAACCATACTTGTTAAATGAAATTTTCATAACAGTTAAATGGCCTTTTGGCTAAGAAGACGATGGTTTCCTTGGTGTGGTGTGCCTACCTTGTGGCCTCCCCCAGGTGGAGGCGGTAAAAGGGGAGGGGTGTGTAACGTCCTTCCAATTGGAAACATCAGGAACCCAGTCTTCCCACCATGCCGACTCACCAAATGAGGTCTTGTTTTTTTTGGGGGGGGGGAAATAGCTCGGCAATCAACACCAAAGGACGGTATGCCAAAGGGACATGGCCAACCCCCAGATTCCTGAAGGGGACTGGAGCGCAGTCCCTTCCTCGCCCACCATGTGAGTTGAAGGAAGAGCTCCATTCACAAGACATTGCCTGGACTTAAATTGTATCGCCCTGTTTGGCATTAACAGCATATTCATGGCTCTCACCTTCTCAACTATCAATCTTAAAAGTGTGAAGTCTGGAATAAGAGCCCAGAGTGTTTTAAGCTTTGCCATCTCTATAAAGTCTGACGTGCTTTTAATTCAGGAATGTGCGATACCCTTTTTAAATAAATACACCCAGTGGCAGGACATGTGGCCACATCCATCAATTTGGAGTGGATCCAATGAGAATAAAAATGATGGAGTGGCCATTTTAGTCCCAAATCTGGTGAAGGGGTTGTAATGACAAACATGACAGGTAGGACCTTTCAGAGGAACTGCAGCCCCACATGCTTGGGAGGGTGCCACTAATCGTTAGGGGTGTTGTTATTGTATTTGAAGCAGAAAGCAGCAGCAGCTTTTTGGGCCGTGAGTGAAAATGAGGTCGGTCAGGAAGAGTTTGTTACCTCTGCCAGTTAATGTTATCGCTTCTCGGCCTTTTGGCTAAGATCAAGTATAGTATCTGTTCTTATCAGTTTAATATCTGAAACGTTCCCTATATGGGGACCATATATTAAATTGATTTTTGGAGCAGGGAGATGCAATAGGGGCTTGCTCCATCCACTCCACGCATCGACCTGGTATTGCAGTATCTCTGGAAACGGTGCACCACAACCATACTTGTTAAATGAAAATTTAATAACAGTTAAATGGCCTTTCGGCTAAGATGACAATGGTTTCCTTGGTGTGGTGTGCCTACCTTGTGGCCCTGCTGTTATCTCCCAGGTGGAGGCGGTAAATGGGGAGGGGTGTGTAACGTCCTTCCAATTGGAAACATCAGAAACCCAGTCTTCCCACCATGCCGACTCACCAAATGAGGTCTTGTTTTTTTTGGGGGGGGGGGAATAGCTCGGCAATCAACACCAAAGGACGGTATGCCAAAGGGACATAGCCAACCCCCAGATTCCTGAAGGGGACTGGAGCGCAGTCCCTTCCTCGCCCACCATGTGAGTTGAAGGAAGAGCTCCATTCACAAGACATTGCCTGGACTTAAATTGTATGACCCTGTTTGGCATTAACAGCATATTCATGGCTCTAACCTTCTCAACTATCAATGTTAAAAGTGTGAAGTCTGGAATAAGAGCCCAGAGTGGTTTAAGCTTTGCCATCTCTATAAAGTCTGACGTGCTTTTAATTCAGGAATGTGCGATACCCTTTTTAAATAAATACACCCAGTGGCAGGACATGTGGCCACATCCATCAATTTGGAGTGGATCCAATGAGAATAAAAATGATGGAGTGGCCATTTTAGTCCCAAATCCTCAGGTTCTGGTGAAGGGGTTGTAATGACAAACATGACAGGTAGGACCTTTCAGAGGAACTGCAGCCCACATGCTTGGGAGGGTGCCACTAATCGTTAGGGGGGTTGTAATTGTATTTGAAGCAGAAAGGATAGGAAAGAGCCAGACAAGGCAGCAGCAGCAGGTTTTTGGGCCGTGTGTGAAAATGAGGTCGGTCAGGAAGAGTTTGTTACCTCTGCCAGTTAATGTTATCGCTTCTCGGCCTTTTGGCTAAGATCAAGTGTAGTATATGTTCTTATCAGTTTTATATCTGATACGTTCCCTATATGGGGATCATATATTAAATTGATCTTTGGAGCAGGGAGATGGAATAGGGGCTTGCTCCATCCACTCCACGCATCGACCTGGTATTGCAGTATCTCTGGGAACGGTGCACCACAACCATACTTGTTAAATGAAATTTTCATAACAGTTAAATGGCCTTTTGGCTAAGAAGACTATGGTTTCCTTGGTGTGGTGTGCCTACCTTGTGGCCTTGCTGTTATCCCCCAGGTGGAGGCGGTAAAAGGGGAGGGGTGTGTAACGTCCTTCCAATTGGAAACATCAGGAACCCAGTCTTCCCACCATGCAGACTCACCAAATGAGGTCTTGTTTTTTTTGGGGGGGGGGAATAGCTCGGCAATCAACACCAAAGGACGGTATGCCAAAGGGACATGGCCAACCCCCAGATTCCTGAAGGGGACTGGAGCGCAGTCCCTTCCTCGCCCACCATGTGAGTTGAAGGAAGAGCTCCATTCACAAGACATTGCCTGGACTTAAATTGTATGACCCTGTTTGGCATTAACAGCATATTCATGGCTCTCACCTTCTCAACTATCAATGTTAAAAGTGTGAAGTCTGGAATAAGAGCCCAGAGTGTTTTAAGCTTTGCCATCTCTATAAAGTCTGACGTGCTTTTAATTCAGGAATGTGCGATACCCTTTTTAAATAAATACACCCAGTGGCAGGACATGTGGCCACATCCATCAATTTGGAGTGGATCCAATGAGAATAAAAATGATGGAGTGGCCATTTTAGTCCCAAATCCTCAGGTTCTGGTGAAGGGGTTGTAATGACAAACATGACAGGTAGGACCTTTCAGAGGAACTGCAGCCCCACATGCTTGGGAGGGTGCCACTAATCGTTAGGGGGGTTGTAATTGTATTTGAAGCAGAAAGCAGCAGCAGCTTTTTGGGCCGTGAGTGAAAATGAGGTCGGTCAGGAAGAGTTTGTTACCTCTGCCAGTTAATGTTATCGCTTCTCGGCCTTTTGGCTAAGATCAAGTGTAGTATATGTTCTTATCAGTTTTATATCTGATACGTTCCCTATATGGGGATCATATATTAAATTGATCTTTGGAGCAGGGAGATGGAATAGGGGCTTGCTCCATCCACTCCACGCATCGACCTGGTATTGCAGTATCTCTGGGAACGGTGCACCACAACCATATACTTGTTAAATGAAAATTTCATAACAGTTAAATGGCCTTGTGGCTAAGAAGACGATGGTTTCCTTGGTGTGGTGTGCCTACCTTGTGGCCTTGCTGTTATCCCCCAGGTGGAGGCGGTAAAAGGGGAGGGATGTGTAACGTCCTTCCAATTGGAAATATCAGGAACCCAGTCTTCCCACCATGTCGACTCACAAAATGAGGTCTTGTTTTTTTTTTGGGGGGGGGGAAATAGCTCGGCAATCAACACCAAAGGACGGTATGCCAAAGGGACATGGCCAACCCCCAGATTCCTGTAGGGAACTGGAGCGCAGTCCCTTCCTCGCCCACCATGTGAGTTGAAGGAAGAGCTCCATTCACAAGACATTGCCTGGACTTAAATTGTATCGCCCTGTTTGGCATTAACAGCATATTCATGGCTCTCACCTTCTCAACTATCAATGTTAAAAGTGTGAAGTCTGGAATAAGAGCCCAGAGAGTTTTAAGCTTTGCCATCTCTATAAAGTCTGACGTGCTTTTAATTCAGGAATGTGCGATACCCTTTTTAAATAAATACACCCAGTGGCAGGACATGTGGCCACATCCATCAATTTGGAGTGGATCCAATGAGAATAAAAATGATGGAGTGGCCATTTTAGTCCCAAATCCTCAGGTTCTGGTGAAGGGGTTGTAATGACAAACATGACAGGTAGGACCTTTCAGAGGAACTGCAGCCCCACATGCTTGGGAGGGTGCCACTAATCGTTAGGGGTGTTGTTATTGTATTTGAAGCAGAAAGCAGCAGCAGCTTTTTGGGCCGTGAGTGAAAATGAGGTCGGTCAGGAAGAGTTTGTTACCTCTGCCAGTTAATGTTATCGCTTCTCGGCCTTTTGGCTAAGATCAAGTATAGTATCTGTTCTTATCAGTTTAATATCTGAAACGTTCCCTATATGGGGACCATATATTAAATTGATTTTTGGAGCAGGGAGATGCAATAGGGGCTTGCTCCATCCACTCCACGCATCGACCTGGTATTGCAGTATCTCTGGAAACGGTGCACCACAACCATACTTGTTAAATGAAAATTTAATAACAGTTAAATGGCCTTTCGGCTAAGATGACAATGGTTTCCTTGGTGTGGTGTGCCTACCTTGTGGCCCTGCTGTTATCTCCCAGGTGGAGGCGGTAAATGGGGAGGGGTGTGTAACGTCCTTCCAATTGGAAACATCAGAAACCCAGTCTTCCCACCATGCCGACTCACCAAATGAGGTCTTGTTTTTTTTGGGGGGGGGGCAATAGCTCGGCAATCAACACCAAAGGACGGTATGCCAAAGGGACATAGCCAACCCCCAGATTCCTGAAGGGGACTGGAGCGCAGTCCCTTCCTCGCCCACCATGTGAGTTGAAGGAAGAGCTCCATTCACAAGACATTGCCTGGACTTAAATTGTATGACCCTGTTTGGCATTAACAGCATATTCATGGCTCTAACCTTCTCAACTATCAATGTTAAAAGTGTGAAGTCTGGAATAAGAGCCCAGAGTGGTTTAAGCTTTGCCATCTCTATAAAGTCTGACGTGCTTTTAATTCAGGAATGTGCGATACCCTTTTTAAATAAATACACCCAGTGGCAGGACATGTGGCCACATCCATCAATTTGGAGTGGATCCAATGAGAATAAAAATGATGGAGTGGCCATTTTAGTCCCAAATCCTCAGGTTCTGGTGAAGGGGTTGTAATGACAAACATGACAGGTAGGACCTTTCAGAGGAACTGCAGCCCACATGCTTGGGAGGGTGCCACTAATCGTTAGGGGGGTTGTAATTGTATTTGAAGCAGAAAGGATAGGAAAGAGCCAGACAAGGCAGCAGCAGCAGGTTTTTGGGCCGTGTGTGAAAATGAGGTCGGTCAGGAAGAGTTTGTTACCTCTGCCAGTTAATGTTATCGCTTCTCGGCCTTTTGGCTAAGATCAAGTGTAGTATCTGTTCTTATCAGTTTAATATCTGATACGTTCCCTATATGGGGACCATATATTAAATTGATTTTTGGAGCAGGGAGATGGAATGGGGGCTTGCTCCATCCACTCCACGCATCGACCTGGTATTGCAGTATCTCTGGGAACGGTGCACCACAACCATACTTGTTAAATGAAAGTTTCATAACAGTTAAATGGCCTTTTGGCTAAGAAGACGATGGTTTCCTTGGTGTGGTGTGCCTACCTTGTGGCCTTGCTGTTATCCCCCAGGTGGAGGCGGTAAAAGGGGAGGGGTGTGTAACGTCCTTCCAATTGGAAACATCAGGAACCCAGTCTTCCCACCATGCCGACTCACCAAATGAGGTCTTGTTTTTTTTTGGGGGGGGGGGGGGCCAATAGCTCGGCAATCAACACCAAAGGACGGTATGCCAAAGGGACATGGCCAACCCCCAGATTCCTGAAGGGGACTGGAGCGCAGTCCCTTCCTCGCCCACCATGTGAGTTGAAGGAAGAGCTCCATTCACAAGACATTGCCTGGACTTAAATTGTATGACCCTGTTTGGCATTAACAGCATATTCATGGCTCTCACCTTCTCAACTATCAATGTTAAAAGTGTGAAGTCTGGAATAAGAGCCCAGAGTGTTTTAAGCTTTGCCATCTCTATAAAGTCTGACGTGCTTTTAATTCAGGAATGTGCGATACCCTTTTTAAATAAATACACCCAGTGGCAGGACATGTGGCCACATCCATCAATTTGGAGTGGATCCAATGAGAATAAAAATGATGGAGTGGCCATTTTAGTCCCAAATCCTCAGGTTCTGGTGAAGGGGTTGTAATGACAAACATGACAGGTAGGACCTTTCAGAGGAACTGCAGCCCCACATGCTTGGGAGGGTGCCACTAATCGTTAGGGGGGTTGTAATTGTATTTGAAGCAGAAAGCAGCAGCAGCTTTTTGGGCCGTGAGTGAAAATGAGGTCGGTCAGGAAGAGTTTGTTACCTCTGCCAGTTAATGTTATCGCTTCTCGGCCTTTTGGCTAAGATCAAGTGTAGTATCTGTTCTTATCAGTTTAATATCTGATACGTTCCCTATATGGGGACCATATATTAAATTGATTTTTGGAGCAGGGAGATGGAATAGGGGCTTGCTCCATCCACTCCACGCATCGACCTGGTATTGCAGTATCTCTGGGAACAGTGCACCACAACCATACTTGTTAAATGAAAATTTCATAACAGTTAAATGGCCTTTCGGGTAAGATGACAATGGTTTCCTTGGTGTGGTGTGCCTACCTTGTGGCCTTGCAGTTATCTCCCAGGTGGAGGCGGTAAAAGGGGAGGGGTGTGTAACGTCCTTCCAATTGGATACATCAGAAACCCAGTCTTCCCACCATGCCGACTCACCAAATGAGGTCTTGTTTTTTTTGGGGGGGGGGGGGGGGGAATAGCTCGGCAATCAACACCAAAGGACGGTATGCCAAAGGGACATGGCCAACCCCCAGATTCCTGAAGGGGACTGGAGCGCAGTCCCTTCCTCGCCCACCATGTGAGTTGAAGGAAGAGCTCCATTCACAAGACATTGCCTGGACTTAAATTGTATGACCCTGTTTGGCATTAACAGCATATTCATGGCTCTCACCTTCTCAACTATCAATGTTAAAAGTGTGAAGTCTGGAATAAGAGCCCAGAGTGTTTTAAGCTTTGCCATCTCTATAAAGTCTGACGTGCTTTTAATTCAGGAATGTGCGATACCCTTTTTAAATAAATACACCCAGTGGCAGGACATGTGGCCACATCCATCAATTTGGAGTGGATCCAATGAGAATAAAAATGATGGAGTGGCCATTTTAGTCCCAAATCCTCAGGTTCTGGTGAAGGGGTTGTAATGACAAACATGACAGGTAGGACCTTTCAGAGGAACTGCAGCCCCACATGCTTGGGAGGGTGCCACTAATCGTTAGGGGGGTTGTAATTGTATTTGAAGCAGAAAGCAGCAGCAGCTTTTTGGGCCGTGAGTGAAAATGAGGTCGGTCAGGAAGAGTTTGTTACCTCTGCCAGTTAATGTTATCGCTTCTCGGCCTTTTGGCTAAGATCAAGTGTACTATCTGTTCTTATCAGTTTAATATCTGATACGTTCCCTATATGGGGACCATATATTAAATTGATTTTTGGAGCAGGGAGATGGAATAGGGGCTTGCTCCATCCACTCCACGCATCGACCTGGTATTGCAGTATCTCTGGGAACGGTGCACCACAACCATACTTGTTAAATGAAAATTTCATAACAGTTAAATGGCCTTTCGGCTAAGATGACAATGGTTTCCTTGGTGTGGTGTGCCTACCTTGTGGCCTTGCTGTTATCTCCCAGGTGGAGGCGGTAAAAGGGGAGGGGTGTGTAACGTCCTTCCAATTGGATACATCAGAAACCCAGTCTTCCCACCATGCCGACTCACCAAATGAGGTCTTGTTTTTTTTGGGGGGGGAATAGCTCGGCAATCAACACCAAAGGACGGTATGCCAAAGGGACATGGCCAACCCCCAGATTCCTGAAGGGGACTGGAGCGCAGTCCCTTCCTCGCCCACCATGTGAGTTGAAGGAAGAGCTCCATTCACAAGACATTGCCTGGACTTAAATTGTATGACCCTGTTTGGCATTAACAGCATATTCATGGCTCTCACCTTCTCAACTATCAATGTTAAAAGTGTGAAGTCTGGAATAAGAGCCCAGAGTGTTTTAAGCTTTGCCATCTCTATAAAGTCTGACGTGCTTTTAATTCAGGAATGTGCGATACCCTTTTTAAATAAATACACCCAGTGGCAGGACATGTGGCCACATCCATCAATTTGGAGTGGATCCAATGAGAATAAAAATGATGGAGTGGCCATTTTAGTCCCAAATCCTCAGGTTCTGGTGAAGGGGTTGTAATGACAAACATGACAGGTAGGACCTTTCAGAGGAACTGCAGCCCCACATGCTTGGGAGGGTGCCACTAATCGTTAGGGGTGTTGTTATTGTATTTGAAGCAGAAAGCAGCAGCAGCTTTTTGGGCCGTGAGTGAAAATGAGGTCGGTCAGGAAGAGTTTGTTACCTCTGCCAGTTAATGTTATCGCTTCTCGGCCTTTTGGCTAAGATCAAGTATAGTATCTGTTCTTATCAGTTTAATATCTGAAACGTTCCCTATATGGGGACCATATATTAAATTGATTTTTGGAGCAGGGAGATGCAATAGGGGCTTGCTCCATCCACTCCACGCATCGACCTGGTATTGCAGTATCTCTGGAAACGGTGCACCACAACCATACTTGTTAAATGAAAATTTAATAACAGTTAAATGGCCTTTCGGCTAAGATGACAATGGTTTCCTTGGTGTGGTGTGCCTACCTTGTGGCCCTGCTGTTATCTCCCAGGTGGAGGCGGTAAATGGGGAGGGGTGTGTAACGTCCTTCCAATTGGAAACATCAGAAACCCAGTCTTCCCACCATGCCGACTCACCAAATGAGGTCTTGTTTTTTTTGGGGGGGGGGGGAATAGCTCGGCAATCAACACCAAAGGACGGTATGCCAAAGGGACATAGCCAACCCCCAGATTCCTGAAGGGGACTGGAGCGCAGTCCCTTCCTCGCCCACCATGTGAGTTGAAGGAAGAGCTCCATTCACAAGACATTGCCTGGACTTAAATTGTATGACCCTGTTTGGCATTAACAGCATATTCATGGCTCTAACCTTCTCAACTATCAATGTTAAAAGTGTGAAGTCTGGAATAAGAGCCCAGAGTGTTTTAAGCTTTGCCATCTCTATAAAGTCTGACGTGCTTTTAATTCAGGAATGTGCGATACCCTTTTTAAATAAATACACCCAGTGGCAGGACATGTGGCCACATCCATCAATTTGGAGTGGATCCAATGAGAATAAAAATGATGGAGTGGCCATTTTAGTCCCAAATCTGGTGAAGGGGTTGTAATGACAAACATGACAGGTAGGACCTTTCAGAGGAACTGCAGCCCCACATGCTTGGGAGGGTGCCACTAATCGTTAGGGGTGTTGTTATTGTATTTGAAGCAGAAAGCAGCAGCAGCTTTTTGGGCCGTGAGTGAAAATGAGGTCGGTCAGGAAGAGTTTGTTACCTCTGCCAGTTAATGTTATCGCTTCTCGGCCTTTTGGCTAAGATCAAGTATAGTATCTGTTCTTATCAGTTTAATATCTGAAACGTTCCCTATATGGGGACCATATATTAAATTGATTTTTGGAGCAGGGAGATGCAATAGGGGCTTGCTCCATCCACTCCACGCATCGACCTGGTATTGCAGTATCTCTGGAAACGGTGCACCACAACCATACTTGTTAAATGAAAATTTAATAACAGTTAAATGGCCTTTCGGCTAAGATGACAATGGTTTCCTTGGTGTGGTGTGCCTACCTTGTGGCCCTGCTGTTATCTCCCAGGTGGAGGCGGTAAATGGGGAGGGGTGTGTAACGTCCTTCCAATTGGAAACATCAGAAACCCAGTCTTCCCACCATGCCGACTCACCAAATGAGGTCTTGTTTTTTTTGGGGGGGGGGGAATAGCTCGGCAATCAACACCAAAGGACGGTATGCCAAAGGGACATAGCCAACCCCCAGATTCCTGAAGGGGACTGGAGCGCAGTCCCTTCCTCGCCCACCATGTGAGTTGAAGGAAGAGCTCCATTCACAAGACATTGCCTGGACTTAAATTGTATGACCCTGTTTGGCATTAACAGCATATTCATGGCTCTAACCTTCTCAACTATCAATGTTAAAAGTGTGAAGTCTGGAATAAGAGCCCAGAGTGGTTTAAGCTTTGCCATCTCTATAAAGTCTGACGTGCTTTTAATTCAGGAATGTGCGATACCCTTTTTAAAAAAATACACCCAGTGGCAGGACATGTGGCCACATCCATCAATTTGGAGTGGATCCAATGAGAATAAAAATGATGGAGTGGCCATTTTAGTCCCAAATCCTCAGGTTCTGGTGAAGGGGTTGTAATGACAAACATGACAGGTAGGACCTTTCAGAGGAACTGCAGCCCACATGCTTGGGAGGGTGCCACTAATCGTTAGGGGGGTTGTAATTGTATTTGAAGCAGAAAGGATAGGAAAGAGCCAGACAAGGCAGCAGCAGCAGGTTTTTGGGCCGTGTGTGAAAATGAGGTCGGTCAGGAAGAGTTTGTTACCTCTGCCAGTTAATGTTATCGCTTCTCGGCCTTTTGGCTAAGATCAAGTGTAGTATATGTTCTTATCAGTTTTATATCTGATACGTTCCCTATATGGGGATCATATATTAAATTGATCTTTGGAGCAGGGAGATGGAATAGGGGCTTGCTCCATCCACTCCACGCATCGACCTGGTATTGCAGTATCTCTGGGAACGGTGCACCACAACCATACTTGTTAAATGAAATTTTCATAACAGTTAAATGGCCTTTTGGCTAAGAAGACTATGGTTTCCTTGGTGTGGTGTGCCTACCTTGTGGCCTTGCTGTTATCCCCCAGGTGGAGGCGGTAAAAGGGGAGGGGTGTGTAACGTCCTTCCAATTGGAAACATCAGGAACCCAGTCTTCCCACCATGCAGACTCACCAAATGAGGTCTTGTTTTTTTTGGGGGGGGGGAATAGCTCGGCAATCAACACCAAAGGACGGTATGCCAAAGGGACATGGCCAACCCCCAGATTCCTGAAGGGGACTGGAGCGCAGTCCCTTCCTCGCCCACCATGTGAGTTGAAGGAAGAGCTCCATTCACAAGACATTGCCTGGACTTAAATTGTATGACCCTGTTTGGCATTAACAGCATATTCATGGCTCTCACCTTCTCAACTATCAATGTTAAAAGTGTGAAGTCTGGAATAAGAGCCCAGAGTGTTTTAAGCTTTGCCATCTCTATAAAGTCTGACGTGCTTTTAATTCAGGAATGTGCGATACCCTTTTTAAATAAATACACCCAGTGGCAGGACATGTGGCCACATCCATCAATTTGGAGTGGATCCAATGAGAATAAAAATGATGGAGTGGCCATTTTAGTCCCAAATCCTCAGGTTCTGGTGAAGGGGTTGTAATGACAAACATGACAGGTAGGACCTTTCAGAGGAACTGCAGCCCCACATGCTTGGGAGGGTGCCACTAATCGTTAGGGGGGTTGTAATTGTATTTGAAGCAGAAAGCAGCAGCAGCTTTTTGGGCCGTGAGTGAAAATGAGGTCGGTCAGGAAGAGTTTGTTACCTCTGCCAGTTAATGTTATTGCTTCTCGGCCTTTTGGCTAAGATCAAGTGTAGTATATGTTCTTATCAGTTTTATATCTGATACGTTCCCTATATGGGGATCATATATTAAATTGATCTTTGGAGCAGGGAGATGGAATAGGGGCTTGCTCCATCCACTCCACGCATCGACCTGGTATTGCAGTATCTCTGGGAACGGTGCACCACAACCATACTTGTTAAATGAAATTTTCATAACAGTTAAATGGCCTTTTGGCTAAGAAGACGATGGTTTCCTTGGTGTGGTGTGCCTACCTTGTGGCCTCCCCCAGGTGGAGGCGGTAAAAGGGGAGGGGTGTGTAACGTCCTTCCAATTGGAAACATCAGGAACCCAGTCTTCCCACCATGCCGACTCACCAAATGAGGTCTTGTTTTTTTTGGGGGGGGGGAAATAGCTCGGCAATCAACACCAAAGGACGGTATGCCAAAGGGACATGGCCAACCCCCAGATTCCTGAAGGGGACTGGAGCGCAGTCCCTTCCTCGCCCACCATGTGAGTTGAAGGAAGAGCTCCATTCACAAGACATTGCCTGGACTTAAATTGTATCGCCCTGTTTGGCATTAACAGCATATTCATGGCTCTCACCTTCTCAACTATCAATCTTAAAAGTGTGAAGTCTGGAATAAGAGCCCAGAGTGTTTTAAGCTTTGCCATCTCTATAAAGTCTGACGTGCTTTTAATTCAGGAATGTGCGATACCCTTTTTAAATAAATACACCCAGTGGCAGGACATGTGGCCACATCCATCAATTTGGAGTGGATCCAATGAGAATAAAAATGATGGAGTGGCCATTTTAGTCCCAAATCCTCAGGTTCTGGTGAAGGGGTTGTAATGACAAACATGACAGGTAGGACCTTTCAGAGGAACTGCAGCCCCACATGCTTGGGAGGGTGCCACTAATCGTTAGGGGGGTTGTAATTGTATTTGAAGCAGAAAGCAGCAGCAGCTTTTTGGGCCGTGAGTGAAAATGAGGTCGGTCAGGAAGAGTTTGTTACCTCTGCCAATTAATGTTATCGCTTCTCGGCCTTTTGGCTAAGATCAAGTGTAGTATCTGTTCTTATCAGTTTAATATCTGATACGTTCCCTATATGGGGACCATATATTAAATTGATTTTTGGAGCAGGGAGCTGGAATAGGGGCTTGCTCCATCCACTCCACGCATCGACCTGGTATTGCAGTATCTCTGGGAACGGTGCACCACAACCATACTTGTTAAATGAAAATTTCATAACAGTTAAATGGCCTTTCGGCTAAAATGACAATGGTTTCCTTGGTGTGGTGTGCCTACCTTGTGGCCTTGCTGTTATCCCCCAGGTGGAGGCGGTAAAAGGGGAGGGGTGTGTAACGTCCTTCCAATTGGAAACATCAGGAACCCAGTCCTCCCACCATGCGGACTCACCAAATGAGGTCTTGTTTTTTTTGGGGGGGGGGAATAGCTCGGCAATCAACACCAAAGGACGGTATGCCAAAGGGACATGGCCAACCCCCAGATTCCTGAAGGGGACTGGAGCGCAGTCCCTTCCTCGCCCACCATGTGAGTTGAAGGAAGAGCTCCATTCACAAGACATTGCCTGGACTTAAATTGTATGACCCTGTTTGGCATTAACAGCATATTCATGGCTCTCACCTTCTCAACTATCAATGTTAAAAGTGTGAAGTCTGGAATAAGAGCCCAGAGTGTTTTAAGCTTTGCCATCTCTATAAAGTCTGACGTGCTTTTAATTCAGGAATGTGCGATACCCTTTTTAAATAAATACACCCAGTGGCAGGACATGTGGCCACATCCATCAATTTGGAGTGGATCCAATGAGAATAAAAATGATGGAGTGGCCATTTTAGTCCCAAATCCTCAGGTTCTGGTGAAGGGGTTGTAATGACAAACATGACAGGTAGGACCTTTCAGAGGAACTGCAGCCCCACATGCTTGGGAGGGTGCCACTAATCGTTAGGGGGGTTGTAATTGTATTTGAAGCAGAAAGCAGCAGCAGCTTTTTGGGCCGTGAGTGAAAATGAGGTCGGTCAGGAAGAGTTTGTTACCTCTGCCAGTTAATGTTATCGCTTCTCGGCCTTTTGGCTAAGATCAAGTGTAGTATATGTTCTTATCAGTTTTATATCTGATACGTTCCCTATATGGGGATCCATATATTAAATTGATCTTTGGAGCAGGGAGATGGAATAGGGGCTTGCTCCATCCACTCCACGCATCGACCTGGTATTGCAGTATCTCTGGGAACGGTGCACCACAACCATACTTGTTAAATGAAAATTTCATAACAGTTAAATGGCCTTTTGGCTAAGAAGACTATGGTTTCCTTGGTGTGGTGTGCCTACCTTGTGGCCTTGCTGTTATCCCCCAGGTGGAGGCGGTAAAAGGGGAGGGGTGTGTAACGTCCTTCCAATTGGAAACATCAGGAACCCAGTCTTCCCACCATGCAGACTCACCAAATGAGGTCTTGTTTTTTTTGGGGGGGGGGAATAGCTCGGCAATCAACACCAAAGGACGGTATGCCAAAGGGACATGGCCAACCCCCAGATTCCTGAAGGGGACTGGAGCGCAGTCCCTTCCTCGCCCACCATGTGAGTTGAAGGAAGAGCTCCATTCACAAGACATTGCCTGGACTTAAATTGTATGACCCTGTTTGGCATTAACAGCATATTCATGGCTCTCACCTTCTCAACTATCAATGTTAAAAGTGTGAAGTCTGGAATAAGAGCCCAGAGTGTTTTAACCTTTGTCATCTCTATAAAGTCTGACGTGCTTTTAATTCAGGAATGTGCGATACCCTTTTTAAATAAATACACCCAGTGGCAGGACATGTGGCCACATCCATCAATTTGGAGTGGATCCAATGAGAATAAAAATGATGGAGTGGCCATTTTAGTCCCAAATCCTCAGGTTCTGGTGAAGGGGTTGTAATGACAAACATGACAGGTAGGACCTTTCAGAGGAACTGCAGCCCCACATGCTTGGGAGGGTGCCACTAATCGTTAGGGGTGTTGTTATTGTATTTGAAGCAGAAAGCAGCAGCAGCTTTTTGGGCCGTGAGTGAAAATGAGGTCGGTCAGGAAGAGTTTGTTACCTCTGCCAGTTAATGTTATCGCTTCTCGGCCTTTTGGCTAAGATCAAGTGTAGTATCTGTTCTTATCAGTTTAATATCTGATACGTTCCCTATATGGGGACCATATATTAAATTGATTTTTGGAGCAGGGAGATGGAATAGGGGCTTGCTCCATCCACTCCACGCATCGACCTGGTATTGCAGTATCTCTGGGAACAGTGCACCACAACCATACTTGTTAAATGAAAATTTAATAACAGTTAAATGGCCTTTCGGCTAAGATGACAATGGTTTCCTTGGTGTGGTGTGCCTACCTTGTGGCCTTGCTGTTATCTCCCAGGTGGAGGCGGTAAATGGGGAGGGGTGTGTAACGTCCTTCCAATTGGAAACATCAGAAACCCAGTCTTCCCACCATGCCGACTCACCAAATGAGGTCTTGTTTTTTTTGGGGGGGGGGGAATAGCTCGGCAATCAACACCAAAGGACGGTATGCCAAAGGGACATAGCCAACCCCCAGATTCCTGAAGGGGACTGGAGCGCAGTCCCTTCCTCGCCCACCATGTGAGTTGAAGGAAGAGCTCCATTCACAAGACATTGCCTGGACTTAAATTGTATGACCCTGTTTGGCATTAACAGCATATTCATGGCTCTAACCTTCTCAACTATCAATGTTAAAAGTGTGAAGTCTGGAATAAGAGCCCAGAGTGGTTTAAGCTTTGCCATCTCTATAAAGTCTGACGTGCTTTTAATTCAGGAATGTGCGATACCCTTTTTAAATAAATACACCCAGTGGCAGGACATGTGGCCACATCCATCAATTTGGAGTGGATCCAATGAGAATAAAAATGATGGAGTGGCCATTTTAGTCCCAAATCCTCAGGTTCTGGTGAAGGGGTTGTAATGACAAACATGACAGGTAGGACCTTTCAGAGGAACTGCAGCCCACATGCTTGGGAGGGTGCCACTAATCGTTAGGGGGGTTGTAATTGTATTTGAAGCAGAAAGGATAGGAAAGAGCCAGACAAGGCAGCAGCAGCAGGTTTTTGGGCCGTGTGTGAAAATGAGGTCGGTCAGGAAGAGTTTGTTACCTCTGCCAGTTAATGTTATCGCTTCTCGGCCTTTTGGCTAAGATCAAGTGTAGTATCTGTTCTTATCAGTTTAATATCTGATACGTTCCCTATATGGGGACCATATATTAAATTGATTTTTGGAGCAGGGAGATGGAATGGGGGCTTGCTCCATCCACTCCACGCATCGACCTGGTATTGCAGTATCTCTGGGAACGGTGCACCACAACCATACTTGTTAAATGAAAGTTTCATAACAGTTAAATGGCCTTTTGGCTAAGAAGACGATGGTTTCCTTGGTGTGGTGTGCCTACCTTGTGGCCTTGCTGTTATCCCCCAGGTGGAGGCGGTAAAAGGGGAGGGGTGTGTAACGTCCTTCCAATTGGAAACATCAGGAACCCAGTCTTCCCACCATGCCGACTCACCAAATGAGGTCTTGTTTTTTTTTTTTGGGGGGGGTGAAATAGCTCGGCAATCAACACCAAAGGACGGTATGCCAAAGGGACATGGCCAACCCCCAGATTCCTGAAGGGGACTGGAGCGCAGTCCCTTCCTCGCCCACCATGTGAGTTGAAGGAAGAGCTCCATTCACAAGACATTGCCTGGACTTAAATTGTATGACCCTGTTTGGCATTAACAGCATATTCATGGCTCTCACCTTCTCAACTATCAATGTTAAAAGTGTGAAGTCTGGAATAAGAGCCCAGAGTGTTTTAACCTTTGTCATCTCTATAAAGTCTGACGTGCTTTTAATTCAGGAATGTGCGATACCCTTTTTAAATAAATACACCCAGTGGCAGGACATGTGGCCACATCCATCAATTTGGAGTGGATCCAATGAGAATAAAAATGATGGAGTGGCCATTTTAGTCCCAAATCCTCAGGTTCTGGTGAAGGGGTTGTAATGACAAACATGACAGGTAGGACCTTTCAGAGGAACTGCAGCCCCACATGCTTGGGAGGGTGCCACTAATCGTTAGGGGTGTTGTTATTGTATTTGAAGCAGAAAGGATAGGAAAGAGCCAGACAAGGCAGCAGCAGCAGCTTTTTGGGCCGTGAGTGAAAATGAGGTCGGTCAGGAAGAGTTTGTTACCTCTGCCAGTTAATGTTATCGCTTCTCGGCCTTTTGGCTAAGATCAAGTATAGTATCTGTTCTTATCAGTTTAATATCTGAAACGTTCCCTATATGGGGACCATATATTAAATTGATTTTTGGAGCAGGGAGATGCAATAGGGGCTTGCTCCATCCACTCCACGCATCGACCTGGTATTGCAGTATCTCTGGAAACGGTGCACCACAACCATACTTGTTAAATGAAAATTTAATAACAGTTAAATGGCCTTTCGGCTAAGATGACAATGGTTTCCTTGGTGTGGTGTGCCTACCTTGTGGCCTTGCTGTTATCTCCCAGGTGGAGGCGGTAAATGGGGAGGGGTGTGTAACGTCCTTCCAATTGGAAACATCAGAAACCCAGTCTTCCCACCATGCCGACTCACCAAATGAGGTCTTGTTTTTTTTTGGGGGGGGGGAATAGCTCGGCAATCAACACCAAAGGACGGTATGCCAAAGGGACATAGCCAACCCCCAGATTCCTGAAGGGGACTGGAGCGCAGTCCCTTCCTCGCCCACCATGTGAGTTGAAGGAAGAGCTCCATTCACAAGACATTGCCTGGACTTAAATTGTATGACCCTGTTTGGCATTAACAGCATATTCATGGCTCTAACCTTCTCAACTATCAATGTTAAAAGTGTGAAGTCTGGAATAAGAGCCCAGAGTGGTTTAAGCTTTGCCATCTCTATAAAGTCTGACGTGCTTTTAATTCAGGAATGTGCGATACCCTTTTTAAATAAATACACCCAGTGGCAGGACATGTGGCCACATCCATCAATTTGGAGTGGATCCAATGAGAATAAAAATGATGGAGTGGCCATTTTAGTCCCAAATCCTCAGGTTCTGGTGAAGGGGTTGTAATGACAAACATGACAGGTAGGACCTTTCAGAGGAACTGCAGCCCACATGCTTGGGAGGGTGCCACTAATCGTTAGGGGGGTTGTAATTGTATTTGAAGCAGAAAGGATAGGAAAGAGCCAGACAAGGCAGCAGCAGCAGGTTTTTGGGCCGTGTGTGAAAATGAGGTCGGTCAGGAAGAGTTTGTTACCTCTGCCAGTTAATGTTATCGCTTCTCGGCCTTTTGGCTAAGATCAAGTGTAGTATCTGTTCTTATCAGTTTAATATCTGATACGTTCGCTATATGGGGACCATATATTAAATTGATTTTTGGAGCAGGGAGATGGAATAGGGGCTTGCTCCATCCACTCCACGCATCGACCTGGTATTGCAGTATCTCTGGGAACAGTGCACCACAACCATACTTGTTAAATGAAAATTTAATAACAGTTAAATGGCCTTTCGGCTAAGATGACAATGGTTTCCTTGGTGTGGTGTGCCTACCTTGTGGCCTTGCTGTTATCTCCCAGGTGGAGGCGGTAAATGGGGAGGGGTGTGTAACGTCCTTCCAATTGGAAACATCAGAAACCCAGTCTTCCCACCATGCCGACTCACCAAATGAGGTCTTGTTTTTTTTGGGGGGGGGGAATAGCTCGGCAATCAACACCAAAGGACGGTATGCCAAAGGGACATAGCCAACCCCCAGATTCCTGAAGGGGACTGGAGCGCAGTCCCTTCCTCGCCCACCATGTGAGTTGAAGGAAGAGCTCCATTCACAAGACATTGCCTGGACTTAAATTGTATGACCCTGTTTGGCATTAACAGCATATTCATGGCTCTAACCTTCTCAACTATCAATGTTAAAAGTGTGAAGTCTGGAATAAGAGCCCAGAGTGGTTTAAGCTTTGCCATCTCTATAAAGTCTGACGTGCTTTTAATTCAGGAATGTGCGATACCCTTTTTAAATAAATACACCCAGTGGCAGGACATGTGGCCACATCCATCAATTTGGAGTGGATCCAATGAGAATAAAAATGATGGAGTGGCCATTTTAGTCCCAAATCCTCAGGTTCTGGTGAAGGGGTTGTAATGACAAACATGACAGGTAGGACCTTTCAGAGGAACTGCAGCCCACATGCTTGGGAGGGTGCCACTAATCGTTAGGGGGGTTGTAATTGTATTTGAAGCAGAAAGGATAGGAAAGAGCCAGACAAGGCAGCAGCAGCAGGTTTTTGGGCCGTGTGTGAAAATGAGGTCGGTCAGGAAGAGTTTGTTACCTCTGCCAGTTAATGTTATCGCTTCTCGGCCTTTTGGCTAAGATCAAGTGTAGTATCTGTTCTTATCAGTTTAATATCTGATACGTTCGCTATATGGGGACCATATATTAAATTGATTTTTGGAGCAGGGAGATGGAATAGGGGCTTGCTCCATCCACTCCACGCATCGACCTGGTATTGCAGTATCTCTGGGAACAGTGCACCACAACCATACTTGTTAAATGAAAATTTAATAACAGTTAAATGGCCTTTCGGCTAAGATGACAATGGTTTCCTTGGTGTGGTGTGCCTACCTTGTGGCCTTGCTGTTATCTCCCAGGTGGAGGCGGTAAATGGGGAGGGGTGTGTAACGTCCTTCCAATTGGAAACATCAGAAACCCAGTCTTCCCACCATGCCGACTCACCAAATGAGGTCTTGTTTTTTTTTGGGGGGGGGGAATAGCTCGGCAATCAACACCAAAGGACGGTATGCCAAAGGGACATAGCCAACCCCCAGATTCCTGAAGGGGACTGGAGCGCAGTCCCTTCCTCGCCCACCATGTGAGTTGAAGGAAGAGCTCCATTCACAAGACATTGCCTGGACTTAAATTGTATGACCCTGTTTGGCATTAACAGCATATTCATGGCTCTAACCTTCTCAACTATCAATGTTAAAAGTGTGAAGTCTGGAATAAGAGCCCAGAGTGGTTTAAGCTTTGCCATCTCTATAAAGTCTGACGTGCTTTTAATTCAGGAATGTGCGATACCCTTTTTAAATAAATACACCCAGTGGCAGGACATGTGGCCACATCCATCAATTTGGAGTGGATCCAATGAGAATAAAAATGATGGAGTGGCCATTTTAGTCCCAAATCCTCAGGTTCTGGTGAAGGGGTTGTAATGACAAACATGACAGGTAGGACCTTTCAGAGGAACTGCAGCCCACATGCTTGGGAGGGTGCCACTAATCGTTAGGGGGGTTGTAATTGTATTTGAAGCAGAAAGGATAGGAAAGAGCCAGACAAGGCAGCAGCAGCAGGTTTTTGGGCCGTGTGTGAAAATGAGGTCGGTCAGGAAGAGTTTGTTACCTCTGCCAGTTAATGTTATCGCTTCTCGGCCTTTTGGCTAAGATCAAGTGTAGTATCTGTTCTTATCAGTTTAATATCTGATACGTTCCCTATATGGGGACCATATATTAAATTGATTTTTGGAGCAGGGAGATGGAATAGGGGCTTGCTCCATCCACTCCACGCATCGACCTGGTATTGCAGTATCTCTGGGAACAGTGCACCACAACCATACTTGTTAAATGAAAATTTAATAACAGTTAAATGGCCTTTCGGCTAAGATGACAATGGTTTCCTTGGTGTGGTGTGCCTACCTTGTGGCCTTGCTGTTATCTCCCAGGTGGAGGCGGTAAATGGGGAGGGGTGTGTAACGTCCTTCCAATTGGAAACATCAGAAACCCAGTCTTCCCACCATGCCGACTCACCAAATGAGGTCTTGTTTTTTTTGGGGGGGGGAATAGCTCGGCAATCAACACCAAAGGACGGTATGCCAAAGGGACATAGCCAACCCCCAGATTCCTGAAGGGGACTGGAGCGCAGTCCCTTCCTCGCCCACCATGTGAGTTGAAGGAAGAGCTCCATTCACAAGACATTGCCTGGACTTAAATTGTATGACCCTGTTTGGCATTAACAGCATATTCATGGCTCTAACCTTCTCAACTATCAATGTTAAAAGTGTGAAGTCTGGAATAAGAGCCCAGAGTGGTTTAAGCTTTGCCATCTCTATAAAGTCTGACGTGCTTTTAATTCAGGAATGTGCGATACCCTTTTTAAATAAATACACCCAGTGGCAGGACATGTGGCCACATCCATCAATTTGGAGTGGATCCAATGAGAATAAAAATGATGGAGTGGCCATTTTAGTCCCAAATCCTCAGGTTCTGGTGAAGGGGTTGTAATGACAAACATGACAGGTAGGACCTTTCAGAGGAACTGCAGCCCACATGCTTGGGAGGGTGCCACTAATCGTTAGGGGGGTTGTAATTGTATTTGAAGCAGAAAGCAGCAGCAGCTTTTTGGGCCGTGAGTGAAAATGAGGTCGGTCAGGAAGAGTTTGTTACCTCTGCCAGTTAATGTTATCGCTTCTCGGCCTTTTGGCTAAGATCAAGTGTAGTATCTGTTCTTATCAGTTTAATATCTGATACGTTCCCTATATGGGGACCATATATTAAATTGATTTTTGGAGCAGGGAGATGGAATAGGGGCTTGCTCCATCCACTCCACGCATCGACCTGGTATTGCAGTATCTCTGGGAACGGTGCACCACAACCATACTTGTTAAATGAAAATTTCATAACAGTTAAATGGCCTTTCGGCTAAAATGACAATGGTTTCCTTGGTGTGGTGTGCCTACCTTGTGGCCTTGCTGTTATCCCCCAGGTGGAGGCGGTAAAAGGGGAGGGGTGTGTAACGTCCTTCCAATTGGAAACATCAGGAACCCAGTCTTCCCACCATGCGGACTCACCAAATGAGGTCTTGTTTTTGTTGGGGGGGGGGAATAGCTCGGCAATCAACACCAAAGGACGGTATGCCAAAGGGACATGGCCAACCCCCAGATTCCTGAAGGGGACTGGAGCGCAGTCCCTTCCTCGCCCACCATGTGAGTTGAAGGAAGAGCTCCATTCACAAGACATTGCCTGGACTTAAATTGTATGACCCTGTTTGGCATTAACAGCATATTCATGGCTCTCACCTTCTCAACTATCAATGTTAAAAGTGTGAAGTCTGGAATAAGAGCCCAGAGTGTTTTAAGCTTTGCCATCTCTATAAAGTCTGACGTGCTTTTAATTCAGGAATGTGCGATACCCTTTTTAAATAAATACACCCAGTGGCAGGACATGTGGCCACATCCATCAATTTGGAGTGGATCCAATGAGAATAAAAATGATGGAGTGGCCATTTTAGTCCCAAATCCTCAGGTTCTGGTGAAGGGGTTGTAATGACAAACATGACAGGTAGGACCTTTCAGAGGAACTGCAGCCCCACATGCTTGGGAGGGTGCCACTAATCGTTAGGGGGGTTGTAATTGTATTTGAAGCAGAAAGCAGCAGCAGCTTTTTGGGCCGTGAGTGAAAATGAGGTCGGTCAGGAAGAGTTTGTTACCTCTGCCAGTTAATGTCATCGCTTCTCGGCCTTTTGGCTAAGATCAAGTGTAGTATATGTTCTTATCAGTTTTATATCTGATACGTTCCTTATATGGGGATCATCTATTAAATTGATCTTTGGAGCAGGGAGATAGAATAGGGGCTTGCTCCATCCACTCCACGCATCGACCTGGTATTGCAGTATCTCTGGGAACGGTGCACCACAACCATACTTGTTAAATGAAAATTTCATAACAGTTAAATGGCCTTTTGGCTAAGAAGACGATGGTTTCCTTGGTGTGGTGTGCCTACCTTGTGGCCTTGCTGTTATCCCCCAGGTGGAGGCGGTAAAAGGGGAGGGGTGTGTAACGTCCTTCCAATTGGAAATATCAGGAACCCAGTCTTCCCACCATGCCGACTCACAAAATAAGGTCTTGTTTTTTTTTTGGGGGGGGGGAAATAGCTCGGCAATCAACACCAAAGGACGGTATGCCAAAGGGACATGGCCAACCCCCAGATTCCTGAAGGGAACTGGAGCGCAGTCCCTTCCTCGCCCACCATGTGAGTTGAAGGAAGAGCTCCATTCACAAGACATTGCCTGGACTTAAATTGTATGACCCTGTTTGGCATTAACAGCATATTCATGGCTCTCACCTTCTCAACTATCAATGTTAAAAGTGTGAAGTCTGGAATAAGAGCCCAGAGTGTTTTAAGCTTTGCCATCTCTATAAAGTCTGACGTGCTTTTAATTCAGGAATGTGCGATACCCTTTTTAAATAAATACACCCAGTGGCAGGACATGTGGCCACATCCATCAATTTGGAGTGGATCCAATGAGAATAAAAATGATGGAGTGGCCATTTTAGTCCCAAATCCTCAGGTTCTGGTGAAGGGGTTGTAATGACAAACATGACAGGTAGGACCTTTCAGAGGAACTGCAGCCCCACATGCTTGGGAGGGTGCCACTAATCGTTAGGGGTGTTGTAATTGTATTTGAAGCAGAAAGCAGCAGCAGCTTTTTGGGCCGTGAGTGAAAATGAGGTCGGTCAGGAAGAGTTTGTTACCTCTGCCAGTTAATGTTATCGCTTCTCGGCCTTTTGGCTAAGATCAAGTGTAGTATCTGTTCTTATCAGTTTAATATCTGATACGTTCCCTATATGGGGACCATATATTAAATTGATTTTTGGAGCAGGGAGATGGAATAGGGGCTTGCTCCATCCACTCCACGCATCGACCTGGTATTGCAGTATCTCTGGGAACGGTGCACCACAACCATACTTGTTAAATGAAAATTTCATAACAGTTAAATGGCCTTTCGGCTAAAATGACAATGGTTTCCTTGGTGTGGTGTGCCTACCTTGTGGCCTTGCTGTTATCCCCCAGGTGGAGGTGGTAAAAGGGGAGGGGTGTGTAACGTCCTTCCAATTGAAAAAACATCAGGAACCCAGTCTTCCCACCATGCGGACTCACCAAATGAGGTCTTGTTTTTGTTGGGGGGGGGGGGAATAGCTCGGCAATCAACACCAAAGGACGGTATGCCAAAGGGACATGGCCAACCCCCAGATTCCTGAAGGGGACTGGAGCGCAGTCCCTTCCTCGCCCACCATGTGAGTTGAAGGAAGAGCTCCATTCACAAGACATTGCCTGGACTTAAATTGTATGACCCTGTTTGGCATTAACAGCATATTCATGGCTCTCACCTTCTCAACTATCAATGTTAAAAGTGTGAAGTCTGGAATAAGAGCCCAGAGTGTTTTAAGCTTTGCCATCTCTATAAAGTCTGACGTGCTTTTAATTCAGGAATGTGCGATACCCTTTTTAAATAAATACACCCAGTGGCAGGACATGTGGCCACATCCATCAATTTGGAGTGGATCCAATGAGAATAAAAATGATGGAGTGGCCATTTTAGTCCCAAATCCTCAGGTTCTGGTGAAGGGGTTGTAATGACAAACATGACAGGTAGGACCTTTCAGAGGAACTGCAGCCCCACATGCTTGGGAGGGTGCCACTAATCGTTAGGGGGGTTGTAATTGTATTTGAAGCAGAAAGCAGCAGCAGCTTTTTGGGCCGTGAGTGAAAATGAGGTCGGTCAGGAAGAGTTTGTTACCTCTGCCAGTTAACGTTATTGCTTCTCGGCCTTTTGGCTAAGATCAAGTGTAGTATCTGTTCTTATCAGTTTAATATCTGATACGTTCCCTATATGGGGACCATATATTAAATTGATTTTTGGAGCAGGGAGATGGAATAGGGGCTTGCTCCATCCACTCCACGCATCGACCTGGTATTGCAGTATCTCTGGGAACGGTGCACCACAACCATACTTGTTAAATGAAAATTTAATAACAGTTAAATGGCCTTTCGGCTAAGATGACAATGGTTTCCTTGGTGTGGTGTGCCAACCTTGTGGCCTTGCTGTTATCTCCCAGGTGGAGGCGGTAAAAGGGGAGGGGTGTGTAACGTCCTTCCAATTGGATACATCAGAAACCCAGTCTTCCCACCATGCCGACTCACCAAATGAGGTCTTGTTTTTTTTTTGGGGGGGGGGGGAATAGCTCGACAATCAACACCAAAGGACGGTATGCCAAAGGGACATGGCCAACCCCCAGATTCCTGAAGGGGACTGGAGCGCAGTCCCTTCCTCGCCCACCATGTGAGTTGAAGGAAGAGCTCCATTCACAAGACATTGCCTGGACTTAAATTGTATGACCCTGTTTGGCATTAACAGCATATTCATGGCTCTCACCTTCTCAACTATCAATGTTAAAAGTGTGAAGTCTGGAATAAGAGCCCAGAGTGTTTTAAGCTTTGCCATCTCTATAAAGTCTGACGTGCTTTTAATTCAGGAATGTGCGATACCCTTTTTAAATAAATACACCCAGTGGCAGGACATGTGGCCACATCCATCAATTTGGAGTGGATCCAATGAGAATAAAAATGATGGAGTGGCCATTTTAGTCCCAAATCCTCAGGTTCTGGTGAAGGGGTTGTAATGACAAACATGACAGGTAGGACCTTTCAGAGGAACTGCAGCCCCACATGCTTGGGAGGGTGCCACTAATCGTTAGGGGGGTTGTAATTGTATTTGAAGCAGAAAGGATAGGAAAGAGCCAGACAAGGAAGCAGCAGCAGCTTTTTGGGCCGTGAGTGAAAATGAGGTCGGTCAGGAAGACTTTGTTACCTCTGCCAGTTAATGTTATCGCTTCTCGGCCTTTTGGCTAAGACAGCGATCGCCTCCTTTGGGTGTGTGGAGTGTGCCTGTTTTTGTGGCATTGCTGAAGCACCTATAGTGAGTTAATTTGCCTTTGTGTTGTGATAGTTGTTTTAACTTGTTGTAGTTAAAACAGACTTTTACTCTTTTTAACCTTTTTTACTGTATTTATTGTGTGTTTTAGAGAGTTGTTTTTAGTGTATTTTATACCCTAATTTATTGTTTTTAGAGTCTTTGGTGCCTCCATCATGTCGGCTTTAGCCGGCATGCGGAGGCACCACAGTGTCCGTTTTTTATTCAAGGTGAGTGATGGGGAGGTGTCCCGCATGTCGAGGTTAGATTTCTCCAGGAAGCTAATTCAGCAGACCCTGAAGTTCTCGCCGAATGACCTGAATTGTATCCTGACCCTGCCTTTCAACAAAGGATTTGATGTAAGTTTTGCTACAAGTACATTGTTAAAGGAATTTTGGACAAGGTATGAGAATGTTAAACCCAGCTTTGAGGCACTTAACGTGGAAAAACTGACTGACAATTCCCTGAAAACGGTTATTGTCAGAATGTTTAATGAAACTGTTAATGCCGAGGACATTTGTATGTGGCTGGGAAGATTTTGCACTGTGAAGGGCCAGGCTATGAAGGTCAGGGATGTGGATGGCATATGGAACTGTGCCTGGAGGGTCCCCATCCAACAATGGGAGGACCCCCAGGGCTTCCAGGGCCTGAAACATCTCCCATCAATGATAGTGCTGGGGGACAACAGAGGCTACATCCACTATCAGGGGCAGCCAAAGCTCTGCCGCAGGTGTGGTGAACATGGACACCTGGTTGAGGCATGTGGAAAAATCATATGTGGAAAATGTAAGGAGATAGGACACACATTCCAGGAGTGTCAAAATGGAAGGAAATGTAATTTGTGTGGGAAAGAAGACCACCTCTTTAGGGATTGCCCAAACTCCTTTGCAAATAAACTTAAGAATAGGAAAGCAAATGAAAGAATAGAAAAATATAAACACAAGGGAGACCGTTGAGGAGCTAATAGATGCAGCTGGGCCAGACAATTCAAATTTCCCGCCAAAACCTGTGGTTGGAGGAGAGGACCAGGAGGAGGTGGGAGAAGGGGAGGGGCCTGCAACGACCACTCATTTAGGAACAGCTGGGGAAGATGAGGGCATGCAGGGAGAAGGCGGAGCAAAATCAGTGTATGAGGAAATGGAAGTAACTGAGAGTAGCGAGGATGCCCCCCTCCCCGACGCCCAGCTGGCAAAGAGGCCGGCATCAGAGTTGTCACCTGAGACAAACTTTGTCTCAGAAAAGAGGGGGAGGCCTGGGGACCTTTCAGATACTTCATCTGGGGAGGAACCCAGGGTCTTTCCCCCCGACTCACCCAATGAGGTCTCCTTTCTGAATATAGCTCTGCAATCAACCCCGAAGGACTGTATGCTAAATGCAACGTTGAGGCAATGGCCAACCCCCAGAGTCCGGAAGGGGAATGGAGCGCAGTCCCTTCCTCCCCCACCGTGCGAGGTGAAGGAAGAGCTCTATTCACAAGAAATCACCTGATTTTAAATGTTAAGCCCCAGAGCTGTGTGTTTTTGTAATCTGCCTTTTAAATAAATAAATTAAAAAATGTCAATTGTAACTATACTCATGGCCCTCACCTTCATAACAATTAATGTTAGAAGTGTGAAATCTAAAATTAGAGCCCAGAGTGTTTTGTCCTTTTTAAGTTCTGTAGAGTCAGACGTGCTTTTGATCCAGGAATGTGCGATACCCTTTTTGAATGACTACGCCAAGTGGCAGGACATGTGGCCATATCCATCAATATGGAGTGGATCCAATGAAAATAGGAATGATGGAGTGGCCATTTTGATCAAAAACCCTCAGGTTCTGGTGAAGGGGAGCACTGTGGTGAGAGACGGACGAGCACTTTTGGTAAAAGCGTCTTTCATGGGGAAGGATTTTAAGGTTTTAAATATTTATGGATTTAACGATAAACACGAAAGATACGAACTTTTGGAGGAAGTACAGCCTCATCTCTTGGGAAGGGTGCCTGTGATAGTTGGGGGAGATTTTAACTGTATTTTATCTAGAAAGGACAGGAAAAAAGGTAGACAGGAGGTGAAGATAGACAAAACATCATTATTATTGCAACAAATGGTGAGGGATTTTAAATTAGTGGACTGCTTCAAAGGCCTTCATCCAATGGATGAAGGCTATACCTGGGAGAGTAGTGATGGCTCAAGAGCATCTAGAATAGACTATATATTCACAAGGGATGGCACACCAGTTGACGCTAAAATCACACCCACCTTTTTCTCTGATCACTTAATGTTAACCAGCACGATATCACTTGGTGGAGAGGAGTGTAGAGGGTGCAGGGTATGGAAGCTAAATTGCTCAATATTAGAAGATCAAGCCGTAGTTAGTCAATTCAGGGAACAGTACAAGGGATGGCAAACTCTGCAGGACTTTTATGATACACGGGCACAGTGGTGGGAGATGGTAAAAGGAAGGATTAAAGACTTTTTTAGGTGGGCAGGTAAGAAGAAAAGAGAAAAAGAAAATAGACGGATGGTAGGGTTGCAAAAAAGACTTCAGAGATATCACCGATTAAACCAGCAAGGTATGAACTTTTATCAGGAATTGAGGGAAGTTAGGAGAGAAATGGCAGACTTGGCGAAAATAAAAAGCAAAGGAATTATAATAAGAAGTAGAGAAAAAGAAATAGAAGAGGGAGAAAAGTGTAACAGATATTTCTTTAAAAAAATTATGAATAACCCAGCTTATATGTCTGAAATTAAAGATAAAAAAGGACAGATCGTAAAAGGAACTAAAGCAATCCTAGAGGTAGTGCAAAAATACTACGAGGATTTATATAAAGAGAAAATTGTAAAACTAGAAAAGATAGAGGAGATAATGAAAGAGTGGGAAAATACCCTGAAGGACGTAGACTTTTTAACACGGGATTTTACAGTTTTAGAAATAACTCAGGCTTTGAACAGTTTTAAGAGTGGAAAGGCTCCAGGGGCAGATGGTTTGCCACGGGAATTTTATCAGACTTTTTGGGACTTAGTAGCTTCTGATTTACTTCCTGTTTTTACAGATTTTAAACGGCTAGACAGACTGCCGGAAAAGCTTCAGATTGGGAATAGTGACCCTGCTTCACAAAAAAAAGGACAAGATGGATTTAAAGAACTGGAGACCAATAACATTGCTGAACTACGATTGCAAACTGTTTAGTAAGATGTTAGCAACAAGAATTAGCCGGGTCATGAGCCAGATAATCCACCCAGATCAAACTTGTGCGGTGCAAGGGAGGAAGATCGCAGACAGTCATGTGCTGATTAGAGACACCATCTGTTATGCGAGAGACAGAAACATACGGCTTGTTATTGTAAATTTAGATTTTGAAAAAGCTTTTGATCGGGTCTCGCACCAGTACTTGTTCCGAGTGCTGCAAAAGGTGGGTTTTCCAGCAGATTTTGTTGGATGGGTGGGACTGCTGTACAGAGGGAGTATGAGTCAATTCGTGGTAAATGGATATTTGACAAAAGCAGTGGATTTAAACTGCGGTGTTCGTCAGGGGTGTCCGCTATCGGCCCTCCTTTATGTATTAGCCGTCGAACCGCTAGCACAAGTGTTGAGAAGGGATCAATGGATTAAGGGAATGAAGATCCCTGGAGCGTCAGGACAGATGGTAAAGTGTATTTTATACATGGACGACATCAATATTCTCTGCACAGATCTGTTATCGGTAAACAGAGCACTAGACCTGACCGACTGGTATGGAGAAGCATCGGGGGCAAAGTTAAATAGAGACAAGACTCAGGCAAAATTTTATGGACCATGGAAGGAAACAGAAATAGCTGGACATCGAATGGCGATAACAAAAAATGATCAGAAAATCCTGGGGATAAAATTTGACAGTGAAGGAACAGGGGAGGCAAACTGGCCAGATATCTTAGGGAAAATAAGACAGAGACTGGGGTTGTGGGGACTGAGGACGCTAACAATGGAGGGTAAAGTACTGATTATAAAAGCAGTAATTTTACCCCTGCTTTTACTGACTTGTATTGTTTTTATCCCACCAAGAAGAGTAATTTTAGAAATAGAGAGAGAAATATTTTATTTTCTATGGGGAACAAAATGGGAGAGGCTAAGAAGAGAAGTAATGAAGAGGAAAAAAGAAAAAGGAGGAAAAGGGGTGCCAGACTTATATTTGATGGCGGGTAGTATGTACACAAGCAGCCACTTAAAGCAAGCTACAGGACAGGGAAGAAACATAAAGACAAAGGCATTTATCAGATATTGGATGGGGACATATTTAAGGAGGCTAAAAGCCATTACAGTAGACTTGAGAACACCAGTTGCTTTTAACTTACCACCGGCGTATGGTTTCATTCAGAAGTTTTTAGGGCATTTTAATATAGAAGAAGAAAGCTTGGACATTTTGGCAAATCACCGGCATCTTATTTCTGTTGTGCAGGAGCGGGACCCAATGACTCCAGTGCGGGGCGTCTCAGCAGAAGAGGCGGCAGTCGTCTGGAAGAACGCAAACCACCCCGTTCTTTCGAACAGACTCCGGGACCTGTCCTGGATGGTGGCACATGGGATCATGTGCATCATCACATGGCACAGGTCAGGTCCGTTATGCACTCCCGAGGCATGGCCACATCAGCTATCTGCCCCCGACCGGGTTGTGGCGCGCCCGAGTCTGTGAGGCACTTGTTCTGGGAGTGCAGTGCTGCGGTCGACTTGTGGGCAAAGGCCGGCTCCTTGGATTTCCCGTACTTGCCAGCAAGGGAGGTCCTGACAGAACAGCTAGTGCTGTATGGGGTGAGCCACAAAAGGATGAAAGGCGAGAATGAGGAGGGGAAACAGTGGCTCACCTTGACCGCCATAAAAGACGCCATCTGGACCTCCAGGAACTTGCTGGTGAGCAAGCAAGTGCAGATCCCCACGGTGGCTGTTCTCCGGAAGGCAGCAGCGGCAATGAGAGAGCTTGCGCTGTAGTGTATCATCTGCATAGCTGTGGAAATTTGTCCCATGCTGTCTAATGATTCTACCAATTGGAAGCATATATATGGTGAAAAGAATTGGTCCAAGCACAGAACCCTGTGGAACTCCACAAGTAACCCTTGAGAGTGAAGAAGATTTATCATTTAGATGAACAAACTGGAATCTGTCAGACAAATAAGATTTAAACCAGCCTAGTGCTGTTCCTTTGATCCCTGCAACATGTTCAAAACGAGGAAATGGAAGTAACAGAGTAGTGAGGATGCCCCCTCCCCGACGCCCAGCTGGCAAAGAGGCCGGCATCAGAGTTGTCACCTGAGACAAACTTTGTCTCAGAAAAGAGGGGGAGGCCTGGGGACCTTTCAGATACTTCATCTGGGCAGGAACCCAGAGTCTTCCCCCCGACTCACCCAATGAGGTCTCCTTTTTGAATATAGCTCTGCAATCAACCCCGAAGGACTGTATGCTAAATGCAACGTTGAGGCAATGGCCAACCCCCAGAGTCCGGAAGGGGAAAGGAGCACAGTCCCTTCCTCCCCCACCATGCGAGGTAAAGGTAAAGCTCCATTCACAGGAAATCACCTGATTTTAAGAACTTTTTGTTCGTTTTTTGTTTTTTTGTTTTTAAATTCCCCTTGTTGTAGGTTGACCCCTTTTAACCAAAAAAAAAAAATGGTAAGCTTGTCATTTTTAAATATCCTTATGGCTCTCACTATCACAACAATAAATGTGAAGCATAAAGTCACAAATGAGAGCCCAAAGTATTTTATCCTTTTTAATTTCTACAAAGTCAGACAAGCTTTTAATCCAGGAGTGTGGAATACCCTTTTTAAAAATGTATACCCAGTGCCAGGACATGTGGCCACATCCATCGATTTGGAGTGTGTCAAATGAAAATAAAAATGATGGAGTGGCCATTTTAATTTAAAAAAAAAACAGGTTCTAGTGAAGGGGAGCATTGCGGTGAGAGAGGGACGAGCACTTTTAGCAAACTTGACTTTCATGGGAGAGGATTTTAACCTTTTAAATATTTATGGTTTTAATGACAAGCATGAAAGACATGACCTTTTAGAAGAACTGCAGCCCCAAATGCTAGGAAGGGCACCGTTGATTGATTGTTGGGGTGGGGGGGGGGGGGGTTAATTGTATCTTAACTAGGAAAGAGAGAAAAAAAACGAGACAAGACTTTAAGATGGATGAAGCTTCACTTTTATTACAAGGCATAGTAAGGGATTTTAAACTAGTTGACTGTTTTAAAGCAAAGCATCCAAGAGAGGACGGCTTCACCTGGGGGTCAGTGGTGACAGCTCTAAAGCCTCTCGTATCGACTTTTTGTTCGTAAGAGACTGCTCACCTACTGATGCTAGACTGACACCAGTTTTCTTTTCCGATCACCTGATGCTGTCCTGCACCCTGTCACTTGCTTCGGGTGTGACTATGGGGAGAGGTCTGTGGAAGCTGAACTTCCCTGCTGGAAGACCCAGACCTGGTCGACCAGTACAGGGAACGGTACAGCGACTGGCAGACCCTCCAAGAACTATACGATATAAATAGACGCATGTTGGGGCTGCAGAAAAGATTACAAAGATACCACCTGCTAAATCAACAGGGGATGAATTTTTACGAGGAAGTGAAAGAAGTCAAAAAGGAAATGGTAGAGCTAGCCAAAACTAAGAGTAGGGGTATTATATTATGAAGTAGAGAAAAGGATTTAGAAGAAGGGGAAAAATGTACCAGATATTTTAGTTTTGTCCAAAACACGGTCCATCCTTGAACTAGATGACAAAGTTGGAAATAAAGTTAAAAATTTAAAGGAAATTATTCATGTAGTTGAAGAATACTACACAGAATTATATGAGGAGAAATTGATTAATGTAGATCAAATCACAGAGACACTAAACAATATTGTAAAAACCATTAAAGAAGATAGGTTTTTAAGCAAAGACTTCTCAATGTTAGATCTAAACCAATGCCTTGGCAGTCTTAGGAAAGGGAAGTCCCCAGGTTTGGACGGACTTCCCAGGGAATTTTATCAAACTTTCTGGGACATTTTAGCACCTGATTTGCTAAGTGTTTTTAAGGATTTTAACCAAATTGACAGACTACCAATCAGTTTTAGAACAGGGATGGTGACATTTATATATAATGGGAAGGACAAGACTGACCTAAAAAATTGGAGACCCATAACCCTTTTAAACTGTGACTGTAACTTTTTAGTAAACTTTTAGCAATACGTATGCGCCGTGTTTTAGATCAAATAATTCACCCGGATCAAACCTGCGCTGTACAAGGTAGGAAGATCACAGACAGCCTCGTACTGATTAGAGACACCACCTGTTATGCGAGAGACAGAAATATCCGGCTAATAGTTTTAAATTTGGACTTTGAAAAAGCTTTTGATCGGGTCTCGCACCAGTACCTTTTTCGAGTACTGCTAAAGATGGGCTTTCCAGACCGATTTATTAATTGGGTGGGACTGTTGTATAAGGGGATTACTAGTAAATTTATGGTTAATGGGCATTTGACAAAAGCAGTGAATTTGGACTGCGGTGTCCGTCAGGGATGTCCGTTATCTGCATGTAATTTGCATAGAACCACTGGCGCAGCTTTTGAGAAGGGACCAATACATTAGAGGGGTAGAAATACCCGGAAGCGGAGGACTGACAACAAAATGCATTTTATATATGGATGACATAAATATTTTATGCACAGACCTTTTATCAGTTAACCGAACCTTTGACCTGACGGACTGGTATGGACAAGCCTCGGGATCAAATATAAAACGCAGGCCCAATTTCATGGCCCATGGAAAAGAATGGAACTGACCAGACTTCCAATGACTGTGACACAAAACAACCAAAAGATTCTGGGGATTAAATTTGACAAGGAAAGGGAGAAAAACTGGCCAGACATAGTAGGGAAAGTTAAGTAACGACTTGGGTACTGGGTACTGAGGTCGCTGACCTTTGAGGGAAAGGTTTTGATCATTAAAGCAGTGATTTTACCCTTAATTTTATTAGTTTGTATCGTATTTTACCCACCCAGGAGAATGCTTTTAGAGGTCGAACGTGCCATATTTTATTTTTTGTGGGGATCAAAATGGGAAAGACTTAGAAGGGACATAATGAAGAAAAGGGAGGGAAAGGGGTGCCTGACTTGGACTTGTTTTTAGGAAGTTTGTATACTTGCAGTCACCTAAAGCTAGCTACAGATGAGAAATCCTAAAACACAGGCACTGGCTAAGTTTTTGATGGGGACATACCTGAGAAAGATAAAAATATTACCGATAGACCTTAGAACACCAGTTTCCTTTAACCTCCCCCCAGCCTATTTATACATACAGTCCTTTTTAAGAAAGTTTAATTTGGGAAACGAGTATTTGAATATTTTAACAAACCACCGCTCTCTTATTTCTGTTGTGCAGGAGCAGAGGACTGTGACTCCGGTGAGGGGCCTCTCGGTTGAGGAAGCCAGAGAGGTCTGGCGCAATGTGAGCCACTCTATTCTGACGAACAGACTCCAGGATCTCTCCTGGATTGCAGCTCATGGGATCCTACCGGTCAGGTCCGTCATGCACTCCCGGGGTATGTCAAGAATATCAACATGCCCCCGACCAGGTTGTGGAACCTGCCAGCAAGGGAGACCCTCTCAGCACAACTAGTGCTCTACGGGGTGAGCAACAAAGTGACAGTCTGTGGTAAACAATTGCTCACCTTACCAAAGACGCCATCTGGTCCTCCAGAAACTTGCTGGTAGGAAGGCAGAGGCAGATCCCCCCCGGTGGCTGCTCTCCAAATGGCAGCAGCCACCGTAAAACAGACCAATGCTGCACGCAGCAAGCCAAGGAGACAGCCATCAAGAAGCATCGCCTTGGAGCCCAATCGGACATGGGAGCCGGAGCTCCACAGGAAAAGGTCGAAGCGGCGGCTGTTAGGTTAAAAAGTGGTTGACCTACAATGAATCACACACAAAGGGTCGGAGAGAATATGGAGTCAATAAGCTCTGCAGAGGTAGATGTGGATAATCAGTTCTGCAGAGGGAGACCAGGAAAATACTATAAGGAATGAGCCAACCGTGTCTGTCTGTTCTCAGCCTCCCAGTGTCATAGTCTCTGGTCTCTGGTCTCAAAGAGCACCCCCTCTGCAGTCTCTCTTTATTTACTCACACTTCATTAACATATTAAAAGAACAGGATGTCATGCAAATGAGCATGTGACTGAAACCAAAATGACATTTAAAAAGTACATTAGAAAGACAACCTAAAAAAATAATAATACAACATTATTATTTTACCTAACATTTCCCCCCTGAAATGTGGTTTTTAAATGTGATCACGGACAACAAAAAGTTGTAAAATAGGTAACAACTCCAATAATGTAAAGATATAAGAATCATAAAAATCAGACAACAAAAGGTTGCAAAATAAGTAGCATCCCAAATAAATAAAAAATAATAATAAGACATACAACAAAGAAATTAAGTAGCAATTTCAAAAAGATATTAACGCGAGCTTCACCTAGACATCATCCAATTAAACGCTACCTAAACAGTAGTTTAGATTAATGGAATCATAAAAAGGTTTTTACACATGTTAATTACACCCCATCTTCTTCTTCATTTCTGTCTTCATCTTCAAGCCTCTGATTAAGAAGAGAGTATTGGACCATTGTGTTAGTCATCATCTTATTCATCATTTGTTTTATACATGGGAGAACACAACTAACAAAAATGCAGAAAAGTATCAAAATTACAATAAATGGCATAGCTATTTTTAAAAGAACCTGATACCATCTGCCAGTTGTCAGCCAGCCCATGAGATCCCATTGTCCATTACTGCTTTCTTGTGATTTTAAAAAGTCAGTTAATCCCTGCACCCGGTCATGAATGAGAGTCCAATTATCATGTGTACTAGGAATATAAGTACAACAGTGTTCACCAATTACAGTACAAAGTCCATCTTCAGAAGCAAAAAGAGTGTCCAGAGCTACCCGATGTTGCATTAGCATGGTCTTCATCGCCAGTTTTTCAGGATCGTTGGCCAGCAGGTTGGACATTTCAGCAAGGATGTCTGTGATGTTTTCCAAAGTCCACCAAACCTCGTTCATCTTTTTTGTCAGGCTTGCAACTCCAACAAGTGGGAACATGGTGTGGAAGATTCCTTTTGCATCACTGTAGAGAGGTTTTCGTCCACCATTGTCAGAGAACGGGTTGAACACTTGTGGAGGGTTGAATTCCCGTTTATTCAGCTCTGTAGGTTTAGAAGGTGCTCCGTTTTCTGTTATGATGTATGAGGAGGGTTGCAGTCGAGCCAAACTGCATGTGCCACACCAATCCTTAGGTAGGTAGAGGTAGAAAGTGTGACCACACTTCCAGATGTATCCGTCAGGCGTTCCCATGCCAAATTGGGAGGGAACCTCTAGAAGGTGGGTTCCTCTTTTGACAGTGGTTTTGAAACCACTTATCTTGTCTTGAAGTCGAGTGGTGTTGAGGGTTATGTATCTTGGTACAGATGTGTTTCCAATCGTCATCCAGTGATTTATACGCATCTTTTTCGTCTGGGTCCCTGACAAGGGTAGCGTGTCCTCACAGATGGAATTTCCTAAAAATGCATGTTTGTTGTTACAAGGGACTGAAAAACAGAAAGTGTCTTTTCCAGTAAGGCGTAGTAAGTTGATTCCTTTGGCAACTGAAGCATTCGTTTTTTTGGAAAAGTCACCAGGCTGGGACCATGTCCTGTTGTTCTCAGCAGTGCAGCAGTGAGGTAAGGTGGAACAGTCTGTTCCAACAGTTGTTATAGTTAATTTGTATAGCAGACATATGGTATTATTTAAGGTGGTTGGGACAGCAGTCATCGATGAGACTTCTTCAGAATGGTGTGGGATCCATGAACAGACATAACAGCTGGTATTGAAACCTAAACGTTTTGCAGTCAAATTAACTATTTGGTACCAGGTGTTCTTGAACGCATGGTGGGTTAGAATTTTAGCTCTTCTTTCCTTTGATGTCTGGGCGTCATCAGGTGTGAGGAAAAAGCAGTGGAATAGAGGCAGGCAAACTGCCAGACAGGAGTGGAGCCAAACTAGTTTCATGTTGGCTAGAGGCAAATAAGAGGACTAGCCCTCCAAAACAGAGGTTTGACCACTAAGGGGACAGGGATGCTGTTCTGCTGGGTTTGAGACCAGAGGCCCTATTGGTCACTCTGTCCTTTGTAGCCCAGACTTCCCCACTGTCCCGTGTCTAGTCCCCTAATTGCCTTTGCAATTTGCAGTGTGAGATGTGTATCCACGAGGGTCTCTCAGCGATTTTCACAGCCGTGGGCGTGGTCAGCAGGACTTCAAAAGGTCCTTCCCAGCGGGGAGTCGTCCAATTCTTCCTTTTAATCACCTTGATGAAAACCCAGTCTCCAGGTTT
This sequence comes from Valencia hispanica, assembly GCA_963556495.2. NCBI lineage: Eukaryota > Metazoa > Chordata > Actinopteri > Cyprinodontiformes > Valenciidae > Valencia > Valencia hispanica. Next base: position 10,626,747 of record OY747700.1, read on the forward strand.
GATTGGCTTTTCAGGATCCTGCAAAACAGAAGGAGAGATAGGCAGATTGTGTGCGTTTTGCACTTTGGCTAGGATAATTTTCCTCATGTAATCAGCTAATGTGAGTTCTTCGTCTGCTTTTTGCAAATCAGGCGCAACTAGAGGTAACCTGTAAGGTCTGCCATAAATTATTTCAAAAGGTGTTAAACCTTAGTTTGTTGGCGTGATTCTCATGTAAAGTTTTACTAGGTCCAAACACTCAGGCCATGGTCTTAAAGTCTCTGCCATGCATTTCCTGAGTCTGCTTTTGATGGTCCCATTATGTCTTTCTACTAAACATGCACTTTGGGGCTGATAGGCACAATGATTTTTTAGTTGGATGTGTAAATGTTTTGCCATATATTGAATAACCTCATTCACAAAATGTGGTCCATTATCTGAATATATTACTTGTGGAATACCATGGTTTGCAATGATAGTTTTACATAGTGCTTTTGCCACTGTTAGAGCATCATTCTTTGCAGTGGGAATTATTTCCGGCCATTTGGAGAAAGCGTCAATTATTACTAAGCAATATTTGTATGAGCCGCTCTGTGTTAGTTCAATGAAATCCATGTGGATTGTGTGGAATGGGTAGGCTGGTTGAGGAAATTGGCCTCGCTTGGGTCTCATATTCCCTTGTGGGTTGTGTTTGATACATGTTAGGCATGTCTTGCAAAAATGTTTTAAGTATGTTTCAAGGTTGTATGTTGTAAAGTGTTGCTGTATCATTGATACCATCTCCCCTGTGGAGACATGGCAAGGCCCATGGCTCACAAGCGCAGCAGCTTTAAACAGTGATTTGGGTAGGATGAGTTTATTACGAACTTCATAAAGTCCATTTTCGTTTAGAATGGCACCTTTTGTTTTCCATAATTGTTTTTCAGAAGAGGGAGCGTTTGTTTGCATGTCTTTCAAAACAGTCTGATCTATAAGTTCTTGTTCTGTGGTCTGTGTATAAGCATTAGAGGAACCAAAACTGCCTTGTGCAGCTGCTTTTGCTATTTCATCTGCGAATCTGTTGCCACAGGAAACTGTGTCTTTTCCTGTGGTGTGTGCTTGACATTTACAAATTGCAATAGCTTTTGGTAACATAACTGCGTCTAATAGTTTTATCAGTAATTGAGAGTGGGTTATAGGTTTTCCTGTAGAGGTGACCATTCCTCTCCTTTCCCATTGTTTAGCAAAACAGTGCACGGTAGAAAATGCATATTGGCTATCTGTGTGAATGGTTACCACCTTGCCTTCTGCAAGTTGACATGCTGTTGTCAAAGCTACTATTTCTGCGGCTTGAGCGGAAAAATGTTGTGGTAATGATTTGGCTTCTATAATCACATCAGGAAGTTGTACAATTGAATAGCCTGTTTCAGTAGAGCCTGTTTTAGTTTTAGAGCTTGATCCATCTACAAACCATTCCAGTCCTGTTTGTAGTGGCACATCTTTAAGACCAGGCCTAGGTAGTTGTAATCTTTCTGTAGCTTGTACACAGTTATGTGGTTCTCCGTCATCTGCAGTAGGTAGAAGCGTTGCTGGATTTAAAGTGTTGCAACGCTGTATGGTAATATAAGGTTGTGAGATCAGTATTGCAGTGTAACTAAGATGTCTCGCTGGTGATAATAATCCTAATCTGCCTTGTAGAAGTAAAACATCTACTGCGTGGGGGACCAACAACGTGAGAGGGTGGAATAGCACTACATCAGCTGAGGCTTCGACAGCCAGTGCTGCAGCAGCGATAGCTTGCACACAGTTGGGTAAGGCCTGTGCAACTTGGTCTAATTTTTTTAGAATACAATGCAACAGGACGTTGTTTATCTCCATGTTTTTGCAGCAAAACTGAAGTCATAAAACCATTTTTGCAGTCCACGTTTGAGTGAATAATTTGGAATAATCTGGTAGTACTAAAACAGTGCTAGAATGGATGTCCTGTTTTATTGTGGTAAAAGCTTGTTCTGTTTTAGTTGACCAAGTTAAAGTATCCTTCATCTCCATCTGCAGGCCATGGATCATCTCAAGAAGAGGTTGTGTTTTTTCTGCATAATGAGATATATATTGCCTGCAATAATTAGCTAGTCCCAGGAATTGCATCATTTGTTTCTTTGTCATGGGCTTAGGAGTGTTTAAAATTTCCTCTCTCCTTCCAGGTTGGACTTGTCTGCCTTCTCCTGACAAAGTGTGTCCTAAGTATTGAACCGATGATTTTACTCACTGGATTTTGTTTTTACTGACTTTATTTCCAGTGGAATGCAGGTGGTGCAGTAAGGAGAGAGAGTCATGTAAGCAGCTTTCATAGTCATCTGATGCAACCAGGACATCATCTACGTAAACAAGAATTTGTGTATTTTTAGAACATTCAAAACTGGCCAGGCAGTTGGTAATTGCTTCTGTAAAAATTGTAGGACTGTCTGCAAACCCCTGTGGCAATCTGCTGTATGTGTATTTTACATGTTTATAAGTGAAAGCAAACCAAAATTGTGAATCTGGGTGCACTGGAATGCTAAAAAAGGCGTTACTGAGGTCCACTACTGTGAAAAACTTCCTAGTGGGACTCAAAGAGTTTAAAAGAGTGTGTGGGTCCGGTACATTTGGCACTCTGGTCTGGACAGCTAAATTCAACATTCTCAAATCTTGAACCATACGCCAGCTTTTCCCATCAGCCTTTTTAACTGGCCAGATTGGGGTGTTACATGGTGAATCAGGACATTTTCTTATGACACCTGTTGTTAGTAATTCCTGAATTATTGGTTGAATTCCTAACTCTGCTTCCGCAGAGAGGGGATATTGTCTCACTCTGGGTGTAAAATGTGATTTAGCAGTTATTTGAACGGGAGCAATGGATGAGAGTAGGCCCACATCAGTGGGGCTTTTAGACCATAATGTGTCAGGGACTTCTTTAAGTTGCTTTTCTTCCTCTTCAGTCAATAAGATGGTTTCTGCTTCTGGTCATTCTAGTGGTGCAACTTGAGTGGTGCAGTGGAGTGGCATGATAAGGGGCAGTCTATATAGACCTGTGGATTCACTGTATTGCCAATGATCTTCTTTATTTTCTTGCAAAGTTTTAAAATCTGTGGCGTTATTTGCTTTTCGCACCATATATCCCAAATCTTTCCAACGTGATTTATTGCTTTTTGTCAGGGATATATGCGGATCTGTAGGCAAATCGAAGAAGGGTTTAAGGCTGGTAGACAGTGTTACTGAGGCAGCTGAAACAGATTTTCCATCAGTAATGATGTGTGAGGTGAACACTACAGCAGGTGAGAGTTGCATAAAATAGTCTTGGAACTTGGAATCAGGTTCAGGCCTCAGAGCCATAGTCACATGTAACTGTGATGTAGGCATGATTTGTTTGTCGGGTTCAGGAACTACTTGCAAAGCTGTGTCCATCATTGTTGTTGTATCTTTAAGGTTTTCTTTAGGTTCAACTCGTAAAAAATAGTACAGACCGAGTCCCTGTGGTCTATGAGTTGTATTTAGGTAAATGCCATCATTTCCCGTTCTCACAGCTCTCATGCCGTCTCCCACTGGGATAATTGAGATTTTTAGGGCTGACATTAAGTCTCTGCCCAACAAATTGAGTGGACATTGTGGTGAAATGACTATTGAGTTTTTAGAACTAAACCTAGTTTTTGGATCTGTTATTAACACTGGTTTAGATAAAGATGAGGGCGTAGTAGCACCATCTGCTGATTTGACCAAAATGCTTTTTTTAGATTCTGGCAGATTAACGCCAGAGGAGATCACTGTTCTGCAAGCTCCAGTGTCACAAAGGAGCTCTACCATTTGTTCATTAATTTTAAGTGTTATGTAAGGCTTCTCTTTCAGAACATGAAGTAATTCCCAGGCGCCACAGCAATCCACCACCTCATTAGAGGCGGTAAAAGTATCTAGTCATTGTTGTGTGAACCGCGAGTGGTCTGGGGCAGTTGGACCCTGTGTATGGATCTGACCTCGCCCTCTGCCACATTCATTTGAAATGTGGCCTACTTTCCCGCAGATCCAACACGTGGGGGCAGTGTGGCCACCTTGATGTCTCCATGAACCCTGGGGTGTGTGAAAATGTGTATTCCTTCGTGGTCTAAACCCCCTTCCTTTGTTGTGGTTGTCACTTTGATAATAAACTTCCCCCTCATCGTCTTCAAGTTGGGTGTGAAATACCTGTGTGTTGGAGTCTGGAGGTTTTGGTTTTTTCCCCTTTCTTTCCATGACACCTTCTGCAAAACGTGCATTGGCCATAAGGGTAGTAAGGTCACAAGTTTCCCACGTCAGAAGGTGATTTTTAAACCAATTAGTGATAGTGGGGTGGAAACTATGTAGCAGACCATTACACAAATGCCGCATATATGGGGTCTGATCATCAACCTCTTTAGTTAGGCCACTGTGTATATCATGTTCTTTTTGGTATCTGTATTTAAAATCATCTACAGTTTCCCCAGGCTTCTGTTTTATGGAGGCCATATGCCCATAATCTGGTTTCTTTTTAGACTGTGTACGAACTTTAACCGCTACTGCATCGAATTGTTGCTTTAGTGCTCCCTGGAAATCATCTGAAATTGTAACACAACTCCGGCAGCATCTCTTCCTGTGTAATTTCCTCCTACATGGTGCCAGTCTTTCCCCAACGATGCAGCCATAGCCTGTCCTAATTCATGACCGTTTAACCGGTAGGATTTGACCACATCAACCATATCCTCTGTCCATTTTTCTGGATCCTCCTTATGGCTGGTGATTTGTTCTACAACCTCTTTAACGTCTTTAAGTGACCATGGTCTAAAAACATATTTCGGAGTGCCATTGGCAGATGGTACTTGAATCATAGGGTTTACATCTATTGAGTCCTCTGGTTCACTCTCATAAGACTTATCCTCAGATTTTTTGGGAGCTGACTTCTTTGTAATTCTTAGTCTTTGTTTTATTGTGGTACCATCTGTTTTTTCTTCAATTGCAAATTGATCTCTTGGAACAGGAGGATATAGACCTTCCCCTAAAGCCCCCGGCTGGTCTGATGGAGGTGTTGGTGGAGGTGCATAAGGTACTCCTCCAACAGCCCCAGGGGGGTCTGTCTGGGCTGTAGGTAGAGATGCATAAGGAGGAGGACACAGTGTGAGTTCGTCACCGAGCTTTTTCATAAGAAAAGCCTCATCTTTAGAGCCTTTGTTGTTGTTGTTTTTTTTGTTTTTTATATTTTGCTTCCTTTTCTCTGTTTCATCAGCCCACACACGTGCTATTTTTAACTGTGTCTGTTTAAGTTTTTTCTTTTTACCTTTAGCGATAAGTGTTTTTGCTTCGAGAACACATACCAGTTCTTTCCATTGATTTCCTTTAAGTTTCCCGTCTACTTTATACTTTTTGCGCCATTTTGTCAGAAACTGAAGATTTTCGGGGTCCTTTTTATGCATATACTTTGAATCTCCCTCTAATTTGTCGGTGGAAACATCGTTTCCCATCTTTGCGTTGTTTTTATATAACCCTTATTGGGTTCTATTAATTGGTCTGGTAAAGTCTAGTGTTAGAATACCAAATAGTTCTAGGAGGATAACGGCAATTATTAATATTAAGATCAAGGTGAATGAAAAAGCAAGAACTATTAAATTAGTCTGTCGAGTTAAAGTTAGTCATTTATTCTTTAATTAATTAAAATAATTTTTTTGGTCATTTATTTGAGATTTTTAATTGTAATCAAATTCTGCTAAAACTGGATCGTATAGTTTTTACTCTAAGTGTCTCTTTTGTGCAACTACATTGAGCCGTCTTATGGCTTTCTTAATCTAAGGATGTGTTGTGTTACCTATAATTCCGCACAGAACGTCTCTTGTAGTGCACGTCAAACCGTACGTTAACACCGTTAGGTTTCAGGTTGGACTGGCATACATAAAGATTATGTCCTGTGCCTATCTTACTCTACCCACCTGGGGTGCGGTATATCGTTTTGATTCTGCTGTTTGTGTTTTTACTCCCATACACTGGCGTACTTTATTTCCCAGCGAGGTGGATTGGCTCGCAAACCTAACCCGTTACAACCGTTTCCCAGCAAGGTGGACCGGTTCGCAAACCTGGTCCGTTACACCCTTTTTCCGAGGTGGACAGGTTCGCAAACCTGTACCGTTACACCCTTTTGCTGTAGTAATTAACGCATTAATCACTTAAGGATCAACACCTGATATTTTATCAGAGAGGCTAAAGCGTCCTTTAGGCCCAAACAGCAGAATATACCCTGACTATCTTAGAATTGTTTGTTTTTTTAAATGTGAAGGTGCACAAAAAAGACGTACTCACAATCTCTCCCCTAAGCGAGTGATTCAAACCGAATCGATCGCACGGGAGCACGCGCAGGGGGTCCTCGTGGAAGTTATGCAGCCGGCCAGTGCAGCAATTCAGCGATCTGGACGTCAAGAACAGTCCTTCGACGGAGACCACCAGCGGGAGTGCTCCGTACGTCGAGTCACGGCACCAAGATGTTAGGTTAAAAAGTGGTTGACCTACAATGAATCACACACAAAGGGTCGGAGAGAATATGGAGTCAATAAGCTCTGCAGAGGTAGATGTGGATAATCAGTTCTGCAGAGGGAGACCAGGAAAATACTATAAGGAATGAGCCAACCGTGTCTGTCTGTTCTCAGCCTCCCAGTGTCATAGTCTCTGGTCTCAAAGAGCACCCCCTCTGCAGTCTCTCTTTATTTAGTCACACTTCATTAACATATTAAAATAACAGGATGTCATGCAAATGAGCATGTGACTGAAACCAAAATGACATTTAAAAAGTACATTAGAAAGACACCCTAAGAAAATAATAATACAACATTATTATTTTACCTAACAGCGGCGGTCTGGCTCTCCGGGTGAGGCAGGAGGGAAGGAGCACCAGGGGAAGGAGCCCCGCTGAGCGGACCGGCCGGAGGAATGGGGTGGCTCCCCCCTCAACCGGCGGGGCCTCGCTCCTGCCCAACATTCTTCACTGTTTTTAAAATTGTATTTTGTAACCCTTTTAAGATATCCTTTTAAAATCAACGATTTTAAAGTGATTTATTAGAAGGAAACATCTTTGTAAATAATGAGATTGTGTGGTGTTTTTAAAATGTTCAAATATCAATAAAAACTTTGAAAAAGAAAAAAAAATCTGTTCTTATCAGTTTAATATCTGATACATTCCCTATATGGGGACCATATATTAAATTGATTTTTGGAGCAGGGAGATGGAATAGGGGCTTGCTCTGTCCACTCCACGCATCGACCTGGTATTGCAGTATCTCTGGGAACGTTGCACCACAACCATACTTGTTCAATGAGTATGGTTAGGTACAAGTGCAATAAATGCATTGCACTTAATACATGCATTTCATCAGAAAGTTTATTATCTGTGCACACATCCTATACTTAATCTGTTGTCAGAGTATGCGCATCTCATTCCGATGATTTGGTGTGCACAATACACCAACACACAATACTGTGCAAACGTTTTAGGCAGGTGTGGAAAAAAATGCTGTAAAAGAATGCTTACAGAAATATGAAACATGATTAGCTACAAGCTAACTACCCAGAAGTAACGGAGGTTGGGGATGTTCAGAGCACGATTGATATCCGAAGATGAATAAACATTGCGGACGCCACTGTTGGTCGCTAATCACCAGCGCTAGCACTGACGGCCAATCCGACAAAAGAACATGCCGCTTATTATTAATAATTTCAAGTTTGAATTAAATCTAAATAGATCAGTTATGAAAACATTCACCCCCTCAGAGTTCTCATGATGGTAAACTTGAACTATTAAACCTAACATGTTTTTTTGAACCAGGCTTTAACCATGTTTATTTCTGCTGTGAAGTTGGCATCTTTACCATAGGAGTCAATGGGAACTTGATCCTTTCTGCAGCCAGCCCTTAGTGGATGAGGGGGGTGAACTGCAGATTTTGTCATTTCTTCATTGGCTTCAATTTTGCCCAGCGGAGTTTGCCCCTTGACTTATATGAATATGGTTTAAAAAGTGACTATTGATGATGATGATACCGATATATTGTGCATCCCTAATGAAAACTGTGAATATTTATTTATTTTATTTTTTTCCAGGAGACAGCTCCACTGTTAGTCAATGGATGATTAGCATTGAGGGTGAAATTGTTTGTGAGGGCACACAACCTACCTTCCAGTCTGGACTCGCAGCACTTTTTGCATCCTTCTACATTTTTACTTGGAGTATCCAAATGAGGCGACATGCACACTGGAGTTCATTCAAAGGTAAAAATAATTAAATAATGCATTTGCTAAACATACTTGGTAATTTAGAAGCATCTGATCCAAAAATGCAGTATCCATCCATCCAGCGGGGGGGCTGGTGCCTATCTCCAGCGGTGAGAGGTGGGGTACACCCTGAACAGGTCGCCAGTCTATTGCAGCCAAAAATGCAATATGTACTTAAAAACAAAGAGGGTATTTTGAACACTGAGCTAAATTTCTGCCATCTGTTTTATGCGCTTTATAGGCCTAATCCCAGAAAGGAACAAAAACAGCTAAAGGAAAAGTAACATCGAAAACCACGGGTTAACTTGTGCAGAAGAAGCCCTCAGTGGTGAACCCCTGTGGTGAACTCTCCTCTGCAAATTGATGGATTACCAGTGGATTAAAATGGTAAGATTACACATTTACCCACAAATTGTTTTCTCTGTTATGTGCTCTTGGTTTTGTTTTCTAGTCTATTCAATCAGCTTCAGTAGACCACAATCAACAACTATTTAGACCCTTTCCCTCACTGCGTCTGTTTGTTAGAAAGACATGGAAAGGAGGACAGACAGTAAAAACACTCTCTGACTTTCCCTCACTCAGTGGGTTTACATGCTATTAAAAAAAAAGTTTTGGCTTAGTCCGACTGAATTTGGACTTTTGAACTACATGTATACACCTTAATCTGGCTGAAGTTGAACCGAACTGGCCCACTCTTAATCAAACGAAGACTCCCAGATAATTAGGTTAGAAAGCTGAACTTCTCTGTATGTAAGCAACATCTCATGCTTGAGCTATGACTCGTCTGGGCACTTCTCTTTCTAGACGTGACAAGACCGCGAAGCTGGAATAGCAACATCCTTACAACAACAGCACTTGTAACACACGTGAACATGTACAGTCATTTTTGGACTGAAATTTTCTGAGGGGGTCAAGGACAACCCACCTCTCGCAGCCCTCATGTACCTAACCCTGCTCCAGAGCTCCACCCTGATCTCCAGCCTCCGGGGCTTCTGCATGACTCCCAGTCTGCTGCAGAGACTGACCTGACTACTGCAGTCACTATCAAAGCCATAAAACCCCAGAGAAAGTCAAAGAAAGACTGTTCATCATATCTGCCCTCAATCTCTCTGTATTTATAAATGTGGCTACATCTGCTGTTCATTTTCTGTGTTGAATAAATATTTTTCCTTTTACCTTCTAGCAATCCTTTGATTCAGTAGGACCTGGACAGTTCTGTCAACTTTAAAGCTTCAGAGGTGTGTTATGGACTAAGTTATACTTATTATGTATTCATTTTGGTTTCGTTTGTATATGTTTAAGATTTTCAACTATCTAAAAATGTTAAATATGTGCTGACAGGATTCCTGTGGATTGTGTAAAATTATCTTAATGTATGTATATGTAGTTTAACCCTTTGCAGTTTGTGATTAGTTTGAAAAAATAAAAAACAAGTATGGTAATGTTTATGCTGTGTTCCCATTTACTTCCTTCTCAAAAATTTTTTAGAATGAGAGAAAACTAACAGATTTGGGAATTGGTGCCTTTGCTTGAAAACTTTGCGTCTTTAATTTTGGAAGTTATGTAACAGGTAGTATCCATGATGTTGTTACAGTTGGAGCTATAACTTTATTGAATTTATGAAATCCTATTCCAATCACTTCTAAATATCTTTGTATTTTATCATTGAAGTTATTACATTTTAAAATGTATGTCAAAAGCAAATGTTGCTTTTTTCTTTTTATAAAAAATGTAATGTTTTGGTATGTTCCGGATTTGTGTTACATTGACAATGAAATAAAGTAATTTCAAAATATATTGAGGGTTTTTTTCCAAGGAGAAAAAAATGCATGTTTTCGATGGAGTTAAGTTGCATATAGTTATTTCAGATTATTAAAAGGCTACCAATAACCATACATAGTTGCTATTGAAATTATATTTTTGGTAGGGTCTTAAACTACTGTAAAAATAAAGTAACTTCCTGTAGTTCTGTTACATGGTTGCTATAAGAATTACAGTAGAACAGTAATAAATTTTCAGTAAGATTGTAATAAAATAAAATTACAGCCAAATTGTACAGCAAAGCTAAAGAAAATTAGTGAAAGTAAGAAAATTACAGTAAAACAAAAAAGATTACAGTACATTTGTAAGAAAACTACAGTAATATTCTAATAAAAGCACAGCAAAACTAAGAAAATTACGGTAAAACCGTAAGAAAATTACAGTAAAACTGTAAGACAATTACAGCGGCGTTACTGTAAAAATTACAGTAACTGGCTGGTAACCCTGCTGCCAGTAATTTACTATAAGTTCTACAGTCACTTTTTTTACAGAGTAGTCCTGGAGTAACAGAGGCTACATCCACTACTAGGGTCAGCCCAAGCTCTGCCGTCGTTGTGGGGGGCATGGGCACCTGGTAGGCTTGTACAAAAACGTTTTGTGGAAAATGCAGACGAATTGGACATGTTTTTAAAGATTGTACAAACAAAAGAAAATGTAACCTGTGTGGCGAAGAAGACCATCTCTTCCGAGATTGCCCAAGATCATTTGCTAATAAAAGTAAAATTAAAACAACAGTCCAAAAAGCCAATGAGGTGATCCAAATTGAAACTGCTGATAAGCTATTGCAAGCAGTTGGGCTAGAAAACTCAAATCTCCCACCAAAACAGGTCATTGGAGGCGGGGAACATGTAGAGGTGGGAGAAGGGGAGGGGCCTGAGAGGAGGACATGGAGGCAGAAGGCGGGGCTAATTCAAACTGTGAAGAAACTCAATCAACAGAATACTGAGAATAGCGAGGATGCCCCCCTCCCCGATGCCCAGCTAGCAAAGAGGCCAGCATCAGAGTTGTCTCCTGGGACAGATATTGTCATGGAAAAGACGGGGACGAATAGGGACCCTTCAGATAACTCATCTGGAGAGGAACACAGTCTTCCCTTCCGACTCACCAAATGAGATCTCGTTTTTAAATATAGCTCTGCAATCAACCCCGAAAGACCATATGTTAGATAAAACCTTACAACAGTGGCCGACACCCAGAGTCCGTAGGGGGAATGGAGCGCAGTCCCTTCCTCCCCTACCATGCGAGGTGAAGGTAGAGCTCCATTCACAGGAAATCACCTGATTTTAAGAACTTTTTGTTCGTTTTTTGTTTTTTTGTTTTTAAATTCCCCTTGTTGTAGGTTGACCCCTTTTAACCAAAAAAAAAAAAGGTAAGCTTGTCATTTTTAAATATCCTTATGGCAGGACATGTGGCCACATTCATCAATATGGAGTGGGTCAAACGGAAACAAAAATGATGGAGTGGCCATTTTTTTATCAAAAATCCTCAAGTACTGGTGAAGGGGAGCACTGTGGTGAGAGAAGGACTGGCACTTTTAGCAAACCTGACTTTTATGGGGAAGGATTTTAACCTTTTAAATATTTATGGTTTTAATGACAAACATGACAGGTAGGACCTTTTAGAGGAACTGCAGCCCCACATGCTTGGGAGGGTGCCACTAATCGTTAGGGGGGGATTTTAACTGTGTCTTAAGCAGGAAGGAAAGAAAAAGAGCCGGACAAGATTTCAAGGTAGACATCGCTTTTATTCCAGGGCATTGTAAGGGATTTTAAACTTGTTGACTGTTTTAAAACTATGCATCCTGGAGAGGAGGGCTTTCACCTGGGCCAGTGGTGACGGTTCTAAAGCCTCTCGCATCGACTATTTGTTTACACGGGACTGCTCACCAACTGATGCTAGATTGACACCGGATTTTTTCTCAGATCACTTAATGCTATCCTGCACTATTGCACTTGTTTCGGGGGTGACGACGGGGAGAGGTCTGTGGAGACTGAACTGCTCCCTGCTGGAGGACCAGGACCTGGTCAGCCAGTATAGGGAGCAGTACCTCTAGGACTTTTATGACACACGTGCACTTTGGTGGGAAATGGTGAAGGGTAGGACACAAATATTTTTTCGACAGGCTGGGAAAAAGGAGGAGTCAGAAAATAGACGCATGAAGGGGCTGCAGAAACGACTGCAACGTTATTACATTTTAAACCAACAGGGAATCGATTTTAACGAGGAAATTAAAGAAGTTAAAAAAGAAATGTCAGAGCTCACATATATTAAAAGTATGGGGATTATTCTAAGAAGCAAAGAAAAAGAAATAGAAGAAGATGAAAAATGCACTAGAAACTTTTTTAAGAATATTATTAGCAAACCTTGTTTTATTTTTGAACTTAAAAAGAACAATGGTCATAAAGTTAAAAACATTCAAGAAATTATCCAAGTAGTTGAAGAATACTATCACGATCTTTTAGAGAGAAAAGAGTTCACATAGATACTATTACAGAGACCTTAACGTTTATTGAAAAAACAGTCAAAGAAAGCATGGTTTTGAATAAAGATTTTACGGTTTTAGAATTAAACCAGTGTCTTAATAGTTTTAAGAGTGGGAAGTCCCCAGGATCAGATGGACTTCCGAGAGTTTTACCAGACCTTTTGGGATATTTTTGCGCCTGACTTGCTTCTTGTTTTTACAGATTTTAATTGACTTGACAGACTCCCAGACAGTTTTAGAGTAGGAATAGTGACTCTTATTTATAAAAGGCAAAGACAAGACTGACTTAAAAAACTGAAGACCTATTACTCTTTTAAACTGTGACTGCAAACTTTTTAGCAAACCTTTAGCAACACGGATGCATCCCTTTTTAAACCAAATAGTTCACCTGGATCAAGCCTGCGCCGTTCCAGGCAGGAAGTTCACCGACAGCCTCGTACTGATTCGAGACACCATCTGTTTTGCAAGAGACAGAATCATTCGGCTCATAGTGTTAAATTTAGACTTTGAGAAAGGGTTTAATCGGGTCTCGCACCAGTACCTCTTCCGGGAACTGCAAAACATGGGTTTTCCAGACAGGTTTATCACGTGGGTGGCTCTGCTGTACAGGGGGATCACCAGCTAGTTTCTGGTTAATGGGCATCTGACAAAAGCAGTAAACTTAGACTGCGGTGTCTGTCAGGGCTGTCCGTTATCTGCTCTCCTGTACGTAATCTGTATAGAACCTTTGGCGCAGATCTTGAGAAGGGATGAAGGAATTAGGGGGGTAGACATACCAGGAAGTGGAGGACTGACGACAAAATGTATTTTATACATGGACGATATAAACATTTTATGTACCGACCGTTTATCCGTGAACAGGACCTTTGACGTGACAGACTGGTTTGGACAGGCCTCTGGCTCTAAACTAAATTTAAAAAAAGACGCAAGCACAATTTTATGGACCGTGGGGAACCACTGAAAATACCGGACTGCAAATGAGTGTTGTGCAAAAAGACCAGAAGATATTGGGGATCAAATTTGACAGGGTGGGTGGAAGGGAGACAAACTGGCCTGACATTATAGGGAAAGCAAAGCAACGACTGGGGTTCTGGGGACTTAGGACATTGACTTTAGAAGGCAAGGTTTTAATCATCAAGGCAGTGATTTTACCCCTCATTAACGTTTGATACTGTAAAGGATCACCATGGGAAAGCTGAACCTCTCTTCTTGGAAGTAAGACACGAGATTGTTGCTCAACTAGCAAAGATGTTATCTAATTTTATTTTTCCAAAACCGACGTTGAATTAGAACTCTCAGCATTACTCTTTATTAAAAAGGTGCAAAAGAAGCCAATTGTGGCTGAAACTGTGAATGCAGCACAGCACCCTGCCTTACATTTTGCTGCATCCTTAGTCTTGGTTGATTTGACACACTGGTTTGAATTATAGGCGCAGCGTTATTAACACTTGGTGTTGCTTCAAGTGGACGTTGCAAGAGCACCCAATGATGCCTGTGCTGCTGCCACAGGAATAAAAGTGTCAGCATCTGCATTTAAGGTTTGCACAGTCTTCTGTTGTCTATGCAAATAACTAATCAGATTTAGAACAAACAGCACTAGACACTCTGGAACCCTCATTAGATCTCAACACTTTCAGTTTTGCCATTGATGCAGCAAACTACTTCCACATCAAGTTGCTCTCTTTTTCCTAAGTTGTTCCTTCTGCTCTTCCAAAGCATGTTTATTCTTTAAAAGTTTTTTGCGAACAAGTGCAGCCACATCTGCTTCAGTTTTATACGAGCTTATGAAGTAGATGAAACACTAGATTTGCTTCCCAATGAACTCGTCTTCCTTGATTTTCTACTCTCTACATTAGAAACACTGTCGTTTGGAAGATATTGCAAAAGAAAGTTTTTCATCCAACAGGTAATCACGTTATATTCCCCACTAAACTACCTACCCACAGCTAACTAAGCTCACCCTAAGCTTTGGTGAGCGGTGGGTATTTAAACATCTAAATACCGACAGCCTTGAACAAGACAGTCTGCCTTAAACAAGAACTGCGGCGATGCTCCCAAGCATATAGCTTCAACCGCTATGACCACCACTAAAGTAAAACAAAGACACAAAACAGTACAACCACCTAATGTGACTGGACTGCTAAAGCCTACAAGGGGAAATCAACTCATTTACAAATAAAAACCTGTGTGGTGTAGAGTGTAGCCATACCTTAAATTCCAAGGGCCGCAATGAATGAAGCAAACCTGATAATGAATGAACGTCGGCTGATGCACCCCAAATCACGACAACCAACGCGCCGCGTCTCTGCGTTCTCCAACTCGTTCCAAAGGAAACCCCATGGATCCAACGTCACAAACTTTCTCATGGAATCTTCTTGTGAAGAAAGTTTTTGTTGACTTTTTGTTGCGGCTAACTGTCAAACATAGCCTTCTTTTTCAGCCGCGGTAGGCTAAACACGGTAGATAATTGGTGACGCGCACCAGGATGCAGCTTCGTTGTTTCCTGACTGTTTATTTTCCATGTCATAACGTATCATAATCCAGTTGATATTATTCAGCGCATGCAAGGAATCTAAACAGTACAGATAAGACATGATGCACGACCTACTTTATAGCTTAATTGCAGTCAACAAAATGTTTCACTCCCGAGCTCACCCCACCTTTACATCCTCCAAGCAGGTGATGCGCACAGTTGAGTGCAACCACTTGTAACTACGGAAAAAAAAAACAAGGTGACACACATACCACCAAAATGGTTAATCAAGCGTACACACGACTACACCGTGAACATAAAGTTACTTACATCTTGCTCCTACACCATTTATAGAAGTTTCTTAATTTGATAATTTTTTACCGTTTGTCTGTTGCATGTGTTATTGCTTTTAAAAAATAGGAATGGTGAAATGTGGGCGAGTGACGATTTTCGAGTCGGGAGGTCGGTGTGGTGGCATGCAGGCCTCTGTGACGTTACGGCAACTTTTGAGAATTCTTTCATATGTACTATAGCGGTTTATTTCTTTAACTGCTAAAATAAACTAAAAACTGCAAGAGTATTGTCTAGTATTTTCTACGTGTAAATTAACCCCCAAACTCAAAACTGTTTCGTTTGTGCAGAACTTCCCAAAGCTGCAGTAACCCTAATCTCCACTAGAGACGCTGTAGATTCTGTGCAGAGTGAAACTCGTGAACAGCTTCATTAAATTCAACCGTACAGCTTCAGTGTATATGAATGTAATTAAAGAGACTTTTACACACATGTGTAACAGTTATGTTAGCTTTTAAGCGTCGTTTTGGAGCGAAGCTTACCCTACGTGACCAGAAATAAACAAAGCAGCTTGTTTCTCCATACACGATTCGTCTGATTTGACTTCCTTTTACTTATTTTTCCACAACATCAGTGAAATCCAATCCATATTTTCTATTTACACTGCTTGTTTTCTGAGTGGGTAAATATTAAAAGTGTCCAAGCCGTGAGTGAAAATGAGGTCCGTCAGGAAAAGTTGGTTACCTCGGCCAGTTAATGTTATCGCTTCTCTGCTGTTTGACTAAGACAGTGATCGCCTCCTTTGGGTGTGTGAAGTGTGCTTATTTCCTGGCATTGCTGAGCCACTCATTTGGAGTTTATGTGTGTGTGGTGATAGTTTAAACTTGTTTTAGTTATAACACGCTCTTACTGTTACTGTTTTTACTGTATTTATTGTATGTTTTAAAGTGTAGTCTTATTGCATTTTATACACTAATTTATTGCTCTTATTGTTTTCATGGTCTGTGGTGCCTCCATCATGTTGGCTTTAGCTGGCATGCGGAGGCACCACAGTGTTCGTTTTTTATTTAAAGAGACTGATGGGAAGGTGCTGGGGATGCTGAGGTTAGACTTCCCTAGGAAGCTAAGTTTTGCTACAAGTACATTGTTAAAGGACTTTTGGACAAGGTATGAGAATGTTAAATCCAGCTTCGAGACATTTAACGTGGAAAAACTGATTGACAATTCCCTGAAAACGGTTATTGTCAGAATGTTTAATGACACTGTTAATGCCGAGGACGGCTGGGAAGATTTTGCACTGTGAAGGGCCAGGCTATGAAGGTCAGGGATGTGGATGGCATATGGAACTGTGCCTGGAGGGTCCCCATCCAACAATGGGAGGACCCCCAGGGCTTCCAGGGCCTGAAACATCTCCCATCAATGATAGTGCTGGGGGACAACAGAGGCTACATCCACTATCAGGGGCAGCCAAAGCTCTGCCGCAGGGGTGGTGAACACAGACATCTGGTTGAGGCATGTGAAAAAATCCTATGTGGAAAATGTAGGGAGATAGGACACACGTTCCAGAAGTGCAGAAATGGAAGGAAATGTAATCTGTGTGGGAAAGAAGATCACCTCTTTAGGGATTGCCCAAACTCCTTTGCAAATAAACTTAAGAATAGGAAAGCAAATTAAAGAAATTTAATGGAAAGTAAGACATGATTAAGAGCAAATTGAAACAGCTGGGCCCGAAAATTCAGATTTCCTGCCAAAACCTGTGGTTGGAGGAGAGGACCAGGGGGAGGCGAAAGAAAGGGAGGGGCGTGTAATGACACCCCAATTAGGAACACCTGAGGAAGACGAGTGTATGCAGGCAGAAGGCGGAGCTAAATCAGTGTATGAGGAAATGGAAGTAACAGAGTAGCGAGGATGCCCCCCTCCCCGATGTCCAGCTGGCAAAGAGAGAGTTATGACCTGAGACAAACTTTGTCTCAGAAAAGAGGGGGAGGCCTGGGGACCTTTCAGATACTTCATCTCGGGAGGAACCCAGGGTCTTCCCCCCCGTCTCACCCAATGAGGTCTCCTTTTTGAATATAGCTCTGCAATCAACCCCGAAGGACTGTATGCTAAATGCAACTTTGAGGCAATGGCCAACCCCCAGAGTCCGGAAGGGGAATGGAGCGCAGTCCCTTCCTTCCCCACCATGCGAGGTAAAGGTAGAGCTCCATTCACAGGAAATCAACTGATTTTAAGAACTTGTAATAAATTTTTTGAATTCCCCTTGTTGTAGGTTGACGCCCTTCACCTAAAAAAATTGTAAGTTTGTCAATTTTAAATATCCTTATGGCTCTCACCTTCACAACAATAAATGTGAGAAGTGTAAAGTCACAAATGAGAGCCCAGAGCGTTTTATCCTTTTTAATTTCTTTTAAGTCAGACGTGCTTTTAATCCAGGAGTGTGGAATACCCTTTTTAAAAATTTATACCCAGTGGCAGGACATGTGGCCACATCCATCGATTTGGAGTCGGTCAAATGAAAACAAAAACTATGGAGTGGCCGTTTTAATAAAAAAAACCTAGGTTCTAGTGAAGGGTAGCACTGTGGTGAGAGGGAAGAGCACTTTAAGCAAACCTAACTTTTATGGGAAAGGATTTTAACCTTTTAAATATTTATGGTTTTAATGACAAGCATGAAAGACATGACCTTTTAGAAGAACTGCAGCCCCACATGCTAAGAAGGGCACCGTTGATTGTTGGGGGGTTTAATTGTATTTTAACTAGGAGAGATAGAAAAAGAGTGAGACAAGACTTTAAGATGGATAAAACTTCACTTTTATTACAAGGAATACTAAGGGATTTTAAACTAGTTGACTGTTTTAAAGCAAAGCATCCAAGAGAGGATGGCTTCACCTGGGTCAGTGGTGACGGCTCTAAAGCCTCTCGTATCGACTTTTTGTTTGTAAGAGACTGCTCACCTACTGATGCTAGACTGACACCCGTTTTCTTTTCCGATCACCTGATGCTGTCCTGCACCCTGTCACTGGCTTCGGGTGTGACTATGGGGAGAGGTCTGTGGAAGCTGAACTGTTCCCTGCTGGAAGACCCAGACCTGGTCGACCAGTACAGGGAACAGTACAGCGACTGGCAGACCCTCCAGGACCTATACGACTCACGTGCACTTTGGTGGGAGATGGTGAAGGGTAGGATGCAGACTTTTTTTCGACGAGCTGGGAAAAGAAAGAAGCTAGCAGAAAGTAGACACAGGCTCTAGGCTGTAAAAAAGATTACAACGATACCACCTGCTAAATCAACAGGGGATGAATTTCTATGAGGAAGTGAAAGAAGTCAAAAAGGAGATGGTAGAGCTGGCCAAAACTAAGAGTAGGGGTATTATATTGAGAAGTAGAGAAAAGGATTTAGAAGAAGGGAAAAATGTACCAGATATTTTTAAAGAAAGTTTTGTGCAAAACAGGGTCCATCCTTGAACAAGGTGACAAAGTTGGAAATAAAGTTAAAAATTTAAAGAAAATTATTCATGTAGTCGAAGAATACTACACAGACTTATATGGAGAAATTGGTTAATGTAGAACAAATCACAGAGACACTAAATATTATTGAAAAAATTGTTAAAGAAGATAGGTTTTTAAGCTTAGACTTCACAATGTTAGATCTAAACCAATGCCTTGGCAGTCTTAGTAAAGGGAAGTCCCTGGGAATCTACGGACTCCCCAGCGAATTTTAACAAACTTTCTGGGAGATTTTAGCACCTGATTTTCTGGCTGTTTTTAAGGATTTTAACCAAATTGACAGACTACCAGACAGTTTTAGAACAGGGATAGTGACATTGATCTATAAAGGGAAGGACAAGACTGACATTAAAAAATTGGAGACCCATAACCCTCTTAAACTGTGACTGTAAACTTTTTAGCAAACTTTTAGCAACACGGATCCATCCCTTTTTAAACCAAATAATTCACCTGGATCAAACCTGCGCTGTACAAGTTAGGAAGATCACCGACAGCCTCGTACTGATTCGAGACACCATCTGTTTTGCGAGAGGCAGAATCATTCGGCTCATAGTGCTAAATTTAGACTTTGAAAAAGCATTTGATCGGGTCTCGCACCAGTACCTCTTCCGGGTACTGCAAAAGATGGGTTTTCCAGACAGGTTTATCAAGTGGGTGGGTCTGCTGTACACGGGGATCACCAGCTAGTTTGTGGTTAATGGGCATCTGACAAAAGCAGTAAACTTAGACTGCGGTGTCCGTCAGGGCTGTCCTATATCTGCTCTCCTGTACGTAATCTGTAAAGAACCTTTGGCGCAGATCTTGAGAAGGAATGAACAAATAAGGGCGGTAGACATACCAGGAAGTGGAGGACTGACGACAAAATGTATTTTATACATGGACGATATAAACATTTTATGTACCGACCTTTTATCTGTGAACAGGACCTTTGACGTGACTGACTGGTTTGGACAGGCCTCTGGCTCTAAATTGATAAAAAAATAAGACGCACAATTTTATGGACTGTGGGGAACCACTGAAATTGCCGGACTACAAATGAGTGTTGTGCAAAAAGACCAGAAGATATTGGGGATCAAATTTGACAGGGTGGGTGGAGGGGAGACAAACTGGCCTGACATAGGGAAAGCAAAGCAACGACTGGGGTTCTGGGGACTTAGGCCATTGACTTTAGAAGGCAAGGTTTTAATCATCAAGCCAGTGATTTTACCTTTGCTTTTATTAGTCTGCTCGGTTAGATTTTGGATGGGGACTTACTTGAGAAAAAATAACATTTTACCAGTAGATCTTAGAACGCCTGTGTCTTTTAACCTTCCCCCAGCCTACTTGGCTATACAGTTGTTTTTACTTACTTTTAATTTGGAAAACGAAGACTTGAACATTACCTAAACACAGGTCTCTGATTTCTGTTGTGCAGGAGTGAGAGGCGGTGACTCAAGTGCGCGGCCTCTCAATCGGAGAGGCCACAGCGCAATGTAAACCATCCCATTCTTTCCAACAGACTCCGGGACTTGTCTTGGATGGTGGCTCATGGGATTCTCCCAGTCAGGTCCGTTATGCACTCCCGGGGCATGTCTGCAATATCCATGTGCCCTCGACCAGGTTCTGCCGCGCCTGAATCGGTGAGGCATCTGCTCTGGGAGTGCAGCGCTGCTGTAGACCAGTGGGCAGAGACTGGCTCCTTACAATTCCCATACTTGCCAGCAAGGGAGGTCCTCACTGCACACCTAGTGCTCTATGGGGTGAGCCATAGAACAAAAGCAAAAAGAAAAGATTACGAAAAGCAGTGGCTCACCCTTGCCGCCATCAAAGACGCCATTTGGACCTCCAGAAACTTGCTGGTGAGGAAGCATATGCAGATCCCCCCCGTGGCTGCTCTCCAGATGGCAGCAGCAACAACACAGGAGATCTGCGCTGCAAGCGACAACCCAAGGAAGCATCCACAAAGAAGAATCGCCTCTGTGCCCATTCGGAGGAAGGAGCCGGAGCCACACGAGAAAAGGTCAAATCAGCGATGGCCTGGCTCTCCGGGTGAGGCAGGCGGAAAGGAGCATCAGGGTGGGGGTCTCCTCTGAGACCCAGGACTGTTTGGAAGAATGGGATGATGATGCTTTTTAACTTGTTAAGGAATCACATGGCTCCTGCACATGTTTTCTTTTTAAAGTGTGGTCTTTAGTCTTGGAATACTTTGAAAATCACATGATTTATAGCATTTTAACCAAAAGGATCTATATATTTTAAGTAAGAACAGATTGTGTTTAAAGTGCCCCTGGCATGAATTTTGCATTCTTTGAGTTTTTTGGTCATATTTTTTAGTTTCCCCAGCCTTAGAATGTCCCCTAAGGGGTTAAAATTACTGATTAGTGTTTCCTTTGTCCCCGGGTATGTCTGCCTACATAGTGAAATTAGCACTCAGAAACGGGCTGTTTTGCAGTTC
Organism: Valencia hispanica; assembly: GCA_963556495.2. Classification (NCBI taxonomy): domain Eukaryota; kingdom Metazoa; phylum Chordata; class Actinopteri; order Cyprinodontiformes; family Valenciidae; genus Valencia; species Valencia hispanica. The sequence continues at coordinate 10,648,001 of OY747700.1, forward strand.
GGCATATGACCACACATTTTGGCATATGACGTTGAGTTCCAGCCAATTACCCCCTTCTCCGAACTACACCCTCCAAGTCCCTCCCCCCGCGGCGCGTATTTCAACCTAAACAACGAGAGCTATGGTTAAAGGCAAACAACAAACCGACAGCATGGAGTCCAGACCGCATTGACACTGTCCTCCCCACTTCCTCCCCACTGAAAAGCTTGTGGATGGACTTTATTTATGCAAGGAATGTACCCGACCGACTCCCGAAGCGCGTGGTCGTTTGTGGCAAACATTTCTCTGATGAATGTTTTAACTTAGGACAGCAGTGGATTCGCTGATCGTCTTAAACTTTTACCAGGATCAATACCAACTCTACGTGAACCAGCAAATATCCCATACAAGTAAGAATATTTCCGCAATATCGTCCTTCAGCTGTTATATACTAGTGTTTCCCACACATATAGACGAATATGTGGTGGTGCGCCACAGATTAAACTCCGACCGCCACAGATTCAACACAGACCCAAAAAAAATATAAAAAATCAACACAGACCGTCACATATTATATTTCTTTTTTTTTTTTACTCTATCTAAAACATGCAGCGTATTCGTTCAGCATTTCCTGTCCCTGCTCTCGCTTCGTCTCTGTCACTCACGTCTCTCTCTGGAAGTATTACTTTTTAAAAAGCATTTTGTTAAATTGTTCCATATTCACGTTTAAGTTGGATGAAACATCTCTTTTGTTGAAAAGGATAAGAGATTTTAAATTGACAGACTGTTTCAGAAAATTATATCTGGTATTAGAGGGTTTTACATGGAATAGTAGTGACGGTGAAAGGGCTTCAAGAATAGATTATATTCTTACAAGGGAGTGTACACCAGTTGAAAGTATAAGGGTTCCTTCTTTCTTCTCAGACCATCATATGTTGACGTTTAAGCTTGAGATTGCAAGTAAAACAACAATTGGAAGAGGGTTATGGAAACGTAATTGTTCTCTACTAGAGGACGAAAAGGTAATGAAAGAGTATAGGAAAAGCTATCAAGGTTGGCAAACACTACAAGATCTGTACGATAGTAAAGCAGAGTGGTGGGGAATGGTTAAGAAGAGAACAAAAACCTTCTGCTGGAAAGGGAAAGGAAAAAAAGCAAAGGAAGATAGGGTTTTAAGTGGTCTGCAAAAACGGTTACAAAGATGAAAACGATGACGTCACTGCCGGCCACCTACGGACATGTTGCACTTGCGCACTCTGCCTTTCTACAGAAAAACAACAACAATGGCGGATCCAGGTATGCGGTTACTGCTGATGCAGCTTCTGAAGTTATTTAGTCGCATACAGTACGTGCGTCAAATAAACAATATGCCTTTATTTGAGCGGAGAACTACAAAAAGACCGCCATTTTTAGGTATCATGAAATGTTTCTTTTCCGGGTTGTGTGGGGGAAACCTTGGAACACTGCATACACGGGGCACACTGCCATCTAAAGGCCGGGCATATGTACTACATCGTTTTCCATCGCGAGCCCTGTCGTGTAAACGCAGTGTGTTTTCACCCGCGTATTCAAAGAAAAACGGCAACGTTGTCGTGTAAACAGCCCCTAAATCAAAAAGGGATGAATATATTTGGAGAGATCAGGGAGCTCAAATGACAAATGATGGAAATAGCAAAAAAATAAGAGTAAACGCATTATTACAGGTCTAAAGAACCAAGTTGGGGGATTTGAATGTAAAAAGGAAGAAATAAATAAGATTTTTTTTTTTTATAAACGTGTCCGGTTTGGGAGTGTGAAGCTCAGAATTGGTGTCTGAGTACCAAATAGAAGCCCAACAGATTTACTTTCACAAGAAGGAGCACTACAGCTTTTGCTACAGTACTCCACTTCATCTACATGTGTGAGAAATCTTTATTATGAATTGGTGTGGGTTTTATTTTCTGATGTTATGGACACGGAGACGGAAAATAAAGGGGAAGAAAGAAGATGAAGAAGAGAGGTAGGAAACAAAAAGTCAAGAGAGAGGGTGAGTTGAAAATACAAGAGAGGAAGGGGAACAAAGAAAACACAGGAAAACATTGAAGTCTGCCTCCATACCCACAGGACGGTAGAGAGAGGGAAAAAAAATGGAAAAGGAACATCGACAAAACAAAACAAACATTGTGAACTAAGAACTACACAACCACATCAAACAAAAATGGATATAAAAATACAACAACGTCACAGAAAAGCTCATGGTACCGATTAATCAAGATCTAGTAATGATAACCTCAGCCCAAGAATACATCTGTAAACACCAGAGACCCCAAATCTGTGTTTGTGAGCATGCTGGTGCATATAAGGTTTCTCCATAAGAGTGTTCGATAGCTGGTGTGAGCAGGCATCAATCCGTCTCCCAGGAATCGATGCAGACATGAAGGAGATCGGAGCCAAGACGTCCAAAGGACCCCCAGAGCCCCAGGTGGACCCGGGCGGGGCCGACCGCTTCCCCCAAGAGAGGAGCAAAGGAGAACCCCAGGGGAACGTCTAGCGGCTACTATGCAGGGGCCTGGGGGGCAGCAGTGACAAGCCCACAGGCCCCGCCGGCAACCAGCCGCGCCAGGGCGGGCCGGTCCATGGACCGGGAGAGCCGGGGCCCATGGGCACCCCACTGCCCAGGGGCGCCCCACCCCCCAGCAGGGACCCGGCCAGCGACCGGACGACGAGGGGCCCCCGCCACTGCGGGGGCTACGGCCGGCCACAACCACCACAGACCGATTCCCAAAGCAAACATCCCAGCGCCCCACCACTGCCCCGCGTCGGGGCGCACCACCGATAGCCGCAGCGGACGGACGGCATCCCCAGGCCAAGCCCAGCCAGCACCTGGACACAAAGTTGTACCAGCTCCTGAGTCCTAATCCCGCGCAATGCAGAGCGCTGAGACCAGGCATCCAACAAAGGCCAGGGCCAGTCCAACCTGCCAATGAACCGACCACGCACGAAGCGCACAGAACAGGTGATCGAACGAGCAGAGACGCTGGATCCGTATCCACTGAACAGGCACCACCCAACAATCCCAAACCTGGCACCCCCGAAAGAGGTGCCCCAACCAACAAAAGGAAGACATCAGCCCAGCACATAAGCCGACCAACACACCGGTCCACCCAGGCCCGGTCAGGCACGCACCAGGTCCGAACCGGATTGACCACCGACGCACCAGCGGATGGGGGGATCAGTCACTGGCAGGGAGTGACGGAGGGGAAATAGGCCCTCCATTAGATCTAAGTCCTTCAAGGTTTGCAGCAAGATGCTGCAGATCTTCTACAAGTCTGTTGTGGAGAGTGTAATCTCTTCAGCCGTCATCTGTTGGGGTAGCAGCATCAGAGCCAGGGATTTAAAAAGGCTCAACAACCTGATAAAGAAGGCTGGTTCTGTTCTTGGGACAACTGTGGAAAATCTGGAGATGATAATGCAAAGAAGGATTCTTCATAAAATCAAAAAAATTATGGACAACCCTGAGCATCCTCTTCATGAGACAGTCACACAACAACAGAGCATCTTCAGTCGGAGGCTTCTTCAGTTTCGCTGCAATACAGACCGCTACAGGAAATCCTTCCTGCCCACAGCCATCATTATCTACAACAACTCCTTAAAGAATTGATTATATGAGCTATACCAACACTTAATTTCCCTCTGGGATCAATAAAGTATTTTTGAATTGAATTGAATTGAATTGAAGGCCCCAGATGCGCCAGGTGAGAGGGCAGCCCAAGACCCAACCTGACAGGTAGACAAAGACATACAGACACATTCATACGTTCCCTCCCTCTTAAACACATACACTGTCACCAACACACCAAGACACCCAAGAAAGGACGCTGTACCCTCACTCACACACCCCATACACACTATGCTCCCAGGTCCAGGTACTGATGGCCCAGTAGAGCAACCAGCCCCTGGACCCCCTACCTTCTAGGACGGAGACAAGCAGACCACCAAGGGCCCTATAGTGGCAAAGCAGCCCACCAGCCAAGGTCCCCAACAAGACCACCTGTTCCTCCTCCGGACCCCGACCCCTGATGGCCCACATCAAACAGGGGTGTGGAAAAACCCCTAGCCTCCATCCTCCCGCTCAAATATGGTGTTGATGTGTGTTGTTATAATTTGCATTTAAAACAGAGGGGTAGGATGTGGGGAAGGCAGCCACACATCCCCCAACCCCCACCCCGAGGCCTCAGTGTCTATATGCAAGGCAAGGCAAGGCAATTTTATTTGTAAAGCACACTTTCAACAGCAGGGCAATTCAAGGTGCTTTACATGATTTGGTGATTTAAAAAACAAAAAAACAATGGAAATTAAAAGTAAAAGAAACACACATTACACATGATACACAATAAAGCAAGAGAAAGATAAAAAAAAAAAGCAAGACAGCATGAACACATTTCATACATATGACATCAAGCATTTACTCGAAGGGAATTCTAAACAGATGGGTTTTTAGTCTCGATTTAAAGCAGTTCAGAGTTTCAGCAGCTCTACACTCGTCAGGAAGTCTGTTCCAGATAAGGGGAGCATAGAAACTGAAAGCTGCTTCTCCATGTTTAGTTCTGAGTCTAGGGATGTTTAGTAGGCTAGAGTTGGAGGACCTGAGTGGTCTTGGTGGTTGGTACCATGACAACAGGTCTTCAACATATTTTGGTGCTAAGCCATGTAATGATTCATAAACTAGTAGGAGTATTTTGAAGTCTATTCTCTGAGCTACAGGGAGCCAGTGTGAGGACTTTAGAACTGAGGTGATGTGCTCTACTTTCCTGGTTCTAGTGAGGAAGCGAGCGGCAGCGTTCTGGATCAGCTGCAGCTGTCTGATTGACTTTTTAGGCAGACCTGTGAAGATGCTGTTGCAGTAATTAATCCGACTAAAGATAAACGCATGGATGAGTTTTTCTAGGTCGTGTTGCAACATCAGTCGTTTAATCATAGAGATGTTCTTCAGGTGATAGAAGGCTGACCTTGTTATTGATCAGTAGTTTCTAGCTGTATTAATTTAAGCTGTGTGCTGACTCTTGATCGTTCTTCCTTGGGTCCAAAAATAATCACTTCAGTTTTGTTTCTATTCAGCTGGAGAAAATTATGGCACATCCATCAGAAACTACTGATCAGGCTCGAAACCTAGGTGTAGTAATGGACTCAGACCTGAATCTTCAGGGTCACATAAAGGCAATAACAAGGTCAGCGTTCTATCACCTGAAGAACATCTCTAGCATTAAACGACTGATGTTGCAACACGACCTAGAAAAACTCATCCATGCGTTTATCTTTAGTCGGATTAATTACTGCAACAGCATCTTCACAGGTCTGCCTAAAAAGTCAATCAGACAGCTGCAGCTGATCCAGAACGCTGCCGCTCGCTTCCTCACTAGAACCAGGAAAGTAGAGCACATCACCCCAGTTCTAAAGTCCTCACACTGGCTCCCTGTAGCTCAGAGAATAGACTTCAAAATACTCCTACTAGTTTATGAATCATTACATGGCTTAGCACCAAAATATGTTGAAGACCTGTTGTCATGGTACTAACCACCAAGACCACTCAGGTCCTCCAACTCTAGCCTACTAAACATCCCTAGACTCAGAACTAAACATGGAGAAGCAGCTTTCAGTTTCTATGCTCCCCTTATCTGGAACAGACTTCCTGACGAGTGTAGAGCTGCTGAAACTCTGAACTGCTTTAAATCGACACTAAAAACCCATCTGGTTAGAATTGCCTTTGAGTAAATGCTTGATGTCATATGTATGAAATGTGTTCATGCTCTCTTGCTTTTTTTTGGGATCTTTCTCTTGCTTTATTGTGTATCATGTGTAATGTGTGTTTCTTTTACTTTTAATTTCCATTGTTTTTTTTGTTTTTTAAAATCACCAAATCATGTAAAGCACCTTGAATTGCCCTGCTGTTGAAAGTGTGCTATACAATTAAAATTGCCTTGCCTTGGGCTCGAATATCTTTTCAGCCGGAGCACGGGCAAGGCCTTCTCTCTTGAGGGCATTGTCAACGAAGGTCCTGGGCCGGAGGAGCCGGTCCTTCAGCCTGGGCAGGCCGACCCAGACACCGAAGAAGATGAGGCATATCAGAGAGATGAGGACCATCCTGCTGTCGAGCCCCATATCACACTCACCAGCAGTGAGACTGATACGGTCAACCCTCTAGCTTTTGTGAGTAGAGTACCTACTTGTCTGATAGAGAATATCAGATGATAAATGTGACCGCTGGAAAAACAAGACATTTTGTGCATTGGAAATTACCTACGTTTCTCTCCGTGTGTGTGTTTTACAGAAGGATGACTGCAGTGACAATCCTCTGCCGGGGTTTCAAAAGCTGGAGGCATTCTGTGCTGCGCTGGTTGAGATCGGCTTGACAGACCAGAAGGTGCTTCTCAACACCGCGCAAACTAACAGGGTCCTCGACGCCTGGAATGTGGTGGAGGAGCATGAAAAGCAGCCACAGAAGTACCACCAGCTGTACCGTACCACTGGGGAAACACATTGTACTGGCGTACAAAGAGGGATGACCTCGCTGACGCCGCCTTGGTCCAGAAAGTAAAGATGGCCAAAAGGTATGCACCAGCACAGCATGACATCAGCCCGAAGCACAACCGCCTCATGTACGTGCTTGTCAAGCTTCTGTGGCTGTGCTCCCCTAAGGCCTCGCGCTCCAGCCCCGACAAGGCCAGCATCCTCAAGGCCTGTAACAGGATCCAGCACCTGGTATTGGTGGATGACCCAATCCTGTGCAAGGTGCGCATCCCTCTCCCCAAAATAAACACAAAAACAGTGAGGCACTTCATCCGCCAGCAGGAGAGGCGGGTGAACCTTCACGCCACCAGGCAGCCAGCCATCATCTCCAAAATCACCTCTGTGTCATCTGAAGAGCTGCCTCCTGCACTGCGCCAGCCTGCCGTCCTCCCTCCACATGACTACCACATGATGGAGTACATCCCCACGCCCAGCACAGACGGGACAAAGGTTTTGAGGGGACCAACATGTTGGTGGCGACATCACAGCCTCCTTCTCAGCCACCACTGCCTCTGCGGAGAATCCCCGCCACCTCCACCATCAACAAGCCTGTGCTGCCCTTCATCTCCCCGTCTGCGTGCCCCTCATCCATGGTGCTTGCTGGTCAGGCATTCCTGTGCCCGGTCAATCCGCCTGTGCCCATCAGGCCAGCAGTTCAGCCGGCCTCTGGACAGAACCCTGTGGTTGGATCGTCGTGGTCTCGATTCACAGAGTATAGAAGGAGGCTGGCAGACCACCCCACAGGGCTGGGGGTTAAGCTAAAAAGGGTACTGTATCTCCCGACCTGCAAGTTGTGTGGGCAAAGAATCTAGGGACACAAAAAGTACCCAAAAAAAGACATATTGCCCTGCGATTAACCGCTCAGCCTCCAAGGGAATAGGGACCGAGAGTTTAAAACTGTAAACATTTTGTCTCTGTTGTGGATGGATTTTAAGGTTTTATTACAAATATCAATTGCCCTACTGTGCAGCGGAGAGCCCCACATTTGGGGAGCTGTCTACGGTTGCACAAGGTCTACAGTGAATGTACAGTTAGACCTCCTGATACGTTGACTGTGACTGTAGACTCCCAATCACATGGCAGGATTTGACTGTAATGCGACCGCAGAAAGTCAAGATGGTGGACCCCGCTATCCGAAAGTCTACAGTGAATGTAGACAGTTACGCATTTTGATTGGTTCATTCTGACCGTAGACTCCCAATCAAATGGCAGAATCCAACTGTAGACTTCAATCGTGTGAAGCTGCCTCCATACTCAGTATACAGATACACCGTGAACACACATGGCTGAGCCCGTAATCCGAACCAAGAACCCAAATACGCCAGTTTCTCGACAACAAGCAATGCTCATAGCGACCAAAGATGCCCGACATTACCAGGAAAGAAGGTTTTCCTTCCCCAGCCCCTCGCCCAAGCTGCTGAACCTCTTCACCGCCGTCCCACAAGCGGAAATTCTACTTCGAATGGAGGGTATCCCCGCACCGTCCTGTAAACAATCTCTAGGAAAACTGGTGGTTCTGTTCAGGCAATATCACAATGCCCCATTCCACTGGCTCATTGAAAACAACGTGGGCTACATGTAGTTGTAAGTATATTGTATAACGTTCTGTATAATTGGCTGTGTATGTGTATGTTAACACAGAGGCTGTGTGGGGATCAATGTCTGTACTAAATTCATGTATATGATTTCAGTTTATTGGTCAGACATAGGGCAGAGATGATGGCTAGCAACAGAAAAGTGAAAATCTCAAAGCATTGATTAAGGACTACCTAGGTGAATACGCTGAGAGTTTTCCACAGGTCTCCAGTGTTCTTGAGGGAAACATAGGCAGGTGTGTGTATGGTTAGAAAGGCTTTGAGCTGTACACGTTTCTGGAGATGTGGGACCTCTACAGGCAGCATCCTAACCTGAAAGACAGGCCAGAGCAATATGATGATCAGCAGAGGGAGGAGATAAAAAAAGGCTAAGCAATCAAGAGTCTTCACTCCTACGTAAAGAGTCAGAGTCCCCTCACCAGTCCAGGTTTGTGTCCACTGTCAATCCAAAGAGGTCAGAATCTCCTGCCCAATCCACACAGTCCCCGTCCACAAACCAGGGTCAGGGTAATTCTTTAGATTCTTTAGAATCACCTGTAAGTGACTCAACTGAAATATTTACATTACATACAATCTAAATCAGAACCTTTAGTTTGTAACCTGGCACACAATAACAATTCTGTGTTTTTGTTTGTTTTTAGTAAAAGTTTCAGGTAGAGCTGGAAGGTTGGGTGAGTCTGTGGGAAAATCTAAATGGCATTCCACCTGCAGACATTCCTTGGCTCAAAGAGGACACTGAAAGAGGGGTGTTTACACCTGTCCAAGTTTATAAAGACATCCTTGGTATGGTGAAAAGGCGGCGAGTGATGAAATCCAACCGCATGTGGTTCTACCCACCAGATACCTCCTGGCTATGTCAGTGGTGGTCTGTCTTCTACCGAACTCTTCTTCCGCAGTCGGGTCTTTGTGTAGCGCACTGTTGGAGTGTGGAGGTATTCCCTGAAGTGTCCTCGAGCTGACAAGTACGCTGGTAAATGAAAGAAAGTACACCTTTACAAGTCTGGCTTCCACACTCAGGTATAATTTACTATGCTTTTGTTACCAAATGTGAGTTTTACTACATAAACATGCAAAAAATTAAAATCATTTTTTATTTTTTTAAAGGGAAAATGGACATTAATGAACATGGCAATGTAAATATGCCAGATATAGCCAATGGCTAATTTTCATCTGTAGTCCCTAGCAGATCAAGACAAATAATTAGAAATACAGTAGTAACAGCCTAATACAAAGATCATCCACACAACATGGAGTCAAACAAAACAAAATGTAAAAAAATCCGTCATCAAGAAAAAACAAGAGGAATAGAAATAAGAAACTGTCAACGGACAAAAACATTGGGATTGTCAATGCAACTTAGTACTTGAGACATAGAAAGGAACGACTGTCAGTGGTCACATGACTGGTTCTTCTTTAGCCAAAATTTAAGATTTGCTTTTAAAGCCATAAAAGTGTCAGTCTCTAATATCTGCTGGCATACTGTTCCAAATCTCCACTCCTTTAACTGATAGCACCTGTTGACTGAACGCTGTCCGTCTAAAAGGTACCGCACAATCACCTTTAGTACAGGCTTTTGTTGTTTAACTACTTGTACTAGATTTGAATAATAACAAATTCATACAGTGGTGGCGAAGAGAGTCCGTGCAGGATTTTATAAATCGAACATACCAGTTTGAATCTTTGAACATTTTTCCAAATTTAGAATTTTGTTTTTAAAGTATTAGGCAATGATCAAGAGCATGGTTTTCTATCAAATACTTTTAAAGCTTTTTTATATAAGCTCTCTATTGGTTTTAAGATAGCCATGCTAGTCAGTGACCAATTAGTAATACAATATTCAATATGTGAAATACAATGAAGAAACATATTAGAAGCATTATCTGCTAGTTAGGATCGGATTTGTCTGAAATTAACAAGATTAAAATTTACATTTTTGCACACCTGTTTTGCGTGTTTTTTAAAAGATAAAGTTGAGTCCAACGTAACACCCAGATATTTGAATTCATCTAAAGTTTGTAGTTCTTCTCCTTTTAAAAATACATTAGAATTTTATTTTGGTGCAGGGCGTTCTGCATGATGTTTTCTTAGTAATTAATAAATGATTTGATATGCTCAGCCACTCATCAATGCAAGTAATCGCTGAGGTCAATTTTGATTAGGCTTCCACATTGGACTTAGCTTTGATAAACACAACTGTATCATCAGCATAGAGTTGAGTATTGACACTTGGACAAACATTTGGCAAGTCATTAATATATAACTAGAATAATAAGGGTCCAAGCATGGAGAGCTGAGGAACTCCAAAATGGAACTCTAGAAAAGAGGATTTAACACCATTGATAGTCACACAATGAGTTCGATCACACAGATATGATTTCATCCAAGAAATGACTTTTTCAGACAAATTTCTGTTACTGTCCCCGCATGCTTTCTTCAGGTGCGTCATATCTGTGATGTGTCCAACTGGTACACCATACTGACCGAGGTCCTGTGCTGTGGACCATGTACCAAGTTTGCCAGGAAAGCTGAAGGTGGTAAAGTTGGACGGTGGCGTGCTTGGCATCCGGCCATTATGTCACAGCTTAGCAAGGCTCATCAAGCCATGTTTCCTGCCTTTTTTACCAGTAGGTGGGAAGACACATTGTATGTACTTTCTAGTAAACAACAACAAGCAAACAAGATTAAACATATTCTTTATGGCTGTCTTTAAAAGGTGAGGTGTGGATAAGAACACTGTCCGCCTCCTGAGACCGGACTGAAGGGAAAACTATTGTGAAGGTGTGGCGGCAGATACAGGAGAATCACGTTGAGGAATTACTTTATTGTAAAGACCTGTACACATGACCATGGTGAAACCTGGAAGGATCGTCTCTTCAGTGGGGCACACATTCCAAGCTCCACCCCCAGTGAGGGAGGTTCCCTCTGCACGACTCCTACGTCATGGCTTCCTCCTGGCAGAGGCAAACAATGTGCAGGATTACCGCTGCAAGATCCTCTCCAAAAAAGGATGCAGTTAAACTAGTTTTATTACAGGTTCTCATATTGTTCAAATGTTTTTAACGTAGTGAAAAATCTTTCTGGGGAGTAATAAATGCGGAAGTCAGAACAAAATCCTTCATTCCATGGAAAACGAACAGAAAAGAACAGTTATTCTCTGTTATTCTGTGTCAAGATATTTTGCATAACATATGTATAAATATACGCGGGCTTATATTAATATGCATACAAAAAATGTCTAGTCCGTCTTTATTGATTTATTTTGAAAAACATCCGGAAATGTGGTTGTTCTATATCCGGTTGGTGCTTAGTTATTTGTGTAGATTGACTGCGGACTTGATCCAGCGTCTGGCAAAAATAGAATCAATCCTATTTTTGACGGATGGCGAAACGGAGGACGGCGCCCTGCGCCACTCGGCGGCGGCAGTGGAAATGCTCTCATTGACTACAATGGGAGCGTTTTTGCTGCGGAGTGCGTGCCGGAGCGGAGCGGAGCCCATGCAGTGGAAATTGGGGGTAAGTGTGCCACTTTTAAGTCAGCTTTAGCTGGGGCAGTGCTCGCCTATAACCACACGGCCCTCGAACTGCTCATCAAGGCTGTCCATGCTAAGGATCCTGAAACGCTTAGATTTGTGGCTGCCGTGTACCTCCAGGCCGATGTTTTGGCCCACCTCGCCTGCCTGTCTAAAGTCTTCCAGAAAGCACATGTAAAATCTTTACATATCAAAGAGCAGGTATGATAAATATGCACAATCTAATTTAAATCTGTTTGATGTGATGAATTGACATTGTCGTTTGCATCTACTAAATGGCAGGAAATCTTTATTTAAATTTAGGTTCCTGTGACAATCCAGACTCTTAGACAAATCAAAGAGGCTGAACAAACTCCACTCCCTGGATCCTTCTCGTCTCGCCTCCATCAGGACCTTGATGATCCCCAAGGACTTGGAGCCTACAACATACAGCAGTTAGAGTGGCTTTGGTCATCCTGAGCTATCTCTGTAGTTATGTTCTTATAGGCTTATGGCACGTTCACACCGGTCAGCGCGTCCAGGCAGCAGGGCAGCTAGATTACATGCAAGTCAATGGTATCTACGCATAAAGTGGGCGCCAAGCTGCCCCGCAGCAAGTCGCGCGTATCGGCGCAGCTGGCATCAGCGCGTCCACGCGGCTGCTGCTCGGATGAGTTGACGGACCGTCGGAGTAGCTGCTGCGTGAATTTGGGAAAACTGAACTTTTGGCCAACCAATTGGAGCGACTCGTTGTACTGACGTAGTTACTCCTTCCATGGGTGGATTGGCAAATCATTCATTCAAGATGGAGGATCAACTCTCACTGTGTGTAATTTTCGTGAATTATATATAAATATATATATATATATATATATATATATACACTACCGTTCAAAAGTTTGGGGTAACCCAAACAATTTTGTGTTTTTCATGAAAAGTCACACTTATTCACCACCATACGTTGTGAAATGAATAGAAAATAGAGTCAAGACATTGACAAGGTTAGAAATAATGATTTGTATTTGAAATAAGATTTTTTTTACATCAAACTTTGCTTTCGTCAAAGAATCCTCCATTTGCAGCAATTACAGCATTGCAGACCTTTGGCATTCTAGCTGTTAATTTGTTGAGGTAATCTGGAGAAATTGCACCCCACGCTTCTAGAAGCAGCTCCCACAATTTGGATTGGTTGGATGGGCACTTCTTGCGTACCATACGGTCAAGCTGCTCCCACAACAGCTCAATGGGGTTCAAATCTGGTGACTGCGCTGGCCACTCCATTACCGATAGAATACCAGCTGCCTGCTTCTTCTCTAAATAGTTCTTGCACAATTTGAAGGTGTGTTTTGGGTCATTGTCCTGTTGTAGGATGAAATTGGCTCCAATCAAGCGCTGTCCACTGGGTATGGCATGGCGTTGCAAAATGGAGTGATAGCCTTCCTTATTCAGAATCCCTTTTACCCTGTACAAATCTCCCACCTTAGCAGCACCAAAGCAACCCCAGACCATCACATTACCTCCACCATGCTTAACAGATGGCGTCAGGCATTCTTCCAGCATCTTTTAAGTTGTTCTGCGTCTCACAAACGTTCTACTTTGTGATCCAAACACCTCAAACTTGGATTCATCCGTCCACAACACTTTTTTCCAGTCTTCCTCTGTCCAATGTCTGTGTTCTTTTGCCCATCTTAATCTTTTTCTTTTATTGGCCAGTCTCAGATATGGCTTTTTCTTTGCCACTCTGCCCTGAAGCCCAGAATCCCACAGCCGCCTCTTCACTGTAGATGTTGACACTGGTGTTTTGCGGGTACTATTTAATGAAGATGCCAGTTGGGGACCTGTGAGGCGTCTGTTCCTCAAACTAGAGACTCTAATGTACTTATCTTCTTGCTCAGTTGTGCAACGCGGCCTCCCACTTCTTTTTCTACTCTGGTTAGAGCCTGTTTGTGCTGTCCTCTGAAGGGAGTAGTACACACCGTTGTAGGAAATCTTCAATTTCTTAGCAATTTCTCGCATGGAATAGCCTTCATTTCTAAGAACAAGAATAGACTGTCAAGTTTCAGATGAAAGTTCTCTTTTTCTGGCCATTTTGAGCGTTTAATTGATCCCACAAATGTGATGCTCCAGAAACTCAATCTGCTCAAAGGAAGGTCAGTTTTGTAGCTTCTGTACCGAGCTAAACTGTTTTCAGATGTGTGAACATGATTGCACAAGGGTTTTATAATCATCAATTAGCCTTCTGAGCCAATGAGCAAACACATTGTACCATTAGAACACTGGAGTGATAGTTGCTGGAAATGGGCCTCTATACACCTATGTAGATATTGCACCAAAAACCAGACATTTGCAGCTAGAATAGTCATTTACCACATTAGCAATGTATAGAGTGTATTTCTTTAAAGTTAAGACTAGTTTAAAGTTATCTTCATTGAAAAGTACAGTGGTTTTCCTTCAAAAATAAGGACATTTCAATGTGACCCCAAACTTTTGAACGGTAGTGTATAATCATCTTTTTTCACAGACAGGAATAGATCGGATCTTATTTGGAGGAAGATATTGGAAGATATTGGAGTGCCAGGTAAGCAGTTAAATATTTTTCTTTTAACTTTCTTATGTGTTTAGACAACGTTGTCTGGCTTGTCTGGCTTCATTAATTAAATAAACCCAAGCCACTCGACATGATTCGCCATGTTGTAAACAACTAGCAACAGACAAATCCACCCCGCACGCTGACGTAATGACGTGATTCGCTGATGCCCCGACGCAGACTACAAAGTGTGCAAGCAGCTGGGTTTTAATTTTAAAGCATCGAATTTCGTCCGTTTGAGCGATTTGACGCCTGGACGCGGTGACTGGTGTGAACGTGCCATTAGACTGCTGGAGGACAGACTTACCAATTTTCTTCACTCTGCTACTTCCTTTTCTCCTACTACTCTCCAGTTGTGTTACAGTACATTCTGTTATTTCGACTGTTAACTTTGTTTTCTCTCAGTGTTTTTCTCTCCATAGAAGATATACCTGGTCTGGTATCCTGCTTGGCTGCAATGCCCTGTTGGACGGGGGGCATCGACTGGGATGATGCTCCCAGTAACTGAACATCCACTTTGTCCTGTTATCAACTTTTTACTTTCTGTAACATAGAAAGTTCTCTTATATCAGATCTTCTGTTCCTTCTGTGTCTCTGCTCTGTCTTCTCAAACCCCCAGACGGTCGTAGCAGATGGCCGCTCCTACTGAGCCTGGTTCTGTTGGAGGTTTCTTCCTGTTAAAGGGGAGTTTTTCCTCTCCACTGTCGCTTCATGCTTGCTCAGTATGAGGGATTGCTGAAGGATTGCTGTGGTTGGAAAGTCTGCCCAACCTCACGCCAATGACTGACGCAATCTGCTGGGATTCCTTAAATAGGAAACTTTTTAACTGATTGGAATGTTTGTATAAATGTATTGAAATGACTTCTTGTTAAGTGCCTTGAGATGACATCTGGTGTGAATCGGCGCTATATAAATAAACTGAATTGAATTGAATTGCTGTTCCACTGACAGCAGTCCCTCCAACTGTGCCCAATACAGCACATTGCAAAGTACTGACAGGCCTTAAGTCTGGGCAAGAGCCACACAGTACAAACGCAAGATGAAGGAGCACCCCTCACACATTGAAGCCAAGGTGTCTCGTGTCCAAAGTCTCCCTGTCGGCAAACTCTGTGGCCAACCAACACAGGGACAAAAAAAAATACAACAAAAAAAGTTTCTGTCCTGTCAAAATTATGTCCCCATCAAAAGGTCTGGAGAACAGAGTGTACAACACCTATGAACACTTCACTTCTGAGGTTAACAAGCTGAGTTTAACAGTTTCACTTCACATTCTTGGTTTTGTTAATTTTTTATCTGTTTTTGAATTGTTGGTCTTGGTTTCCTCTGTTGTTAACCAAACACCATGGTACAGTACATCTCAGTTGTACATAAATACACTTTAAAATCTTTAAAATCTGTAGATATTGTACATATTCAGTGTTTCCCACACAGACGAATC
The DNA here is from genome assembly GCA_963556495.2 of Valencia hispanica. Classification (NCBI taxonomy): domain Eukaryota; kingdom Metazoa; phylum Chordata; class Actinopteri; order Cyprinodontiformes; family Valenciidae; genus Valencia; species Valencia hispanica. The sequence continues at coordinate 10,663,655 of OY747700.1, forward strand.
TGTGGCGATGTGCTATAAAATATTTTATATTCTGAATACTATAGTTTCAGTGTGTTGATGATACCGTAGGTCCCGACCCTTAGCAAACAAGCGATAGCGCCTTCTTTAGAAAGTTAACAAAAGTCGCAAGTTTGCGGTAAAATATAGGGTGTATATGTATAGGGTGTTAAAATAATGTAATACAGTCTGTGTAACCAATTATTAACTTTTTTTCTAATTGATTAATCTTTAGGAATTAGGAAATCCCTTTAGGAATCCCCCCCGGGCCAAACCTCTACACTGATATTGTTCACTTGTAAATAAAAAAAAAAAAAAATTTAAGATGATTTATTGTTGAAGTGTTTCCTATTGCAATCACTTTAAAAGTATTAGCTGTGTGGTTGACTTTCTTTTAATATTCCTCACACATATATATTAAATCTGTGTCCGAGTCTAACCTCAGTTCTTTAAAACACAAATGTTTTAAAGGATTCTTTATCATTGGGAGATAGGCCTCTTAATAGCATATGTGCATGTAGCTCCACAATAAATTGCCTGGGTGCTTCATTAAAAAAATAAAAAATAAAACGCAGGATAACTTCCCAACAGGTTCTACAAGATATCAAAGATTGATCCGGGTCCTGAAAAATTTCTGGATACTGTGATCCAGAACAGGTCAAAAATAGAGGACCTTTGAAGTTTCGATAACTGCAAGGGAACAAATTAAGGTATAGACATGCAACAAACACCAAAATATAGCCAAGACATTGTAGAATGTATGCTAAGTGATTTTTGTGAATATCTACTGTACTAATAATGATATCAGTGTGAATCCCGCTACTAAAGGAATGTTTCTCAAACTATGGGGCGAGCCCCACTAGTGGGGCGCAGAGGTATTGCAGGTGGGGCGAGACATCGATGGGATTTAAATAGCTTTTCCCCCCTAGATTCTGTCGTTGTGAATGTTTCACTGCCCTGTAAATTAAATCAACCAGCTCCCCCGTTTTACAAAATTAAACACACTCAAATAAATTAGCAATTGTGATCATCATTGTAAACAGAACCTGGAACATCTGGTTAGGAGTTTGACGTTGGAATATATCGCAGCAGAACAAAACAAGCTGCAGTAGCCGCATTATCAGAGATTCCATCTACAAAATGGACAAATATCTAAAAAGATCAGGGAACGTTTCAGAGTCAGAGAAGTCACACGGTCAACCACGGAGGAAATACAGGGAGGAGTGTCTTGCTCTTTATTTATTTTATTTTTATTTTGTATTTTTGAAAGCTTTGTAAATTTGATAAAACTACAACTTTTATTTTCTCAGAATTTGAGCTGAAGTTCTACATGTAGCAACAACTGACAGCATATATTTCTGAGCCGGTTTTATACCAGTGCGCAATCCCTTTTTCGAACTAATTTATACCCTTAAAAACTTGTAGACTAATTCGGCTATTTAAATAAATAAAACACTTTAAAAATCAGGCGTGGTCACCATTCTGTTGGGGCGATAAAAGCCTGGGGGGCTTGTGTATGCTCCTTTGTCCAAAGTGGGGAATGATAAAAAAAAGTTTGAGAAACACTGTATTATAGGAATGTTTTCATGGTCAAGGAGTCTAAAAAAGTCAGAATTAGATCACAACTTGGGGGGTACTGAGCTACCTTGGCGGAGGTCTGCGCTCTCAGAGTGCTTTGTTAGTTTGTTCATTTTATTTTTACAATATTTTCAACAAATTTCAATCATCCACCCTCTTTTTGCACAAGTTTTGCTTTCCTTTATTTTAAAGCTAAAAAACGGACTTAAAATTCTTTAAAAACGACAGCCAGTTTTCCTATAGTACTTATTTATCAAAAGTTAGAATTAGTCTTGTTTTGATAAACGTCAGGTAAGATTTGTGTCTCTATAAAGTTTTATTTAGCTGGACTGAGGGCATAAATGGCTCTTTGGATTACAAAGGTTGCAGAGTCCTGATCTGTCCTCTTTGGTGCCGTTTGTGGTTCCTGCAGGGAAACCCGACAGTCGAAATACCTGAAATATCATTTTAAATTGTCTATAAAAGGAAGGACAACTTCGGAAATTTGAATCTGAAAACTGTCTTTTTTAGGAAAAAACTGTGTTGCAACCCAGAGTCAAATTTGTTGTCAAAACACACAGATAATACCCTCTTTTCCCTCACTCCATTTCTCCCTGTTCTGTTCACCATCATATCCATTTTATACCCATTGATATATTAGTGACAGCCCTGATGGGTCTCCTCAATTGTCTCCATGGTAACAGCCTGTTTGTAAGCAGACATAGTTACTGGTTGACATGTTGGTCATCCACAGTTACTAGTTTTTATTCCTTTCCCATTCTGTGGAAACCATCCTTAAATATCTTCAGCGGTCATTGGGTGAGAGGCGGGGTTCACCCTGGACAGGTCGCCAGTCCATCGCAGCCATCCATGGCATGTTGAGAGTAAACAGATTTTCTACAACGCCTCGTGTTGGTCACTTGAAAACAAAATCTTGAATCTTAAAATGCTGTTTTTATCTTTTTGATTAAGCCGCAAATATTTGAGACCTCAAAGCGATCGCATTTCCATCAAATTAACCTGACGTTTTGCTCATAGTCAAATTTAATATTGGCACAAAATTGCTAAACATATTTTAAAACCACCAAAAGGACAATAAGCTGATTATGATTCAGAACAACTAAAACCCTAAACAATCCAATGATTAAGTGCCGAAACCAACAGGTCTTCCATCCCTTGTTTCTAGGCTTAAAGTTAAAACTGTTTTCCTTCAACATGAGATCAGGGGAGAGCGCGAACGCAGTCCCCCACTACCACAAATTATGCAGTCGAGATTCCCACATTTGGGGAATTCGCAGGGGTCAGCACAACCGGATGTGCAATGGCTGAGCCTCACCCTGGGTGAACCACCTTCCTGATCATGGTGTCTCCCCTGCCAGGTAAGTATGAGTTGCTACACTCACACACCGGGAAGTCTTTCACACACACACCAACATGAGTCATGGTCACAACACACCGTCTGATAACAACCAGAAGACTCTGGTTGTTATCAGACGGGGCTGCTGGACTATTAACACTCAGAACATACAAGAACAACTGGGTTGTAGAAAACAGGAAAAAGGTTAGATTTAATGTTTAAAATCCCACGTGATTACCCACAATGCAAGGCGCTGTTAGCCTAGCTAAAGCTAACAAACAACTGACACATTTTTACTATTTTTAACCTCTTGTATAGCCTTAACCAAACAGAGAGCTCATGAGTTGAATAAACATCAGCCTGGAATTAACAACTATGTTATAAACAGAGGGAATATATTAAGAAATATTTTATTACCTTTTGTTTTACTCACATTCTGACCACTTCCTGATTCTTTGTGTAATGACGGGAGGATCGGTCCCATTGCTGCCACCTGCTGTTCATTATAGGAAACTGCATCCATCTGTGGGGAAACAGAAGGGACCAAACTGACTCAGAACTTGAGCACATATCAGACCATTATTAGGGTCATTGTAGAAAAATATTTTGGAGCAAATTTCCGCCCAAAAAAACCCCTATATTTTCCCCCTCTTATTCTCTGATATAGAAAAGTCGAAAGTTTGTAAGAAAAAACTCAAAAATTACAGGCATACATTTTAGATATTTAAACTAACATGTTTTTTGACATTGTAAAGTCAGCCATTTGCAAGAAAAAAATATATATGTAAATTTGTACAAAAAAAAAAAAAAACCTTTGAAGATGGTTGAGAGTCAGATATTTCCGACAGAAAATGCCAGCCCAATAAGATCTAAATGTTAGATTTACAAGATGTGCAACTAGATATTTTCAAAAGTATAGCTTAAGTGGTTCATGTGACTCTGGAACAGAACGACTTCTCCAAGAATCAGACTTACCATGAACGCTTCGATTTGACGATATGGAATTAACTCCATAACAGTGCAGGAGGAGTTTGATAGATTATGTTCATTCCCACGTTTCCTGAAGGCAACATAATAGAGGGACGTCTTGAGACTCCTGCGCTCTGCTGCAGCTGCCACCAGGCTGCCACTCATGATTCCCCTCCCCTCTCTGTGTAGCCCCGCTTACCACGCCAAATCAGGGCCAAAAGTTTGAAACTGAAAAACAGGAATCTGAAAGTGTAGTAAAAGTACGGAAGAGGATTAGGGCCACTGAAGAAAAAAAAATAGAATTCTGAGAAAAAAGTCAGAATTCTGACTTTATTCTCAGAATTCTGACTTTAATCTCAGAATTCTGACTTTTTTTTGGAAATGAAAAAAAATCCTTTGTAAAATTTTTTTTTTGTTTTAGGTTTCTGAAAAAAGTCAGAATTCTGAGATTAAAGTCAGAATTCTGACTTTTTTGGAAATGAAAAAAAAAATCCTTTGAAAAAATTTGGTTTGTTTTAGGTTTCTGAAAAAAGTCAGAATTCTGAGATTAAAGTCAGAATTCTGAGAATAAAGTCAGAATTCTGAGATTAAAGTCAGAATTCTGAGATTAAAGTCAGAATTCTGACTTTTTTGGAAATGAAAAAAAAAAATCCTTTGTAAAAAATTTGGTTTGTTTTAGGTTTCTGAAAAAAGTCAGAATTCTGAGATTAAAGTCAGAATTCTGAGAATAAAGTCAGAATTCTGAGATTAAAGTCAGAATTCTGACTTTTTTGGAAATGAAAAAAAAAATCCTTTGTAAAAAATTTGGTTTGTTTTAGGTTTCTGAAAAAAGTCAGAATTCTGAGATTAAAGTCAGAATTCTGAGATTAAAGTCAGAATTCTGAGATTAAAGTCAGAATTCTGAGAATAAAGTCAGAATTCTGAGATTAAAGTCAGAATTCTGAGATTAAAGTCAGAATTCTGAGAATAAAGTCAGAATTCTGAGATTAAAGTCAGAATTCTGACCTTTTTGGAAATGAAAAAAAAAATCCTTTGTAAAAAATTTGGTTTGTTTTAGGTTTCTGAAAAAAGTCAGAATTCTGAGATTAAAGTCAGAATTCTGAGATTAAAGTCAGAATTCTGAGAATAAAGTCAGAATTCTGAGATTAAAGTCAGAATTCTGAGATTAAAGTCAGAATTCTGAGATTAAAGTCAGAATTCTGAGATTAAAGTCAGAATTCTGAGATTAAAGTCAGAATTCTGACTTTTTTGGAAATGAAAAAAAAAATCCTTTGTAAAAAATTTGGTTTGTTTTAGGTTTCTGAAAAAAGTCAGAATTCTGAGATTAAAGTCAGAATTCTGAGAATAAAGTCAGAATTCTGAGATTAAAGTAAGAATTCTGAGATTAAAGTCAGAATTCTGACTTTTTTGGAAATGAAAAAAAAAAATCCTTTGTAAAAAATTTGGTTTGTTTTAGGTTTCTGAAAAAAGTCAGAATTCGGAGATTAAAGTCAGAATTCTGAGATTAAAGTCAGAATTCTGAGATTAAAGTCAGAATTCTGACCTTTTTGGAAATGAAAAAAAAAATCCTTTGTAAAAAATTTGGTTTGTTTTAGGTTTCTGAAAAAAGTCAGAATTCTGAGATTAAAGTCAGAATTCTGAGAATAAAGTCAGAATTCTGAGAATAAAGTCAGAATTCTGAGATTAAAGTCAGAATTCTGAGATTAAAGTCAGAATTCTGACTTTTTTGGAAATGAAAAAAAAATCCTTTGTAAAAAATTTGGTTTGTTTTAGGTTTCTGAAAAAAGTCAGAATTCGGAGATTAAAGTCAGAATTCTGAGATTAAAGTCAGAATTCTGAGAATAAAGTCAGAATTCTGAGATTAAAGTCAGAATTCTGAGAATAAAGTCAGAATTCTGAGATTAAAGTCAGAATTCTGAGATTAAAGTCAGAATTCTGAGAATAAAGTCAGAATTCTGAGATTAAAGTCAGAATTCTGACCTTTTTGGAAATGAAAAAAAAAATTCTTTGTAAAAAATTTGGTTTGTTTTAGGTTTCTGAAAAAAGTCAGAATTCTGAGATTAAAATCAGAATTCTGAGAATAAAGTCAGAATTCTGAGATTAAAGTCAGAATTCTGAGAATAAAGTCAGAATTCTGAGATTAAAGTCAGAATTCTGACCTTTTTGGAAATGAAAAAAAAAATTCTTTGTAAAAAATTTGGTTTGTTTTAGGTTTCTGAAAAAAGTCAGAATTCTGAGATTAAAATCAGAATTCTGAGAATAAAGTCAGAATTCTGAGATTAAAGTCAGAATTCTGAGATTAAAGTCAGAATTCTGACTTTTTTGGAAATGAAAAAAAAAAATCCTTTGTAAAAAATTTGGTTTGTTTTAGGTTTCTGAAAAAAATCAGAATTCTGACTTTTTTCTCAGAATTCAAATTTTTTTTCTTCAGTGGCCCTAATCCTCTTCCGTATAAAAGGATCTGAAGCTGGAAGAAAAATCTGAAACTGTAAAGAACTTTTTTGATCTTAATTAGAAAGATCTGAATCTGAAAAAATATTATCTGAACCTTAAGGGGGGAAAAAATCTTAAACTTGAAAAAATATATATAGTTTATTCACAAAATTACAAAATAAAAATACCTTTAAATTTAAATTAATATAAACATTCAATACCATTTCATTTTATTTTGAACCCAGTTTTTTGTTTTTCAAAGTTCGCAATAAAAACTTGACTTTCGTTTTCAGCTTACATATTTTCAGTTTCAAATATTTCTTTCAAATACACAAACATTATGGGCCGGATTTAACTCCATAAGTTTTTTCCTTGAAGATTTCTGAATTCACAATGTCAGAAAATGTTGCAGTTTAAAGGGGACATATCATGAAAATTCCACTTTTTTAGCCCTTAAATGCTTTGTGTTGTGAAATCAGAGTGTCTAGGAGTGCAAAAAGCATAAATTTGTCACTCCATGTGTTGTGGAGATATTTCTGTAAAATGTTTTGGGTCATATTTTTCAGTCGTTCAGTTTTCTCTATTATCTATTACATTTTTTTAACTACTACGTCACAGTACTTGCACTGGAACTGCCAAACTTGGTCATGGATTTCCACCTAAACGCTGAGCGAATCCGTCATCTTTATTTCTCGCTGTGAGTTTGTAATACAAGTTTAGGTTAGCCGATAGTACAAGTGTCAAAATGTTCTGTTTTTGGGTGTATTAACCCGCACAACTCTTTACACCGTCTTCCAGCATCGGACGCGCTTCGAAGTGCGTGGCTAAGTTTTATTTTTAATGGTAATGTGCCCGAATATGTGGCTAAAGTGTTTTTGGTTTCCGTCTAACACTCAAAGACGAGTGCTTCAGTAACCTCCGCCAGTATCAACAAGGGTTTTCTAAAACACTTCGTCCTATCGTCTATTGCTCCCAGTGGCTGAACATCCACTGTGTCCTGTTATCAACTTTTTACTTTCTGTAACATAGAAAGTTCTCTTATATCAGATCTTCTGTTCCTTCTGTGTTTCTGCTCTGTCTTCTCAAACCCCCAGACAGTCATGGCAGATGGCCGCTCCTACTGAGCCTGGTTCTGTTGGAGGTTTCTTCCTGTTAAAGGGGAGTTTTTCCTCTCCACTGTCGCTACATGCTTGCTCAGTATGAGGGATTGCTGAAGGATTGCTGTGGTTGGAAAGTCTGCATCAACGGGGCCCAACCTCACGCCAATGACTGATGCAATCTGCTGGGATTCCTTAAATAGGAAACTTTTTAACTGATTGGAATGTTTGTATAAATGTATTGAAATGACTTCTTGTTAAGGGCCTTGAGATGACATCTGTTGTGAATTGGCGCTATATAAATAAACTGAATTGAATTGAATTATCGAGGGCTCAATCCCTTCGGAATATAAAAATGGTGGACACAGCACAGTGGTAACCTCCAATTAACGCTAACATGACCGCAAACTGTATTTGTGGACATTCATTTAATGCGTCTTGGACATTGTTTTGATAGCATTAGCATCGGACTTCCTGCTTATGTTAGCGCTATGTGCTATATGTTTTAGCGCCCCGATTACATAAGTCTTTTTAATACTACCATCACAGGTAAAGGCAGAGTAAAATTTACATGCCTATCTGGTTACGTACCCCTGTCTGTGTTTTGAAAGAGTTTGTTGACTGTAAAAGTGGATAGGTTCATATGCTACTTTGAAATTACTCATGTTTTTCCCTTTCTTCATGTAGTAGAAAAGAAAGTTGTCATGATATAGTATAATCTTTTCTCTTTATAGTGTAAGAAAACCCACTTTATAGCTTTGAAGTTAGTATTGTTTTAGCTGTGGTATTTCAGATCTATGTAAAGGGGTAGGGTAGGCATTACTATTTTTTAAATGAGGTTTTGGGTCATTAAACAGTCGTCTTTTTTGTTTTGTTTTGGTTTCTCTCTTCCAACATTTAAAAAAAAATTTGATGAATAAAATGTTTCTGCAGTGCTAGGTTCCCGTTTCTCTATCAAACTACAAAAATGTCTAAACGGGGTAGAGTGGAAGGTTCAGCGACCTGGAGGGGGGAGTGGTATGCAGCACTACACATTTAAAGGTCCCGCACCAAAACAAGTCATTCTGCAAACCTTGTTCAGACACCTCTGAACAGGGGTAGAAGAGGAGCCTATAGAACAGGCACGCCCAATCTTGGTCCTCGAGATCTACCATCCTGCAAATTTTAGATGTATCCCAGCTCCAACACACCTGAAGCAAATTGTTCAATTCCCTCATCAGCAGTCTCTCAGCTCTGCAGAGGCTTGGTAATGAGGCCTTCATTTGATTCAGCTGTAATGAGAAGAGATGCACCTAAACTTTGTTGGATAGTAGATCTAAAGGACCAGAATTGGGAACCCCTGCTATAGAACTACTATAATAAAAAAATTCTGACCTAATAACTGTAGTTCCACTATATATAGACCAAGACTAAATGATTTAGATGTAAAAAGGAAGAATTTAAAAGCATGAAATGTCCACTTTAAATATCGAAAATGTATGCCCTTAATTACGGATATTTCTGAGTTTTCCCTCGATTGAGATTAACTTTTGTTATTGAGCAAATATGTACAGGTCCTTCTCAAAAAATTAGCATATTGTGATAAAGTTCATTCTTTTCCATAATGTAATGATAAAAATTTAACTTTCATATATTTTAGATTCATTGCACACCAACTGAAATATTTCAGGTCTGTTGTTTTAAAACTGATGATTTTGGCATACAGCTCATGAAAACCCAAAATTCTCAACAAATTAGCACATTTCATCCGACCAATAAAAGAAAAGTGTTTTTAATACAAAAAAAGTCAACCTTCAAATAATTATGTTCAGTTATGCACTCAATACTTGGTCGGGAATCCTTTTGCAGAAATGACTGCTTCAATGCGGCGTGGCATGGAGGCAATCAGCCTGTGGCACTGCTGAGGTGTTATGGAGGCCCAGGATGCTTCGATAGCGACCTTAAGCTCATCCAGAGTGTTGGGTCTTGCGTCTCTCAACTTCCTCTTCACAATATCCCACAGATTCTCTATGGGGTTCAGGTCAGGAGAGTTGGCAGGCCAATTGAGCACAGTAATACCATGGTCAGTAAACCATTTACCAGTGGTTTTGGCACTGTGAGCAGGTGCCAGGTCATGCTGAAAAATGAAATCTTCATCTCCATAAAGCTTTTCAGTAGATGGAAGCATGAAGTGCTCCAAAATATCCTAATAGCTAGCTGCATTGACCCTGCCCTTGATAAAACACAGTGGACCAACACCAGCAGCTGACATGGCACCCCAGACCATCACTGACTGTGGGTACTTGACACTGGACTTCAGGCATTTTGGCATTTCCTTCTCCCCAGTCTTCCTCCAGACTCTGGCACCTTGATTTCCAAATGACATGCAAGTACTTTGGACCACTGAGCAACAGTCCAGTGCTGCTTCTCTGTAGCCCAGGTCAGGCGCTTCTGCCGCTGTTTCTGGTTCAAAAGTGGCTTGACCTGAGGAATGCGGCACCTGTAGCCCATTGCCTGCACATGCCTGTGCACGGTGGCTCTGGATGTTTCTACTCCAGACTCAGTCCACTGCTTCCGCAGGTCCCCCAAGGTCTGGAATCGGTCTTTCTCCACAATCTTCCTCAGGGTCTGGTCACCTCTTCTCGTTGTGCAGCGTTTTCTGCCACACTTTTTCCTTCCCACAGACTTCCCACTGAGGTGCCTTGATACAGCACTCTGGGAACAGCCTATTTGTTCAGAAATTTCTTTCTGTGTCTTACCCTCTTGCTTGAGGGTGTCAATGATGGCCTTCTGGGCAGCAGTCAGGTCGGCAGTCTTACCCATGATTGCGGTTTTGAGTAATGAACCAGGCTGGGAGTTTTTAAAAGCCTCAGGAATCTTTTGCAGGTGTTTAGAGTTAATTAGTTGATTCAGATGATTAGGTTAATAGCTCGTTTAGAGAACCTTTTCATGATATGCTAATTTTTTGAGATTGGAATTTTTGGTTTTCATGAGCTGTATGCCAAAATCATCAGTTTTAAAACAATACAGAGCTGAAATATTTCAGTTGGTGTGCAATGAATCTAATATATATGAAAGTTTAATTTTTATCATTACATTATGGAAAAGAATGAACTTTATAACAATATGCAAATTTTTTTAGAAGGACCTGTATTTTCCACCATAATTTGCTAATTAATTCTTTAAAAATCATGTGATTTTCTAGATTTTATTATCCCATTTTGTCTCTCACAGTTGAGGTATACCTATGATGAAAATTACAGGCCACATCTTTTTCAGTATGAGAACTTGCACAATTGGTGACTAAATACTTTTTTGCCCCACTGAATTCCACTTCACAAAAAAATGGAAAAACACTTTTCACACAACCACACAACCTCCAACTACGGCTGGACAACATAGAAAAAGAGCATATTGATAAAAAGGGAGGTCAAATTTATTGATAATTATCAATAACATAATTAGAAAACAACTTTCAGAGCAAATAATTTGTATGTCTCTTTATCTTTCAACATCTCTGTACTATTACACAGAATGTACCAGAACAACTGGGTTGTAGAAAACAGGAACAATGTTCATGTTTAAAATAATGCTTGAGTACCCACAATGCAACACTGCACGACCATGGCTAGCAGAGATAACTGACAGAGAACCCTTTTGTTCTATTTTCAACCTTATCCGAAAGACCAACAACCAAGCAGAGCTCATATGGGTTGAAACATGTTAAACCTTAAACGAATTGATGAGCATCTTAAAGTCAGAATAAAGAAATAAAACATTTTGAAAACGTATTTTGAAAACTTACAGCACAACCACTTCCTGTAGCTTGATTTTCAGATTCCTGTTGTCGCTGCCATACACATATATACGTAGACGCCACATGGAGCGAATTTCGCCGCTGCTGCGATACGTCAGCGTCACCGCCATATTGGATGTGGCAAAGCTGCGCTTTAAACTAATACAAGTAAATGGACTTTATTTCATACAGCGCTTTTCTTCAATGAATTTATTTGAATGCCTCTTATTAAGTTTCTCACACATGCACTACTATACTTGACAAACAGTTAGGGACCAAAATAATGTATTTAATCTTCTCAGATGACTAAAATAAGAACTTTAATGACCACCACGCACATAAGCTATGTATTGGAATAGGAATCGAGTGTGGCTGTTACACATGGAGAGCTCCACACCGACTCTCCCTCCGTCTGCCGCTCTCAGCCCGTTGTCATTTTCAGGTTATATTTAATATGTACATTTCAGGATATCTCTATGTTTATTCCAATTATTTTTGCTTATCTATCTTATTTTTACGTTATTTTTATATTCTAATTGATAAGTGTACAGTACAAAAGGGAGTGTTGTACTCACTGCTGATTAACTCAATGCTCACTGCAGAGCATGGAGGATGAGCTTGCCTTGAACCCATCCCTCTGGAGAGTTACTTCCCACTGTTTCCGTCTTTCCTTATCTTTGGGAAATCTATGTAGTATGACAATAGTTAACCCAGCAATTAACAACAATCTTACAAAATGTTTGGGGTAAAATAATAATGACAGCATCATCGTTTGAAGGCGAGTTTGCCCGCTCTTATTCATTGTTAATGTTCTCAATAACAGGTAGCATGACCAATGTTTCTTCCTTGGATGTGTAAACTGAGTTTTTGCATTATTAACTGTATATATTTCCATGGAAATATTCTACCATGAGCAGAATAAATAAAAAACAAATGAATGACAAGAAAAGAAATGCGCGGGAATAGTGTTTTCTACAATATCGGCAAATTATGTTCTCAAAACTATGTTAAAATGGCCAAATAATGCAGTCTATGAGGGAAGTACTATCAAAGGTAATTGTTAAGTCTTACCAGTGAAAAGTTATTCCCTCACATTTTGTTTGGGGCATGAAACGTTTGGGGCAATTATATGAAGCACAAGAATGCGGCATCTTTTCTCTATGCTGCGACCGGCTCCGACTGCCGACGCTTGCCACTTCCAATGTGGCGGCGACGTTGACGTACAGCCCAACGCTCCATGCAGCGTCTACGTTTAAATGTCTATGGTCGCTGCCACCTGCTGAACAGGATGGGAAATTACCCCCTTTTTTGAACTGTAGTGTAATAAACCTGGAAACAAAAGAAATTGAAAACTAACATTTAAAAAAAACTTATTTACCTTCGTCACAATTACAAAGAATAGCTGATAACCCCTACAGACTGGAGAGATAAAATACAGGATGATTATGAGAAACAATTGGTGTAGCAGTGTTTTTCCAGCCAAATTATACTAGTAATAATAGCATAAATGACAACTAAGTGGCAATATGTACGTCCACACACTTTGTAAAAATATCTTTAGGTAAAATTAAAACGTTTATGACCATTTGAAGCCTATGAAAACATCCATGTTATACTGCCCCTACTGGACATTAAAGAAATTACACACTTCCTTATTCATTGCGGTTAAAAAAAGAACGCAAAAAAGTAATTAAAACGTTGTGTATGTAAATACCATTATCTCCTATTAAGCCGCGTTCACACCTGTCAGGGCGTCCAGGCGTCAAATCGCTCAAACGGACGAAAGTCGACGCTTTAAAATTAAAACCCAGCTGGTTGCACACTTGTGGTCTGCGTCGGCGCCTCGGGGCATCAGCGCGTCACGTCATTACGTCAGCGTGCGGGCGTGGATTTGTCTGTTGCTAGTTGTTTACAACATGGCGGATCTTGTCGGATCAGCAGCGCGTCTTCAACTACCGGCTCTCCCGGGCCCGGCTGGTGGTGGAAGATGCATTCGGGATCTGGTCTGCACAGTGGAGAATGTTTCACCGCAGACTGGAAGCCAACCCCGAAGTTGTGGAGAAGTGTGTGAAGTGTGCGTTAGCTAACATAACAAGAAAGTTAAAAGAAAAAATATTTTTTTCTATGTTTAACTGCTTACCTGGCACTCCAATATCCTCCGATATCTTCCTCCAAATCAGATCCGATCTCTTCCTGTCTTTGTAAAAAGACGAAGACGGGTCATACAGTTCACGGACATTACATACAGCGACGATCAGTTTGTCCTCCATCTTGAATAAAAAATTTGCCGATTCCCCCATGGAAGGAGTTACTACGTCAGTACAACGAGTCGCTCTGATTGGTTGACGCCGCGCGTCTGCTGCCCGAAAGTTCAATTTTCCCAACTTGAGCAGCAGACGCCCCGACGGTCCGGGCATCAGCCGCGTGGACGCGCTGATGCCAGCTGCGCCGACGCGCGCGACTTGCTGCTTGGCAGTTTGGCGCCCACTAGATGCGTAGATACCATAGACTTGCATGTAATCTAGCTGCCCTGCTGCCTGGACGCGCTGACCGGTGTGAACGCGGCTTTAGTCTTCGGAGATTTCCGGTAAGATGGCGTGTTGAACGGCAGCGCGACGCAGAGACTGCAACAGTTTGCCCCAAATTTTTTCTTTTAAAAGTACACTCTGAAACTTGAAATGAGCCAAAAAAGTGTGCTGAACCCTGATAAACTGTTTTTACCCGGTGATGACGGAGACGGAGATGTCTAACCTGACCATCCTAGAAGCTATTCAAGGTACGGGTAAAAACTTTGACGAATTAAAAGAACAGGCTAAACAGACAACCTGCATGTTAGCTGAGTTGTCAAAAGCGGTGCAGTTTAACGCTGAAGAAGTGAAAGATTGTAAGAAGAAAATAGTTGAACTGGAAAAACAAAACCAACTCATAAAACAGGAAAATTATGAGCTCAAAGAGTCAAAGATCACGAAAGATACAAGATGCGGTGGTGCCTGAAGCTGAAAGGCTTAGAGGAAAAAAGTGTTGAAAACATCCGTGCAGACACCATCCAGCTCTTCAAAAAGATCGCTCCTAACTTAGAGCTACGCCAGCTAGAAGACGCTGTGGACGTCGTTCACAGAGTCAGAAAAAAGGAAAGGAACCGCAGCAGACCACTGGTTGTGCTCTTTGTACGGAGAGTGATCAAGGAGGAGATCTGGCGAAAAAGCAAGGATTCTCCGGTGTGCAAAGAAAGAGGGGTTCGCTTCGCAGAGATGATGCCACTGGAGGATAGAGAGGCAAGGAAGAAGCTCGTCGCGAAGGAAAACGTGCCTATTACCGTGGACCACATGGATTCATAGAGGGTCAAAAAAATTGGCTAACAACAGAAAGGCTCTACTTCAAATATGCACTTTTTGAGTGAAATAAGGTATCAGGGAACACTGTTGCTTGTTTGTTAATTGAGAGGAAAAGTTAGGCTTATCTTCTAAGCACTCAAAGTTGTATTGTTAAATTTGTTCTTTTATTTTACTGAATGTTTAATTGCACTATTTCTTTTGCATCTTTAAATGTGAGGGGTCTTAAGGACTTGGAAAAAAGGAAATCCTTATTTTTGTTTTGTAAGGGTCACAAAGCAAATTCTTTTTTACTACAGGAAACTCATTCCTCCGATGCAGATGTAAACTTTTGGTCTAATAAGTGGGGTTATCAAATTTTATTCAGCCATGGAAGCAACAAATCTGCTGGTGTAGCTATCTGTTTTCATAGATCTCCAGGAGATGTAATCACACATAGATGTGATAGAGAGGGCCACTGGCTAATTGCAGTCCTAAAGATCTAAAGCCTTTTTTTTTATTTTAGTTAATATATACGGCCACAATTCTGTTGTGCATAACAGGCAAATGTTTATTATTATTACTTCAGAAATATATGAGCTATGAGCACTCTATCCCACTGATTTCTTTTTTTTTGGAGGCGATTGGAATATGGTGCCTGATGAATGGGTAGATAGAGGGCCTTGTAAATTTAATAATCATCATTCTAATCCTGCTATTGAAGATTTTATCAGAGATAACAATTTGGTTGATATTTGGAGAACCCAGAACCCAAGGGAAAAACAATATACCTGACACAAACCTAATAATTCTGCTAAATCCAGGATTGATTACTGGCTTGTTGCTGACTTGTTAGAGGTTTTTTCGTCAATGTCTTAATTTCCAAAGCTCCTTTAACCGACCACTGTATTATTCAGCTAACTTTAAATTCAAATCCCAAAATAAAGAAAAACAAAGCTTACTGGAAATTCAACTCTAACTTACTAGAAGACGGGGAAAAAAATTCAGCATATTTCAGCAGATTAGAGAAAAAAAGACAAGAAAACAAAGCTATAACGAGTCTGCTGATTAATGGTAAAGAATGCAAGGATAGTAAAATAATTGAGAAAGAAGTTTATTCATTCTATAGTAACTTATACTCCTCTGCATACTCTCCAATGGATTCAACTAACTTTTTAAACCAAATTATCAACCTTAATCATAGCATTAACGAGTCTTTCAAAGCAATGTGTGAATCAGATTTAAAAATAGAAGAATTAGACACAATCCTTTTGAAACTCCCTCTGAATAAATCCCAAATTTCTATCGTTTCTTTTGGAAAGATATCAGAATTTTATTGTTCAAAGCTATTCAAGAATGTATAAGTAAACATGAACTAATGCCTAGTATGAAGCAAGGTGTGATAACGCTAATTCCCAAACATAATAAAGACAAAAGACTTCTAGACAACTTAAGACCAATTACCCTCCTTAACACGGAGTAAAAATTACTTACAGGATGTATAGCAGCCAGACTTAAGCATGGTTTGTCTCAATTTATTGATGTAACTCAGTCCGGCTTCTTGGAAGGAAGATCTATTCACAACAACATTCACAGATGCAAATATCTCAAGATTAAACCCACATCAACGGATGGAAGAATGAACTGAACTGTTATTTAAAAAAATCTTTATTTTTGCTGAATAACAAAAATGCCCTGAGACTATATTCTTTATTCGAATTGCATGGGATCCCTGAATAAGTCCCTCACCTTGTTATTTTTCTTTTCTTATTTGGGTTTACTTTCCTTGCTTTTCCTTTTATTAATTGCTACCCCTTGAATTTCAATTTGCAATTCATGCCTTACTTGTTTATACTGTTGCTATGACAAAAAAAATAAAAAAAATAAAAAAATTAGTCTTCGGAAACGAATTTGAGAAACAAAAGTAGAGAGTTACGTTTGACCGAGCAGGTCAGCGGCCTTCAAAAGCGGCCAACAGCACTAATATCTATACTTAAATTAAACCTGGGCATTTTTATATTGGTAAAACACACTTGCGTAATTATTTAAATCGTAGGGGAGACCGGGTACAGTTGAAACACAGGGAGAGTTGTAACGCTACCAATTCCACGAATCAGGGATAAGATAGGGGTCATGTGACATTTTCAGTTTCCTCAGGCTTCCTTAACAATCACACATGGAGATTTTCCAGTCAGTCTGGCAATCTCTCCAGGAGCTACAACAGAAAATCGAATTCTGAGGTAAGAAAAAAAAATGAGATTTTGTTTAGTACCTCTACCGTTGTAGATGATGTTGTATGAGTTATATCAGGTTAAACTGTAGTTTCTCTAGTAAAGAATGGTGTTTCAACCTCCTGCTAATTTCAAAGCACCATGCTAATACAGCTAGCTAATCAATGGGTGACAGTGGCGGGGTTGGTTGAAACACCTGTTTTGAAAGTGTTACAAACATCCCCTTATAAACAACTAAGAACATTTTTGTGATGTTATTAATTCTACAGAATGCCTAGAAAATGGGTGAGAAAAACAAATCGTGGAGCCAATGCCAATGTTTTAAAAAGAGCAGCAGAGGAAGTTAGGAAAGGAACGTCTGTCAGGGCAGTGGCAAATTCCAAAGGAATCTCCCATGTCACCTTGAACAGATTTTGGCGGAAATATAAAGAACTGAGAGACCAGGGATCGAGCGACCTTCCTCGTGTAGGTCCATCGTATCACTCGTTAGGCCATTTCCCAAAGCAGGCCCAAGGAAAGAGACAGGTAGGGGAAGGAAGAAGAGGCGCTCGGAAATCCTCACCGATACACCAGTGAAGCTGGCATTGGAAGAGGAGGAGCGTCAAAAAGGGAAAAACCTCAGAAAAAAAATCTTTGGGAGTGAGAAAAGCAAGAAGGTAAAGAAACCTGCCAGAAAACGGGTGAAGGCTGATAACTCCTCTTCAGAAGAGGAAGATTTCTGTGTCATTTGCATGGAACCATTCAGAAATCCAAGACCCAAGGAAGTGTGGGTCAAGTGTGTTTTATGTAGCTTTTGGGCCCAGCAGGCATGCACTCCAGGTCTGACCAATTTCATTTGTCAGCATTGTGACTCTGATTAACGGAGTAAATTTGTTTTGTTTGACATTTGTTTGTTGTTGTCACCACTGGGACTTAAGAATGCATTTCATTTGATAGTTGTCACCATTGTGACAGATAAATAACGCATTTCAGTTGTTCGTTATGTAGAATGGGGGTAAATATGTTTAATTAGCTCTGACTCACACACTTACACACACACATTTACACATCACACACCCATATGAATGTGCAAGTACGGACATGCACACACAAACGCACATGCACATACACTCCCAATATTCACATATTGTATTGTTGCAGTCATTCATTTACAATAAATCTGTTGTTGTGGCATATCAATTGTAGTACCCTTAGTTTTTGTGCATTTTGTCTACCTGTTACAACTTACCCCAGTATGTGTTACAACCTACCCCAGTAGTGGGGTAGGTTGTAACAACTGACCACTTTGTATTTGTCATCATCTCACAAAGTCTGTGATATAGTTTAAGAAACTTGAATTGTTGCCATTGGTAGTAGACAAATGTGGGTACTTTACCTAAAAGTTTCAGAAATGTAGCTTTAAAAAAAAAAAAAGGAGTTTTAGGTGCTAAAGAAAAATTGTGTTACAATCATCCCCGGTCTCCCCTATTTATCGTGTTTTCAGCCCAACAGGTGGGTACAACCATGAGACACACCTGGAGCCAAACATGGCGCCGCCATCGCCCAAACCTCGGCCACAAGTTGCTACAAAACCCGGAAAAATGTTCATATATCTGGCCAAAAACAACGTTACAAACCAATAAATGTTATAAACTTAATGAACCGACTTACTGAGAAGATGCCTTGGCGCAATATATTCCCTTCACATCGATTAGAAAGTATGTTTTTCTGACCAGGGCTCCTTCGGAAGATCGCTCAAGGAAAACTACGCAAATGAGCCTCGATCAGGAGGTTCAGTGTGTTGCCAGGTCTGTGGAATAAAACAAGACAATTTGATTTAACCCATTAATTGCGACCAGCCATGAAGCTTGTTTTGTGCGTGCTTCTTGCTTTATTGCTGTTTTTACTTTAAATGCTTTGTCTGTGTTTTACTGCTATTTCTATTTTACCACTTAATCATGTAAAGCACCTTGAATTACCTTGTTGTTGAAAGTGTGCTATACAAATAAAATTCCCTTGCCTTGCCTTACCAAGTCCCTGTGACATAAACCTATTCCATTATTAACATTACTATTTAGATGGGGTTTTTCCCCAAGTAAATTTCTGACTTGCTTTTTTTGCATTGCAACTAAGAACTGCAGTAAGAAAGAGTTATTTTGAGGTTCCTCTGACGAAACAAATGTTATAACTCTGTCTGAATCCCTTGTGATCATAGGCCGGGTCACTTACAGACATCTGTCTCACTAAAGGACTGCTGGACCTAACTAGAAAGAATGGAGGTAATACTTAATTAGAACATTATTCCTGAATTGTTCCTGTCTTATCAATTTAGATATTTCTTCTTTTTTTTTACACAGAAAGAACCAGGAAAAACCCTGATCTATTTAAAATGCATCATATTCTAAGAAATTTAAACAGATAAGAGATTTTAGAAACAAATTGCAAGTTTATTTGTGGAGAAACAGCAGTGCAACCAGAGTCTAGTTGCCAGGTTCTGTCATTATTAACATCAAAGCAGGGGTTAAATTAATGCAGTAAATGTTGTACTTTTTTGTTTATTTCACAGCATCAAAAAGTTTGAAATTGATGTTTAAATTTATGGGGGGGAAATTGACTTTAATAAGTAAACAGATGCATCATTTACTGTTTTATTGGTGTGTTTCACTACTGAAATGAAGTATATCACAATCTGAAGAAATTGAAATCAACTGTTGCTGCTCATCTCAAGTTTAATAACTTGAATAATATTTTGACGTTTTAAACTCGGTTAGTTGTTGCTTTTACATGGATTATAGTAAAACTGCTAAAAAGCTTGCCTCGTTTTTCTTTTTCTTTATTTTTTGAAGCTTCATGGCTGGTCGTAATTAATGGGTTAAATCCAATTGGCTTGTTTTATTCCACAAACCTGGCAACACGCTGAACCTCCTGATCGAGGCTCATTTGCGTAGTTTTCCTTGAGCGATCTTCCGAAGGAGCCCTGGTCAGAAAAACATACTTTCTAATCGATGTGAAGGGAATATATTGCGCCAAAGCATCTTCTCAGTAAGTCGGTTCATTAAGTTTATAACATTTATTGGTTTGTAACGTTGTTTTTGGCCAAATATATGAACATTTTTCCGGGTTTTGTAGCAACTTGTGGCCGAGGTTGATGGCGGCGCCATGTTTGGCTCCAGGTGTCTCATGGTTGTACTCACCTGTTGGGCTGAAAACACGATAAATATGATATAAATAATTACATAAGTGAGTTTTACCAATTAAAAAATGCACAGGTTTAATCCATCGACTGTATAAATAATGGACAGCGTTTCCGCACTCCTCCCCGTTTACCACAATGACCACGTTCATGGGGGAAAATCATGGCCAGTGTTGCCAACCGTCTCCGACAGAAAGTAGCTGAAATACCCCCAGAAAGCCGCTAGATGTCGCCAGATGACGTCATAGGCTAATTTGCATAATGACGATGTCATCACGTGATGACGATTGAAACAAAGGAGAAAAAAATTATATTTAGATTAGGATTTGATCATACAGGTTAAACAATAAATTATTTAAATATTATTTAAATAATACATTATTTAAATAATACATTATTTAAACAGGGGAAACATGCTACAGGGAAATGTGACTTCTGTCTTCAAGAAGAGACTGTGGAACATGTTATATTTTATTTTTCCTGAAGTAAACTGTTGAGACAACTAAACTGAATTGACAAGATATCAAATTGCAACTGGACATCAAAGACCTTTAAAAAAATGTTAAAGTTCTGAAACATACATTTGCTGAAATATGTCAAGAAGATTAAATTAATAGAGATAATATAGTTGTTGTTTTTTAGTACTTTGTAAAAATAAGTGGGGCATATTTAGCATGCATCAAATGTTTCTTGCCAACCGCCATTAAACAGAAGTTTATTGCTTATATTATTTTCAGTGGGGGGTTTTTTGTCATAAGTTTTAAATGTCCTACGTTTTTGAACTCACCATACATTTCGAACGTTCCTTGAATGCACCACAGGTGTGAGATGCAGCATAATACAGACAAGCTTCTGCCTTAATTCTAGTTGAAAGATCGGTTTTATATACATGCATTTATTTTTTACTTTTGAATTTACATTAACTAGAAAACAACTTTGTTTGTGAGTGGATGAAATGAACCGAAAAAGGTTTATGATTGGTCAGTCGATATAATCTGATCATGCTGCACACACATGCGCAGATCATTCCCTTTCTGAGCGCCGGGAAGGAGCAAGCTGGGTCTTTAAACTGCAGGAAATTTCGGCGACAAAGTTTCACAGAAAGGAGCTAAGAGTGGTCAGAAATGTCGCTAGATTTGTCGCTAGGTGCTTTTTGGAAAAAAAAGTCGTTAAGGGGGTCTGAAAAGTCGTTATAAATAGTGACAAAGTCGCTAACTTGGCGGATTTAAAGACTCCTCCTCCCCGGTTCTGACGCAGCATGTTCCTAAAAAGGGCAGTAGGGCGGGATCTTTCCTGTAGACTCGGCCCCACTTGGCCCTCGCGGGGCGTGTATTTCTGCCATAATCCCGCCCATTCTGCTTCCGCGCCTTTAGCTCTGATGCTAAACCTGGCTTGCTAAGGTAAAGGCTAATCCGCTCATTGACTGTATATATAGCGCCCCCGCTTCATTCTACTGCAGCCATCTGTGCGCCTCCGACGGCTCTCTTTCCCCCCCAATCTCATAAGGTAAGAACTCAAAACTTAAAATTATTATTAAAATGTAGTGTTACTATAATTACAATCGAACGAAATACAGCAATTTAAACTGAATTATCACAACGTGATATCGAAGACAATTGGATAAAAAATGTCTCGAGACAGATTCCTGTCAAAATGTATGTAAAGCCGAGTGGAGGATGTTTATTAGCCTAGTCTGATCTGCAATATGTTTACATGTGTGTAACATTGACTGTATATATATAGTGTATAATAATGTGTCATGTATTAAATTCCCTGTATGAAAAGTGCTTTCTGTGCACTGTATGTGTGTTGAATGCGTGTGGATGAAAGTGCCTCGTGTGTGCTGCTATGAATGTATCAATACGGTAATAATTGTAATTTAATAATGATTTAAATTCTACTCCCCAGAAATGAATACTAATAAGGCCACGATCGACAATATCCTGATACAGCCGAGGGCGGAGGGCTTGGAGTCAAGTCAGGAGCACGTTCTTAACCTTTTATTATTTTTATTTTTATTCTTGAAAATAAAAGTTGTTAAAGATTGTGAACGCCTTGCTTCATTATCAGAACAAATAATACTGATCCTCAGAGAGTTTGCATCTTTGAATTGATAATAGGTTAAGGTAAGGTTAATTAAACATTTCTATCAAACATCGGCGAACACCTTCATAAAATAATGGCTGTAGTTTACACCTTCCGTCTACGCAGCAGAGTTCAAGAGGGGATTCTGCGCAATCAACCCAGAATCCTGCAGAATCCGTTTGACAGACTAGAGGAAGAATGATAAAAACACTCATAAATCTTCCCTTCATCTCTGCACGGAGCCCGGCAGGGGTCAGGTGCAGGAATACTTTTAAAGTTCATATGTAGCCTCAGTTTAATAAAATCCATACACACGTTTTATGTGCGCGCTGATTCGGGCATCGTGCTTCACCTTTTCAGAGCTTTAAACTGAAAAAAGGGTATTATTCCTTTAACTTTTAAATAATACGACTAAGCTCTCACTAGTGACCAGGTTTGTTTCAACTCCATGCACAACAAGTGCAATATTTGTTTTTATACGGCTTTGAAGACAAACCGATCGCAAAATTTGTGGAAATGGTCCTTCTTTCCTCTGGGAAGCATGGAGCTGGTAGCGCAGCATAATTACAACACCTTGCATTAAAGAGGATACTGAATATCCTTTGTTGCTAGCTTCATGCGGCTGCGCAGTGAGCTATTAGCCTAGCCAATGGGCCAGGCAGCGACGTAAACGACCTGTCAATCAAAGTCTGGCCCTCATTAATTATGCAAGATTTAGAAAATGTATCCTACGTTAACCAGCCTGGTGTCTCTGGTTTTTTTTTTAGCCCAGCGTAATCCCAGGAGCAATATGTAGCTGTAGACAGTAAAAAAAAAAAAAAGGCACCGGGCATTAAAGTTGTTTTTAACGTGTCTAAAGTGCAATGTATTCCAATGGGGGATTAGCGGCTATATGGCGGTACTACAGCAATGGTGGATCAATGGCGGCCCCCAGTGTTGTAGTCAAAAAGCAGAGCAGCCAGCGGCCATTGGTTTAATCTAAGTATAGATATTTGTGTAAGTGCTATTGGCCTACACTTTTGTAGGCCGCTGACCTGCTCTGTCAAACGTATTTCTCTCCTTTTTTTCTCAAACTCGTTTCTGAAGATCAGGGGCGGAATTAGGACTGAAGGAGATCGGGGGCTTAGCCCAGATGACTGATGTGCAAAAAATTCAGCTGTTGATTGAAGTCACCTCAGATCACTGGTCCAGGGAATACTGCTTATATTCATTAAGAGCAGATAATATAAAGGAAATGGGATACATTGATGTAGACTGGATTGGGAGATGCCTCTTGGATGAGAGACCAAACAATTTCAAGAGAAGAAAAAGTCCAGTTGCCTTCATTTAAACTGTGAAGAGCAAATGGACTACGAAGTTCTTATTGTCTTAGACATAAATCTGGCCTCTACTGTTTTTCCTGCTCTGTTTTTTTTCATACACTGGTTTAATCCATTTTCTTTGCTTTCTGTGCAAGTATACATACATGCGTAAAAATTGTTTTTATTATAACAAAGTATTATTTAAAAACTTCACAACCCTGACATTTAGTTGCAGATTTACCGATATTTTCAACTTTACATGGTCGGTACAACTCGGCTGGGACTGGGAAAAATGGGTGAGTCTGCAAGTCAAGCAGCTGCTTCAGATCCCTGGAGGAGATATCGTGATCCGTCTCAGGAGAGGAGTGACCGGAGAACAACAGAAACTAGAGTAGTTTTAGGGGCAGCCTACACTAGATGGACCCACATAAAACATGTCCACGGCGTCAAACACACGCGGAAACGGCGATTTTCCTCCTGGATCGGTGAGCTAAGTCACTTGCTAACTTTAACTGTCGGTTAAACTGCTCTAAAATACATTCCTCACTGGACACAGTTCAGGCTGGTCACTGGGCGTATCGGCAGCGAACCAGGCAACCCAACAGCTGGAATTATTTTTCTATTCTTGTAGCTACAACTTAGACCCACTAGATGTCGCTATAGTGTTCATGTTCCATATTCAACCTTTAATTTCAAAAATGTTCCCTGATTTTAAAACTGTGGCTGGAGTGGGGATATAATCCCTTTCTCCAGTGGCAGCAGAGCGCAGATTCAGCCTTCAGAACATCATCCTAACCCCCAGGCAAAAGTCTCAGACCTTTTATACCAACCTCTGCAGCAATCTCACTATTTGATTACACGAAGGTAGCTGAACATTTCACATTTAATTTCTGTGTTTATACGTAGGGACACAATCAGTGGTTTTTGTTATTGTGGAGGAACCAAAAGTGACACGTATTCATCTGCTTTATGTGTGATCTTAAGCAGAGATCAATCTGATCTCTGCTTGAAATAAATAAAATAAATTTAAATTTTCTTAAAATAAATAACAAAATTGAATAGATGCTATACTCTGCGATGGACTGGCGACCTGTCCAGTGTGTACCCCGCCTCTTGCCCCATGACCGCTTGATAGACACCAGCCCAACCCGCAACCCTGCATTAGGATGGACGGGTATAGAAAATGGATGGATGGATGGATGGATGGATGAATAGATGCTATAGACTATACTCTTTAATAGTTGAAAACTAACGGGTAAAACATTTTTATGACCGGATTCTCTGACCCCGTTGGCCAAACTGATGAAAAAGTGCAATAGACCACGTTGTATTTATATTTTATAGCCCATTTTCAACGTTTGACTAGTTTTATTCACTTACTGTAATACTACTTTACTCCTTTTCAGTTGTTAATTCTCCAGAGAACATCTGCCTTTGTGATATTTATTTATTTTTCATGATTATTATCTAAGTATTTTTATATTCTTCTCATATGTTTCATATGATTCATTTTCTCTACCAAAACTCACAGTCAATTGGCATTTAACAAGCCAGCACATTTAAATTAAGGGTGTATTCAGACCTGCACTGTTTGGTCCACTTTAAATGGACCAGGGTTCGGACCCGTTTCCTCTTTCAAAAAGTAAAATCCAGATTCGGGGCTTCTCAGAAAACATCCGGGGCTCAAGCCCAAGTAGCCACCCCCTAACTCTGCCCCTGCCGAAGACTAATAGGAGATAATAGTCTTCACATACACAACGTTTTAACTACTTTTTGCATTCTTTTTTTAACCGCAATGAATAAGGAAGTGTGTAATTTCTTTAATGCCCAGTAGGGCCAGTATAACATGGATGTTTTCATAGGCTTCAAATGGTCATAAACGTTTTAATTTTTACTAAAGACATTTTTACAAAGTGTGTGGACGTACATATTGCCACATAGTTGTCATTTATGCCATTATTACTAGTATAATTTGGCTGCAAAAACACTGCTACACCAATTGTTTCTCGTAATCATCCTGTATTTTATCTCTCCAGTCTGTTATCAGTTATTCTTTGTAATTGAGACGAAGGTAAATATGTTTTTTGTGAATGTTAGTTTTCAATTACTTTTGTTTCCAGGTTTATTACACTACAGTTCAAAAAAGGGGGTAATTTCCCATCCTGTTCAGCAGGTGGATGTGACTAGACATATATACGTAGACGCTGCATGGAGCGTTGAGCTGTACGTCAACGTCGCCGCCATATTGGAAGTGGCAAGCGTCGCAGCATAGAGATGCCGCATTCTTGTGCTTCATATAATTGCCCCAAACGTTTCACGCCCCAAACAAAATGTGAGGGAATAACTTTTCACTGGTAAGACTTAACAATTACCTTTGATAGTACTTCCCTCATAGACTGCATTATTTAGCCATTTTAACATAGTTTTGAGAACATAATTTGCCGATATTGTAGAAAACACTATTCCCGCGCATTTCTTTTCTTGTCATTCATTTGTTTTTTATTTATTCTGCTCATGGTAGAATATTTCCATGGAAATATATACAGTTAATAATGCAAAAACTCAGTTTACACATCCAAGGAAGAAACATTGGTCATGCTACCTGTTATTGAGAACATTAACAATGAATAAGAGCGGGCAAACTCGCCTTCAAACGATGATGCTGTCATTATTATTTTACCCCAAACATTTTGTAAGATTGTTGTTAATTGCTGGGTTAACTATTGTCATACTACAATGATTTCCCAAAGATAAGGAAAGACGGAAACAGTGGGAAGTAACTCTCCAGAGGGATGGGTTCAAGGCAAGCTCATCCTCCATGCTCTGCAGTGAGCATTGAGTTAATCAGCAGTGAGTACAACACTCCCTTTTGTACTGTACACTTATCAATTAGAATATAAAAATAACGTAAAAATAAGATAGATAAGCAAAAATAATTGGAATAAACATAGAGATATCCTGAAATGTACATATTAAATATAACCTGAAAATGACAACGGGCTGATACATAGCTTATGTGCGTGGTGGTCATTAAAGTTCTTATTTTAGTCATCTGAGAAGATTAAATACATTATTTTGGTCCCTAACTGTTTGTCAAGTATAGTAGTGCATGTGTGAGAAACTTAATAAGAGGCATTCAAATAAATTCATTGAAGAAAGGCGCTGTATGAAATAAAGTCCATTTACTTGTATTAGTTTAAAGCGCAGCTTTGCCACATCCAATATGGCGGTGACGCTGACGTATCGCAGCAGCGGCGAAATTCGCTCCATGTGGCGTCTACGTATATATGTGTATGGCAGCGACAACAGGAATCTGAAAATCAAGCTACAGGAAGTGGTTGTGCTGTAAGTTTTCGAAATACGTTTTCAAAATGTTTTATTTCTTTATTCTGACTTTAAGATGCTCATCAATTCGTTTAAGGTTTAACATGTTTCAACCCATATGAGCTCTGCTTGGTTGTTGGTCTTTCGGATAAGGTTGAAAATAGAACAAAAGGGTTCTCTGTCAGTTATCTCTGCTAGCCATGGTCGTGCAGTGTTGCATTGTGGGTACTCAAGCATTATTTTAAACATGAACATTGTTCCTGTTTTCTACAACCCAGTTGTTCTGGTACATTCTGTGTAATAGTACAGAGATGTTGAAAGATAAAGAGACATACAAATTATTTGCTCTGAAAGTTGTTTTCTAATTATGTTATTGATAATTATCAATAAATTTGACTTCCCTTTTTATCAATATGCTCTTTTTCTATGTTGTCCAGCCGTAGTTGGAGGTTGTGTGGTTGTGTGAAAAGTGTTTTTCCATTTTTTTGTGAAGTGGAATTCAGTGGGGCAAAAAAGTATTTAGTCACCAATTGTGCAAGTTCTCATACTGAAAAAGATGTGGCCTGTAATTTTCATCATAGGTATACCTCAACTGTGAGAGACAAAATGGGATAATAAAATCTAGAAAATCACATGATTTTTAAAGAATTAATTAGCAAATTATGGTGGAAAATACAGGTCCTTCTCAAAAAATTAGCATATTGTTATAAAGTTCATTCTTTTCCATAATGTAATGATAAAAATTAAACTTTCATATATTTTAGATTCATTGAACACCAACTGAAATATTTCAGCTCTTTTATTGTTTTAAAACTGATGATTTTGGCATACAGCTCATGAAAACCCAAAATTCCAATCTCAAAAAATTAGCATATCATGAAAATTTTCTCTAAACGAGCTATTAACCTAATCATCTGAATCAACTAATTAACTCTAAACACCTGCAAAAGATTCCTGAAGCTTTTAAAAACTCCCAGCCTGGTTCATTACTCAAATCCGCAATCATGGGTAAGACTGCCGACCTGACTGCTGCCCAGAAGGCCATCATTGACACCCTCAAGCAAGAGGGTAAGACACAGAAAGAAATTTTTGAACAAATAGGCTGTTCCCAGAGTGCTGTATCAAGGCACCTCAGGGGGAAGTCTGTGGGAAGGAAAAAGTGTGGCAGAAAACGCTGCACAACGAGAAGAGGTGACCAGACCCTGAGGAAGATTGTGGAGAAGGACCGATTCCAGACCTTGGGGGACCTGCGGAAGCAGTGGACTGAGTCTGGAGTAGAAACATCCAGAGCCACCGTGCACAGGCGTGTGAAGGAAATGGGCTACAGGTGCCGCATTCCCCAGGTCAAGCCACTTTTGAACCAGAAACAGCGGCAGAAGCTCCTGACCTGATGCTCAGTGGTTTAAAGTACTTTTTTCGGATGAAAGCAAATTTTGCATGTCATTCGGAAATCAAGGTGCCAGAGTCTGGAGGAAGACTGGGGAGAAGGAAATGCCAAAATGCCTGAAGTCCAGTGTCAAGTACCCACAGTCAGTGATGGTCTGGGGCGCCATGTCAGCTGCTGGTGTTGGTCCACTGTGTTTTATCAAGGGCAGGGTCAATGCAGCTAGCTATCAGGAGATTTTGGAGCACTTCATGCTTCCATCTGCTGAAAAGCTTTATGGAGATGAAGATTTCATTTTTCAGCACGACCTGGCACCTGCTCACAGTGCCAAAACCACTGGTAAATGGTTTACTGACCATGGTATTACTGTGCTCAATTGGCCTGCCAACTCTCCTGACCTGAACCCCATAGAGAATCTGTGGGATGTTGTGAAGAGAAAGTTGAGAGACGCAAGACCCAACACTCTGGATGAGCTTAAGGTCGCTATCGAAGCATCCTGGGCCTCCATAACCCCTCAGCAGTGCCACAGGCTGATTGCCTCCATGCCACGCCGCATTGAAGCAGTCATTTCTGCAAAAGGATTCCCGACCAAGTATTGAGTGCATAACTGGACATAATTATTTGAAGGTTGACTTTTTTTGCATTAAAAACACTTTTCTTTTATTGGTCGGATGAAATGTGCTAATTTGTTGAGAATTTTGGGTTTTCATGATCTGTATGCCAAAATCATCAGTTTTAAAACAACAGACCTGAAATATTTCAGTTGGTGTGCAATGAATCTAAAATATATGAAAGTTAAATTTTTATCATTACATTATGGAAAAGAATGAACTTTATCACAATATGCTAATTTTTTGAGAAGGACCTGTACATATTTGCTCAATAACAAAAGTTAATCTCAATCGAGGGAAAACTCAGAAATATCCGTAATTAAGGGCATACATTTTCGATATTTAAAGTGGACATATCCTGCTTTTAAATTCTTCCTTTTTACATCTAAATCATTTAGTTGTGGTCTATATATAGTGGAACTACAGTTATTAGGTCAGAATTTTTTTATTATAGTAGTTCTATAGCAGGGGTTCCCAATTCTGGTCCTTTAGATCTACTATGCAACAAAGTTTAGGTGCATCTCTTCTCATTACAGCTGAATCAAATGAAGGCCTCATTACCAAGCCTCTGCAGAGCTGAGAGACTGCTGATGAGGGAATTGAACAATTTGCTTCAGGTGTGTTGGAGCTGGGATACATCTAAAATTTGCAGGATGGTAGATCTCGAGGACCAAGATTGGGCGTGCCTGTTCTATAGGCTCCTCTTCTACCCCTGTTCAGAGGTGTCTGAACAAGGTTTGCAGAATGAGTTGTTTTGGTGCGGGACCTTTAAATGTGTAGTGCTGCATACCACTCCCCCCTCCAGGTCGCTGAACCTTCCACTCTACCCCGTTTAGACATTTTTGTAGTTTGATAGAGAAACGGGAACCTAGCACTGCAGAAACATTTTATTCATCAAATTTTTTTTTTAATGTTGGAAGAGAGAAACCAAAACAAAACAAAAAAGACGACTGTTTAATGACCCAAAACCTCATTTAAAAAATAGTAATGCCTACCCTACCCCTTTACATAGATCTGAAATACCACAGCTAAAACAATACTAACTTCAAAGCTATAAAGTGGGTTTTCTTACACTATAAAGAGAAAAGATTATACTATATCATGACAACTTTCTTTTCTACTACATGAAGAAAGGGAAAAACATGAGTAATTTCAAAGTAGCATATGAACCTATCCACTTTTACAGTCAACAAACTCTTTCAAAACAAAGACAGGGGTACGTAACCAGATAGGCATGTAAATTTTACTCTGCCTTTACCTGTGATGGTAGTATTAAAAAGACTTATGTAATCGGGGCGCTAAAACATATAGCACATAGCGCTAACATAAGCAGAAAGTCCGATGCTAATGCTATCAAAACAATGTCCAAGAGGCATTAAATGAATGTCCACAAATACAGTTTGCGGTCATGTTAGCGTTAATTGGAGGTTACCACTGTGCTGTGTCCACCATTTTTATATTCCGAAGGGATTGAGCCCTCGATAATTCAATTCAGTTTATTTATATAGCGCCAATTCACAACAGATGTCATCTCAAGGCACTTAACAAGAAGTCATTTCAATACATTTATACAAACATTCCAATCAGTTAAAAAGTTTACTATTTAAGGAATCCCAGCAGATTGCATCAGTCATTGGCGTGAGGTTGGGCCCCGTTGATGCAGACTTTCCAACCACAGCAATCCTTCAGCAATCCCTCATACTGAGCAAGCATGTAGCGACAGTGGAGAGGAAAAACTCCCCTTTAACAGGAAGAAACCTCCAACAGAACCAGGCTCAGTAGGAGCGGCCATCTGCCATGACTGTCTGGGGGTTTGAGAAGACAGAGCAGAAACACAAAAGGAACAGAAGATCTGATATAAGAGAACTTTCTATGTTACAGAAAGTAAAAAGTTGATAACAGGACACAGTGGATGTTCAGCCACTGGGAGCAATAGACGATAGGACGAAGTGTTTTAGAAAACCCTTGTTGATACTGGCGGAGGTTACTGAAGCACTCGTCTTTGAGTGTTTGACGGAAACCAAAAACACTTTAGCCACATATTCGGGCACATTACCATTAAAAATAAAACTTAGGCACGCACTTCGAAGCGCGTCCGATGCTGGAAGACGGTGTAAAGAGTTGTGCGGGTTAATACACCCAAAAACAGAACATTTTGACACTTGTACTATCGGCTAACCTAAACTTGGATTACAAACTCACAGCGAGGAATAAAGATGACGGATTCGCTCAGCGTTTAGGTGGAAATCCACGACCAAGTTTGGCAGTTCCAGTGCAAGTACTGTGACGTAGTAGTTAAAAAAATGTAATAGATAATAGAGAAAACTGAACGACTGAAAAATATGACCCAAAACATTTTACAAAAATATCTCCACAACACATGGAGTGACAAATTTATGCTTTTTGCACTCCTAGACACTCTGATTTCACAACACAAAGCATTTAAGGGCTCAAAAAGTGGAATTTTCATGATATGTCCCCTTTAAACTGCAACATTTTCTGACATTGTGAATTCAGAAATCTTCAAGGAAAAACTTATGGAGTTAAATCCGGCCCATAATGTTTGTGTATTTGAAAGAAATATTTGAAACTGAAAATATGTAAGCTGAAAACGAAAGTCAAGTTTTTATTGCGAACTTTGAAAAACAAAGAATTGGGTTGCACATCTTGTAAATCTAACATTTAGATCTTATTGGGCTGGCATTTTCTATCGGAAATATCTGACTCTCAACCATCTTCAAAGGTTTTTGTTTTTTTTTTGTACAAATTTACATGTATATTTTTTTCTTGCAAATGGCTGACTTTACAATGTCAAAAAACATGTTAGTTTAAATATCTAAAATGTATGCCTGTAATGTTTGAGTTTTTTCTTACAAACTTTCGACTTTTCTAAATCAGAGAATAAGAGGGGAAAAATATAGGGGGTTTTTTGGGCGGAAATTTGCTCCAAAATATTTTTCTACAATGACCCTAATAATGGTCTGATATGTGCTCAAGTTCTGAGTCAGTTTGGTCCCTTCTGTTTCCCCACAGATGGATGCAGTTTCCTATAATGAACAGCAGGTGGCAGCAATGGGACCAATCCTCCCGTCATTACACAAAGAATCAGGAAGTGGTCAGAATGTGAGTAAAACAAAAGTAATAAAATATTTCTTAATATATTCCCTCTGTTTATAACATAGTTGTTAATTCCAGGCTGATGTTTATTCAACTCATGAGCTCTCTGTTTGGTTAAGGTTTTACAAGAGGTTAAAAATAGTAGAAATGTGTCAGTTGTTTGTCAGCTTTAGCTAGGCTAACAGCGCCTTGCATTGTGGGTAATCACGTGGGATTTTAAACATTAAATCTAACCTTTTTCCTGTTTTCTACAACCCAGTTGTTCTTGTATGTTCTGGGTGTAATAGTACAGCAGCCTCCAGACTCTGGTTGTTATTAGACGGTGTGTTGTGACCATGACTCATGTTGGTGTGTGTGTGAAACACTTCCCGGTGTGTGAGTGTAGCAACTCATACTTACCTGGCAGGGGAGACACCATGATCAGGAAGGTGGTTCACCCAGGGTGAGGCTCAGCCATTGCACATCCGGTTGTGCTGACCCCTGCGAATTCCCCAAATGTGGGAATCTCGACTGCATAATTTATGGTAGTGGGGGACTGCGTTCGCGCTCTCCCCTGATCTCATGTTGAAAGAAAACAGTTTTAACTTTAAGCCCAGAAACAAGGGACGGAAGACCTGTTGGTTACGGCTTTCAATCGTTGCACTGTTTAGGGTTTTAGTTGTTCTGAATCATAATCAGCTTATTGTCCTTTTGGTGGTTTTAAAATATGTTTAGCAATTTTGTGCCAATATTAAATTTGACTATGAGCAAAACGTCAGGTTAATTTGATGGAAATGCGATCGCTTTGAGGTCTCAAATATTTGCGGCTTAATCAAAAAGATAAAAACAGCATTTTAAGATTCAAGATTTTGTTTTCAAGTGACCAACACGAGGCGTTGTAGAAAATCTGTTTACTCTCAACATGCCATGGATGGCTGCGATGGACTGGCGACCTGTCCAGGGTGAACCCCGCCTCTCACCCAATGACCGCTGAAGATATTTAAGGATGGTTTCCACAGAATGGGAAAGGAATAAAAACTAGTAACTGTGGATGACCAACATGTCAACCAGTAACTATGTCTGCTTACAAACAGGCTGTTACCATGGAGACAATTGAGGAGAGCCATCAGGGCTGTCACTAATATATCAATGGGTATAAAATGGATATGATGGTGAACAGAACAGGGAGAAATGGAGTGAGGGAAAAGAGGGTATTATCTGTGTGTTTTAAAAAACAAATTTGACTCTGGGTTGCAACACAGTTTTTTCCTAAAAAAGACACTTTTCAGATTCAAATTTCCGAAGTTGTCCTTCCTTTTATAGACAATTTAAAATGATATTTCAGGTATTTCGACTGTCGGGTTTCCCTGCAGGAACCACAAACGGCACCAAAGAGGACAGATCAGGACTCTGCAACCTTTGTAATCCAAAGAGCCATTTATGCCCTCAGTCCAGCTAAATAAAACTTTATAGAGACACAAATCTTACCTGACGTTTATCAAAACAAGACTAATTCTAACTTTTGATAAATAAGTACTATAGGAAAACTGGCTGTCGTTTTTAAAGAATTTTAAGTCCGTTTTTTAGCTTTAAAATAAAGGAAAGCAAAACTTTTGCAAAAAGAGGGTGGATGATTGATATTTGTTGAAAATATTGTAAAAATAAAATGAACAAACTAACAAAGCACTCTGAGAGCGCAGACCTCCGCCAAGGTAGCTCAGTACCCCCCAAGTTGTGATCTAATTCTGACTTTTTTAGACTCCTTGACCATGAAAACATTCCTATAGTAGCTGGATTCACACTGATATCATTATTAGTACAGTAGATATTCACAAAAATCACTTAGCATACATTCTACAATGTCTTGGCTATATTTTGGTGTTTGTTGCATGTCTATACCTTAATTTGTTCCCTTGCAGTTATCGAAACTTCAAAGGTCCTCTATTTTTGACCTGTTCTGGATCACAGTATCCAGAAATTTGTCAGGACCCGGATCAATCTTTGATATCTTGTAGAACCTGTTGGGAAGTTATCCTGCGTTTTATTTTTTATTTTTTTAATGAAGCACCCAGGCAATTTATTGTGGAGCTACATGCACATATGCTATTAAGAGGCCTATCTCCCAATGATAAAGAATTCTTTAAAACATTTGTGTTTTAAAGAACTGAGGTTAGACTCGGACACAGATTTAATATATATGTGTGAGGAATATTAAAAGAAAGTCAACCACACAGCTATTACTTTTAAAGTGATTGCAATAGGAAACACTTCAACAACAAATCATCTTAAATTTTTTTTAATTTTTATTTACAAGTGAACAATATCAGTGTAGAGGTTTGGCCCGGGGGGATTCCTAAAGGGATTTCCTAATTCCTAAAGATTAATCAATTAGAAAAAAAGTTAATAATTGGTTACACAGACTGTATTACATTATTTTAACACCCTATACATATACACCCTATATTTTACCGCAAACTTGCGACTTTTGTTAACTTTCTAAAGAAGGCGCCATCGCTTGTTTGCTAAGGGTCGGGACCTACGGTACCATCAACACACTGAAACTATAGTATTCAGAATATAAAATATTTTATAGCACAACGCCACAGATTCGTCTGTGTAGGAAACACTGAATATGTACAATATCTACAGATTTTAAAGTTTTTAAAGTGTATTTATGTACAACTGAGATGTACTGTACCATGGTGTTTGGTTAACAACAGAGGAAACCAAGACCAACAATTCAAAAACAGATAAAAAATTTACAAAACCAAGAATGTGAAGTGAAACTGTTAAACTCAGCTTGTTAACCTCAGAAGTGAGGTGTTCATAGGTGTTGTACACTCTGTTCTCCAGACCTTTTGATGGGGACTAGGGATGGGCATAATTAATCGACGATCGATTAATTCATTATTAAGAATTTCATCGATTACATTTTTTTTACCGATCAATTAATGCATGTTCTGTTGCGTAGTGTGAGTTTTGAAGGAATGCAGTGAATTTTGCTATGTGGCCGTAATTAAACACTTTACCACATGAAGGCGATGACTGAAAATAAAATCTACAGGCCGACTCGGTTTCTTGCGAGTTTCTGTGTATTTCAAAAGTAGCATCATCATGAAAAGGTCGCAGCAAAGTGTGACGTGGGACCACTTTGACTAAAAAAATAAACAAACAAAAAAGTCTGCTAATTATTATTTATAATGTACCATTAAGCCTGCACTAATCAATTTTAATATTGTCACATCTATGTAAAGATGCTCACCTAACAAGAGTGTTGAACTTCTCATGTAGCACTAAGCAAATTTAATTTACCTCTCGCTGGAATCTGGCCCAATGCCCCTCTCTCGACTCATCTTGGAACTTTCCTGCCATTTAGTACATGCAAACGACAATGTCAATGCATCACATCAAACAGATTTAAATTAGATTGTGCACATTTATCATACCTGCTCTTTGATAAAAACGTACATGTGCTTTCTGGAAGACTTTAGACAGGCAGGCGAGGTGGGCCAAAACATCGGCCTGGAGGTACACGGCAGCCACAAATCTAAGCGTTTCAGGATCCTTAGCATGGACAGCCTTGATGAGCAGTTCGAGGGCCGTGTGGTTATAGGCCAGCACTGCCCCAGCTAAAGCTGACTTAAAAGGGGCACACTTAGAGTGAGACTCCGTGCGGTTGGCTGCGTCAAATCTGTGGATCCAGTGGAAAATGTCCAAATGCACAAGCGTGCCACTGTCCACCCATGGCTGGAAAAAAGTTTTCACAGCCGTAGGTCCCCGTGCACGGCAACACCCTCGGTCCACGTGCAGGATTTTTGGGACAGGTTGGTTCGCTAATCGAAATCTGTCCATCAGTCCACGGCACATTGGTTGCAGCTTCTCTGTGGACTCTTCACAAGTCAACACAAAAGAAATTATTTGGGAGTGTTCATTTCCAATGCTTGTGAACCACTTAGCTGAACCGGCACCCTCCCCAGAAAGGTTTTTCACCACCTTAAAAACATTTGAACAATATGAGAACCTGTAATAAAACTAGAAAAACTGCATCCTTTTTTTCTGCTCTTTCCTACAGTCCTTGGTGGAATCCATTTTCAGCAGGTGGAGAGGATCTGGCAGCGCTACTCCTGCACATTGTTTGCCTCTGCCAAGTGGAAGGCATGACGTAGGAGTCGTGCAGAGGGAACCTCCTTCACTGGGGGTGGAGCCTGGAATGTGTGCCCCACTGAAGAGACGATCCCTCCAGGTTTCACCATGGTCATGTGTACAGGTCTTTACAATAAAGTAATTCCTCAACGTGATTCTCCTGTATCTGCCGCCACACCTTCACAATAGTATTCCCTTCAGTCCGGTCTCAGGAGGCGGACAATGTTGTTGTTGTTGTTTACTAGAAAGTACATATAATTTGTCTTCCCACCTGCTGGTAAGAAAGGCAGGAAACATGGCTTGATGAGCCTTGCTAAGCTGTGACGTAATGGCTGGATTCCTACCACGCCACCGTCCAATTTTTTCGGGCAGACTTGGTACATGATCCACAGCACAGGACCTCGGTCAGTATGGTGTACCAGTTGGACACATCACAGATATGACGCACCTGAAGAAAGCATGCGGAGACAGTAATGGAAATTTGTCTGAAAAAGTCATTTCTTGGATGAAATCATATCTGTATGATCGAACTCATTGTGTGACTATCAATGGTGTTAAATCCTCATTTCTAGAGTGCCATTTTGGAGTTCCTCAGGGCCCCATACTTGGACCCTTATTACTCTCGTCATATATTAATGACTTGCCACATATTCACATATTTTCAGGAAAAAAAACTTAAGTTATCTGATATTGAAAAGTTGGAAATTTGCAGGAAAAATGTCAGAAAATATTTGTTTAAACATGAAACATTTATGCGTTTAATCATGCAAATTTCTGAGTTTTCTGTTGGAAATTAATTACTTTGACATCAGAATTAGTTATAAAATATGTGAAAATAATTACATTTCTGAATTTCTTGAGGTGGGCGTAGATTTATTACTTCCTGCCAAATATATATTTCTGATTAAAAACACCTTGTCATATTTTGTCAACCTTTAAAAAAACAGCAATATCTAGCTAGCATCATACTGTGTTGAAGAGAGACATTTGTTTACAGATGTTTTCATGGTTCTGTGTGTTGTAACTATTAATAATAAAGGTTGTCTGGTTTTCTGAGCATCAATAATTATAATCAATAATTTAATATTAATATAATTATTTATGACGTTCGAGTTTAACCTGTTTATTAAAGATATAGGGGCACCAATCTCATAAATGGGATACTTTTAATTAAACCAGACCGTCAGTCTCTCTGAAAGGGCGCAGTTCGTCCGCGGGGATTAAAACAAACTTCACAGCACACACTGAAATAGCACATGAAACTTCTCGTTACTTAAGGGAATTTATTAATGAAATAGGTCAACCTTACAGATTACATTTCCTTCATAATTTCCATCTATTCTAACGCATGCAAAAATATAGAACAAAGTTAACGTCGAGGGAAGGGGGAGTGTGTGTGCGGCTGTGTTTGTGTGGGGGACTGCGAGCGAATGAGGGGAGGGGGTTCAGCTTACCCCTCAATGCGGTCAGCCCAAAGCCTTGTCAATTGGCACGATCGGTTCACAAAGGAAGACTGCGTGGCGATTCAACAAAGGCTAGTTTCAATTAGCAATGATGGCTTGGACAAAAGAAACGGGGGGGGCGACGGAGAAAGGGGATCAACGGAAGGCCACGCGACCTGTCTAAACAGACACGCGCCGACCGCAGCGGACCATACAACAAGCCGGGAAATAATACAATATAATATACTGCTTCTGGTTGCAACCAAAGTCAAATAATAAAACACAAAAAGCATCCACATTCAGGGTCGGTGTACAGCGACAGACCAAAAATAACAGTGGTTGACAAGTTGGCAGACTTATTTTAACCAATAGAAACGGATATATTAATATATCCTAGACCTAATTCTCCTCTACCCAGACCAAAAGATATAAACCATGCTGATCCTACTTTGGTGATGAAACTCTCCACAGTCCACGACGAAGAAGAACGACTTGAAAGTGTCCAGTTTAAGGAGCGGGTTTGTGCAAAACCGAGGTCAGAAAAGCGGACGTCCGACTTTAGGCGCTGAGGGACTCAGGCCTTTTTTCAATAGAGCTCAGAGGCCAGCGGACTCCCTGGTTTCCCGTACAGGGAAGTCTGTTTGCTCGGCCGATTCAATTCCAAGTTTAAAAGGGAAGTTCTTCCTGGTCCAGCAGGTTTGAACGAAAAAGGGAAAAATGCTAGCAATGGATTGAAGCGTCTCCTTGCGGCACTGCTGGGGAACCAAAAGACTAGGATTTCCATGTTTGGGGTGCCTTTATCAACTCTGTGATTTCATCACTGGCCACAGACCAATGAGAATGGGTTGAGGGCAGCGCAACGGATGCTGGGAGATGCAGTTCGTTCAGTAAAAGGCCATAGCCTCAACATCCCCCTTTTAGTTCCAAAGAATGCGCACTGCTCAGTCTTTGGAGCTAGAACCAGGTTCATTGTCCATTACGTCCAGGAATGTCGCTGTCCTTTAGCGGGAAGGTGTAACAATTCAGTCCATTAAATCCGATTCTGGTCCCAGCATGTGTAACTAAAATAGATGAGAAACTTGAAGACCCAAAAGCTCTAGTGTTTTAACGTCTAATAAAGACAATAAACTTGGTATTTTGTAATCTTGGGTTCAGTGTGACCTTCAGCCTTACAATGAATCTTGAAGCAAAGTTAAATTCAGAAATGTGCATCCATTTTTACTGGTAAAAAATGAACGAGTAAATAATGAGCAAAAGTAATTGTATTAATTTTCACTAGTGTTCTTTGCTTTTTTTTTCAGTCTACCTTTATTTAAGGAGGATAAAAGTAATTGAGGTTAAACATCTCCCTTATAACAGCTGTGTTTTCGGTTATAAGATGTCTTATCTGCTTTTTGAAGCTTTGAAGAACTGCCAAATAAATGTTTTGATAAAGCAGCTTGCAGCAGGATTTTGACTTTAAATTTGTCACATAGGATATGTCCAACTTCAGGGGCTGCGTCCTTTAAAGGCCGATTACGTCACAAATGTGTAAACTCCTTCAAATACGAACTCCGTCTGGATGAGTCCGGTGTCTCCTTCTCAGCCCACACTTAGCACCTTATGCCTATGAGTACAGTTTTTTAACCAGCAGGTGGCAGCAATGACACGTTTCTCTAAACGAAGGAGCAGGAAGTGTAAATCGGTTTTATTAATGTTTCTATTGTTACCATCCGATGTGTTTAAAACACTTGTACAAAACGGACCGATTTATATTCTGCTTATTTCAGCTCTGTTTGGTTGTTGGTCTTTTTTCTATAAGGCTGGAACGCGTTCTCTTGTCAGTTAGCATTGTTGGCCACGCTCATACAGTGTTGCATTATGGGTACTCAATCATTATTTTAAACATTAAATCTAACCTTTTTCCTGTTTTCTACAACCCAGTTGTTCTGGTATGTTCTGAGTGCAATAGTACAGCAGCCTCCAGACTATGGTTGTTATTAGACGGTGTGTTGTGACCATGACTCATGTTGGTGTGTGTGTGAAACACTTACCGGTGTGTGAGTGTAGCAACTCATACTTACCTGGCAGGGGAGACACCATGATCAGGAAGGTGGTTCACCCAGGGTGAGGCTCAGCCATTGCACATCCGGTTGTGCTGACCCCTGCGAATTCCCCAAATGTGGGAATCTCGACTGCATAATTTCTGGTAGTGGGGGACTGCGTTCGCGCTCTCCCCTGATCTCATGTTGAAAATGAAAACGTTACTAGGAATGGCGCCCTTAACTCTGATGAAGTTTTTGCTGCTGTAGGAGAATGCTTTTTAATTATGTTTTGTTTAATCGGGGTATCGTAGACAAAATAATACTATTATTGAGCATATCTTCACCAAAATAAACTAATAAGTCTGAGATTTATGCCAAATTTGCCAGGAAAAAACACTGAAATCCCTACATCTGTCGAAAATTTGTAAGTGAAAACTCAGAAATTGTCATTATTGAAGGCATACGTTTTCAATATTTGACCTACGATATTTTGTCTCATTGTAAGTCAGAAATGTTCAATAAAGAACAAACACATTTATCAGCAAAACCTCTAAAGTTTGCTGAGATGTTAAATCAGTTATTTCTAACAGAATATGCCATTCCTATCAGATTTAGGAGTTAAATCCTAGGGCGTAGAATTGGGTAGGAACACGTCTCTACCAATATTCAACCGCTGTCCGTAGTGTTTAGTCAAAGATTATGGCACACAAAGGGTTAAAATGTCGCCGGTCTCTGCGAGAAACCCCGCCTCTAACCCAAATATCGCTTCCTGATTGGCTGCCGGGTTCTCGCTAAGTTACATGTGATTGGCTGTCCCCGCTGTCATTCCATCTGCTAATCGTAGAGCGGTGAAGCTTGTGGAACTGGTAACGTATCAAGCTACAAATGCTAGTTGGGCCGGATGTGAGGCATCTGTGAGTGTAAATTGTCAACACGTTTGGCATCTATTCTGCCCGTGTCACGTCGGCTAGATGTACTTTACTGCTGTCATTTACATTTTGTGTTTGTGTCTGTGTACGTGCGTGCATGTGTGTGTACGTGTGTGTGTGTGTAAGTGAGTGTGTGTGAGTGTGTGTGTGTGTGTGTGTGTGTGTGTGCTGTAGGATTTGAAGGATGTCAAAGAAAAGAAAACTGGATATAAGAGACTTCTTTAGGAGTCAAAGTGTAAGTTACTTAAAATTAGAATTTAATTAAAATATTAAAATATAATATGCCAAAGAGATACACTTTATAAAAGTTATTTTCTATTCTTATCCTCATTTATTCTTATTTTCATGTATTCGTGTAGAAAAGAGCAACTGTTTAAAATCATAAATAAAATGTATGGTGTAAATACAATAAAACCTCATATTCTAGATGATCATGTGATTTTATGTATTCATATTTTTTGGGGAATAAATTACACATAATAATAGTGTGAAAGTAAAGGTATTTTTTGCCCAGGCAATAACTTTACCATCAAACTCTGATCATTCTATCCCTAATCTGTTCGTCATGCATCAACATATTTTTGTAAAGTGGCAGACAGCAGAGAGGCTGGAGGAGATGGAGAAGGAGAGACCAGAGGAGGTAGAGGAAGAGAGGCAGGAGCAGATGAAGGGAGAGAGGCTGGAGGAGGTAGAGGAGAGGCAGGAGTAGATGAAATGATAGAGGCTGGAGGAGGTAGAGAAGGAGAGACCAGAGGAGGTAGAGGAAGAGAGGCAGGAGCAGATGAAGGGAGAGAGGCAGGAGGAGGTAGAGGAAGAGAGGCAGGAGCAGATGAAGGGAGAGAGGCAGGAGGAGGTAGAGGAAGAGAGGCAGGAGCAGATGAAGGGAGAGAGGCTGGAGGAGGTAGAGAAGGAGAGGCAGGAGTAGATGAAATGATAGAGGCTGGAGGAGGTAGAGAAGGAGAGACCAGAGGAGGTAGAGGAAGAGAGGCAGGAGCAGATGAAGGGAGAGAGGCTGGAGGAGGTAGAGAAGGAGAGGCAGGAGTAGATGAAATGATAGAGGCTGGAGGAGGTAGAGAAGGAGAGACCAGAGGAGGTAGAGGAAGAGAGGCAGGAGCAGGAAGAGAGGCAGATGAAGGGAGAGAGGCTGGAGGAAATGGAGAAGGAGAAGCTAGGAGAAGCTGAAAAAGAGGCTGGAAATTCACAGGTGAGGTTAAATAATGTTCGATGTGTGAGTCATGAGATTCAGCACTGTGACAGATCAAATCAAATGTATTTATAAAGCGCTTTTCATGCAAACAGCAACACAAAGTGCTTTACATGATACAAACAGTTTAAACATTAGAATAAAACAAGCCTTCACACACAATATAACATAGTGGATACAAAATGTTAGTATGATGATGATCTGAATAACAATGATTCATCCATGTGGCTTTAAAACCAGAGCCTTATATCTAAGAGGCCTCATCACGTATTACTAGTGTGTGTGTGTGTTTACAGTAGTTGCTCTACAGTTGTCAAAGTTATATAGAGGTTGATTCCTGAGGAATCTGATCCACCTGGAGAGAGCAGCAGGGAGAGTGGCAGTAATCAGGAGGATATTCTGGACAGGCCCAACCAACTAACATTCCAGCCACCTGTTCACACCACAGTCAGTCAGACTCCAACTACTACCATGGGCAAGACCAAAGATCTATCCAAAAACACCAGAGACAAAATTATAGACCTCCACAAGGCTGGAAAGAGCAAGAGAAGAACAACACTGATGTATTAGTGGAATTGGTATGAACTGGAACCTTGAAAATCTGCATATGTTGGAGCCTTTTAAGTTTTTTCTCCAAATGCCTCCTGACAACAGGTGTTAGGGCAATCAGTTGCCCTTCTTCTTCTTCTTCTTTTCTTCTTCAGTTAATTGGCGGTTGGCAAACAACTTTTGGTGTGCATTAACCGCCACCTTCTGGAATGGAGTTTGGGCCGGGAAGGCCCCAGCAGTCCTGTCCTTAAATCCTAAAAATGAATCCTGTGGATCTTAAAAATACAATTAAAGCTGTACTTCATAAAATTTCCATAACTAAAAAAGGAATATTTTGTTACAAAACACTAGCTTTCAATAATCTTCTCTTTTGTCTATACTTCTGACAGTGAATAATAACATGCTCTATTGTTTCTGATTCTCCACAATAGCTGCAATTTCCAGTTTCATGTTTCCCAATTATGTGTACAGTGTTATTTAAACCAGTGTGCCCAAGTCTCATACGGGACATGACATCTTCTTTCCGATTTTTAAAATTCCATGATCTTGTCTCCCCCACTTTCTTTTGTAAACTATGATAAAATTGCCCTTTAACTTCCCTATCCCAACTTTCTTGCCACTTTCTTTAAAATTTTTTCTTTAATAATACACTTTGCCTCTAATTTACTAATTTTACATGAAGTATCTAAATGTGTTTTACAAGCTCCCTTCTTTGCATAGTTATCTGCATATTCATTCCCCACCACCCCGATGGGAGAAGGCACCCACAATCAGTTGCCCTGCCTCATCCCATGCCTCTAAAGCAAAAGGTCCAACCACCTCCTCAGCATGGCAAAGGTCTGCTAATGAACCATCGTTTGATTCAGCTCGTTGGGCATCTGCAGGTTGTGCAAAATGCTCCTTTAATTTGGCACAAAACAGTCTTTAACACATTATGCCCATTTTAATGTCACTCTACTGGGCAACCTGTACTTTTTTCTTTGTTAGGATCCTTTTTAAATCTCTTAATGGCCAAACACAGATGCATCCAAGATATGGACTACCGCTGTGATTTTTGAAGTAAATTTTGAATTTTATTTAGAACTTCAGGTCCCAGCGTGTGGAGAAGCACAGAACTGAGCTTCCTTTAGGTTCAGCATGAGGTTTCCACAGCCTGAGATTATTTGAGAAGTCGTGTCACCAGCAGATGTTGGTCCAATCAAGCCCGGCTGCGGTATGGAATCATATTTGTGGAAAGTCAAGTGGAAGGAAAAATGTTTCGCAGGAAAAACCATCTTGGATAACTGCAGCCCTGAGAGGGTTATGTGGGAAAGCACATTCAGGAGCTTGGGAGAGATTGAAAAGCGTTGGACTGTAAGGCGGTATGAGAAACTGCTGCCAAGTCAACGACAATTTAAGCGACTGTCTGCTGTTGCTACATGCTCGTTGCTGGGCTTCCTACGACTGTACGCTTCTTAACCAGTTTAAATAAACTAAACTTGACGCATTGTTTGATAAATAGTATCACTCGGAATGTTTGTAAGATTGTATTAAATTAAAATACATTTAAAAAAAAGGTGAGGTGTGAATTGACGCTACATAAACTGAATTAAATTAATATTATATGGACTGAAGGGGGCAGCATGTCCTCAACTAGCCGTACCTACCCGAAGAAGAAGCCGAGTGGATGGGAGCAGTGGAGGTTATTTTGTTTATCCTGTTCAAGTCGAGCTTGTCACCGCCACGGTTCAGCGTTACTGTCTGCGGGAAGTTCAACCAAAGCAGCCGAAGAGTCCCGATGGCGGCTGTAAGCAGTATGAGGAGGATGACCGGACTCTGTTTTCATGCTGTTCGTCAGACGGCTGCGCTGAGGCTGCAGCAGCAGCAGCAGCGTAGATCCTTCAGAGTCACCGTGAGTTTAAGCTGATTTAATTCAAGCTATTAGGTGTGTATTAAACTCCCTTAAACCACCAAACCAACGAGAGGGTGATAGCGAGCATTTTATTCGGCTTCAAAAGTGTTCATAGCCACACGAACGCGTTTTTTTCTCTCTCGTCTCATTGAGTTCTCGCGATAACTTGTAAAACTGGTAGTTTTGTTAGCATCTCCAAGACTGACGTATCTTTTATTATTATTATTG
The DNA here is from genome assembly GCA_963556495.2 of Valencia hispanica. Taxonomy (NCBI): domain Eukaryota; kingdom Metazoa; phylum Chordata; class Actinopteri; order Cyprinodontiformes; family Valenciidae; genus Valencia; species Valencia hispanica. Next base: position 10,707,765 of record OY747700.1, read on the forward strand.
CTCTCGTCAAATAAGACGACTAAAATAAATACAAAAAAACAAAAAAAATTGCGTTAATTAAAAAAATCTTATCATAAATGAGGGGATTTGTGAGCTATATTTGCGTTTCCTGTTTGGACCCTGGCAGCTAGCTGTTTGGTTAGCCACCCGGGTAGAGTGTTAGCTAGCTGTCTTCCTATTGGTCAAACAAAGGGGCGTGAGGACACAAACGAACCTTGGTACCGATTGTTTTACAACACCTACAAGGGCAGGCCACGTAACCAGTCATGTGCGAAAGTCTGTTCCCCTGAAATATTCTGTTCCCCTGTGTCGGGAGCGCGCACTGCAGCCAGAGGGGCCGAGCCGAGAGTCTTCACGACACTTCTGATCGATTTGCTGCTAAAATGACGACAGCTCAAAAGTTGTTACTTTGTTAAGCTTCCAGTAAATAAATTAGTAAAAATAAACAGTCTTGCGTTTTGTTTTGTTTTTCACACAGTTTCCTGTTTGTTTGTTTGTTTTAATCAGCGAGAATCGAAGTCATGAGTCGTGTTCATGTTTATATTTTAATCCCCGATGTTAAAGGATGGAAACTCGCTCTGCTGGACACGAAAAACTTAGGCTTCCTGAAAAGATGAATGTAGGATTATTAATCAAGTAAATCTCGTTCTAATGTAAAATACTCATAAAAGCTATTTCTAGTTTTTGATCGCTAATGTATATTATGTTTTGTCTAAAATTATCCACTGTAATAGATGTGTGATTTAGGTAGAGATGAGGATGTGTGTCCTCTCTTTTAAAATGAAAAGTAAATGAATCGTTTTAGCGTCATCAAGGGGGGGATAATATTTCAGCCTGACTTTCACATTCTGTTTTTATACCCCATTAGACGGGTATTAACCATTCATCTTGTGTTTTAGGTCTTTCATTCCTCACATCATACACAACTCCCCCCTCCCAAGGTTATTCAGGGGCCTGAAAGATCCAGTCCCCCTCTCACATCATAGGAACAAAATAACTTACAGACCTGTCTTTTGCCATGATTTTCCCTCTTCTCCTGGATGAAATGTCCTGTGAATGTGGAGAGATTTGGTCTAAATTTACCAAAGTTACAGGGGGGGGGCTGTGAGAAGATGCTCCAGTCATTTCATTCAGGTGTTTGCAGGACACCAGCCTTCTTTTAATAACAAGGAAATAAGCCACTTACTGTCAATTAATGATTTTTTAAATTATGTATAAATCTTTGTTGTTGTTTTATATTTGTGGACTGAATATTGTTCATAACAGCGTGACATTGAGTTGATATATTGCAGTTTTTAGTACTTTGTTTAAAGGCTGCTGATGGCGACGTGTCCATATTACTATGGGTGTAACGGTACACATGTTCGAATTTTCCTGTACGCACGTGCACTGAAGGAATAGACCTCTTTTCTACCTGAACACATCCAGAATGTTTATGTGCAGAAACCAAAGCGCAGAGCAACGTTTCCGCAGTGCAACTTTAAAAAGCGACACCTAAACAAAAACAGAAATGATTCCCAGGCCAGCTATCACTAAAATCTGCTATTTTGGGAACATTAATGGTTTCTCGTGCAGCTACAGTAGAAAAAGAAAGACGGACAGAACCAGAACTTTGTCAGCGAACGCATCTTTTAACAGCAATAAGGTCCATAACACGCTCTGCACTGAACTGAATGACTCACCTGAAACAACGTCAAGCTGAATGTAAACATCACTGATACTAGAGAAAAACCAGCTGACATCCATATGGCTACCAGTAGCATCCAGTCAGCCCAAACTCCTTATTTGGTATAAAATGCAAGTTGGTGGAATCTTTATTGAGAAGAGATTTTTGCAACAGCTGCCCATGCTGCATTCAAGTACAGCTGGGAAACTAGGTTGTCAAAATATCAAAACAACTCCAAAGTGATTTAAAGAACAACTTACCCCCAAATCAACTCTCTCTTTTTTTCTTTTCTTTTTTTTTTGATATACTATATCAATAATAATTCTGTCTACATTTTCAATTCAGTTTATTTATAAAACACCCGTTCACAACAGATGTCATCTCGAGGCACTTTAGAAGAAAAGTCATTTCAATATAATCCTAAAAACATTCGGAGAAGAGTTTAGTTCAGCGTGTCGTCTTTAGATGTGGGAAAGAAACAACTTAATCTGAGTCTGTTCCTGTTTTTAGTTGATCCGTCGCGCCACCTAGAGGGCAGCAGCCAACCTGGAACGTGTGTGATCCATAGTGAGAAGGAAATTATCCTCTTAGTGGGTTTTAGGAGTCTATGGAGGCTCCTTGTGTGGCTAAATGCTAAAATAAGGTATAAAACAGAGGGCATTTTAACAAATTAATACATTTGAAGTCTTATTTATACTCGGCGACCGGGAGCTTTTTTTCAGCCGGGTGGTGGAGTCTGCGTTTGCACCGATGGGCTCGTGGAAAAAGCAAATCTAAACGTCGCGGTCCGTTTGTCGGGACACTCCCTTTGAAGTAGGCAAAGCATCGAGAGTTTTGTGAGGAGCCTTCACAAACATCCATGTAGTTTCTTTCTTTGTTTTTTCTGTTAACACACTGTTATTGTAAACATTTACAAAATATTCCAGTCAGATCTGTTTCTATTCTCATATGTGGAGAATAAAATGTACAAATTTTTCCTAACATCCCCTCGTTTCCTCCAGGCCATGCGCCAGCAGCAGCCCTTTGACTCCTCTCTGGAAAAGCCCCAGTTTCCCGGAGCCTCAGCAGAGTTTGTGGACCATCTTGAATTCATTCAGCCCAACGTTATTTCTGGGATCCCAGTGTACCGGGTGATGGACAGGCAAGGCAATATCATCAACCCCTCTGAGGACCCTCAGGTAAAGCCCGTCCTCCACCTGCGTTCGTCGTCATTAAAAATGCACATCGGGGAGCTCTGCTGCAGTCAGGCTGTCGTTTCTTTCCCGCTCAGCTCTCCAAAGAGACCGTTTTAAACTTTTATCAGAAGATGACGCTGCTGAACACAATGGACCGGATTCTCTACGAGTCTCAGAGACAGGTACGTTTTTTTTGTTTTTAAAGGTTTAACCAGAGAACAGGTGGAGTTTGATTTAATACATTTGCTCATTTGTCTGTTTCAGGGTCGAATCTCCTTCTACATGACCAACTACGGAGAGGAGGGGACACACATCGGCAGTGCTGCAGCTCTCGAGTCCAATGATTTGGTTTTCGGTCAATACAGAGAAGCTGGTAATGCTCAGGCTGGACGCTGCGCTTTGATGGTTCTGTTTATGTTTCCGGAAAGATTTGGATCATGGATAAAAAGCTGTTCTTATTATACTTTATGACCTCCCAACCTTTTAAAGAGCGCCGTGTAAAGGACATTATGCCATTGTCTGTTTCTATTCAAAGCACAAAAGGACTGCCTGAGGGTTGTTTTGCATTTCATGCAAACAGGCTGGTAGATGTTGCTTTTTATACCTATCATACACTTGTAAAAGTATTAACACTCCCAAGTTTTTATTTTATTTTATATATATATATATATATATATTGTGAAATTACAACCACAAACTTCCGTGTATTTCTGTTTTATAGGATCTTTATGTGGTAGACCGGCACAAAATAGAGCAGAATTGAAGTGGAAGAAAACTTAAACTCAAGCCTTTTACAGGTTTTATTGAAGGAATGTTCGGCATTTAGCTTAATCCATCCTCACATCAACTATTACCAGCTTTTATGTTCATGGTACAGAAAAAGAACCCCCACAGCATGATGTTGCCATTATCATGTTTTACAATGGGGAATTGTATATTCAGGGATGAATTGAGTTTTAGTTTTGGTTTCATCTGACCAGAGTACCTTTAAAAAAAAAAAAAAAAAATGTGCAATATGTAGGAGTTTTACAGTGAAATAATCACAAAACAGTCTAATGTCTCAGTCATGTTGGAAGGAAGGCTACATTGAAACAGGTTTCCTTCTCAGCCGGCTGGGTGGTTGCGATCATTTTAAAAGGGCAGCAGAGGGACGTAGTCATTGTTTAAAATCTGTCCCGCCTGCATACTTCCTGGTTTCACAGCCAATCACATGTGAGCCCGCAAGGTTGGCAAGTCTTCAACACAAACACTTGACACTGATCAGGTTAGAGGCTAACGTTGAGCTGACAATGCTAGCAGTAAATTAGAAAAAAATAGTCGTCTCCAAAAATATCTCAAGCTAGTTTTTGTCAATAAAATTTATTTATCTATCGACCTACTGTGTATTCGCCATCTTGAATCTTCTGATCCGGCACGAAACTCATGAAGGGAAGGGGGCGAGTGGCCGAGAGCGGGCTCTTTTGTTTTTCTACATGGACTGCAGTACCCAAATTTGACCACAAGATGCACCTCTTAAGAAGGCTTTTGGGCCTTTACTCAAGTCGGCAAGAACAAGAGCAGCATTCTTTCTGGTTAGGACGTTTCATACTTCATAATAATAATGGCTTGCATTTATATAGCGCTTTTCAAGACTCTCAAAGTTCTTTACAACTCCATTATTCATTCACTCACTGGTGGAAGCAAGCTATGATTATAGCCACAGCTGCCCTGGGGCAGACTGACAGAAGCGAGGGTGCCATATCGTGGCATCAGCCCTTCTGGCCAACACCAGTATGCAAGGTGAAGTGTCTTGCCCAAGGACACAACGACATGTAGCAGGTGGAAGCTGGAATCGAACCCATAATTTCTGGGTTGCAGGCTGACAACTCTACCACTGAGCTACAGCCGCCCTACTGCTCCTGGAAACTCCTCTCATGTCCTTTCCACTGCATGGCCATTGTTGGACACAAGAAAAAAGTCAAGAATGAGATGCATGAACTTCTAAACCTAGTGCAGAAATGTTGTTCCTGCCACCCAAGGAGAAAGAATGTTTCAGCATTTACCGTGCAGGAGCTGCAGAGATCCAAAGCTCAGGTGGGATAGAAGGGCACAGATCTGGCCTTTTTTATGGAAGGGTTGCAACAAGAAAGCCTTTAGAGGTCCTGTTTGCATCCCTTTCATGACTTGATGCAAGATAGACCTGGACAAAAATATGCTCTGGTCACACAAAGCCAAAATTAAACATTAGTTTGCAGGACAGTAGCTCTGGAGGACTCGATTAGGGCGACTCAGGCTCTGTATTTGAGTTCCATCAGAAGCATATTGACCATAATTGTTTGTGGTTTTCATAAACGAGTATTTCCATGTGGCCCGACAGGAGTGCTGATGTACCGTGGGTTCCCTCTGGATCTCTTCATGGCTCAGTGTTACGCCAACGCTGATGACCTCGGGAAGGGCCGACAGATGCCCGTCCACTATGGCTGCAAAGATCTGCATTTTGTCACCATCTCGTCTCCTTTGGCCACGCAGATTCCTCAGGGTGAGGCTGCACCTCTACATTTTAACCCCTCTGATAAAAAACAAAAGCAGAAACATAAGAAATCAGTATTTTTCGTTTCCTTTTCTCAGCGGTTGGAGCTGCGTACGCCCTGAAGCGGGAGAACACGAACCGTGCCGTGATCTGCTACTTCGGGGAGGGAGCGGCCAGCGAAGGAGACGCACACGCCGGATTCAACTTCTCAGCAACTCTCGAGTGCCCGCTGATCTTCTTCTGTCGCAACAACGGCTACGCGATCTCCACGCCGACCAACGAGCAGTACAGGGGAGACGGCATCGGTGAGCCAAATCGGTGTTCCTGTTGCGACTTTAATTAGATTTTTTTCCGCATGGTTCGATCATGTTTTTTAACTCCCAACAGCTGCTCGTGGGCCCGGTTATGGCATGCTGTCCATTCGTGTCGATGGGAACGACGTGTTCGCTGTGTACAACGCTACGAAGGAAGCGCGGCGCAGGGCTGTCGCTGAAAACCAGCCGTTCCTTATCGAGGCAATGACTTACAGGTTAGTAACGACGTTCTGAGCAACATTTGGGCTCTCGGGAGATTTCTCCAGCTTACTAATCATAGATCTGTTTATTAGAAATATGGTTCCCTCTTTAGTAGATTTCTTTTTACGTAGAAATTCTTTGTTCGGGCAGATCTGGGGTCCATTTTTCTGCTCAGGTAGTACTAATAGCTTGCCTACTGTTGACTAAAAAGCAATGGTTGGCGCTGTTTTAGATTATACATCATGGTCAGCCATGATGTTTTTTGTTGTTGTTGTTTTTTTGCAGAAAACTATTTCTTTTTATTCAACAATTAAAAAAAGGTTTTTTTAGATGAGTGAACAAAAAAACAGAGCTGCGCTTCTGTATTGAGCAATAAAGGCAAAATATATTAATACTAACCAGTAAATAAAAAAAAAACATAATGGTTTGATACTTCATGACGCATGAAATGTTTCACACATTCCATCACTGTTTCCAAACTAAAACATTTCCTTATGTTTTACTTACATATTATTTACATTATAACTGCCAATATTATGTAAAACATTAACAGCCAAGGGGTAAAAGAGGAAAAGAATAAGAGCAAACATTAATAAACCACTAAAAGGTGTATGCAGCAAATCAAAGACAAATGTAGTCACAGCACTTATTGATTTATATTTGTTTAGGGACAATAAAAACTGTACTGACCACAGAATGACGTTTTTATGAAGTACGGACCTCACCTATAAAGGTCATTTTACATCTAAATGTGTGTTCCAGACAACCAGAAGTGTACAGTGCTGCTGCATTTGAATAACAAAGTTGTTTGAAGGAAATACTTTCACTCTTGAGTCTTTTAAAAATGTTCCCACATTAGACCAGGGTTTACTCAGATTACCACTAAAAAAAGAAAGCTTCATGTCTAGAAAAGTTTATCAGATTAAGCCAACAGAGCCTCCATGGTGTATTTGGAATGGGATTGATACTAAAACTCGATATCATTTTTAATAGCGTGGTAATGATTATTTAGGCTTCTTTCTAATAAAGAGCAGAAAATTTAATCGATCTCAATATGACAACATTTACATCACACCAAAAAGTAGAAATGTATTACCAATTTGTTGCTTCCCTGGGTTGTAAAACAAAGATAACATGTAGAAGTTAATATTGCTTACATTTATAAACGATTATGGTCTAAGCAGGTTAAACCGGTATAGACATAGATCTTGTACTTTTCACCCGTTTCTGGTAGCTTTACCACCATACTGTATGTGGTGATCAGCAGTGACCTGAGTGATTTCTGGATTTACCACCTCACAAAATTAAGCTGCGTAAGCATACCACTAATGACTATTGATGCAAATTCAACACATACCAAGGATCAAACCGGAAGCACTTTTTTGCCGTCCATTGTTTTTAATATGGAGGAATTAAACTGCTAAACGAGCTTACATTTTCTATTTTGAGAGTTGGATTTCATCTCTTTGCTCTCTAAACGTCGGCCCTCTTTTAAATAAACACGTCTGTCAAATCTTTGTCCATGGTCAGCTTTTATGCTTCTTAAGCAGATGTTTTCTCCTTGTGCCCAAACCTTCTCTCTGCACGGATCAAAACTGCGCTCTCAACTCTCTATCCTGCTTGAGGAAATTGAGAAAATAAGCGTTTGATTTTTGATTGTTAAATTCCCCCGTAGTTAAAGATTGTCTAATTATGTTAGCTGATGTGAATACTTGTATATAATAGATATAATTGTAAATAAACTCAAGTAGTAAAAGGGTGAGCAAAAAAGACGATGCATAAAGAATAAAATAAATAAAAAATAAACAAGTGTCAATCCTTTCTTTAGTTTAGTATGCCACGTCTTGTTACTGTTGAATTTTGGTTCAAGTCTCCAGACGTGGCCCCTCTCTAACATCCACTTCCGGGGGAGGAGTCGTCACGAAGGACTGATCGACCAATCGCAAGTGGACTTGGAACTGAAAAGCGTTCTGTTTTTCAGATGGTATTGGGGTTTCAACAGGACCAAACGAACATGTCATTTTGAATACTTCTGCTTTTTGTTTTGCAAAATTATAAAATTGGCTTTGAGGGTTTTCCAAAAACTATATTTTCAGTTTGAATGTAACCTTTTTTATTTAAATTGGGGAAGCCTAAGAGTTTATTCTAATTATACATTTTAAAGGTGTGTTCCTGGCTAACACAGACTCGCACTGCAGTTGGATTTGAATTCCAAATTCATGTGGAAGATAGATATTAAGTTTTTTGTTTGAAGGAAGTATTTTCACTCTCACATGTTTGGTGTATGAAAAGCCAAAAACCTCAGATTACTCTGGCTCTTCCCCAGAATCGGGCATCACAGCACGAGCGACGACAGCTCGGCCTACCGCTCTGTGGACGAGGTGAACTACTGGGACAAGCAGGACCACCCCATCTCCCGGCTGAGGCACTACATGACGGCGCGCGACTGGTGGAGCGAGGACGACGAGCGCAGCTGGAGGAAACAGTCCCGCAAGACCGTGATGGAGGCGTTCGAGCGGGCCGAGAAGCGCCTGAAGCCCAATCCCGAGCTGCTGTTCACTGACGTGTACCAGGAGATGATTCCCAGCCTGAACAAGCAGAGGGAGTCCCTGTTCAGGCACATCCAGCAGTACAAAGAGCACTACCCCATCGACCTGTATGAAAAATAACACCACTGCTGTGGCGACCTTCGAGTGAACAATCGTGGTAGTGAGGACTGAAATTAGCTGCTGCTCACCACCTACTGCATTCATGTAACAGTTTTGACATGTCATTGCACATTTAAAATCTATTATTTCTAATGGTTTTTGGTGCCTTACAGTAGAAAAAAAACACATTTTACATCAATGAAAGGAATTTAATTGTTCTTTTTAATTCAAATTAAGATGGAAGTCAGACAACGGGATATGGAGATCCGACCCCTTTTTGTCTCAGTTTCTCCCCCTTCGCAACAGAAGAGCAGGTTTCCTTGTGTGTCGTTGAGGTTATCTGAAATCCTCAGTAGAACAATGTGCATCCTTTAGTTGTTTTGGTTTGTTGAGATGCTGTTACACACTGTCGTTTTCCCCAGAACTGTAGATCTGTTGAGATAAACGGGTTGTTTGGTCTGAAAATAAACTGTACAACTTCTGTTGTCTGAGGAAGTATTTATTTAAAATCAACACTATATTAAAGGGACGGGTAGACAAGATGTTGGCTTGACCTTTGGCAGGTGAATGAGGTACAGTTGTGTTTAAAATAATAGCAGTCCAACATGACCAACCAGATCAATCACTGGTTTTGGTGGAAATTACATTACACCAGTAGGTTTTGCCAGCACATGTTGCAGAAGCAATTCTCTCTGAAAACCTGAGAAAGATGGGCCGTGCCAGACATGGTTCTGAAGAACAGCGCTCCTTAATTAAAAAGTTGTTTGGAGAGGGAAAAACATATAAAGTACAGAAAATGGACTGCTCAGCTAAAATGTATCTCCAGTGCTTCTATAATGGAAAGCGAAACCAGGAAGACGTAGAAGAAAAACAGAAAGCTACCGTTCTTATGGATCGTACAGCAGCCAGAATGACAGACTCAAAGACGGTGACAATTAGACGCTTGAAGCCCCCACGGAGACCCTCTGTTAAAAACAAGAACACATCGACTGAGCTATGGAGAAACATTTGGTGGACTGATGAAAGTAAGATTGTTCTTTTTTGGGCCCAAGGACTACCAGAAAGTTTGTCAGAGACGACCCCCCCAAACCCAGAATTCAAGCCACAGTAGCCTACACTACGTAGGCCGTGAAGCATTATGGTACAAAGATAATGACATGGCGCCGTTTCTCCAACTATGGTGTCTGGACTGTTTTTTGCACACCAGGGATCATGGATCAATTTGCTTATATTAAAATACTTGCAGAAGTCATGCTGCCTTATGCTGAAGAGTAAATCCCCTTTGAATGGGTGCTTCAACAAGACAAAGCACCAGTAAGCGAGCACCATCTTGGTTCCAGACCAACCTTAACCCTGTAGAATAGAAAACTAGTGGGGTGACATCACGAAATGCTGTTTCAGAAAACAATGGTTATACAACTAAATGTTAGTTTGATTCACAGGAATGCTAAATATGAACTTTTTTCAGTTTGAGAACATATGAGTTTGTACCGAAAAATGCAAACACTGCTATTTTTTATTTTTTTTGATCAGCCTAATATTTTTTTTTTCTCCTCCATTTTCTGTGCAGTTGTCATTGTCATGCTTTTCATATGCAAACACCACTTTTACTTTGTTAAAGACCTACTCACCCCCAAATCAACTTTTTTTTTTCCTTTTATGGCTAATAAACTGTATAAATGAGCGTCTAATAGTGCTGTCTGCATTTCTGGTAATTATTTTTGCTATTCTAGTGCATCTTGGTAGAAAAAAATACTCCTTTCAGCCTAAAACCGTGTGGCGCCCTCTTTAGGTTAAAACTCTACACTGCACTTGAATTTGATTCGGGGCGTTGCTATTCGCTCTACTGTGAGGGCTGACGTCAGCCACCCTGCCGCTGTGGGTTATAAAACAAGCCGAGTCTCCGCCCACGCCTCCTGCACCTCTCCCTTTACTCTGGTGAAGGAGGTGGAGGGAAATCCTCCACCTCAGAAAGATCACTCTGAGACAAAGGAGCTCACATTGCTCTCCATCTTTCTCGCTGTCACGGACAGCACAAAGGGTGACCAGAAGTCCCATTTTGTCCCGCAAATTGAGACACTGTCCAAAATTGTTATTAACAGGAGACACATCAGACAGTCGGACATAACAGACGTAATTTAAAATTGTCCCAGTGAAGAGCTTAAACTCGTCAGCCTCTCCCCCAACCTTGTAAATATATATCTTTATTAAACAAAAGAAGGTATTGGATCCGTCTGCGTCTCCTCAGTGATCTGTCTCTCACTACATCTCCGCAACGCCAAGGAGTCAAAACTGGTGCTTTGCTTTCCTTCTAGCAGCACCAGAACTTCATAGACTTCAGCTATGAGGAGATTTTTCTGCAGAACAAACAAAACAAATGTGAAAAATTCTGAAAGAAATTAAGACTTCTGAAGGTTTCAGATGACGGTACAGTGTGCGTTGGATCCCCTGTGTCTAACCCTAAAGTGAGTTTAGTTCAGTGAGTCATATGATTACAGATATTAATGCTTGAATAACGTTTAAATAACCTTAAAAATACTTCAAGACTTCTGAGCAGGGGTGTATCTAGGAAGTCAATGTCAAATTTATTGGTATAGCACATTCATAGCAGTCAAGGCTGCCCCAAAGTGCTGAACAACATGAGACGATTATAACAACAACTCAGGATACTGCAGATACAAATAGACAGACAGCACAGAAAAATAAAAGAAGCACAGATAGAAACCATTTAGTCAGTAAAAATCAACCTCTAACCTATTGGGTTCTCAGTCATCCTGTCTTGAACGCCAAATCAAAAAGATATGTTTTAAGTTGGGACTTGAAGTTGCTCTAAACTCTGGGAAGCTTTTAAATGAGGAGGTAGACTGTTCCACATCCAGTCACCGAAAACGCTCTATCGCCACAGGTCTTTACGCGGGTTTTTGGGACTACTAGAAGCACCTCAGAGCTAGACCTCAAACGTCTGGCAGGAGAGTCAATTGTCAGCAGTTCAGAGATGTAAGATGGAACGAGACCACACAAAGATTTAAAAACAAAAAGTACTATTTTAAAGTGGATCCTGTAAGTAACTGGAAGCCAATGAAGAGAGGCCAGGGCAGAGGTTATATGCTCCCGCTTGCTGATGCCAGCCAGCAGGCGAGCCGCTGCATTCTGAACCAATTGCAGACGATGCAGGGAAAACTGATCCAGACCAACGTAAAGAGAGTTGCAGTAATCCAAACGGGAGGACACAAACAAATGAATAATATGCTCAAAGACTCTAGCAGAGAGATATGGTTTAACCTTAGCTAGTAGCTTAAGGTGATAGAAGCCGGACTGAACATCTGCACTGACCTGTTTATTAAGTTTAAAGGAACAATCTAAAAAAAAACTCCGACATTTTTGACTCAGGGTTTTAAAAACAAAGAGCAAGAACCAAGAGGGCTTACGACGTGGTTTACTAAATCAGAATTACCAAAAAGGAGGATCTCAGTTTTTAAATCATTTAAATAAAGAAAGTTGATGGACCTCCATTGCTTGATGCCTTTTAAACAGGAAAATCATATGTCAGTGGATTTAGCACCTGGGCAAGATGAAAGTGGTAAATAAACCTGAAGGTCATCGGCAAAGCAGTGATAGATAATATTGTGCTTCCTAGAAATAGAACCTAATTGGAGCATGTATAACGAAAATTATACAGGACCCAAAATGGAGCCCTGAGGTACACCACATGTCACAGGTGCCGATGCAGAAGTAAAAGGTCCCAAATTAACAGAAAAAGTCCTGCCCCTGTAGATAAGATCTAAACCACAGGAGAGCAGTACCACTGAGACCGACACCCAACTCCGAACGTGACATCAAGATGTCGTGGTCAACGTTGTCAAAAGCTGACGATAGATCTAGTAGAATCAAAGCAGCCGAACTCCCCAAATCGACAATTATAAGAAGATCATTAAAGACTGGTAAGAGAGCACTTTCAGTGCTGTGACAGGGTTTAAAACCCGATTGGAACTTTGGGAAATATTATAACGTTTTCAAAGAGGTTTAAATTGGGGCCAGTGATAATAAAAAAATCAAATCAAATCAAGACTGTAATAAAAAAGGGGGAGGGGCCTAGACTAAGTGACAGACAGACTCACAACATGAAGGTCTAAGATTGATGTAAACATAAATACACAAAACACATAAATCAATCTAATTAAAGCTATTTAATTTATCATTCATTTAAAATAGTATCTACACAAGAAGTTAAAATGTAGCATCTTTATGAATTCAGAACAGAAGGAGCTGCTGCAGAAAGCAGAGGCGGATTAAAATCGCTGAGAAATAAACCACTCGGGTAACATTTTGACTGATTTAATGACTAATTATTCTGTGCAGCTCTAGAATGTAATAGACAGTGTAAATCTGCATTTAAAAAAATAACTATTTGTACTAAATTTAAGGAGCAAAATCTGAGAAAATATACATACTAGCCTATGAAAGAGTGCGTCTGAAATCAGACATGTTTCCACCACAACTAACTGTTGCTGAGGCAGTGAGCGGCCATATTGAAAGTTAAAGTCGGATCCAAAATTAAAGTTCAGAGTACAAATGGAATGCACTATTATGATATCGGTACATTTTTCTTCATGTTTTGATTTGGAATAATGTGTATAATGTGCAGTGTTCCCAATGAATGCAAATGAAATATATTGGAGGGATTTTCCTGCTTTACTCATGTTTTAGGAAACACTTATTTTGTACACAACTGTACAAAATTCTGGAGTCAGCAAAAACTCCATCCATCCATTATCTACACCCTTCTATCCCCTGCAGGGTTGCGGGGGGGCTGTTGCCTATCTCCTGCATTCATTGGGCAAAAGGCGGGGTACACCCTGGACAGGGCGACACACAGGACAACCATGCACGCACACACTCATACCTAAGGGCGATTTAGAGAGACCAATTAACCTAACAGTCAAGTTTTTTGGATTGTGGGAGGAAGCCGGAGTACCCGGAGAGTATGCAAACTCAATGCGTCAGAAAAAAACTCTCGCTGGTAATTTAATTTAAAGTGCTGTAGGAAAAACTCCCAAACACATCTGCTTAAATACAGTAAAAAATAAACTTTAACCCAGGCGAACCCATCAGTTCAACAAGTCAACAAGGTGTTATGGATGCCCTTCCACATCTTCTTGATCTCCCTCGGGGAGCGCTGGTGGATCAGAAAATTCTGTTTGTGCACACATACATTCTCGCGGTCTTCTTTCCTGACGTCGAAGGTCTGAAATCCTTGATGCAACTCAGCTGGGATCCCCAGAGCCTTCATGCACAACCCCATGTAGACGTCGTCGATGGGGAACAGAGGGAACATCTTCGAGACGAAAGAAAGGGACTGCATCAACTCGCCGGAGATGACGAATCCTCCGCCACCTGCGTATTCAGGGTAGGGGCCGCTGTAGAAGGTCAGAGGAATGTAATATTTGCTTCTAGGGTCCCTGAGGGGACTCGCTGTGGTCAGGACTTGTCCGACGTACAGCTTGGATGACTTGGAGTCATCTAGAGACTCCAGGTAACTGATCAGTCCGTCCGTGTTGACGAAAACATCATCGTCCCCACTAAAGACGAAGGAGACCTGGGGACAGTTTCTCACGGTCCATTGGAGAAACATGTCCATTTTGAGAGTCAGGTTCAGGAGGGACTCTTGAAAGTCCCACTGCACAATGTCTCCGAAGTGTTTGGCTTCAAATGACAGCAGTGCGCCGAGGTTGGGGTCATTGGTGTGGTAGCTGCCGAGAAAGAACATCAGTCGCACTCTCCGTCCGTTCTTGTACACGCCCTCTCGTCCCCAAGTCTCCCGCACCGCCTGTCTCCTCTCGAAACCCGCCGGGGACGACTTGATGGCAAAAAGCAGGAAGGTGTGGTTGTTGCATTTCATGGGGTGATTGATCAGGATCGGGGGAGATCTGCAGTTCATGCCCCTCAGGAAAGTCTGAAACAGGGGTGGGTAGGAGTTAAAGTCATGAACGTTCAGTCTCAGAACGTCCTGATTCTCCTCCTTGCAGACAGACCAAGGGTACTCTCTCCTGGAAGGATTAACATTGGCGTCAATATCCTTCACTGCTGAGTAGAACAGGCGGTTCCAGTACTCAAGGCCTTGAGGGATCATCTTCTTTAGGTCTTCAGAAGCCACCGTGATGTGATGGATCAAAGGGGGCGTTGTAAAGTCCACCCGCTTTGAGGAATTTGCGCCTACCCTGGAAGACGTGATCTCCAGGTTTACAGTTAAGTAGAAGAAGATCAGAAGTGTAGCGGCAAGAGCCATGGCCCAGAGCTTTTGGTTGTACCTCATCAGCTCAGAGTGGGCAAACAAGGCGGTGTGAAGTGTCGTTCTAGAGATAGATCATTATCCAGCGGAGATGACTGATCAGAGATTAGAGTCTGGATGTTCCTGCAGAGCAGAAAATTAAAGGAATGCATAAAACCAGGAAGCTAAACATGAAGAGATCTTAAAAGCAAAGGTTTCAAGTAATGAAGTACAAATACTTTGTTACCTTACTTAAGTAGAAATTTTGGGTATTTATACTTTACTGAAGTAATTATCTATGGGCCTACTTTTTACTTCTACTCCTTACATTTTCACACAAATATCTATACCTTCTCCTCCTTACATTTTAAAAATAGCCTTGTTACTCCTGTTTCATTTAGTCTTTTTATTAAGAAGACACACAAAAAGCTATGTAAAAAATGGACTAAATGGCTAACTGGATAGAATTTGACAGCGGTTTGATCATAGTTTTAAACAGCTATTATTCTGACACCCTGCTTGTATCCGATCCATTGCGTACTGTGCACACAGGGGTCCCGTTAACCCAATATTTTCCATATTAGTCCATTTTGGGGGTTTTTACAACGGTGACGGAAAAATCCGAGGGCCACTTATCATTTTGACAGATTATAATTCACACCCCTGACCATTTGGTGCAGACGTGCGAACATTTTTAGGTTGGAGTTAAAGTGCGGAGTACAAGTAACTGAATCAATACATTTATAAGAAGAAGATTTCCATGAAGACATCTTGGCATCATCTCAGACCGGGAGGCTTTGGAACGTGACCGTTACCGGTGCGGCTGGTTAAAGACGCGCGTCAAAGAGCCCGGCGTTGTGCCAAACACCCGAGCGAAAGAGCGCATGCTCCGACATTTTCTGCTGCTGAAGCGATATGAAGCTGGGTTCAGAGAGTATTTCTGACCTCTGATCACTTGCATCAGAGAAATGCTCCCTGATTTTAAAACTTTGGCTGAAGTTGAGCTTTTAGTTCCAGTCTCCAGTGCGTCTGCGCGGATTCGGCCCGTAGAACAGTGGTTCCCAACATGAGGTTCGTGAGCCCCAAGGGGGTCATTAGAGATTGCAGGGGTCTGCACAATCTTGTCTGTGCTGAGGTTGTAAGACTTTTACAGACTTATACACAAACAGACCCAGGCAAATGCAGCATTACAATATTTATAGGCAACTAGTCATTACATCTTCCACTCCATGAAACATGTATTAATGCTCAGTAATCCACATATGGTTGTTTAATTTAATTGCTTTGCACTAAAATGAATACATTTTAATGGACATATGCAGCTGAAACAGGCAGCCTAGTGTATCCCAAATGTTTCAATATTAACATTTTTATATAACAATAATAATGCCCTTTCTTTTTTTTTTTTTTTTTAAAATTACATTACTTTTACACTTTAAGTAATTTTGAATCCAGTACTTTTTTACTTTTACTTGAGTAAAAAACTTGACTTGATACATCAACTTCTACAGAAGTCTTTTTAAACCCTAGTATCGATACTTCTACTGGAGTGTTGAATGTGAATACTTTTGACACTTCTGCTTAAAAGGGAATCAGATAAACGTCACCACTTATTTTCAACGAACTCCTCCAGTCCAACATTTCAACTATTTCATCAGACAACCCTTAAAACTCATTTTGCATCTATAAAGAACTGAAGCCAATCTTAAAATCTAGAATTTGCCTCTGAAATTAGTTATCTAATCCACACTGAATAAAAAAATCATACAGGTAAACAATAAATTAGAATATTGCTTGGGGCTCCTTTCGCATTCATTACTGCATTAATGACGTGTGACATGATCAGCCTGTGGTTCCACTGAGGCGTTCAGAAAGCCTAGGTTGCTTTGGTTGAAGCCTTCGGGTCATCTGCATTGTTGGTTCTGGTGTCTCTCATGTTCTGCTCAATCAAGCCCAGAACCACCAAGCTCACTGAACCAGATTTTGGTACCTTTGGCCGCGTAGGCCGGTACCAAGTCCTGCTGGAAAAGGAAATCAGCATCTCCATAAAGCTTGACGTACTGTAAGATTTCCTGGTAGTCTACTGCGTTGATGACTGTGGACTTCAGAAAACCCCGTGGACCAGAACCAGCAGCTGACTGGGAAACCCAAAATCACTTCAATGACTGTCTTCTGATCATACAATGATCTGGGAAAATCCCAAGAAATTAACGCTTGAAATATTTCACCCCCGCGATGAATCGATCATTTTTAACTTTCTTAGACTCAAAAGGAAAAATCAAAGTAGCACCAAAAAGTAAAGAAGTCTGCATTTTGATGATTTCGATTATGTTCTGGATATGATTTAGGCCAATTGGAAAACATGTTTGTGCCGAACAATTTATTCCACCCCTTTAGAAGAAAAAAAAAAAGAGACAATTTATTAAATTTAAGAAGCAGCCTCAGCCTGTTGCAAATGATCATATTAGTTTTTCTAATTCTTTAAAACCATGTTAATAAACTACGATGGTGATGTCAGCGCACCGCTTTGCAGGAATACTGGAACAAATAATATGATTCATGTAGTTAAAGTGCATTCAGTTTAATTCCGTCAGAGAAATGCTCTTTAAAAAAAAAAGGGAGAGGATGAAACATAATGAAAGTCGATTTGGCAAACAGGTTATTTTAACGACACTATATAACAACTAGATCTAGTACAAGCCTTTTACTGGAAGAACCTTATAAATGAAACCGGGTTTTACTGAAATACTTTATTGAGATGCCATCTAATTTTTATTTAGTCACATAAATCATTAAAATTATGACAATTTTACCAAAAACACGTAGATATCTTAAAAAAAAAAGTATATTTCTGAGCTTTAACTGTAAACATCTTTGCAGAGGTGAAGTTAATCCTTTTTTTTTTTTTTTTTTTAGTTAAATGAAGTTAATCTGCTTTAGTTACTGGTTGTTTACGGTCCTGGAGGAACTCTAGGGGGACGCACAACCTGCTCTCAGGTGGTCAATTAGAAGAAAAACAGACTAAAAACCGAGGAACGGCAGGAAGAAATCCCGAAGCACCTGCCTGCTGCAGAAACTCGAGCCCCACGCCTCTATATCTAAACAGAAACCCATTTATTATGACCTGTTTTAGTTTATCCTACATTTTAGAAATTGCCACAAAGATATTTAGACTATAAAAATTAAAGAACTTTAACATTCTAGTAAAAAAAAAAAAAAAAAAAAAAAAAAGTAGAAAAAACACAACAGCTACTCACAGGAGAAATGAAGCCGCTGGAACAAAAGAGGGAATCAGATGAAAAGTATTTGCCACTCTTTCGGTCATCCCCTCTAATCAGATCAGGATATGCTCAAACACACAGATGTTTTTTTTCCAGCTCGTATTTCCAGTTTAAGCACTGATGTCGCATCACACGGTTTATTATTAGCACAACACAACACAACACACACACACAAAGGGGGTGGAGGCCACGCCCACAGAGACGCTGCAGGTACTACTCAGGTTTATTCAACAAGACACATCACAAACTGTTTAAGACCAAATGTTTCACAGGATCATCAGGAGGAGATAGGAGCACAGTTTCCGGATCAGTAAAGCTTTTTTTCTTGTTGTTTATGTTTTGCATTTCCATCAGGCCTTTTTTTTTTTTTTTTAATCAGCCTTGTTACAAACCCTCCCTCCCAAAAAAATAACATTCTGACACAATGGGAAAACTGCTTAAACCGATAAATCTCCCATTCATTCCAAGCCATGCAAATGATCACAAAAGGTCAAGGGTCGCTTTTTTTAAAACAAACAAATCTTTTCAGGAATAAAATGACTTTAAATGGAAAGAAACAAGCAAAAAGTCACCGCTAATCCCTATAAAAGCGTCCTGCTGTGCATCCTGAAAGCAGCTTAAGGCAGAGGAAGGATATATTTACTGTGGGAGGACCTCGGAGTGTCGTGGCATCTCTCGCTTTTTAATAATTAGCACCCTGATATGACCTGCAGTGCTCCTTCAGCACCACCCCCCCACCACCACCATAATGTTATCGCTTCAGGCAGAATACGCATTTCAGTTGGTTTAGTTTATTCTGGACATTTCAATCATACCGTTAAGCCGAGTTGTCGTTCACTCATCCATCACATGACAGCAAAAAAAAAATAAAGTTAAATCTTCATCATACAAGTGTGCTGGTGTTATTGCATCCCAATCGTGAACATATTGTGACCAGAACCGGGCCTGACGTAAAGTTAACGTACAGACCGCACTCAGGGAAAATAGTGTTCATACGTCTGATACAAAAAGACATGTTCCGAGTGGATATAAAAGGCAACAAAGACGCAAATGCAGATGGCAGAAAACAAAGAGTACAGGGGAATGCAGCGGGGGATAGAGGTGAGATCTTCGAGGCAAAACAAAAAACAACAAGGATGTAAGCCGGTTGTTGAGAGCTGGGAGGTAAAGTCAGCGGAGGTCGCTCTCGTCGTCCTGTATGGTCTTCTTGATGCGTAGAAGCATGGTGGTGAGCCACTGGTCCAAACGGGAAATGGTGTCATACTCCTTCACCTGTAAATATCATCATCATTATCATCTTTGTCTATAAAGCTCTTATACTAGCTAAAGCTGTGCATCAATCTAAAAGTTGGCACACAGCATGGCGATACTAAAAGCAAGCCGTGCAATAGAATCGAAGTAAAAGAGTTTAAAATAAACATGGAAACAACATAAAATCGAGTCTCAATTTGGGTTGAAAGCCAAAGAGTAAAACTTTTTTTTTTTAAAGAGTGACTGAGTCCAAGGAATAAGGAGCTACGTTAGTCCAACCGTGATGTATTGAAAGCATGAATTACCGTCTCCCAACTGTTGTCTGGAGAGGATTGGTTTTATTTTTAGCTAGTTTCCCCTTAAATAATAAAAACAGGATTTACAGTGGGCACTTATCTGGTTGTCGAGGGTAAAACCCATCATCCTATCTTAAAACCGAGATTTACGACTGTGCGTTTAATATATGGGGCTAGAGCTGTAAATGGGCTTTAAAAGTTGGACCCGACCCGGCCCGAGAGATGTCA
The DNA here is from genome assembly GCA_963556495.2 of Valencia hispanica. NCBI lineage: Eukaryota > Metazoa > Chordata > Actinopteri > Cyprinodontiformes > Valenciidae > Valencia > Valencia hispanica. Next base: position 10,727,602 of record OY747700.1, read on the forward strand.
GCCCCAGCCCGAAGAGTATATTTTGATTGACAGCTTATTAAAGCCCAAACTCGATTACAGTCCGACATTATTCAAAGGTAACACATCAGGGTTTCTGATAGAAAAAAATGGCACCGGACAAAATGACCGGCAGGTTTTCAATTTACTGGACAAATGTTTGAATTTCCCGTCAAATAGGCCTATTATCTGAAGCTTAAAATTATAAATGAGGCCCTGCCTATAAGAATAATATCAAGGCATGTCGATTTATAATCTTTTTTTTTAAAGGCTGCAGCTTTATGAAATAAAAGGAGTACCGTCAGTTAGGTTATCTCACATGCATGACTTCTAAAATAAAGGCTATTGCACAAGCCTGCCCTCTTTAAACATGAACATACAAAAACTGAAGGCCTGCTTATTATCGGATTAAATAATTTGCAAACAAAAATACATATTCACCAGCGGCTAACCTCCGTTTCACCTCCTCAGCATCCATATTGCATGTTTTTTTCACGCTAATGAGATGATCAGCTGAACGCTAAAACCCGGGCCCGGCCCGTCGGGTTTCCGACGGGTTTGCGCAAAGATCTTCAGCTCTATATGGGGCTAAGAAAACCTGAATAGAAAGGCGGGGTTTGACAGGATCGTTCAAGTTTAAAAAGTTCGCCGCCAGCCAGGTTTGAACATCGTCTGTGCAGCAGTGAAAGGAGATTCCATGTTTGTTTTTTGTTTTGTTTTTTGTTAAAAACCGACCCCAGGGGAAAGCAGGTACAAAGAAAATATTAAAGGACCCAAAACTGAACCCTGAGGGACCCCAAATGTCAGGAGGGAGCAGAGAGATTGACAGAAAAAGTTCTGTCAGACGGGATTCTCAGCCACTCCAGGGCGTTACCTCCTCATATATCATGACGTGCGTGAAGAGAGAAGTCGTTGGCCTGAAACAGATCGTGGGAAGAAACGCCTATAAATCTGTCAAATATGAGAAACTAAAACAACGAGCAATTCCTGTCATCAGAAACTTGTTTTCGTTTTTTATCTCTGATCAGCTTTAGCGATCACACCACATTTTTAGTCACACTGAAATGCTTCAGATGGTAGGCGGAGCAAACACAAACAGTTCGCTTCAACGGATGACTTCGTCTTTTATGTGAAACGTGAAATTCCAACCCGACCGGCTCTGGGCAGATATTGCAGTTTCTCCTTAGACTTATATAAACTGGTTGGGTGAGCAGATTTTTGATTCGGACCACATTGCAGAATCATGCATCAGGCTCTCATACAACAAAATACTGTAATTGTTAATATAAGAGTATCGAAGCCCAGACTTGTGGGCTACTGCAAAAATCAATCCAATGTGGATTTTTATTTGTGCTTTGGATCCTGGTTTGTCTTCATAACTCGAGGGGACTGGAGATAATGGGCAAAGCAAGTCTTACAAGTCTTCTAAAGTCCTTACACTGGCTCCCTGTAGCTCAGAGAATAGACTTTAAAATACTTTTACTAGTTTATAAATCATTACATGGTTTAGCACCAAAATATGTTGAAGATCTGTTGTCACGGTACCAACCACCAAGACCTCTCAGGTCCTCCAACTCTAGCCTACTAAACATCACTAGACTCAGAACTAACCATGGAGAAGCAGCTTTCAGTTTCTATGCTCCCCTTATCTGGAACAAACTTCCTGACGAGTGTAGAGCTGCTGAAACTCTGAACTGCTTTAAATCGAGACTAAAAACCATCTGTTTAGAATTGCCTTTGAGTAAATGCTTGATGTCATATGTATGAAATGTGTTCATGCTCTCTTGCTTTTTTTATTTTTCTCTTGCTTTATTGTGTATCATGTGTAATGTGTGTTTCTTTTATGTGTTTCTTTTAAAACACCAAATCATGTAAAGCACCTTGAATTGCCCTGCTGTTGAAAGTGTGCTATACAAATAAAATTGCCTTGCCTTGCCTTATGGCTTACAGGTATCGAAGCCAACGCCATCAGGTTTGACTGTTGCTACGACGTTTGTTTGTTTCTTTTTTTTTTTTAAACCAAATTTTACAGGGATGCAGATCTTCCAGAAACTTCCCACTTTCATGTTTTTGGGAGCAGAGCTCGCGAAAGACTTTCACGTTCGTCAGTCATTACGACCGACTGGGGTCAAGAAAATACTGTCATGATCTGTTTTTACTCGCCAATTGTTTTTTTTGTTTTTTTGTTTTTTATGGTAAAAAACGACAACAACGACACAAACAATGAAATGAAACGACAGCGCTTAAAATATGAACGGTTCGTCCAGTTCAGTGCAAGCACTCGCACATGCGCTCCCTCCGCACTAATGGTTCTTTGCTCCCGGATAGCGAGATACGTGGGCCATGGTTCCCGGGTCCGAGATCTCAGATGGTCTCATAGGAATCTTTTTTTAATTAATATTTTTAAAATCTAGTCAGTTACCTCTTCTCTGTGCGTAAAGTTGAAAATGTGTGCACCAAGTGGTCAGGAGTGTGAACAGTAATCTATCAACATGGCTGTTGGCCTTTAGGTTTTCTCGACGGGAAACTTAACGTAATAACGTGACCCCTCACTCAGACAGCAGAATATTTTCCCGAACCTCTTCAGGATTGTGATTTGTTTTTTTGTGGCAAATCTGAGATGAACTACTTCTTAAAGTGACCAGTGGTTTTGGACCGTGACCTCTCCCATGGATGCCATTTTCATTTGTTTTGACTCATCAACACTGACCTACTTAGAAGGCGAGTGAGGCCTGGCCCTGGAGAGGTTTAGATGTTGCTCTGTGACCTCCTGGTTGAATCGTCGATGTGCTTTTGGAGTAACTTAGGTTCCCCCGGCCTCTGCTGCATGTTCTCCAGTTTTCTCCGAGTACCGAGTTCTTAGAAATCTGTTTGCTTGCTCCTCACCTGTTCTGTAATTTCTTGAGATCGGGTGTTACATGATACGTTTCTTTTTCAGATCTTTGGGCCAACTTCATGTACTCGGACAGCTTCTATTTAGGTCATTTCTTGACTCTAAAGACCTGGGATTAATCAGGTTTAGGGAAATTATACTCAGCTCTCCAAAACATTTGGCAATTAGTTAATTTGTGATTTAACACATGGGGCAATTACATTTTCCCCCAAACTGATCAGTGTGTTTACTTTATCCGATATCAAAACGTGTCTGATGACATAACACATTAAAATCAGACCAAAATAAAGTTAAAGAAATTGTAAAGAAATTTGTCAGGGAAGGCTTTTTTTTTTTTTTTTACAGCACTGTATACCATACCCACTTTGGTTTTTGATTCTCGATTTTCATGCTTAAAGCGTTTGTGAACCAAACGGAGGGTTTTCCCTCACATATCGTCAGTTTAATCAACAAGCCTCGGTCTGTCCACTCACCGCATCAGTGTAGGCATCCACGTTCTGTTCGTCGTATGCATCTAAAAGTTTCTGTTGAGACAAATAAAAAAATAAAAAAACTGAATCAGTACCACCACCAAAAAGCTGTGTTTGATTATACGACCATGTGTAAATTAATAACAGCTGATAATCCAACAATAACTTCTTAAAACAACAGAAAAAACTAAAGGATTACAACAGGAAAATTCAAGATTTCCCCTCTCCTGTGTCAACTTTCTCAGAAAAACAGACTAAAATAATGATTAGAATATTTGCTTACTGGCATAATGATTTAGTCGCACTTTAATTACAGGCTCCAAAATGCAGAGTTCTGATTAATATTAAAAAGAGAGATCACATTTCTCTTGTTTTTGCTTCCCTTCACTTGCTCCCTGTTAAATTCAGAATAGAATTTAATTTCATCCTTCTTCCATATAAAGCCCTTAATAATCAGCTCCATCATACATCAGAGATCTAATTGTTCCATATGTTCCTAACAGAGCACTTCGCTCTCAGACTGCAGGTTTACTTGTAATTCCTAGGATTTCTAAAAGTAGAATGGGAGGCAGATCTTTTAGTTATCAGGCTCCTCTCCTGTGGAACCAGCTCCCAGCTTTAGTCCGTGAGGCAGACACTCTGTTTACTTTTAAGTCCAGGCTTAAAACTTTCCTTTTTGATAAAGCTTATAGTTAGAGTGGCTTAGGTCATTCTGAGCTATCTCTGTAGTTATGCTGCTATAGGCTTAGACTGCTGGAGGACAGACTGACCAATTTTCTTCACTTTGCTACTTTTCTCTTCTACTGCTCTCCAGTTGTGTTATTTGCTGTTATTTCGACTGTTAACTTAGTTTTTTCTCAGTGTTTTTCTCTCCATAGAAGCGACACCTGTTCTGGTATCCTGCTTAGCTGTGATGCCCTGTTGGACGGGGGGCATCCCAGTCACTGGGCATCCTCCGTGTCTCATCGTGGCAGATGGTCGCTCATACTGAGCCAGGTTCTGGTTCTGGTTCTGCTGGAGGTTTCTTCCTGTTAAAGGGGAGTTTTTCCTCTCCACTGTCGCTACATGCTTGCTCAGTATGAAGGATCGCTGTGGTTGGAGTCGGCATCAACGGGACGCAACCTCAAGTCAGTGACTCGATGCAATCTGCTGGGATTCAATAAATAGGAAACTAGCTAAAACTTTAAACTAATTGGAATGTTTGTATTGAAATGACTTTTCTTGTAAAGTGCCTTGAGATGACATCTGTTGTGAATCGGCGCTATATAAATAAACTGTATTGAATGGAAACACAAAAGCCATCATGTCAATATAATATCTCTGCATGCTTTACATTTCTTGTCCACTTGATGGCACTGAGGAGCAAGTAAAGCTCCATGAAGCCTCCTCTCACCATCTCTAAATCTTAGCAAGTTTCCTTTGAAGCACAGATTTTTTTTGGGTAACCCTTATAAACCAAAAAAAAAAAGACACAGATTCCAAGCACACTGGCTCCTTATGTATAAGAATATTTCACAGCTTCACCTTTGTTGATGATACAAATATACAGAACTAGTTAAGTTAAATTCGGGTTGTTTCTACAAATTTAAGTCAATAAAACTCTCTGCAGTCAATACAAATTACTGATTATTCTGCATAATAATCTTAAAAAAAAACAAAAACAACTAGAAAAGCACTCTGTGAGCGCAGACATCCAATGTTGTGATCTAACTAACTTTTTCAGATTCCTTGACCATGAAAACATACCTTCATTAACTGGATTCACACTAATATCATTATTAGTTCAGTAGTTATTCACGAAAATCACTTTTTTCTGTAGTGGCGGTTTTCCGATCACCACCAAAATCTAATCCACTGTTCCTGGTCCAGTGGCAGACATTTCCTGATAATTTCATCAAAATCCACCCAAAAGCAATCTTCAGAATTACTGGCAAAACCTTTGGTCATGACCTTAAGCTCTCATTCTAATCCTAATGCATTTAGGCAAGAATTGAATCTACTTTTAATAGCTCACATGCAACATAAACAACCAACGACAACCGTCTACATCCCGTGTAGACCGTCGTCTACATGGGAACTGTTGACTGGTCTCCAGCCGTCACTGGACGAGAGGCAGGATACACCCAGCACAGGCTGCCGGTCCATCACAGGGCAGCATAGAGACACACAACCTCGCACACACCCAAAGGCAATTTAAGAGAGACCAATTCACCTAACAGTCATGTTTTTGGACTGTGGGAGGAAGCCAGAGTACCTGACGAGGACCATACGCATGTACAGGGAGAACATGCAAACTCCATGCAGAAAGACCCCAGGCAGGGATTTGAACCCAGGACCTTCTTGCACCAATGAAATGTTTAAGTTATGTTAAAATCCTGCTGGGATTGCAGGGCGACTGGCCCAAACAAATTAGGAATTACCAACTAAAATGCCTTTCTAAATCCATCCATCCATCCATTTTCTTCCGCTTACCCGGGGTCGGGTCGTGGAGGCAGCAGCTTAAGCAAAGACACAGAGACTTCCCTCTCCCCAGCCACTTGTTCCAGCTCCTCAGGAGGAATCCCAAGGCGTTCCCAGGCCAGCCGAGAAACATAGTCCCTCCATCGTGTCCTGGGCCTTCCCCTGGGCCTCCTCCCGGTGAGACGTGCCTGAAACACCTCACAAGGGAGGCGTCCAGGAGGCATCCTGACCAGATGCCCGAGCCACCTCAACTGACTCCTCTCGATGTGGAGAAGCAGCGGCTCTACTCTGAGCCCCCTCCGGATGACTGAGCTTCTCACCCTATCTCTAAGGGAGAGCCCAGACACTCTATGGAGGAAACTCATTTCAGCCGCTTGTATCCGTGATCTCGTTCTTTCGGTCACCACCCAGAGTTCGTGACCATAGATGAGGGTAGGAACATAGATCGATCTGTAAATCGAGAGCTTCGCCTTTCGGCTCAGCTCTCTCTTCACCACGACAGACCGGTAGAGCGCCCGCATAACTGCAGATGCCCAACCAATCCATCTATCGATCTCCCGCTCCATTTTTCCCTCATTCGTGAACAAGACCCCCAGATACTTAAACTCCTCCACTTGGGGAAGGACCCCATCCCCGACCCGGAGAAGGCACCCCACCCTTTTCCGGCTCAAGACCATGGCCTCGGATTTGGAGGTGCTGATTTTCATCCCAGCTGCTTCACAATCGTCTGCGAACCGCTCCAGCGAAAGCTGTAGATCACGTTCCGATGAGGCCAGCAGGACCACATCATCTGCAAAAAGCAGAGACCCGATCCTGAGGCCACCAAAACGGATCCCCTCAACACCCTGCCTGCGCCTAGAAATCCTGTCCATAAAAGTTATGAACAGGATCGGTGACAAAGGGCAACCTTGGCGGAGTCCAACTCTCACTGGAAACAAGCCCGACTTACTGCCGGCAATGCGAACCAAACTCTGGCACCGGTCGTACAGGGACCTAACAGCCCGTATCAAGGGGCCCGGTACCCCATACTCCCGGAGCACCCCCCACAGGGCCCCCCGAGGGACACGGTCGAACGCCTTCTCCAAGTCCACAAAACACATGTAGACCGGTCGGGCGAACTCCCACGCACCCTCCAGGACCCTGCTGAGGGTGTAGAGCTGGTCCAGTGTTCCACGGCCAGGACAAAAACCGCATTGTTCCTCCTGGATCCGAGGTTCGACTATCCGTCGGACCCTCCTCTCTAAATCCATTCAGTGTTATATTATGGTAGATTTGCAGCCACATATGGCTTGTTAGGCCCTGCACAATGGCTCCTAATAACAGTGGCTTTAATACAGTTTTTTTTTTTTTACTGTTAAGCTAACAAAATATATATTTTTTGCTTTTCTGTACGTTTTCATACAACATCTACATAGAATTTCCACAATAAAATTACACTAATGTCTTTCGTCTGCAAAGTACGTGTCTTTCTTCTTTATGTTTCACAAATGGCATCTTCCATTCAGGAAAATGCATTTCTCCTTTTTCTAAAAGTTTGATCCCTTTCTTTGCTCCGAAACCTAAAAGAAGAATTTATCTAAAAATTAGTGGTGTGACGGTACAAAAAAAAAAAAATCACAGTTGGGTATTTTTTTTGTACACATCAGGAAAAATAAATACGAATGTGCATATGACTTTTTTTAAAACCTTTTTTCTTGAATTCCTTCATTTCAATTTTTGAAATTAATTTGATTTTATTATGTTCTATAATTTAAAACAGTTGAGAGTATGGAACTGACTGGAGATTTGATTTGATTTAAAAAATAAATAAAAAATAGTACAAGCAGACATAGCCAGAGTAGAAAACAATATAACCACTTCAAAATAGTGTTAATATTTAGAAATGTTTAGATAATACTCATATACATATTTAAGAATAAAACATGCTTAAATCACTTTGGAGTTGTTTTGATATTTCAACGACCTAGTTTGTCAGCTGTACTTGAATGCAGCATGGGCAGCTGTTGGGAAACCCTTCTTATCAAAGGGGATTCCGCTGACTTGTGTTTCATCCAAAATAAGGAGTTTGGGCTGATTGGATGCTACTGGTAGCCATGTGGACATCAGCTGGTTTTTCTCTAGCATCAGTGATGTTTACATTCAGCATAACATTGTTTCAGGTGAGTCATTCAGTTCAGTGCAGAGCGTGTTATGAACCTTATTGCTGTTGAAAGGTGTATTTGTTCAGTACAACTGAACCGACATGGCCAGAATACAAATACATGTATTGTTACACGCCTACTAAAAGTCATATTTTTAAACATTTGATAAGTTGTCTCTTGTTCGTCCTATAAAGCTCATGCAGATTTAAAAGTAGGAGGGAGAGCAAAAATGTCTCTTTGGATTGTAAGATCTGATAACCACTGATCTAACAGGATGTGGGAAGCGCTGAACTTTATCCATCTGCCAGAAAGTGTTAAAAATCTTACTTTTAGGCTATATTTAACCCGCTTTTATCCCTAAATATTTATTATGGGTAACCCAAAAGCCTTTTAGATGGCCTTTTAATCCAGAAATGCTTCCTGGGAAACTTTTTTCCCACATTCAGTGTACATTTGCCAACTTCTCTGAAAAACCATTGAGACAAAAAAAAAAAAAAAAAAGACGACTAAAGCCTACCTTCATTAGCTTGCACTCTCTCGAGTCTGAAAACGCTGGAAACATTTCTTCATACTTCTGCAAGGCAAGCTGAGTGGACAGCAGGTTGAGTGTCAAAGCAGAACCTCAAACTACACTTTCTTCATAGGAGACAGATTTAATGTAAACATGTTTACCTTTGCATTTAGCATGTCTACACAAAAGTGACACAGCGCCGCCTTGAAGAAGTGATCCTTGGCACTGTATTTCAGGAGCGTACTGTCCATCGCATGGGTTCCAACCTGAAAACAAGAGTTTACACTAATTTTACTGGTACTTCGCTCGCCAAGTTGTCGGATGCTAAATGTTTAACATATCACCTGTTCATAGATCTCTATCGCCTTTTGGTACTGCTCTAGCTGGGCTGCATAGGTCGCAACTTTCAGTAGGCACTTGTTTGCTGAACTGAAACAGGAAGAAAAAAAAAAGATCAGCAAATATCTTGTTAAATAAACCAAAATCATAAAAAGTAGTTAGACATCAAAGAAAATGCCTCTCCAATCTAAAATAGTCACCTGGTGGATTCTTCACCTTTATAATAATCTGCTGCCTGTTCGAAATGAGCTATAGCCTGCACATAAAGAAATTGTAAACAAAAATTAAATATTAAAAAAAGTTCACAGAATTAGGAGTTTAACCAAGAGGCCTGCTTAATATTTTTTTATCCAACCTTGTCGATGTCCACCAACTCCGTCTCGTAAATCTCTGCGATGGTGATGTGATGTTTTGCGGCGATGGTGAAACGACCCTGGAGACGGATAAAGAAAGCCTCGAGCGAATCAGATGCAGAAATCAGCTTTACTCCGGATTTATTAAAAAGGAGAACACAAACTCACCATATCTGTGTATATCTCGATAGCTCGGTTTAAGCAGTTGATAGCCTCTGTTGAGAGAGGAAGTGTTTAGACAAGGGCCCAGATAACTCATTTAGAGGAACAACAAGAAACATTCAGCGCAGCCCGCAGCTTTGACCGAGCCTTTATGCTGTTTTATTTCTGACATCATTTACCGCTCCACTTATTTTTTATCAACTACAAAGCCTAAAAAAAAATCATTGTAGTTTTTTTTTTTAAAGGTAATTTCAAACATGATTAGAAAAATAAAAGCGTTATGCTCAAAATAGGGTAGGAAGAAGTATAAAATAAAGTAATTTTTTAGCATTTGGAGTTCAGCAACTAGAATTTACACACAATTAAAGTTTTTTTCCCTCCTTCCAATCAGCTAAAAAAATTTCAACCCTGTGTTTAGCTCTTTGTGTAATATCTAAGACTTTACCTCCTTCTCCCTCCCCCCATGTCGTACCCAGGCATTATCCTTTCGTAATCATCTCAATTGGGGCTTCAAGATAAAAAATTGTCGCGTATAATGTTGGTAATCATGAAGGCCAGCTCTGTCCCAGGATGCTCCTTCGACCCAATGCAGAGCTCCTTCAGTGACGGACAAAGGAGCGTAATCACAGATCCTTCCTCCCAGCAGCTGATAAACTTTATAACCACCATTGCTCCCAACAAACTCAATAAGCGTTTATGACTGCCCGGTTATTTGCAGTTTTTTGTTGTTGTGAATAGTCTGTTGTCTTGTATGTCCACACATATATAAATATATATACACAGACACACACACACATCATGTACATTTTTCTTTCTTTAAATCTGTGGTTCCCAACCTGGGGTCCCTAGAGATTGCTGGGGGGTCCACACAGTCTGGTCTGTGCTGAGGTTACCCAAAATATTTGTAAATATTACATCTATAAAATCCAAAAGACAAAAAGAAAATTGTCTATATGATCTCCAGCGTTAAACAAGAAGAATAAGATTAAACACCTACAATTGCTGTTTAATTTTTGCAAATAAAAGCTTGTATTTATTCACTTTTAATGGGGGTCCAGGCTTGTCTTGGACACAGGCAAGGATGTCCTCAAGGAAAAAAAAAAAGATTGGGAATTACCACTTTTTATGACCATACTCAGCTGTACGTTTTTTAAATTTTTATCTTAGTCAGCGATTTTTAGTAACCGTTACTCTTATTTTTATCTTTGTTTGACTATGCATGCTTCTATTTACCCTGAACTTGCTGCTGGCACACCTGAATTTCTCCACCGTGGGACAATAAAAGGATTTTTCTATTCTATTCTAATTATTGTGATGACAATATCAGCTGTGATATCTGCCTATTTTCTTCTTTTGTTTCTTCTTCGTGTTTTTAAAAGCAGGCTCAAGACTCACCTTTTTAGCCTAGCTTTCAACTGATTATATCTTCAGTGTTTTACTGCGTAGTCTTATCATATATATCCCAAGTTATTTCTATATTTTAATCTGTTGTTTTAATCTTCCTGCCAGTGTTTCGTCTATGGGAGAACCTCTGCCTCGGGAGCGGTGGTCGGCTGTGGCTGCCCTCAAGTAGCAGCTATCCTACGTTCTCGTGGTCGAACTGCAGCTTTTCAAACTCTGTTGAAGATATTGCAGCTGGGGGTTCTGAGAGTCACGAAGATTACCACACAAAAACCGGCAAATCAAACAAAAAAAACCTGTCTTTTTCTGGTAGCAGTTTTCTTGCAAGGTACACACAGAAACAATCACACCATATAGAAATATGCAACATCGTCAGATCTTATGCTAAATCAAAAAGAAAGGCAAACGATGATGAAAAAAATTGTGCTGCAGCTTATATTTCCAGCAGATATATTTTGTTTTATACACAAGATTAGATTATGTAAGAGCGTGTACCTAAAGTCAGTGGAAATTAAAAAAAAAAGACTTATTCTTTTTGTCCCTGGATAAAGAAGGCTTAAGGTCTGAATCCTAATGGTCAAAATGGGCCATTAAATCCTGCAACAGATGGTCAACACCCCCCCCACACATACAGAGCCCTTATAAAGGGTCAGTCTTGAAAAAAAAAAAAAAACAGACCAAACTTTAACACCTTTAATCCACACGTAAACTTCAAACAGCTTTCAAACAAGTCATCTGATTCAAATGAAACTCCGCTGAGAAATGCAGAGCCACCCTGTGTTTACATGAGTAACACTCACCTTGTGGATCTGCTTTTTTGAAGGCGTTCCCAGCGTCTATCAGGTTGGTTGCCGCGTCGTGTTTGCTCTGCATTTGCAGGTGAAGGTGAGCAGCTTTGGAGAATGCGTTTCCTGCAGCTGAGGCAGAGGAAGAGGCGGAGCTGTTATAAGAGGGACGGATCGTAATTACAGAAACGAATGGGAGAGATGACAGGACGGCCCTCTTACCACACCAGTTCTTGGCCATCTTGAACATGTTGGCGGCCCTCACGTACATGTCACAGGCCTCTTCCAACTTGGAGGAACTCCTGGAGAAAACAGCACACACACACACACTTAAACAAAACATGAAGATATGAAAAAAACACCAGCTAAAGTATGCCGTCATCTCAATTATGTTTAATTGGCTGGAAAATATTTTACTGTTATAGTAACTATCCTGAGTTTGGTTTATTTTTTTAGCTTAAATTGCCAAGTTTATGAGCTTAAAACAAGGAATTTGACTTTGGTTTCACATGCTTACATCGTACAGACCTTAAATATAAATATATAAAATTTAGAGGAGATTTTAAAAGAAACTAAAGAACACTATGTTTATATATTTATATGTACACCCCATATTATTGCTTAAACACACTGCAATTATGCTTATTTGGTTTCCCAGGAGAGTAGCAGACTGCTTGGTAGGGATGCGTATTGGTAAAAATCTGGCGATACGATACGAATCGCGATACAGGAGAGACGATACAATATATTGCGATACTACGAGTAAGACGATATATTGTGATTTTAAAAACTGAATTGAACTGTAGAAAAATCGTCACATTTTTCTAAACGCTCCAACCTGTTTCATACTTTAACACATCCAGTTTTTATTACTAGATCTAGTTGATCCACTGGAACAAAGAAGGATGAAAACAGCCACAAACTACCAGTCATACTTTTATATTTTACAAAACAAAATTACTGTCATCATTAATGGTTCCATTTCAAATCTATAATCTATACTTTGCTTTTGAAAATCGGAAGAGAATCTTGCCAAAATGGGTAAGAGAACAATGGAGGAACTTAAACTTGAAGACATCTGGAAGCCCTTGGTGGGGTTGTTTGAGCATGTTGTACTTGTTTTGTTAAAATTTTGGATAAATATTGTTTTTTTTTTTAAAAGACAATATTACACAAGCAACACACAATCGACACAAACCGACGCTGTATTTATTCGTAAAAACTGTCGTAAACTGCACGTTTTGAGTCATCCGTTTTATTTATATTTCTCTTCAACGGTGTTATATCGAACAGGCTCCACCGTCGCCTTGCAGCAAGAAGGTTCTGGGTTCAAATCCCAGCCTTGTTCTCCCTGTGCATGCGTGGGTTTCCCTCTGGGTACTCCGGCTTCTTCCCACAGTTCAAAAACATGATTGTTAGGTTAATTAGTGTCTTTAAATTATCCTCAGGAGTGAGTGTGTGCATGCATGGTTGTTTTGTTTGTCCTGTGTGTCTCTGTGTTGCTCTGCAATGGACTGGCGACCTGTCCAGAGTGTACCCCGCCTCTCGCCCCATAACCACTGGAGAGAGACAGCAGCAAGTTTTAAGCAATAATTATTCAGATTTTTGTAATTCTAAAAAAAAAAACACTGATTGTTTTACAGATCTGCAGCCAAATTAAGTTCCTGTCTGGTTTGTGAAATGGTGTGTTGGTTAAAAACACCTTAGCTCTGACCTATGACCCCTCAAGCATTAAGAAACTGCCTAAACCAAAGAAGGACTGCTAAATCCTGGGTGCATGAAGGTGCGTTATCGTAGGTCCTCCCCTCCCAGCAGCTCCCTGCAGTGTTGTTTCTTTATTTGCATTCATATTTCATCACCAACTCTCACTCCGTATAAATTGTCTATTCTGGTTTCTTGGCCACAAATATACAAATGCAATGTTTACACTTTTCACTGTTAAAATGCCCCGCTCAGTAGCACAGTTCTTCCTAATCGGAGTAGGCTGCTATAGATATTTAATACACAGTATTTTTCCATTTTGTCCGATATTGTAAATTTGATTTACACACACACGCATATATATATATATATATATATATATATATATATATATATATATATATATATGTGTGTGTGTGTGTGTGTTGTTGTTTTTTAATGGTACAGCCTCTAATTCTCCTTTTTACGAATCTACTTTGCTGCTAATACGCCTGAATTTCCCTCAAAAGGAGAATAAAATATGTTTCTAGCCTATTTCTTACGAGTTAATTACTTTTTTCCTTCTATTAATACAAAGCTGATTAACTGGATTGATATAGGGGCCTCTCGGAGTTTATTGTAATTCCCGAATACAATTATTGCAACATGTTTGTTTTAGTTGGCTCTTATAATAAACAAACGTGACTGGCATGTGACTTGCACAGGACGACTTTGCCATTAGGAGGCGCTAGAGCAGCGACATTAATCAAACATATATCAAACTTTATATTTAAAAATGTCGGTTTGGTCACTTATATATAAGTAATAGCCTGCTACTGTATCCAATCCCTTTTAAAAGTTGAGTCGTCAAAACGTATGTGACTCTTTTAGCTGTTGAAAAAGCAACACATTACACGCTGGTGTTTCCCAACATGATCGGTTGCAGACTAAAGGAATCATTTTTGACACTTATTAATAACCTGGAGCGTTCACCAAGGCAGTTTATTACCGACAGATGCAGCGGTGTGGTAGGTTTTGCCATCAGCTGCTCGGCTAGTCACCTTCCGCATAGTTGGCCCTCGCAGGCTATATAGCACTCACCCAAAGAACGAGCCGAAAAACGACTGAGACGACTTTAACTTCTTCTCCGCATCCGCCATTAGAGCCGCGGCTTCTTTTTCTTTCCCGCTGTTGTCCATTTCTGCCGATTTTCCCCCAACGGTAAGGAAGAGCGAGTAATTGCGAAAGTCAACAAACTTAGCTAACGAGTGCTAGCAGCAGTGTCACATCAGCAAACCACAGGCGATTCCCCTATCACGTGACAGGGGAGAGGGTTTCTGCTGCGTTCAGGTGCACTCTGTAAACGCGTAAACAACTTCTTTCCCCCCACGCAATGGCGTACTCCCCAACACTTGACAATAAAAAAATAAAAACGTCATAACCTTTTTTTAAACCTAAATTATGGAGGACCTTTCCTGCCGAAATTGATGATAAATATGGAAATAAATAAATAGGTAAATACAATTGAAAATAAATAACTAATTTAATCACGTATTTCCACATTTATTTATTTACAATTTTAGTTTATTTCTACATTTATTAAAAAAAATCCACATGTATTTATTTATTAACACATTTATTTATTTATTCCCTGAAGTTTATGACAATGATGTGGGCGTCTCTACCACTGGCCTACACCATGATTGGTTAGCTACAAGAACCAGTGTTAACCAATCAGCTCTCTAGGTATTCAAATAAACATTTTGGCTGCTGGGCCTCCTCAGGTTTTACTGCTTGCTTGCTGAGAAAATGGCTTCTCTACAGGACCTACCACATGAGCTAAGACATATTTCCAATTTGATTCATACCAATTCAGTCAGTGAAGACTATATATTATTTCTGGTACATACTGTGACTGACAGGATGAGGATACTAGCTGCACACACAGACACAGAAGTTAATACTGTCATTTCCCAACTTTTGGAGCTAACCAATCATGGTGTAGGCCAGTGATAGTAATCCCCACCTTATTATCATACACTTCAGCTAAATAAATAAATTTGTTAATACATAAATAAATGTGAAAAAAATCAAGATAAATGTGGAAATATAATAAAATTGTAAATAAATAAATGTGTAAATGCATAATAATTTTTGTATTTATTCCCACATATATTTATTTATTTTTAATTGTATTTACCTATTTATTTATTTATTTCCACATTTATTAATTTATTGCTATATTTATTTATTTACATATGTATTTTCAATTGTATTTATTTACAATTGTATTTATTTATTTCTCTATTTATTTACAAATGTATCCCTCTCCCCCGCAACCCTGCATAGGACGGACGGGTACAGCTAATGGATGGATAGATGGATGGATGTATTTCCAATTTTATTTATTTATTTCCACATTTATTTATTTATTTACAAATGTATTACCTCATTTACTTATTTCCACATTCACTTATTTATTTGTCAATTTTGGCAGGGACGGTCCTCCATAGAGACGGCCCTCCATAAAAAATTCCCATCCAAGAGATCGCATTCTAGTGCTGCGTTCAATTTATCACGGAAATCTGAACTTTAAAATCACATCGCACATGGTGGCTGCATTTACTCTGTAATATTTACTTGACTAACTTTTAGAGAGAGAAGTTTTAGAAGAAGTTTTACTGCATCATATTACTTCAGTAATATTATAATTAACTATTGATACCCTTACTTAAGTAAAATTTCTGTATACACAAGCTTTTTATGAAAATAGTAATACTATTTGTTTTCCCATCTGCTTAGTAGGATACATACAGGCCCACCGAAAAAAACAATTCTGAATTTAATCTCAGAATTCCAACTTTTTCCAAGAATTCCGATTATGAGTCAGAATTCTAAGAAAAAGTCAAAATTCTGAGTTTTCTTTTTTTAGAATTCCACATTTTAAAGTCAAAAATCTTGGAAAAAGTTAGAATTCTGAGATTAATCCCGGAATTCTTCATTTTTTTTCAGTGGCCCTATTCCTCATCTGCAGTTTAGCCTAGTCGACCATATTGAGGTAAACATTGAACCGTATATATTGTCACTGAATGTACCTTACCCTGTTCTAACATATAGCTCAACATTACTTAATTTAGGTATTGGTTTTATGTAAAAAAAATAAAAATAAAAATCTGCCTGTATTTGTTATTTTTAATAATTGTACTTTATATTTGTATTTATAACCAGAATTTAGATATAACGTGTCTATATTTGATATATTTGTCTGTCTGATTGCATCCTTTTCCAAATATGATCGCTCAGTACTTGAGTAGCTTTTTTTACGCTTACTTGAGTCATTTCTTAGATGGCTACTTCTTACTTTTACTTGATTAAAAAAGTGCTTACTTGAATCCAGTTTTTCAGTATTCTGTCCCCCTCTGCACCCAAGTTGAAAGAGTTCTATTATTTTTATTTATCACACGTTTACTTCTGGTTACACACAACACTTGAGTCAACAGTGCAAAATACATGCAAAAAAACATGCGACAAGAAACAAAGTGACATTTAAGAATTACAAGCAATAAGGCAATGGTTTTTCAATAAAAAAAGAAAAAAACAAAATTTGCATGAGTAAGAATCACAATTACTAGGCAACAAAATATTTATGGTTTCACTAGCTTTTTTGAATTAATAGGAATTGATAGCATTGAGATATGATCCAAATTTGCTTTATTGGACAATAGAGTGGCTTTTATTCCATACTTTCATTTGTGCAGAAAATGGCCATTATAATCGAGGAACAATGACAGCAAAGATTAATGGAAAATTAGACGACCTCATGTGGTTTATATTTCATTAACCCACCAGGCTTAATGTTTGACAGGCTTTACTTGAATACTATATGGTTAGATAACGAAACACTGGTATCCTATGGGGCTTGCGGTATCATCACGATATAACGGCAGAAGACCTTACGTTAATTATAGTGTTCCTTGCCAGAAGCAGAAGTGGTTTGGATAAGAATCTCAGCGCAGGGCATCTGTCTTTCATGACGGCACAAGCATTTAAAATAAGTATTCCCTCAGTTGCAGCCACAGTGAGTTTTCTATTGATTAATTAAACTTCTATTATATGGGTGGTGTGCCTTTCACTCTGTAATCACTGTAAGATAGTATGTTTGTGTAATAGCAGCATTTGTACAGATTCAAATACAGATTTCAAGCTTGACTAAGGGACTATTTCTCTCTTATCAAGAAATCTGAAATGCTTATTATCATCTATAGTTCAAAATTTAACATGCTAAGATCAGTCAAATCTGAATTAAATTGCTCTATAATATGGGCAAAAAGCACTATCTGTGGCACTTGGGCTGCCTTTACTGGTAATAAATAAATACAGTTTTAACTTAAATGAATAAATAAATAAATAAATACTGGTTTCAATTACTTGCAAGGCAAATATGAATGAATTTACTGTCATGTAGCCCATAAATATCTATCTATCTATCTATCTATCTATCTATCTATCTATCTATCTATCTATCTATCTATCTATCTATCTATCTATCTATCTATCTATCTATCTATCTATCTATCTTCTATCTATCTATCTATCTATCTATCTATCTATCTATCTATCTATCTATCTATCTATATAGATATATATATATAATCAGGAATTTCCACTTTCAAACACGATCAGTAACAAACCATGTGAAGTCGTCCTTAATCAGCAAAGCAACCCCAAACCATCACACTACCACCTCATATGACCGCCTTTTTTTGTTGTTGAAATGCTGTTATCTTTGTCAATTGCAAATGGAGCATGACTTTCCGAAAACCAGAGGCAATCTCTTATGTCAACTAATAGGGACCAAACTCTAATCTCACCGAATTTCAGTGCTTGCCCTGCTACTACTACTTCCAGAATTTGGGAGTGCGGTGACCTGCCTGCAGTCCTGACTTCAAACCCATTGAACATTTATGGGATCAGCCGGGGTGTACTGTTCATACCCGAGTCACCAACACAAACACGCTGGCTAACATGCAACAACATCTATTTGAAGAAAAGAATGCCATCCCGCAGCAGTGTGAGACCAAGCTGGTGACCTGCATGGGTGTAGGTGCCCCTTCTGTTCTGGTTCTGTAGGGTTCTTCTACACACCATCAAGGCCCCTGTTTGTGTCTTCAAACCTCCATCATTCATTCCAACAAATGACATCAGTTAAGAGTCAATATCACAATAGGTTGCTTGGTAAAAAAACAAACATTTTTACCTACATATTTGGCAATACTTAAAAGTAAATATACGTCCTTTCCAAAAAAAAGCGCAGCTTATAGCTGTCAGAAAGCAAATTACAACAAATATCTAATTGACCAAGCACATGATAGATAGATAGATAGATAGATAGATAGATAGATAGATAGATAGATAGATAGATAGATAGATAGATAGATAGATAGATAGATAGATAGATAGATAGATAGATAGATAGATAGATAGATAGATAGATAGATAGATAGGCAGGCCCACTGAAACCCCCCAAAGAATTCAGATTTTTTCTCTCCGAATTACTTTTTTTTTTCTTTCAAAAACGTCGGAATTCTGGAAAAAAAATCGGAAGTTTTTCTTTCATTTGCCCTGATCCTCCTCCGGTGTGTTCAGAACTAAACAGTACAAGGAGGAAAACAAAGTTGTGGACATAATTTAGCAAACTAATACTGAATTTTGTGTGTGACTTGTGTTGATTGTTCTGAATCCCGTGTAAAGCATATCCGTATGAACAAGGCAGATTTCGATCAGGCAAAGCGGAAGTCTCCAGTTTACTGCCTGTACTCGGGTCCTGTTGAGCAGCCCGTGCGAGGCTGTCCTGGAGACCCCGCGCTGCCTGCACCTCTAACGTCTCGGGTGAGTTTGTTACAATGTAGCAATTTCTCTATTAATCCGAATAACCGTTACAAAGCCGCAATATCTGCCAACTGAGCACAAAACACGAACCGCATCGCTAACGCAATCGAAGCGCCACGCTGCCGCAACCGCACCGTAAACACGCTCATTTTCCACCGAATTCCCAAGCATACCCCCCTCATCCAAGAGTATTCCAACATTAACTCATATTTTGCTTGCAATTGGCGATAGCTCGCTACGTAGTTGCGCTTCACACGTCCCGGCACACTGCTCCTCTCGGTCCCGGCTGAACTGCTGTTCCGCCGCGCAGCTTCAGCGCTCAAATTGTGTCACTCGATGGTTTGTTTTGAATGTCAAAGGCTCAAGCTAGCTGTGCGTCTCAATATTGTTGATAGCAGGTTAGCCCGCTAAGCTAATGCAACTCAGCAGAGCTGCATCAAAAAAAAAACAAAAAAAACCAGAAATAGGGGCGATAACTGGGGTTTAAAATCAATAATTTGATTTCATTTGAGTTCTAAGTCAGATGTGTTGCTGTCAAACGTCACGTATCGTGAGAAATAATTAGAGATCGCTTGCAAAGCTGTTTAAAAACACCAGCTAGCATGTAGCAGTCCGTTTGCAGTGTCTCCATTCATATCCTGCGCACTGGCTCTGCTCTAACCGAGCACTGGCTCCGACCCGCTGCCCTCTCGGAGCGGCAATCGAGCCACCTTCACGGTACCGAGAACCGGCTCTGCATTAAGCACCGCGTTTATTTAGTCGTAGTCGGTGTCGCTGGACGCTATGTGCACGGTTGTTGCCTGTGATGGAGACAGTGAGAGCCCACATACTCGGAAATCCTTCCAGGCGGTGCGAAAACCGCGCTTTTTCAGTTTGTTGTCTGCTGGCTAATTTTTGTTGTTGTTGTTGTTTTTTTTTTTTGTCTGTGTTTAGTAAATCTGAGTTTTGTCTGATCCCCCCGCTTGAGTTCATCCTAACCGCATCAGTGTGTATTGTTGTTACAGAGCAATGCGTGTGAAAAGGTGACGCGTTTCCAAGTCGTCGTGAAAATAGTGCAGAACAAACGCACTATTTCAGGACCTCGTTTATAACAACAATTCAAATACATTTGTTTAATAGTGTAGTCAGACGTGGATAGTAACTAGTTAAATTTACTTGAACAACCATTTTGGGGGAAAAAAAAATATTTTTAAGGAGTAAGTTTCCTACACTGTACTTTTTACTTTTCCTTAAGTAATACTATTATGAGTTGTCTTATACTCTACCCGCTTTAAGTTACTTCACTGAATGAAGAACAAACATATTTGAACCAAAAAAATAAATGTGCCAGACAAAAACCTTACAGTTTTTGTTGAAGTGATACCTCTTGTTTATCCACAAGCTTTGTTGTTCTAATGTTATTTTCTATCTGCTGAGCCTGATGTGCCATTTGGAGATCAAGTGAACGTACGATAAACATCATACATTGTCAAAATACAGTATAGTACTTTTACCCTCTTCTAACATATATTGTAATGTATACACATGAACTACTATATTAGTTTCATAAGTTTAATATTTTTTATATGCTTTGTCTGTTATACTGCTATTTTTATTTTACCTCTTAATCATGTAAAGCAATCACCTTGTTGTTGAAAGTGTGCTATACAAATATAATTGCCTTGCCTATATGAAGAAAAAGGTGTTTCTTGTGCTTAGAATTTGTTATTTTTAACAGCTATTTATTTGTATACATTGTTTAAATTTTTTTTCAGTCTTTACAATTTTAGAAATTGCACCTAACTTAATATTTTTGTCTGTTTGATGACAATTATTAAATATTAAATCTGATGTTCTGATCAGTAACTCGGGCCCTTTTTTTTTTTTTTACGAATACTTTTTAATCGAGTATTTTTTTGGGACGGCTACTTTGTACTTTTACTTGAGTAAAAATATGTCGAAGTAGTGCCGCTCACCGGGGGGGGCGTAGATTGTTTATACATGACAAGTAATTTATTATTTAACAAACAAGGGCTGGTGTGATACGATCCATTTTCTTGCCTTTACTCAAAACTAGCAGCAGCATTTAGCCTGATTTGTTTTTGTTTTTCAAATGGACACAATTTCACTAATCAAAGGCATGCGTTATCTCTTAATAGGATGTGGTTTCTACGAATGTTGCAGGCTGTTTTTGTAAGAGCGTTATGCGACTGGTGAAATTTTCTTCCGAGTCTTGTGCTGAGACAGGTTTCTGGCTTGCTCTGTAATATTTTTTTTTTTTTAGCTTCAATGAGTCTTAATGATTGTTACATCTCAAGTTTCCATTTATGGGATTGAAAACAATTATTTTGGTATTTTCTGGATTAAGTTCGAAGGAATTATAGCCCGTCAGCTCAAAGATATTATGAACACTCTTAACTCAATGATGGTAAGATACTGCAGTCATTAGGGAACACAGAAAAATAAATATATATCATCAGCACATTAAAAAAAACCCTGCAAAACTTCACCGTTAACAACTTTTATTTAGTCGTTAATTGAATGGTTTCTTGAAATAGATGTTACACAATTTTAAGCATGGTAAGCGAAGTATTTCTTATCAGAAATGCAGGTTTGAGGCAGATTTATTGACCAAATTTTTCCTGAAAAAAAAAAATGCTCGAATGATTACTCACTAGTAGGATTTTTCAATGTCGCTGCTCTTGGTTGTGAGTGGAGGACATCTGCTGCGGTAGGTGCGTCCTGCACAGGTCCGCAGTCAAGTAGACATATAAGAGAACTGTTTCAGGCTAATGCTGTCACCTTAGGTGTGTTTACAATCTCCAGTTAACCAAATGTGTATGTTTATGTACTGGGAGGGAAACCTTTACAATGTGAAGCAGCGGCGTTAACCAGCAGTCAAGTCGTGCCACCCCCATCTTTATTATTGTGCTACTGGAACTGGAGTTACAGGTGTTTTAACTTGTCTCGTTGCAATACGGTATTTAAAAATATATTTAGAAACAACAACAGTTTTGATGAAAACAGGTGGTTTGGTTTTTAATTAATAAAATATTGTTACATTTGTATTTTATTTAAACCCATTACATAGTCGAGTAAGGCTGAGAAACGTTGAATAAGTATCGTCAGTTGGCCTAAAGCCCCCAAAATTAATCAAATCAAAAATGCTAAAAAGGCAGAGGTGTGTTGTAATACCAACTAAATTATAAACTTTAATTAGTGGTGGACAATATAAACGGTATAAGGTAGAAATGATATAGATTTAGCCAAAGGTAGAGATTTTGACTATACCTGTCTACCGCGATTGTGCATTTTGAGGATGTCATCAAGCTGTCATCCAGGAGGATAAATACTGATGTTCAGTTTTTCGTCTTTACACGACATAATGCAAGTTTAAAGTTTGTTTTCCATTTAGCGGGGGGAAAAAACCTGTTGAACTTGAAGGTTTATTTTTGTGTGATATTAAATGTTTAAACAAGTAACCAGGAAAGTGGACAATTTTGAACTTTGTGGGGTTTTTGTATAACAATTAGCTTTTAATTTATTTGAAGCATCTTCATGTTGCCAGAATTTTTGTGTTACATTTTTTGGGGGGGGGGGATTTGAATAAAAAAATGCGTTTTGCACAATAAATGTTCTTTAAATGGCATTCTAAACTTTTTTTGAAGTTGTTCTGCTGGGATGTATCTGAGAAGTGAGAATTGTCATTTTGACATATACAAAGAAAAAAATATATTATCGCACATGCTTTAGATCATATCGCCCAGCCCTACTTTTAATTTGCTTTGTTTATTAAGAGCTGATGTTCAGTTGCTTTCTGTAATTACACTTTTGTGTTTATCTTCAACAGTTGTCATGGATGATGAAGACGGCAGGTGCCTTCTAGATGTAATTTGGTGAGTTCTCTCTTTAAAATATTACATCCTTATAATCAAAATAACATTAGATGAAAGAGTTTAGATGTGTGTCTTTAAGCCTTATATCATTCTGGGGTTGTTGTTTTTTTTCCTACAGCGACCCAGAAGCTCTTAATGACTTTCTTCATGGATCTGAGACCCATGTAAGTACATGGGATTTTAAAAAAAGTGGTGGCATTTGACAAAATAAACAGAAACAATACATTCTAGATACAAAAACGAAAGCTTTTAGTTGATGAACTTGTTTATACAGTGGTGCCCCCTTCCTGATTTCTTTCTTTCTTTGTTTTTTTTTTTTTTTTTTTTTTTTTTTGCATGTTACAGTTAAATGTTTCAGATCATCAAAAACATATGTGTCGAAGACAACACTAGTAAACACAAAATGCCGTTTTTAAATGAAGGTTTTTATTATGAAGGAAGAAAAAAATCCAAACCTACTTGTGACAAAGTGATTGTCCCCCTAAACCTAATAACTAGTTTAGCGCCGCCCTTCAGCCACTGCGATAACTTGCAGTGAGTCTTGGAATGTTTCCCCCTCACTCATCTTTGCAGAATTGTTGTATTTCAGCCACATTGGAGGGTTTTCCAGCATGAACCGCCGTTTTAAGGTCATGACACAGCATCTCGGTAGGATTCAGTTAGGGACTTTGACTAGGCCCCTCCAACGTCTTTCGTTTTCGTTGGACTTGCTGGTGTGATTTGGATCGTTGTCCTGCTCCAGAACCCGAGTTGCTTTCAGGTTGAGGTCACCAACAGACAGAATTCATGGTTCCATTTTTATCACGGCGAGCCTTTCAGGTCCTGAAGCGAAACGCAACAGCCCCAGGCTATCACACTGCCACCACCGTGTTTTACTGTTGGCATGACGTAACGAGACACACAAACCTTCCAGAAAGTTCGGCTTTCGTCTCATCTGTCCATAGAGGATTTTTCCCAGAAATCTTTGGGATCATTGGGATGTTTTCTGGCTAAATTGAGACGGGCCTTAATGTTGTTTTTGCTCAGCAGTCGTTTAGGTCTTGGTCAGGCCATTTTTCTCTTTCTTATGGTGGAGTCATGACCTCGGACCTTAACTGAGGCAAGTGAGGGCTGAGGTTCTCTGGATGTTTTCTTGGGGTCTTCTGTGAACTCTTGGATGAGTCGTCGCTGCTCTCTTGGTGGTAATTTTGGTCGGCCGGCCGGCTGCTCCTGGGAAGGTTCACCACTGTCCCATGTTCTCCCCATTAGTGGATAACGGCTCTCGCTGGAGTCCCAAATATTCAGAAATGATTTCAGAGCCTTTTCCAGACGGATAGATCTACTGTCTTTCTCACTTGTTCCTGAGTTTCTTTAGATCTCGGCCTGATGTCTAGCTTTTGGTCCCCTTCACTCTGTCGGGCAGGTCTGATTTAGGTGATTCCTTGATTGAGAACAGGTGTGGCTGGAGAAAATGAACTCAGGTGTGACAAAGGTTATGTTTTAATGGGGGGGGGATTACTTTGGGTTTTGTATGTTTGACATTTTTTTATTTATTTGTGTTGTCTTTGGCTAATAGAAATTAGTTTGTGGATCTGAAACAGTTCAGTGTGACAAACTTGCAGAAAAAAAAAATCAGGAGGGGGGGGGGGGCAAATATTTCTTCAAACCGCTGTATGTTTGTTTTTGGTGCATGGACAACTTGGGAGTAAAGCTGTGTTCGATCACGAGTTGGTGCCCTCATTTACATGTTTGTGGCTTTTCTCCTAGTCGGATTGCGTTACCTTGCTTCCATCACATAACAAGAAAGGCTAATACTAACGCTTCCCAACTCTTTGAGTTATTCCCTACATTTTATTCCTCTTGTCGCTTCTTTTCTGGTGCTTTCGGTTATTATGAACTGTGCTCTTCCCCTTTCCTCTCCTTTTTCTATTTTTTATTTTTTTTTGATGGTCTGAATGTTTCCTCCTCTTGACTTTTTTTTTTTTTGCCTGTCGCTTTGGGTACCTTCGCTTTCTGTCTGTCTTACCCTTGGTGGACGTGTCTGTAGCTGGACACTGACGACCTTTTGGATGGTACGAGCGACCCCTCCAGCTCGTTCTTCTCTACCACTGGGGTGAGTAAAATCCCCCAATCTTCTTCCTGCTGTCGTCTATCTGTCTATGTAGCATGCGACTTCCAATCCCCTTTCCTTCCACTAACATATTCACTCAATGAGCCTCAGTCAGCAGCAGTTTCATGAGATTGCATTTAGCTATAATCCTTGTTGTCGTGTCTAGGCGTGGTTATTCCTAGATCACCTGGTTTCTTGTCTTTCCTCTTCTGCTGTGCTCAAAGGGCCATGTTTCAGAGGTCCAGCCTCCGGTCCAGCTGCCGGCCAGCGAGTCGGCGGGCCTGCCCAGAGTCAGCGTGGACCTGGACTTCCTCGAGGACGATGACATCCTGGGTGGATCGCCAGGCGGAGACGGCGACAACAACGGCATCGGAGCGAACCACGAGCCGTGCGACATCCTGCAGCAGAGCTTGGCCGAGGCCAACATCACGGAGCAGAGCTTGCAGGAAGCCGGAACTGAGCTGGACCTGGTGTCCTTCGGGATCCCGGGACTCACCCAGGTTGTCCAGACTCTGCCCGACGCCGGCGGGGGTGCCGCCGTCGGGGTAGGCATCGGTGGCGGCGCGGCGGCGATTTTCCCCGGGTCGGCCTCGAGCGCCACGGGTAACCCTTCCAACGCTGCGGCGGACATGCTGGGGTCCGTGCTCGCTCAGCAGGGCCTCCAGCTCCAGCCGCAGGTCATGAACAAGGCCATCAGCGTTCAGCCTTTTATGCAGCAGGTCGGCCTCGGCAACGTGACGCTTCAACCCATTTCCAGTCTCCAGGCTCTCTCCAACGGGAGTCAGTCGGGACCTCTGGGTATCGGACAGATTCAGGTTGTGGGCCAGCCTACAGTCATGACCATCAATCAGTCGGGGCAGCCAATCCTGGCCAAGGCTATGGGTGGATACCAGCTGCAGCAGTCGGGACCAGAGGTGTCAGCTGCCAGCTCCCAGGCGGGCCTCGGCGGCTCCGGCGGTGGACTTCTGATCCAGGGCAACAAAGCCACCGTCGGCTCCGCGGCTTTAAACGGACCGGCCGTTTCCGTCAGCAGCACAGGCAGCATCAGCGCCGCCACGATGACCGCTCCCGCCGGGCTCGTGGGCTTTGGAAGCCCCCCTCTAAACACAGGAGTGGCACCTCAGACGCAAACCCAAGGCCAGATCATGCATAACGTGATCATCCAGCGCACACCGACGCCCATTCAGCCCAAACCCCCCCAGGGTGGAGCCATTCAGCCTAAACTCTTCAAACCACAACAACAACAGCAGCAGCCGCAGGCAGCACCCCAGGCCCAGCAGAACGACGCTCATAAGGCTCTCGGGATCCAGCAACTTCCAGTTTCCGCTGCTCAGAATGTAGCCTTCCTGACAGGAAAGCCTGGCTCCAACGTTGTCTTAACCACTCAGGCCACGACGCAAGGCCCCCAGTTTCAGCAAGCCCTGTTCAAGCAGCAAGCGGGACATGTTGTGTTAAACCAACAAGGCAGCATCGTCATTCCCTCTCAGGCGGTTCTCCAAGGACAGAACCACCCGTTCCTGCTGCCTCAGCTGCAGCCCGGCGGGCAGATCCTGACGCAACACGCGGGGGGCCACATCATAACGAGCCAGGGTCCCGGCGGGCAGCTCATCGCGAACCAGATTTTAACCGCGAATCAGAACATCAATTTGGGTCAGGTACTGACGTCGCAGGGCCACCCGGGAGCCGCCCACATCCTCTCTGGACCCATTCAGCTTCAGCCCGGCCAGATGGGCACGCCGACCCTTTTCCAGATGCCGGTCGCCTCTCTGGCCCAGAGTCAGAATCAGACGCAGGCTCCCGCCGTCTCGGGCCACGGCCAGACGGTGATACAGGGCATGCCGATCCAGAACTCCCTGACCATGGTGAGCCAGGTGGAGGGACTGAGCCCCGCCATCAGCCTTCAGACAGCGCTGCATGCCCAGCCAGGCGGGGTCCCCAGCAGCACGGGAGCGGCTGCCGTCTCTCAAGGCCAGACGGGAGAGGCCGTCACCGTGCTGGGAAGCTCCACGGAGCAGGCCGCTCATCCCACTCCGCAGCTTTTACCGCAGTCCTCTATACTGGCGTCGTCTGTGTCCGCTGCTGCTCCGGCGGTGGCCTCCTCCACTCCGTCCATGTCCGTCTCGACCTCCTCCTCCTCCTCCTCTGTGACAGCCGTGGGGCTGGTCCCCCCTCAGGCTCAGAACAGTCCAGGGCGGCTACTGTTCACCAACCAGGGTTCAGGTATGATCCTGAGCCAGGAGTCTCTGCAGATGTTCCTCCAACAGGTCAGTGACCCCGGCGTTTGCATGTTTTTTGTTTTGTTTTTGTTTTTTGCTTTTCATGTGTTCCTAACATTGTCTTGAAATGGTAACATGCACGAGTGTTGGTGTGATCTCTTCGGTTTAGTATTTTACTGCTCATTCTCCCACCCCACCCCCCCTCCCCTTTCCCATCCTGAAATGGTAACTGTACTGTCAGGAGCAGCACCACCAAACAGAGAATGAGTCAACCCCCTCAGTGGGCGTCCCAGCGTCTGTAATCGTCAGCAGCAACAGCATCACTGTCCATGACAGCCAATTAACTGACTCCTGGGTGGGTCAGAGCCACAGCCCTTCCCCCGGCCCCTCCCACATGACAGCAGTGGTAAAGGTACAATTGCCCCTTCATGTTGAGCCCCGCCCACTTGTTGCTGCTGCTACCGCTGCTGCTGCTGCCACAATGTTAGGTTTTCCCACCTTCTCCTCGTCACCTCTCCTGCTTCCACGGCTCTCACCAGCGCTGTTTAACCTCCTGGGCGCAAAGCTCAGTCCTTTGCTTGCAGCTTCTGCGCTTCGTTGTTAGTAAAAGCATGATTGCTCCTATCGTGTGTTATGCTATCACTCAGTAGAGATGCACCGATCAGAGATTCACGGCCGGTTTTCGATTGATCTACGCTATGATTGCTAGTGTCGATATCAGTCGACGACTATAATATAAGCATATATAACGGCAACGTTGAAAATACACTTTTTTTAGGTTTCCTGCTGTGAGTGTTCAAATTATTCATATTAATTATATATATTAATATCGTATCGATTTTTTGTTTTAGTTTTTAGAATTTTAATGGAACCATTAATGATAGTAATTTTTGTAGTAAAATTAAAAGCAGGACCGGTGTTTTATGGCTTTTTTTCACAGCCTTCGTTCCAGTAGATCAACTAGATCTAGTAATAAAACCGGATGGATTAAAGTATGAAACAGGTTGGAGTGTTTAGAATGTTGTGACAGTTTTCTTTTCTACAGTTAAATCAAGTTTTAAAAATCACAACATGTAGTTTAACTCATACTATCGCAATATATCGTATCGGCAAATTTTTACCAATACGCATCCCTGTTAATTATTATTTATATTAGCAGCTGAGGCTACCTCCAATGTTTTGGGCGGGAGAGAGATACGAACATGTCTGCAATTGTTCGTATGTGACCTTAAAGCTCCTATACCGAATCTGCATTGTCTTTTTTTTTTCATGCCTCTTAACAACGCTCTAACAATACATAGCTATAAATAATTTGTTGAAATTTAAAAATAATAATAATAATAATGAAGTGGTTGTGTTGCATTTGTCTAAAAACCTCAGCCAATAACACGGCTCGGTCCGAAAGCAACGCGTTCCCGCGCTTTATAATGAAACACCACTGGTGTGAGAGGTTCTCCGCTTAATAATGTCAGAGAAGGAGAAACAGCCGACCGCTACCACTTCAACTTTAGGACAAGCTACCGGAGTCCCAAACGAAAAAAGGCCATTTGAAGTCGCGGAAAACAAAAGACCGGGAATGATAGCGGACAGGAGGGTTGAGAGTGTTTATTGAAGAGCTAGCTTGTTTTGGAGATTTGGTATAGCAGCTTTAAGCAGCTCTAATCTATGTCAGTGAATCGTAATGAATGCTCGAATCTTATTGGAATTTTCACGTCTCAACAAATTTCCGGGTTCTGGTTATGATCACAAGGATAAACTAAAAGAAAAATATAAGTTATAATAGATAGGAATCTAGCTAGAAGAGTGAAGCTGTCTGCCCTCAGTGAGCTGCCTAAATCTAACCTTATAAAAAACTTCTTGTTACCCCCCCAAACTCTATCTGTAACCGTCGAAGTGTTTAGTCATATGGGTAATGTGTAACATTTTAACAGTTAAGTGAGTAATGACCCAACCTTACTGGGATTTTTATTTATTTTTTGGTTGTAGTAAAGCTCTCAAAATAATAAGTAATTTAAAAAAAAGTAACACATGTTTTATTATGACTGTAAAGAATTAATCCTTTCAGTGTGGAAGTGAAATTCACACCACATTTAATCAATAGTATATGGTCTACAATAGTATTAATTGTCATATTCCTAACTCACTCACTTATAATCATTTCCATTTATTTATTGTTTTGGAAGTTATTTTCCCGATAGACATTGCTATCTGGATTTTAGAAAGTTAGTATAATATGTTAACAACACTTTGGCTACAACACGCTTAGCTTCATCATTCATTTCTGAAGGACTAGATCTGCCCGAAGATCTTTGCACATCTTTGCTAAGTTGCTAGGCTAACGTTAGCTCTCCTTCTCGCTGTTTTGATATGACTTGTTGATAATCATTAACTCTGGGATTTCAGCAGCCTGTCAATATTTCCGAATCCATCGCCCCCCAAATCAGAGGTTAAAAACTTGGAAGGATCCATTAGAGCATGTTTGCTTCAGTCTTTCTGCTATCCGCTGAAAGTCTTGCTCTCTCTCGCTCTCTAGTTAAATTAAAAGAACCTCAAACATGTCTCCTCTTGTCGCAGAAGATTACGCTTTCTTTTAAACACATTGTAACATCCACGTGACGTCATTTTAAACACCTTGCCGACACTAAATATAACTCACTCAGAGCCGCCTTCCCTCATTTACAGCGTCTACGCTGAGCAGTGTTGTCAGTGCCAAGTCAATCTTAGTTGTGGTGTGTTCACTGAGTTGAAAAAGATCGGATTTTTCAGTTGCAGGTCGGGGCTGATAATGCGGAAAATCGGCACCAGCCGGTTTCTCGGTGCATCTCTATAACTTAATGAGTCCATGTGGGGAAAGAATTTGGCTGGAAGTGAACATTCCTTTTTGTTTTGTTATTTTTGATAATATTCTGATTTCAAAACGTGCATTTTGCAACTACATGCAGGCATGCTTGTTCGAATAGATTACAATTTTCAAAGAGCAGCTCTCCCCCCCCAAACCCCTGTCTTAATGGCTTTGTAAGATTGAATTGACTCACCTCTGTCTGCTTCATTCCTGTTAAATCGGGTGTCTGCTCTCTACCTTGCATGCCTCGTTTGGTCTCATTACACCATCACCGCTATTTTAAATCCCTCCACGTTGACCAGAAGAGTCTCCCAAACCGAAAAGATTTGGTCCGCCGACCATTTGTCCTCGCCATGATCTTCACATCAACCTTCTAATTCACCATTAGAGTCCCACAGATCTTGCTTCTGTCTACAGATTTTTCTTTTGGTTCACTTAAGCAGCCATCCCTCCCCCCCTTTTATGTGTTTTTTTACTCTCTTCAAACGCAGGAAAAATAATAATCTGTGTGCTTTTAACTGTTTTACTGCAGCGCCTTGTAGATACTGAAGGCTAACAGTCCGCTTTTGTGTTGTTTGTTCCCGTTCGACTTGTGTTTGTGTGCCCAGGGGTTGGGCGACACTCTTCATGATTATTATTATTATTTATAGTTTCTTGAATTTGTATTTTGCCATTAAATTAAATTTCTGTTGCACACAGTATATTTCCCTACCAGTTTGCTGGGAAATTATGTCGCCCAGCCCTGATGTTGGATCCTATTATTCAAATCATGTCAATGTTTTTGTATTTTGCTTCTCTTCTTGTGTTTTTTTTTTTTTTGTGCTGAAATGTTGTCTGCTCTCCTAAATCTCACTGATTCCTCCTCAGGTACCCTCAGGTGGAGCTCAGCAGGCTCTGAAGATCCAGGGCATGTCCTCCTCACCGGCTTTGACCTCTCACGCCACGCCGCCTCGCGTGGCAGAAAGCCCGCAGCCTTCCCAGTCTCCTCTGACTCTGAGCCAGCAGATCCAGTCGCCTCACCACCAACAGCCGCAGCAGTCGCGTCCCTCCTCTCAGCCCCAGCCCCAGTCTCAGCCCCCCTCGCGCTCGTGCACGCCGTCGTCCCACACCCAGCTCTTCATCGTCCACAACCAAATCGCAGAATCTCCGAAACCCGCTCCACAGGGTCAGGTGCAGCAAGTGCCACCCCAGCAGGTGCACATTCAAGTCCAGCACCAACCTCTGCCTGGGCCAGCGTCGCAGCCCGCTCCCTATCAGCAAGAAATGCCTCCAATGTCACAGTCGCCCAAGCCTCCGCTCGCGCCACCCGCACAGCTCCAGTTTGCTGCACCTCCCGCTAGCGCCTGTGCACCAGCTGTCGTGAAAACCCAAGTTCCCATCCAGGGCCTTACAGCCGGGCAACGGCATCATCTCCAAGTAGTAGGAGCACAAATCCAGACTATGTCATCTATCACTCAGCCCTCACCTCAGCATAAACAGCTGCTGGAGAAGCTGCAACAGGTATTCTTTCAGTTTCACTGCATACGTTTTTTTTAAAGGGGCTATATGCAACTTTTTCCCCCCCAAAAAAGATTCGAAGATTTAGTGCGACCGGCGTACGAGCGTGCGCTGCGAGAGCGAGCAGAAAGGAAGAGCAGTTCCGTTTTTTTGGCCACAGGTGTCAGTCACAAGCTTAAATTTCAGAAAATTGCATATAGCCCCTTTAAATGCTGTTTTTGTTGTTGTTGTTCTCATTTTTTCATCCCCCTATTTCCATTACAATTTGTCTTTCGCAAGTTTTATTCTGCTAATTATTTAAATATGTATGCAACGCATCCCAGTGGTTGAGTGGCATTTTTGTTGTTTTACTCTGTTTAAAAATGCTACAAAGACTTGCAAAAGCATTCATGCGTTTTGAACACAAACTAGTGCGTATTTGTTCAGCAGAAAGAAAGTAATACATGGTCTTTAGTGTAGCATGCGCGTGTATTAAACCCCCCGAGCCAATACTCTGTAGACCTACCTTTTGCTGCAGTTCGCACATTTCATCTCTAGATGCTGAAATTTCTTTCCATCCTTTGCTCTGGCTCAGGCTGTGAAGATCAAGTTTTAAGTCACCTTACTGATTCCATGTTTGATTTAGGTTGTTAACGTTAACAGGGCCATAAATATGCTTTGATCTGAACAATGTAATCGTTGGTTGCATATTTTGGGTCGTTGTACTGCTGGAAGGTGAACCCGTGTCCCCCGATCTGAACTCTTTTCTTGGGGTGCGACGGTACGTGTATTTGTATTCATATTTTTTGGTACGGCCCCGTCGGTGCGGTACGCACGTGTATCAAACGAAGGCCGCTGTTTTCTACCTGAACACGTGCAGAATGTTTATGGGCCGAATGACTCACCTGAAACAACGTCAAGCTGAATGTAAACATCACTAATACTAGAGAAAACCAGCTGACGTCCAACATGGCTACCAGTAGCATCCAATCAGCCCAACTCCTTATTTTGGATAAGAAGTCGGTGGAGAAGGGATTTTCCCAACAGCTGCTCATGCTGCATTCAAGCACAGCTGGGAGACTAGGCTTTTGAAATATAAAAACAACTCCAAAATGATTTATGCATGTTTTATTCTCAAATATGGGCAATGTTTAATAATAATTTAAACATTTCTAAACATCAACACTGACTGTTTTCAACTGGTTATATTGTTTTCTACTCTGGCTACGTCTGTTTGTACTATTTTACATATTTTGTAAAAATCTAATCAAATCTCCAGGCAGTTCTATACTTTCTACTTTTTTTAAGCTATAGAACATAATAAAATTGTAAGGAAGGAATTCAGAAAGAAAGGTTCTTTGGTTAGTGCAGATTAAAGTAAAAAAAAAAGTAATATGCACATTTGTATTTATTTTTTCTTGATTAAATTGTACAGAAAACGTACCGAACCGTGATTTTTGTGTACCGTTACACCCCTAGTATTTTCCGATCTCTAATAGGTTCCCCTGTATTTAGGTCCATTACCCCCTGCTGGTGAAAAGCAGAAAAACAGCATGATGCTGTGTTTTACCATGGAGATTATGTGTGTTCAGGGTGATGTGCCATGTCCATTTTCTGCCTCTTTGTATATTAGTTTAATTTATTTATTTATTACTCATTATTGATTTATTTACTTATTAGGTGACATCAAAAAAACATAAATTGTCAGTTTTATCAGCTATGTGTTCTTTAAAATCTGTTGCATAAACGACCAATGAAATACATAAAGGTTTGTAGTTGATAACATGATAAAATGTGAAAAGGTTTATGGAGGAGGACCGCTTTTTCTAGAGGTTTGTAAATATTCTAAATCATCATGAATTAAGAGTAAAAGTATACTTAAAAAACAAAACAATATTTTGTGTTAAAACAGCGACTTTATGTTGTACACTTTAAGGTTGATCTAGTCCGAGAGCACAAAAATGTTTCTTCTGGTTAGATTTGGACCTTAGCCTACAGATGGCACACCATGATATCCTGAGTTTGTGTTTAGCTCCCGAGGGAAAAACCATCAAATCATCTATTTAAAACACACACAAAAAAACAAAAAAATTTGTTCTCCAGAAATCCTAGAAAACTTATGATTATATTTACAGAAAATCTTTTGTTTTTGTCTTTTTGGATTATAAATTACACCATGAAATATACAACTGATGCAGAGTCCTGTACAAAAACTGCAACCTGGTTTTTTTGGGGTTTTTTTGCAGGTAAAGCAGAATATCATGCTTCAAGCAAACCCTCAAGCCACGAGTCAGTTTAATTCACAGCAAGATGTGCCTGTTGATAAGGTGGTGATCGGATCATCAGCGAGCTCTGAAACGCCCGCTCAGCTTCCCACGATGCTGCAGCCCACATCGGTGCTCGTCAAAACCGCCGCCACAGGTAGATCATTTAAAAACCGGCAGTGATGGGATCCAGTGGACCGTGATTATCTCTTTTAATTATGTTTTTTTATTTTATTATGTTTTATTACAGGATCAAGTGACTTACAGGTATTCTCAGGAGCCCAAGGGCAAGCTGGAGCAATGGTTAATCAGACTGTTACTCCTGTCAGCCTTACCCAGCCTGTACAGGTGAGTCGTGAGGCGTTTAAAATCCGTTTTCCTTCCAAGTGTTTCATAAGCGTTTGAGACGAAACGTTTTCCTTTCGAATGCACGCCCAGGTTCAGCCAAAGCCAGGAGTGATCAGCTCAGTGGGAGGGATGACTCTCGGGAAAGGTGCAATGAAGATCCAAGTGTTGGGACCCACTCTGACACAGATGACGGTTCCACAGCTCCAGGCTCCGCTACAAACTCAGGTAGGAGCAGCTTTTCCCGAGCAGCATGGAAAAGTGGGGAATTTAAGAATTTGCCAGATCTAGGTAGATGGATCAACACTTTATTAATCCCGAAGAGGGAAATTCATGCATCCAGTAGCACCAACCTAACTACATAGATAAGCAAAGAATAAAAACAGTATTAAAAGAAAAACACAAAACTAAATAAAAAAAACACACAACATATACAGTGGCTTGCAAACGTATTCGCCCCCCTTGAACTTTTCCACATTTTGTCACATTACACCCCACTTTTCAGTTATTTATTTGTAAAAAATGTTTGGAATCATGTATGATTTTCGTTCCACTTCTCACGTGTACACCACTTTGTTTTGGTCTTTCACGTGGAATTCCAATAACATTGATTCATGTTTGTGGCTGTAATGTGACAAAATGTGGAAAAGTTCAAGGGGGCCGAATACTTTTGCAAGCCACTGTATAGTGTGAAGGAATATTAAAAAGTCTAAGGAGCCCAGTGAGCGTAAGCGCCTGCTGTTGCCAGAGCTGCTTTTCTGGCCAGACTTCCCTATCCCATTGTCCAAAGGTTCATCTGTCTTTTCTGTCTGTACGTTCATCCTTTCTTCTTCACTATCATTCTTCTTTTTTTCCTTCCTTTTAGTTCATCTAGCCGTTTGCCTGTCCATCTCTTCTTTTCTATCCTTTTACCTGTCCACCGTTTGACTATTCGGTTGTCTGTTCATTCTTCTTATCGTTTGTTTTCTACCGATCAGTCTTTCCTTTTATGTGTCCATCCACCCATCCATCCATCCATCCATCCATCCATCCATCTGTTTATCCGTCCATCCATCCATCATCCATCCATCCAACCATCTGTTTATCCATCCATCCATCCAACCATCTGTTTATCCGTCCATTCAATCAGTTTAACGTCCATCCATCTGTTTATCCATCCATCCATCCATCCATCCATCCATCCAACCATCTGTTTATCCGTCCATTCAATCAGTTTAACATCCAACCATCTGTTTATCCATCCATTCAATCAGTTTAACGTCCATCCATCTGTTTATCCGTCCATCCATCCATTTGGGTTGGGCGATGTCCCCCAGATTGGCAGTTGACGATGTTTACAGTAAAACATCGCGATGGACGAGGGGGGTCACTTTTTATTTTTTTTATTTTTTTTTATTATATATTTCCCACTATGCAACACATACGCATTAGTTAGCCTATATTCTCAAACTATAGAAGAAACTATAGGATTACTGTGTCTGACAGGGTGGGGGGCGTGGCATCACGATGGTGGCTCTCCGTCATGATGCCGGTCAGCCATCACGGCACAACCCTACCATCCATCCATCCGTCCATCCAACCATCTGTTTATCCATCCATCCATCTTTTTGTCTGTCCGTCCGTCTGTCTGTCCACCCATGCATCCATCCATCCATCAATCCATCCATCTGTCCATTTTTATACCTTTTCTTCCCTGTGTCCATTTGGTTGTCTAACCATCCATCCATCAACCCGTCTGTCCGCCCGTCTGTCTGTCCATTTGTCTGTTCATCAATTCATCTGTTTTTCCATCTCGCTGTCCGTCTCAGTCTAGTTCTCCATCAGTTTGTTGATCCTTTCTTCAGTCCATCTCTTCCCTTCCAGCCAGAGATTTTTTTACAGGATCCATGAGTAAGGCCTGACCTCTGTAGAAATATCTGTAGGAGGGCTGGGCGATATGGCCTCAAATCTATATGCCGATATAATCTAAAGCGTGTGCGGTAACGACATCTATTGCGATATATTTTCTTTTCTTTATAAATGTCAAAATGACTTTCCAGTTACATTGCATCAGAACAACTTCAAAAAAGTTTAGAATGCCATTTAAAGAACATGTATTATGCAAAATGCATTTAATAAATATTCAAATTGTTTTTCCAAAAAATGCAACACAAAAATTCTAACAAAATAAAGATGAAGATATTTTAAATAGATTAAAAGCTAAATGTTATAAAAAAAAAAAAAACAAAGTTCAAAATTGTCTGCTTTCCTGGTTCCTGCACATATGTGAATTAAAAATGCTTGAAGTTCAACAAGTTTTTTTTCTGTTAAATGGAAAACAACTAATTTTAAACTTGCACTATGTGGTATAAAGACAAACACTGAACATCAGTATTTATCCTCCTTGATGACATCATCAAAATGCCCAATCACAGTAGGCCTGTATAGTCAAAATCTCTATCGTTGGCTACATTTCAATAATTTCTACCTTATACCTTTTATATCACCCAACACTAATCTGTAGTAAATCCATAGTTATATAAACGTTTGTTTTTATTAGGGATTTGTATTGGTAAAAATCTGGTGATACGATATGTATCGCGATACAGGGGAGACGATACGATTTATTGCGATACGATGAGTAAGATGATATATTGTGATTTTTTTGAAACTGAATTGAACTGTAG
Source organism: Valencia hispanica (assembly GCA_963556495.2). Classification (NCBI taxonomy): domain Eukaryota; kingdom Metazoa; phylum Chordata; class Actinopteri; order Cyprinodontiformes; family Valenciidae; genus Valencia; species Valencia hispanica. The sequence continues at coordinate 10,764,456 of OY747700.1, forward strand.
AAAAACTGTCACAGCATTCTAAACACTACGACCTGTTTCATACTTTAACACATCCAGTTTTATTACTAGATCTAGTTGATGCACTGGAACGAAGAAGGTGAAAACAGCCACCAACTAGCGGTCATACTTTAAATTTTACTACAAAAATGATTGTCATCATTAATGGTTCCATTCAAATCCTAAAAAAAATATATATATTTTGCTTTTGAATATTGATACAAAATTGGGAAATAAAATATTGAAATATATTGGCGTATCAAAATTTTCTTACATCCCTAGTTTGTATAGTTTAGAAATTGCCTGAAAAGGAATGAAAACTCTGTAAATGAAGACCTGGTAAATGAAACTTGAGACGTGAGACATGTGTGGGGAAACCCTGTCAACGGCTTCGATGGGTATTTCTGTAACGGTTTGACTCTCTTTATTCTTCAAAGTGACTTTTTTAAATGTTTCCTTTCTTTTAACCTTTCAGCTCACATCACAGACACCGATGGTGAAAATGCCTTTAAGTTCCGAGCCCAGTAAAGAAGCCAGGTATGTGCTGCGGTTGCTCTCAAGCCTTGCTTTAACGGTCTTGTTTTTTTTGAATATTTCTAAATAGTTTATGTGTGCGCACACCTCTCTGCAGGATGCTGGAACAGCTAAGAAAACATCAGGGTTCCGTGCTTCACCCCAACTACAGTGCTCCTTTCCACTCGTTTGAGGACACTCTGCACAGACTGCTGCCTTACCATCTCTACCAGGGAACTGCCAATTCCTCTCAAGACTATCAAAGAGGTAAAAACGGAAATACCATCCTGGAGGTGCTCTGTACTTTACGTTTCAGAGTCTTTACAAGCATTTTGGTTCTCTTGGACACAGTGGATGATGAATTTGAGAGGGTCTCCTGCCAGCTGCTCAAACGGACCCAGGCCATGCTGGATAAATATCGCTGCCTGCTCTTCACAGAGTCACAAGTAAGTTTATAGCCCAATATTCTCCGGGTATGAATCAGCATTTCTTGGTTTTGAATCGATTTTGAAGCGACTGTTTTCGGCCTTTGAACCTGAGCAGAGACTGGGCCCCTCGGCAGAGATGGTGATGATCGACAGGATGTTCATACAGGAGGAAAAAGTGGCTTTGAATCAAGACAGGATTTTGGCCAAAGAGAGACCAGGTTTGTGCCCGTGCATGGTTCACTGATGTTCAATATACAAACAACCTCAAATGTTAAAACTGTACCGCATAAAGAGTGAAACTGAGTTATTACACTGGCTTTTTTAGCCGTCTGGACTTTAGAAAGTTTTTTTTTTCTCCTGGTCTGGATAAGTTGGGAAAAGATCCACCCACACGTTTAGCCATCTGTCCATTTGTATGTTTCGCTTTCCAGTCATCCATCTCACCATCCGTCTGTCCATTTATAGTGGGGCAAAAAAGTATTGTGGAGCCACCGATTGTGCAAGTTGTCCCACTTAGAAATATGAAAGAGGTCTGTAATTGTCATTATAGGTACACTTCAACTGTGAGAGACAGAATGTAAAATAAATTCCAGGAAATCACATTGTACGATTTTTGAAGAATTTATTTGTATATTGGTGCAGAACATAAGTATTTAGCACCCACAAACAAGCAAGATTCTGGCCCTCACAGACCTGTTACTTCTTCTTTAAGAAGCTCTTCTATCCTCCACTCGTTACCTGTAATAATGGCACCTGTTTGAAGTCGTTATCTATCTGTATAAAAGTCACCTGTCCACACGTACAGTCAATCAGAGTCCAACCTTCACCATGATCAAGACCAGAGAGCTGTCCAAGGACACCAGGGACAAGATTGCACACCTGCACAAAACTGTGATGAGCCAATCTACAATAAGGAAGCAGCTTGATTAGAAGAGATCAACTGTTGGAGCAATTATTAGAACATGGAATAAATACAAGATCACTGACTATCTCCCTCCATCTGGGGCTTCATGCAAGATCTCACCTCGTGGGGTTTGCATGATTTAGAGAACGGTGAGGAAACAGCCCAGAACTACATGAGGGGAACTGGTCAATGACCTGAAGAGAGCTGGGACCACAGTAACAATGGTTACTATTATTAACACACTACATCGTCATGCATTAAAATCCTGCAATGCTTGAAAGGTCCCCCAGCTTAAACCAGCTCATGTTCAGGCCCATCCAAAGTTTGCCAGAGACCATCTGGATGATCCAGAGGAGGATGGGGAGAATGTCATGTGGTCAGATGAGACCAAAGTAGAAATCTTTGGTATAAACGCCACTCGCCATGTTTGGAGGGGGAAGTCTGCTGAGTTGCATCCCAAGAACACCATACCCACTGTGAAGCATGGGGGTGGAAGCATTATGCTTTGGGACTGCTTTTCTGCAAAGGGGGAAAGGACGACTGATCTGTATCAAGGAAAGTATGAATGGGGCCATGTATCATGAGATTTTGGACAAAAACCTACTTCCATCAGTGAGAGCATTGAAGATAAAATGTGGTTGGATCTTCCAGCATGACAATGATCTATCAACAGCCCCAAAACATCCCAGCTCTACAGAAGATCTGCATGGAGGAATGGGCCAAAATACCAGCTACAGTGTGTGCAAACCTGCTGAAGACCTACAGGAAACATTTGACCTCTGTCATTGCCAACCAAGGTTACTTTACAAAGCATTGAGGTGAACTTTTGTTATTGGCCAAATACTTATTTTCTGCACCATTATACTAATAAATTATTTTAAACATCACAAAAATGTGATTATCTGGATTTTTTTTTTCACATTCTCTCACAGTTGAAGTGTAACTATGATGAAAATAATTACAGGCCTCTCTCATCTTTTTAAGTGGGACAACTTGCACAACCGGTGGCTGACTGAACACTTTTTTGCCTCCCTGTATCAGTCTGTCTATCATTCATCCATCTCTCCATGCATCTATCTGTCCATCTGTCTGACCGTTTATCAGTCTTTTTTCCCATCCATAGGTTTGTTCTTCTATCCTTTTATCAATCCAACCATTTTTTCCCCCTTTCATTCTTTAGTTATTGCTGGTTTCATGTTTGACTTCAGTAGAAATTTCACAGATAAATTATATTTAAATACATTTTTAAACGTTGCATCTTTAACCCCAAAGAAGAAGTCGAGTATGAATTGGCAAATGTGTGAAATGACAAATTATGAAATATGTATACCAGTAATGTAAATGTTTTTATTTACTTGCAGAGGAGTTTGCAGCAACTGTGCGAATGTTGGAGAGCGGGCTTCCATCCCAACAAAAATCAGCCCCCCCTGAGCTCCCGTCATCGAGTCCGGTTGCTTCCACAGCTGCTCCCGCTCTGCTACCTCCCGCTGCTGCCCCTCCGTTCAAGGTTGAAGCGACTCCTCCACCTGCGCCCGCTCCTGCTCCAGTCGCTGCTCCGTCTCCTACCCCTCCTCCTGCCCCTCCTCCTCATTCGCCTTTCCCTCCCACCAAGCTGGTCATCAAGCACGGAGGAGGCGGAGCATCTGTGTCCTGGTCCACCAGCTGTACCCCGGCGTCAGCAGCCAAGCCGGGGGCCGAACCCGTCGGCCAGAGCGCCACAATCGGTCACGCTCCGGCGGCGGCGTCCTCATCCTGCTCCTCGTCGTTGAACTCCCAAAGAGCGGACGACGACGACGCTCTTCCGCAGCGAACAAGCAAACCGCCCATCAAGACCTACGAGGCCCGCAGCAGGATCGGCTTGAAGCTGAAGATCAAGCAGGATCAGACGGGTTTCAGCAAGGTGGTCCACAACACCGCCTTGGATCCGGTGCACACACCCCAACCTCAGCCGAGCATTCGGTCCACCCCGGAGCCTCAGCCGGAGGCCACCGCGTCGCACCCAAAGTCCCATCATTTAGCCACGCCTCCCAACACGGTGATCAGAACTCAGTCCCCCACCTGCACAGCTTCTGCTGGCTTCTCAGCCTCCGTCACAACCACTCAGAGCAACCCTTCGCTGAGTGGGAGTGTTCCCCCGTCGTCGTCGTCCTCCTCCTCGTCGACTCAGATGAACGGCACGTTGGACCACCACCCCATCAAACACAACCCGACCCCGTCACAGACCACCTGCCGCCTGCCGCTCAGAAAAACCTACAGGGAAAACATTAGTCCTCGGGTCAGACCCGGCGTCCCAGGGGGATTGGATGAGAGCTTTTCTTACCCCAGAAACACGCCGTCTCCCCCCAGGCACGAGGCCTCCACCCCCCCCTCAGAACGGACAGTTATAGCAAGCGTGAGGGTGGAGAAAAGAGACAGGGAGGCCTCACACGCCCAAACCGATTCGGGTCACGAAAGCGGGCGTTTGGGGAACGCGACAGACAAAGTGAACGAGGTGTTTAACCGAGGGGTGAAAACCGCACAGCACCACCACCTCTCTCTGCTGCTGGACGGCGAGGGGGCGAAGCAGAGGGAGGAGGAGCACGCAGACCAAGAGGCCGACGTAAGTAAGTACAGACGGTTCAGTGGAAAAAATAAACACAGGGCCGGCGGGGCGTTCAGAATGGACCAGCACGCCCCCGGGCCGCCGTCCCCGGAGCCCTCCTTCACCCGAGACTCTTTGCTCCCCGCCAAACGCTGCAAGTCGGACTCACCCGACATGGACAACGCCAGCTTCTCCAGCGGCAGTCCCCCGGACGACTCTCTGAACGAGCACCTGCAGTGCGCCATCGACAGCATCCTGAACCTGCAGCAGGAGCCCGCCGTCCGCGGCCACCACCTCAAGGGAGGCGGCGGCAGGACCCACCAACACCAAAGTCAGCGCCCAGGAGACTTGACAGTCTCGTCACACAGACCTCCGGTCCCGACGCCCCCGTCTGCCTCCTCGTCGTCCACGTTGGCCCCGCGCCCTCAGGTTGGCGGGCGGGGCCACAACGGCAGCCTGGTCCCCCAGACTCAGAGCAGATAACGGCCCCTCAACCCCAGGCTGGACTGACCGGGGGGGGGTAACTCAGAGACGGTTTGAGCGGGGGGGTGGGGTGGTGGGGGGGTACTATCCCAAGCTGTGTTGGCTTTGTTTGTCCATTTGAATTGTCCAAACATTTCTTTTATCATTCACAGCCTAAGCTAAGCCGCCCCGATGGATTAAGTGTGGTAAACGGTGAACTTCAAACCTGATCGTCCCTGATTTATATCCCCCCCCCCCCCATCCTCTTCTTCATGTTTACATTCCTCTTAGCGCGTCCCCAGCAGGAGGACTCTGTCCACTGGTGTAAACGGCCTCCTCACAACTCACACCAGATTAAACCAGTGGGACGCTTTAACGCGTTCCCTGCACCTTACACATTTGACTCTTTATCACCGACGCAAACGGCACATTTTTAATCCCAGTCCACAGCTGCATCTGTGTGTGTGAGCCGAGCGCTCAGTTACTTTAGTTGTTTTGTTTTGTTTTTTTTTGTTGCTTTTTTTCACTTAAACATGACAAGAAAATGATTTGAAAAAAAAACAAAAACTTGTCAACTTGTTTTCTCTTTCGGTTGCTCTCTAATGCTGCAATACCAAGATGTCAGAATGTAAATGAACTCCGTTGTTTTCAGCACCTAAATGACAAATTATACCGGATTTCTGTTTGTTTACTGATCTCAAAGGCGAGTCAAAGCATTACGCGTTTCAGTCAGCAGGGGGCAGACCAGTTCTAACCGACTTTCCTCTTTCTTTCTGCTTTATCCTTCAGCTCTGTCTTTTTTTTCCTTCTTTTTTTTTCTCGGTCTGGTGGACAATTCAAAAACAAACACAGCACAAAAACATTGAAATGGAAAAAAAATAAAAATGGAACAATAATGTATAAAAAATAAAAAAAAAAGACCGGAAGAGAATTTGAAGTATAGTATTACAGATTAATTTTTGTATTGTATTTATTGTGTATAATGACACTTTTTAAAAAGAAATGTACATTTAGTAAAACTGTAAATTAAACCTGGCTTCTTTTATGAATCGCTTTGTGTTCCTGGTGATCTGTGGAGCCGCGTTGACCAGGTTTTATAGAAGTTTTAGCAGCTCTTCGATGTGTGATCGAATGAAGAATTCAACTTGAATTTTTTTTATTCAGTATTTTAAAAAAAGCTTGTAAACTAAAAAGGAGAAGTTAAATAAGTTTTCCTTAGTTTGACCAAGATTTAAGATCTTTATTTCAGATCAACAAGCAAAATCTTGACCCTAAAGATAAACTTATTAAATATAAAAAGCAGTTTATAAATTATATTTTTTCTTTTGTTAAGGGGGACAAAAGCTTCCCAAACCAACCTGGGTCTCTTTAACCAAGTAAGTTCTACCTAAACCAGTCCAGTATCATCCTGCAGCTTTTAGATTCATCCCTGAATCTCACCGGATTCCCCTCATCAGCAGGTCATTCAGCTGGCAGAGGCCTAGTCACGAGCCGTTCATTTGATTCAGGCGTCTTGTTGAAGGGATGCATCTAAAAGCTGCAAGGTGGTACGTCTCAAAGGCTGGACTTGTGTTTTGCCCCCCCCCCACCCCCCCCCCCCACCCTCGATCTAAACCTAATGAGTGACCGTGCCATCTTTGGTAGCGACAACTTTCTCCAGCTGTTTGCAGTACGCTACATCGGCGTTTTCCAACGGTGCTCCTCAAGACACACTGCACTGCATGTTTTAGATCACGAGCTCGAGCACTTGACTCTACTGAAGAGGTAGGCTAATTCCCCCATTTGATTCAGGTGTACCGGACCAGAGACCCATCTGAAAGCTGCAGGACGCCCGCCCTCGAGGACTGGAGTTTGACGCTTGTTTTATATGTTTCCGTGATTTCAATTGATGGCTGATTAAAAGGTGTTTGCTGGGCTGCAGTCATCTGAATTGGGTGTGTTTAAAGCAGGGAAACATCTAAAACATGCAGGGCGCTACTACTTTACATCTCTGGAGGAATTTTAGCCTACTCGTTGCAGGATTGCTTTGATTAGACTACATCGGAGCGTCTTCAAGCATGAGCAGCCTGTTTAGGGTCATGTCACATCTGGACTTTGACTAGGCCACTCGAATATTGTCATTTTGTATTTATTTAACAAGGTTAGTCCTACTGAGATCCGAGATCTCTTTTATAAGGGAGACCTGGTCAAGACAGCAGCAGCATAGTTACAATAAAAACGAATACAGAAAAAAAAATGTGCACACAGACGATGTAAACTGCAGTAATAGCACCATATTTTTAAACCCCAAATACATTTTTTATTTTTAGCCATTCAGAGATGGACTAGGTGGTGTACTTTGGATCATTGTTTTGGTGCATATCTTAAAAAATATAAAGCTCAAAGGGGACATAATATGCAAATGTTAGTTTTTTTCATCCTTTGGTGTTGCCATTTGGGTCTCTGCTGCCTCTGTTAACAATCCAAACAAGAAAAAAAACTATCCACCGATTGTATTTTTGTATTTTCTAATTTTTGCTTTTAAAAATCCTGTGTTTCTATAAGCCGTTTGAAAAAAGCGCCTTATGGTGATGTCACAATAAGCATAATTTGCATACAACACGGATAAACAAGGGTATTTCCAAACCCCGCCCCTCACCTGCTAAACCCCGCCCACCAATTCCAAATCCATGGCATTCTCATGTGTGGCAAACCCGCTGCCTAGTAACAGGATGAGTGGGCGTGGTCTGCTATTGTTCATTTGTATAAAAGTGACAGAGCCCTCTGAACGGCTCATTCTGAGCAGGACTGAAATTGTCAAGAATTGAGCTGGCGAGATTGCTTTATGTAAGAGTAATTTTCATTTCAATTCAGTTTATTTATATTGTGCTGATTCACAACAGATGTCATCTCAAGGCACTTTACAAGAAAGTCACTTCAGTACAAACATTCCAATCAGTTTAAAAGTTTAGCTAGTTTCCTATTTAAGGAATCCCAGCAGATTGCAAGGGAGTCATTGACCGACAAGTTGCGTCCCGTTGATGCAGACTTCCAACCTCAGCAATCCCTTATACTGAGCAAGCATGTAGCGACAGTGGAGAGGAAAAACTGCCCTTTAACAGGAAGAAACCTCCAGCAGAACCAGAACCTGAACCTGGCTCAGTACGAGCGGCCATCTGCCACGACCGTCTGGGCGTTCGGAAAGACAGAGCAGAAACACAGAAAGAACAAAAGATCTGATATGAGTACTTTCTATATTAAAGAAAGCAAAAAGTTACTAGGATGCCCCCCGTCCAACAGGGCATTGCAGCTAAGCAGGATACCAGACCAGGTGTCGCTTCTATTGAGAGAAAACAAATGTAACAGTCGAAATGACAGCAAATAATACAACTGGAGAGTAGTAGAAGAGAAAAGTGGCATTATAACTTGTCTAAAAGGAGACACAAAAAGGTTAAACCGATGGCCGGTTGCTGTAGAGGGTTTTTCCCGTGGAGAGGTAAATTGACGTGTCCGTGCGTTTACAGCACCTTGTTCAGGTCATGTAGAAGCAGAACAGTCTCCTAAAAGCACCCGGACATCTGGATCTGATAATGCAGCCTTCAGCCAGTCCGTTTATCGATTACATACAATACCTTTCACTGGACAGTTCAGGAACAGAGACCTTCCCCAAATCTCAACCCTGCTCGAGCAGTCTGCTTGCCACTGGCTTTTTACACTTTAATGACGCACATAACTTTCATGATGACCACCAGATGTTTCCTCTCTGCTATGTAAGATTTTAGCGGGACACAAACCTTCCCAAAAAAGTTCCACTTTTGTTTCATCAGTCTTCTACGGAGTTACTTTGTTTTTGGGTTTTTTTAAATCGTGAACTCTGATCCTCTGCAGAGCTTTTGGTGTTGCTCTGTGACCTCCTGGAAGAATCGTCAATGAACTCTTGCAGTGATTTTGGAAACGTTTTATCCAAAGCCTTAAAATTATTATGATTATTTTTAAACCCTTTCCTTTTGTTCGGGGCAGGACGAGTTGCTTTTATGGATCTTTTGGCCCACTTCTTGTCGTCAGACAGATCCTGTTTAAGGCAGCAATAAGTGGCTAGTTCATTTGTGATCTAACATGGGAGGTGAATGCATATTTTCAGACAGAGGCAGGTTGGATTTGGAAAAGCTTAATAAATATCACAATTTGGCAGCTGTGTTTTGCTGTTATTTAGGCAAGGCGATTTTATTTGTGTATCACACTTTTAACAACAAGGTAATTCAAGGTGCTTTGCATGATTAAGGGGTAAAATAAAAAGAGCAATAAAGCATAAAACACACACAGAGCATATGATACATCAAAGCTTGACTCAAAGGCAGCTCTAAACCAGATGGGGTTTTAGCCGCGATTTACAAGAACTCAGTGTTTCAGCAGCTTTGCAGTTTTCTGGACGTTTGTTCCAGATTAGAGGAGCATAGAAACTGAAAGCTGCTTCTCCATGTTTGGTTCTGATTCTAGGGATGTTGAGTAGACTGGAATTAGAGGACCTGAGTGGTCTGGTGGGGTTGATATAGTAATGATTTATAAACTAGTCGGAGTATTTTGAAGTCTATTCTCTGAGGTACAGGGAGCCAGTGTAAGGACTTTAGAACTGGGATGATGTGCTCTACTTTAGGTTAAATTAATAAATATTGAAGTTAGTTTCAACATCTCAAACTTTTAAGTGTGAAAATAAAGGAAATGCATCAGAAACCTCTGGGGGGGAAATACATTTTCACAGAGCTGCATACATGATATGACTGTTTTTGCATTCTAAAGGTTGCAAATTCCTGATTTGGATGGTGAATCTTCGGCTTCCTTGTTATACCTAATGATGAGCATTCAGGAGGGGATAGAGGCTGTGATGGGGTGTGTGTTTTCTCCATCATGTTGCCACCAGGTGGTGCTTTTACAGTGAGGGGAATCAGAGCTAATTTAACCTTGAGGCATTATATCATTTGGGAGGAGCTTTGGACAGATGGGTGGGAAAATACCCGTCTATAAATATTAAACACATAGTTTCAGATTTGGCAGGAAAAAAGGGCTGCATGAAGTCAAATGATTTGAAATAAGCACAGGGATGTTGTGTCATTAGAAAGAAAAAAAAACTCCACCCAAATTTTTTACCCCTCCTCAGACGATCCACGCCTTCTGGACATTCCTCGGCTCATCCCTCTGCAGAAAGTCAGTGCCCACTGTACTGCCAGGCATCCCTGCAGCAGCAGGAGGAGGAGGGTCTGTCAAACTCAAACAAGCAAGCAGAGGGAGAGAAAAAAAAAAAGATTTCCCCCAGTGAGTGTTTGCCTTGTGTATTTTTTTTTTTTTTTCCTTTTTCCAGCGAGCAGATCCAGGGCTCATCTGAAATGTATTAAAACCCTGAAGAAAGAAGGATCCTCTGTAATCTAGCTGCGCTGACACTCCACAGAGGGCTCCTATTTGCTGCTGGAGGTACACCCATACATGTCCTCTCAGGACAAGCTCGTGTGTCTTTGACTCAAAATCTTTCCCAGGCTCCTGAGGGCAAAAACCGGAGAGGGAAGAGATCAAGGTGCTTTGGGAAGAATCCACAGCCACTTGGTAAATATCACCTTTTAAACTTTACATCCTTTTGTTGCTATCACTTAAGGTGTTTATTCTATAACGCTTTGGTAGAACAGGAGTTTTTTCTACCCGTTTCGCAATTTTAAAAGTAGTATTTTTCCTACAGTTGTTGCTCCAACAGGCTATGACATTAACTTTCCTCGCTCCAGGTCAAAACATGTGTTGCAATTGTGGTTCTGAAACCCACAAGACATTTTTTTCCCCCTTCATTTAGCTCCATAAGCTGAGCCCAGAATCTTAACCAAAAGTTTGGATTTTCACAGGACTTTCAATGCTGAGCGTTAGGATGTGATGGCAGCATTTAATGTCTCTCCAGAGTTCGCCATTTTGACTCTTTCCACAACAGTCTTGTGACATGTCAGAACTGTGTTCCCTGCTCTCCTCTGGGCAAAACTGTTTTATTACCCAGTACAAATGAGAGTTAGAAGAAGAAGAAAAAAAAGAAGCTCTCCACAGATGAGTTATCGCCTGGTGACATAGATCTAACCTCTTTTGCCTTCGTGCTGCTCTGCTTCTATAATGAGTTCAGTTCCCAACCCCAGTGTTTTTATGTTTATGTAAACTACATTCAAAGGATCATTAATGGAGGGTGAAATCTGTTTGGGTGTTTTTTTTCCCCATGTGAAACAAACACCCCTTCTCCTAAAATGAACTATATCCATGCATATGTTTGTGGAGATTAAAGGAACCTCTTACTAATTTCACTGTAATGAAATGAGCTGTGCCTCTGCAAATCCACACGTTGGAGCTGGGTTTGCAAGATTTTCCAGAGAGAACACACTTTTTTTCCAGGCCTGCGCTGACAATGCTTGGCCGTCTCTTTGGTGGGCTGATTTTAGATTTTTGGCAGGGCTTCATCACCAGCTGCAGGATCACAAAGATTCCCTTAGATGTCTTAATCCAGCTCTTCCCTGCTTGTCCACATATTACCTGCTTTCTTTCTTTCTTTGGATGCACATTTCAGGGGTTAAAGGTTGCCAGCGTTGGGACTACTTTCAAGGAAGAACTCATAGCTCCAGCCCTATCGTTCCCCACGCCGCGTACAGAGGCCATCTCAAGGACTGAGTGAGCAGCCTTCACGTAAACACAGGAAGCAACCTAAAGGTCCAGACACGGGAATTCCCGACAACGATTTCTGCTTGTCTATTTGTCGTTAGAAAATGTCACGCTGGGGGCGCAAAAATGTAAAGAAGGCACCTGAGGTGATTCGCACCGTGACAGAAGGGCTGAAGTCGTTGTACCGTAAGAAGCTGCTGCCTCTGGAGCAGTACTACGGTTTCCATGACTTCCACTCCCTCAGTCTGGAAGATGCAGACTTTGACAACAAGCCCATGGTTCTGGTCGTGGGACAATACTCCACTGGAAAGACCACATTCATCAAGTAAGACCCTGCAGGTTAACATGTTCGCTTTTTTCCACACAGAAACGACAAATTCCTATGTATTTTGTTGGGATTTTATCGTGTGAAGTGGAAGAAAACTACATGGTTTCCCAAAAATTTTTTAATTTACAAATAGGTATTTTTGTTTCTGCACCATTTAATCTGACACTTCTAAATACAATGTAGCACAACCAACAGCCCTCGGATGTCCGATTTGTAAACAAAATGCAGTTGCGTGTCAACAGCGTCATGAAGACCAAGGAACACAGCAGGCTTTACAGGGAGAAAGATGTGGAAAAGTTAAAAGCAGGGTTAGATTATAATCCAACATCCCGAGCTTTGAACATCTCACAGAGCTCTGTTTCATCCATCCTTTCTGACGAACGGAAACTCACCAAGACAGGCAAGGCAAGGGGGAATGTTAATCTGAGCAGCAGCGAAGAATAGTAACTCTGGAGGAGCTGCAGAGATCCACACGGTGGACGGACAGAATGACTGTGGCAAGAGGAAAGCCATAAAAAGTCTAGCTGGTCGCATAGCGGCCTCACCAAAACGTTTTAGAAGGCACCCTGGTCAGATTGGATCAAAATGGAACATTTGGAGAAAAACTAACAAAACACAAAACCCAACACCGCATATCTTCCTGAACACACCCTTGGAGGTGAAGTATGGTGGTGGCAGCATCATGCTTTTCTCCAGTAGAGAGAAGGAAGCTTTTCAGAGTTGATTTTGAGGAAAGCCTTTGAGATTCTGCGGAGGACTTGGGACAAGACTTCCGCTTCCAGCAGGAAAACAGCTCTCAGCCTACAGCCAAAGCTGCAATGGATTGATTTATATCTAAACATATTTATAAAAGCAACAGCGAATCTTTGGTGAGCATTTTTCTTCACATGTGGTTTCAATCCAATCTGACTAAACTTGAGTGATTATGTAAATAAGAATCGGCTGAAGTTTGTGGTAAATAATTGCAGCTGCATCTGCAGAATAGAAATGCACGCCTAACTTTGCAGATTTTCATTCTAAAAAAAAAACAAAACTAAAAACCATGTATCAGTTTCCTTTCACTTCACTTCTTTCTGTTGGTCATTCATGTAAAAACATCAAAGTTTGTGGTTCTAACTTGACAAAAAAAGTGCAAAAGTTCTTCAAGGCACTGTTATTTCTAGGCATGTAAGAAAAAATTGATATGGTAATATATCAATATAGTTTATGTCACGATATAGTATCGATAATCAAAAGCAGTGTATCGATTTTTATTAAAAACATTTTATTTTTAGTATTTGAATGGAACCTTTAATGATGACAGTAATTTTTGTAGTAAAATTAAAAGCATGACTGGTAGTTTGTGGCTGTTTTCACCTTCTTTGTTCCAGTGGATCAACTAGATCTAGTAATAAAACTGGATGTGTTAAAGTATGAAACAGGTTGGAGCGTTTAGAATGATGCAGTGACAGTTTTTCTACAGTTAAATACAGTTTTAAAAAATCACAATATATCGTCTCACTCATCGTATCGCGATGTATTGCATGATATGTATCGTGATACATATCGTATCACCAGATTCTTGCCAATTGACATAGTAGTCTCCCGATCAGGACCAGCCCAGTATAAACATCTATGCATGTGATGGACAGGTATCTACTGGAGCAGGATATTCCTGGGAGCAGGGTGGGTCCTGAACCCACCACTGACTGCTTTACCGCCATCATGCACGGAGAGGTGGAGGGCGTTATTCCCGGGAATGCCCTCATCGTAGACCCCAACAAGCCATTCCGTAAACTCAACCCGTTTGGAAACACCTTCCTCAACAGGTGAGACCTCAGCATTTTGGTAATGTTTCCACCGAGAGGGCGGGAGTCGGTGATAAATCAGCAAGGAATGAGCAGCCTCTGTGAGGAGGGGGGGGGAGGAGTGAGGAAGTTTGTGGAAAGCGTTTTAGCTCATTGGTATTTCAAGAGGTTGTGCCAAATTTCAGAGAGAGGAGGCCCTCTGAGTTATTTGTGGAAAAGCAGGGAAAGAGGGAGCGATGTGACCAGAGTGGTTGCTGAAAGGGAATGTACGCAGTTTAAAAGACAAGGTCAAAGTGCAAAAAAAAATTTTAGTTGGACTTTAGGAGAGAAGAAATGGAGCAAACTAGGAGTTATCTCCACCCAAAGGGGCCGTCTCCTCGTGTCAGCTGTTAAATCAAAAAGGCAACAGTTGTATGTTGTTCAGAGGAGAGCAGAATGACGTCACAGGAACGCACAGAGCTCCTGCTAATGGGAGCTCGGTCTGATGCGACTTTTCCATCAGGGTCATGTTTGTGAACCAATCTGCGTCTCCTTTTGCGTTGGCTTCCTGTCTTGGGAACCGGTGGGACCCGTTAAGCTCTTAAACGGCAGGAAGCGGGGTTGTTGTTCTTAGCCGCAGATCGTTAGCAGATCTTATTGTTTGATTCTGGCAGTAATGGTCATTTTCCTTCAGGAAGCCCAGAGCGGTGAGACTGGACACAATGGGCAGCTGGGTGTGTGTGTGTGTGTGTGTCTGGCCTCTTACCATTGTCATATAATTTAAAACTTTTTCACGCTTCACTGGCTGTATTTTTACCCCTCCCCCCCACAAAAAAATAGCCATGCATTAACTTTATTCACATTAATTTGACTTATTCTCTTGCCTGTTGATGGATATGTATATATATATATACCAGATTCCAGTGTGCCCAGATGCCCAACCAGGTCCTGGAGAGCATCAGCATCATTGACACACCGGGGATCCTGTCCGGCGCCAAGCAGAGAGTGAGCCGAGGTGAGCGGGGTGACCAAGGTGAGGAGAGGGCATGGGGTCAGGAGGGGCTAAAGAGAGACAGAGAGAGAGAGAGGCGTCCTTGATCATCATCTCATAACCTCATCTCCTCGCCACGCCCGTCTAACTCATGGAACCAGTTTGTTCTGTCACGGATAACACTTGGCAGCAGGATGCACAAACATCCCTGCAGCACATCAAGCAGCCATAAACTCATAATCAAGAGCAGAGACTCTGTCAGCATATCTGGAGGAATGTATTGAGAAATCTCCACCATCATCTTCATCTTCATTCTGCAACCATTTTATGCTAACCCATTCTCCAGATACTGAGTGTGAAAAGTCTGGGGAAACCAAATCATCAACAACATATTTGGAAGAATAGAATAGAATAGAATAGAATAGAATAGAATAGAATAGAATAGAATAGAATAATCCTTAATTGTCCCACAAAGGGAAATTCACGATCACACAAGAATGGTATAAAAAGTATGAAAACAGAATTAAGAATTATATATGCACGTTGAGGACACAATTACAAAAAACCAGAGTATTGTACAGTTATTAAAAATAAAGTGGCATACTCAGATTAGCATTTGCAACTGAGTAGGATCATTTAAAGACTGCGGATGTTTACAGAAAGTGCGTGTGTAAATGTGCAATAGAAAGTAAAAAAGTAAAACGTATTATTTACGAGTAGTTAACAGAATATGAACTGAGTGGTGGAAAAAGCAGCCACAGAAATGTTAATTAAATGAGTCAAATTGTTCAAGTTACAGCAGTGACAGGATTTATTTATGTATATATTATATCAGCCCAGTATTTCTAATCAGCCAATCCTGATTAATTCGTTGTCAATTTTGTCAAACAACAGTTTCTCTTTGCTACTGATTAGTTGTCTCTTTTTTTTACGTTACAAAAAATATGAAACCAAATTAAAATTTATTTTCATTCGTTTCTGATCATTTAAAAAAAGACATTTTTATTTATTATTTACATGTACTACGCTTTATTTTAAAACAAAAATCAAACAAAAGTCAAATACCCCCCTTTTTTCTCTTTTTTTGCTCTTTATCTCTTGTTTCTGATGAGAACATACAATTACCACAACATCCATGAAATGGTGTCTTTTTTTAGGAATATGGCAGGACAGCTTTGGCTTTCAAAGTTGCATCTGCATAAACCACAAGGCCTCTGGAACAACGTGCTTCAGTCATGAGATCAAAATACAGATGTTTGGATATAATGTGCAAAGCCATGTTTGCATGCATAACATATCAGGATAAAAATTTCATACCAACTGTGAAGCATGGTGGTGGAGGGGTGATGATATGGGCTTGTTTAGAAACCACATAGACCACGAACTCATCTGTGTGGCAAAGTAGCTTGGCCCAAACTGATACGTAAACATATGGAGTGCTGTTTGTAAAGTTACACAGTCAAAAATCAGCAGCAATAATATCTACTTTACAAATTAAATTTTTTATCTCCAAACTAAATATCTAGCTAAATATTTAGTTTGCAAACTATATATTTAGCTTCAAAATGCTAGCTAGCTAAATATATAGCTTCAAAGTAAATATTTAACTCAGACCTAAATATTTAGCTAACATACAAATTAACTTGCCGAGAAGCGGAAGTGGAGTTTCAAAATAAGAGCTTGGTCCCGCAAAACCTCTACATAAACTCCATTCACTGTTTGTCCTGCATTTTACTACACGTCGGGACGAAAATAAACAATAGTAAAGAGGTGACGTTCAGTCGCACCAGCGGTTTATATAGAAGTAAGCAAGAATTATCTTTCATTTTGGTAGTCTACATCCGTTATCTGCAAGTGAATTTGCATATAAGCTAAATATTTAGCTCTAAATTATTTATTTAGCTTGCTTAATAAGTATTTAGTTTCAAGATAATATTTAGTTTGTAGACTAAATATTTGGTTGACAAGCTAAATATTTAGTTTGGGGCTAAATATTTAATTTGTAAACTAAATATTTAGATTGGAGCTAAATATTTAGTTTGAAACTGTGACATTTAAAAATTATAAAATAACATGGACCCAATGCGACTTTGAAAAATGAACCCTTTTTTATTTATCTGATGCTAAATAACCCAAAAGGACTGTGTAGCTTTACAAAAGGCAAGCCATAGAAACAGCACATTGATCCCAAACACAGCAATTCCAGTCAATGTCACGACCGGGAACTTTAGCAAACCGTGCAAAGGTTTTATCAGCCGTTGGCTCTTGAGGTCCATTTAGTTTTTCTCACAACTGTATGTGAATAGTTTACAGTTTACAGGCTTAGTTTTTTCCACATATCATTCAACAAGAGCTCCTTCTCCAGCCTACAACTGCAGAGATGATAAATGGCTTGTTGCCTGTGGCGCTGACAGGAATTAATAACAACATTTCTAACATTCTTCATCAATACGAACCTCTCCAGAAATAGCCTCGCTCGATTTCTTTATGCTTTTCAGCCTCACGACACAAAAATCACACAGTTAAAGTAAACTGAGACGTCATGTTCTGCAGGAGGAAAAACTAAAAAGGAAGAAAAGAATAAAAATCGTGCAACAAAACGTTATAAACCATTTGTAAGCTTGAAAGCTTGGCTGCAGGGGGATGTGCAGATATAGATAAGATTGTTTTTCTTTCTGTATTGAGCATCTCTGCTTTCCTGCTCTCGTTCCCTTCACCAGGTTATGACTTCCCGGCTGTGCTGCGCTGGTTTGCGGAGCGCGTGGACCGCATCATCCTGCTGTTCGACGCCCACAAGCTGGAGATCTCAGATGAGTTCTCCGAGGCCATCGGGGCCCTGAAGGGCAACGAGGACAAGCTGCGCGTGGTGCTCAACAAAGCCGACATGGTGGGCACCCAGCAGCTGATGAGGGTGTACGGAGCGCTGATGTGGTCCCTGGGGAAGGTGTTCGGCACCCCGGAGGTTCTGCGCGTCTACATCGGCTCCTTCTGGTCCGAGCCGCTGCTGGTCCCTGATAACCGTAAGCTCT
This sequence comes from Valencia hispanica, assembly GCA_963556495.2. NCBI lineage: Eukaryota > Metazoa > Chordata > Actinopteri > Cyprinodontiformes > Valenciidae > Valencia > Valencia hispanica. The sequence continues at coordinate 10,782,109 of OY747700.1, forward strand.
TTGAGCTGGAGGAGGAGGATCTGTTCAACGACATCCAAAACCTCCCTCGCAACGCAGCTCTGCGAAAGCTCAACGACCTGGTCAAGAGGGCGCGTCTGGTCAGGGTAGGTGACCCGGAATCTCTGGGCGACCCCTCCCCTGAAAATAATGAACTAACTGGGCTTCTCTTCCCGAAGGTTCATGCTCATATCATCAGCTATCTGAAGCAGGAGATGCCATCCGTCTTCAGGAAGGACAACAAGAAGAAGAACCTCATCCATCAGCTGCCAGTCATCTTCACTAAGATCCAGCTACAGCACAACATTTCTGCTGGGGACTTCCCAGACTGCGCTAAGATGCAGGTTCGTCTTTACACTCACAGCACCTTGAAACAGTATCCAAACTCCTTTACATTGTGAACATTTTGCCACGTTACAACCATAAATATCAATGGATTTTGAGGGGGCTTTATGTGAAATGCCAACAGAAATAAACTGCATGATTGTGAAGTGGAAGCTTGCATCAGTGAAATTTTCTCCCGGCACATCTAGAGACTGAACTTTGACCCATTTATCTATGCTTCATAGCTTAAGCTCAGTTCAGATTGGATTGGGAGCATCTGGGAACATCAATTTCCAAGTCTTGCAGCAGATTCTTGATTGGTTTCAGGCCCGGGCTTTGACTGGGCCACTCTAATACACACATATATATATGCTTTGATCTAGATCAGTGGTGTTCAAACTCTTGGACCATTCTGGTAAAAAGCAAATACTTTGTGTTATACCAAACATTTTCCATTTTAAGAAGATTTCAATTGGACGGTGGAAATCTCGTACCATCTTGTACCGATCTTGAATTGCTGTTGGGGGCCACTCTTAATCATTCCAGGACCCTCAAATGGCCCCCAAGCCGCACTTTGGACACCTCTGATCTAAACCCACGATTCTCAAACAGTGGTACATGATCCACTGGTGGTACTCATGGGTTCGCTTCGTGGTATTTTAGCATGAACAATTTACTTAAATGGAGCAGCTTCTAACAGGTTTTCTTACCAATGTGCTCTGTATTTAGTGCCATATATCTTTTTCAATATTTCTGACCAACTTCCCTAATCCAAAAAGTTTAAAACAAAATTTAAATAATTTAATAATTACTTCAGTTTTACTTCTGTTCAGCTGGAGAAAGTTATGTTACCTCCATGTATTGATTTGTTCCAACGCTTGAATGGGTTCATAGTCACCTGGTGACACTTTAATGTAGAGTTGTGTATCACCTGCATATTTATAGTAACTAATCTTGTTGTTTTCGCCAGGGTTTACTAGTTTATCTGTCTCTCTGTTTGCAACATAACTCAAAAAGTTATTGAGGGATTTTGATTAGATTTTCAGGAAAGGCTCGCAGTGGGACCAGGAACAGGTGATTGAAATCTGGGGGTAATCAGATCACTGTCTGGGTGGGTGGGTGGGGACTGAGCTGCCTTGGCGGAGGTGCTTTTCCAGTTACTTGTTATAATCTGAGCAAGCGGGAGCATGTAGATATTAAAAAAAGGGGGCAATAACAGGGGACCTTGGGGTTTTTCTGAACTCTGATGAAAAGTTGACACAAAGAAGTCCCTGTTCTTTAGGTAAAACTGAACCCAGTCAGGTACTGTAACGAAACACCTTCTTCCACATGTTTGCAGTCTCTCTTTTTACTCGCAGCACACTGCAAACGAGGCTTTCTTACGGTATTCAGGCAAGATTTATTGGAGCGCTTGTCTAATGGTTGTCCTGTCAACAGCTTTTTCCACCTGACCTGTGAATCTTTTAGTAATTATTTATTATTTTTAACTTTGCAACTCAGAGGAGTTCATGCACACTCTGATATTTGAAAAAAGTGTTGAAAGTCGTGTATCATTTAGCTTCCACTTCACAATTATTATGTGCTTCTCTGTTTTGGTTTAAGTGAAGTTTCTGGTTGTAATGGCACAAAATGTGAGAGGCTTGCTTTGCACTGTAGGTAATGCTGAATTCAAAACTACTGGCTAACAATGCTGCTGCATTCTCTAAGGAACAACTGATGGCTCACGATTTCACCAAGTTCAAAAGTCTGAAGCCAAATCTGATGGCAGCCCTGGACGAGCTGCTCGCCTCTGACATTGCCAAACTGATGCCCCTGCTGCGCCAGGAGGAGCTGGAAGCAGGGGATCAACCCGGCGTGCAGGGCGGCGCCTTCCTGGGGACCCGGGCCGGGCCCTTCTCAGAGGGAGACCCGTTCGCTGAGGAGAACGGGGAGGGCTGCGAGGAGGAGGAGGACTGGGTGGTGACCAAAGACAAGCCCAAGTATGATGAAATCTTCTACAACCTCGCCCCCAACGAGGGCAAGCTGAGCGGCACCAAGGCGAAGGACTGGATGGTGAGCACGCGCCTGCCCAACTCGGTGCTGGGTCGCATCTGGAAGCTGTCAGACGTGGACCGCGACGGCATGCTGGATGACGAGGAGTTTGCCCTGGCCAGCCATCTGATTGAGGTGAAGCTGGAGGGGCACGGTCTACCTCCCGAGCTGCCCAACCGTCTGATCCCGCCCTCCAAACGCAGGCAGAAGGGCTCTGATGCTTAGATGCACATCCAAGCAGCTGAGGGGATTCTTCTCCTATCGCTGTCACACTTTTGCTACTGTTTGTATTTGCTCTTATTCCCTCAACCCACATGAAAATGTTATATCTACATTGCTGTGCAAAAGTCACACTTTTCACCTCTTGAGATGTGCCTTCTAAGGAGTCAGACATTTATGTTTTTCTCAAGTTTTTCAGGTTTTCTGAAGGACTTTGATTGCTTTTTCACTCATTTACAGTCTAAAATAGTTGCAATAACGGCATGTTGTGTCATTTCTGAATGAAAAATATAAAACTGGACGTATGAGACCTAAAAGGAAAATTTAAAGGAAATGAACATAATCTAAAAATCTTTGAGCAATAAGAAATCGTCTAGAAATCATTCTGGTGCTCCATTTTGTATACCCACTTAATACCTGCAGGATCATGGGAGAGATTGGTGCCTTTTCTACAATGGGCGGCGTACACCCTGAACAGGTCACCAGGTCATCACAGAGCGATACGGAAAAACAACCAAGCATGCAATCGTGCCTAAAAGCAACTTAAAGTGACCTAGAGAGAGTGCAAGAATGCACAGGGAGAGCATGAAAGCTCTATCCAGGAAGGCCCTGGCCGAGATTTGAAAATGGTCAGATGGTGAATCTGAAAAAAAAGCCAAAAAGCCTGCAGAAAGCCCAAAGATCCATAAAAAAAAAACACAAAAGTCTGGCTGCTTGGAGGCAAAACTATAAATAAATGAGTGTCGACTAAAATGTTTGCACAGTACTGTATGGTTTCTTTGAGACTGACTATACTCTCGCGCAGCTGAACATACGTTATTTAAGCGTAACGTGACTTTCTACAAGTCACCGAGTTTGGGTGCTGCCTCTCGTTGTCATTTTTATGATGAGCTTTTGAAAGCGTATCTCATGTTTGGAGAAGGTAAACGCTCCGAATGAGCTCCTATTCCTCAGCTGCTCTAATTAGACAAAAAAAAGTGTCTTTACACGTAACATTCACCACCTGCATTTAAATTTCAGGTGGTAATTTCATTGTATTGTTATTTTGGCTTTGCGCCTTTTTCTTTCCTTCCACATTTCCAGGCAAAGACCAGCTTAGCTCACGACTTGTTTATAGCATTTTCTCTCAAAAGAAAGCAGCTCAAATTTAATGCATTTCACTTTGATTCTTTACATGATTCTGTGCAAACTTTATATGTTTTTATTTTATTTTAACGATTGCTTTTAATGTTAATGTGCAGGAACAAGTTGCATAAAAGAACATTACATGCTAAGATAAACTTGTTTTTTTCAAAGATGACTGAATGACTGATAAGTAACTGACTACTGTACACTGCTCCACAAAGTGTTTGTATGTTAACTATTATTGCAAACAAATAAAATCCCTTCACTGTGACATGGTTGTTGTTTGAGTAAAAATGTACTATATTGTATCAGTACTTTTTACATTCTGTTAATGTATGTTTCTTGGGATTTTAGGCGACATACCAACACAAAGTAGTTCATAATTGATTTTTCAAATATAAATATGACAAAATTCTAAGAATAAAGTAAAAAATCTGAAAATAAGTCCAAATAAAAAGACACAATTCTGAGAAAAAAAGTCAAAATATTGAAAAATATAAAAATTTCAGAGAAAAAAGACAAAATTCTTGGAGAAAAAAAACCAGAGTGAGAAAAAAGTAAATTATCTGAGAAAAAGGTACAAACTCTGAAAAAGGCAAAATTCTCAGGAGAAAAAGGGCAAAATTCTCAAAAAATTATAAATTCTTAGAAAAAAGTCAAAATTCGGAGAAAAAAGTAATTAATCTGGAAAAACATTACAGTGTTCTCTTCCTTAGTTCACTTTATAGCATAAGAAAAACCTGTCAGAGCCACAAAACAATGGTTAAGACCAAAGCACGTTCACGTGCCAGAACGGCCCAGTCAAAGTCCAGACTTCAACCCAATTGAGAATGTGTGTTAAGACTTGAAGATTGTTGTTCACAGATGTTCCCCTGCCAGTCTGGTTGATCTATTTAGCAAAATGTTAATCTCTAGATGTGTAAAGCTGGTGAAGACGTGCCCCACAAGACTGTAAACGTGTATTTCTTTTACTAGCTGAGTGCAAATGTAACCAGATATTTGATCTGTAAAACACTTAGATAAAAAAGATAATTTTGCCTTCCACTTCATGGGTTTGCTCTTCGTTGTGCTCGTCTATTACATAAAAGATTTTCGGTGTATTAAAACGGTTCAGGGGGCATGGATGTTTATGCAAGACACTGTGGACAAAGGGGGCTAAAAAAGCAAGAAACTAAGAACTGAGTGTATTTGATTTTTTTTTTCTATCAGGCCTTTTCTGTCTCCTGGTGACGGGCCAGATAAACAGTGAGTCACGCTCTCCGCTGCCAAGTCCCCGTACCACCATTTTCCAAGCCTCTCTCCCCCTCTCCCTCCTGCCATGTTAAGCCTTTACTCCCTCTCACATGCAGCACATGTTCCCGCTCATCTTGCTCTTACTGCACCGGCCTGACTGGTCATCTTGTTTGGGTTTATTTTATTTTTTTTAAGGGCGTAAACTTTGCAGCTATGAGCAACAGACGAGAGTCCCGTGGAAAGCCACGAGGCTTTCTGAGGTTTCCTAATGACGGGGAGGCCTCGACGCCTCCTCGTTCCACTCCTGCGTGGAAAGAAGCACAAAATGAGAAGCAGAGGCCATCCAGCCCTTTCCTCCCTGCTCTCTGGCTTACAGTGACTCACATGTGAAGAATGTGGTGGGCTGGTCCTAAGAGTTATTAATATCTCCTTTTCTAGGGTCCGCTAACTTTCCTCAGGAGCCAAACACTCTACCTTTATGAAAGATTTCCCTATTTGAAGGTTCTGTGTGGAAGTTCTGCAGAACACCACACCCTCTACTGTGTTTGGGAAGGAAAATGTGAGCTAACGAGCAAAAGAGGATCAAAACAAACCTTTTATGGTTACAAACTCTGCTTGTTTGTGTGTTTTAAAGCCACAGCATGTTTAGAAAGCAGAATATCTTTATATGTATATATATATATATAAATCCTCAGGGGAGCTTGAACAATACTAGCCTGTTCCAAACTGTGACTGGAACGAGTCATAAATCATTTAACATATTTGCAGCTTAGATCAACATTAGAGTGCAGCCGGAGCAACGGAATTACAGCAGATGACCGCACCTGCATGAGAGATCCCCCCCAAACAGTAGAGCTTACTCAACAAAACCGGGGTCTCCTCTCCTACGTCACAGAGCTTACATGTGGGGAATTCCTCACTGGGAGAAGCTGAGGTGGAATGAAAGCTGCAGCTGCCTCCTCTGAAGAAGGAGTGACATCTGGTGGCAGAAGGTTTCTATGCTGTAGAGAAATAATTACTTTTTTTTCCTTCAATATAATTCAAGTTTTTATCAGCAAATATGTAAAATTTTGTGATATCTTTACAATTCTTTCCTTCTTCTCCATAACTTCTGTAATTCCCCCTGCAGTTTGTAAAGTTATACAGTTGTTATTTGTAGTAATCGTTTGGGTTATTTATTTGAAAAGGTAAATTTGTGTCTTTATTATTCAATAAAAATGAGTTTTCTTCAATCGCAAAATATATTTTCAAACAAAAAAGTAAAACCTTTTCAATCAAAGGAAGAAAGTGTTTGAATGCAAAAATATAGCTGAGACAAAAAAAAAAAAGCATTTGAAAACTGTTTTTCTTTGGTTGAAAATGTTTTATTTGATCGAAGTGACGTTTTTTGGTTAGAAGCAACTTTTTTGATTGAAGTAATGTTTTTTGTGTTTGAGCCATATTATGGGTAAAATGGGGGTTCATTTTTCAAAGTCATATTTGTGTCCATGTTATGTCACAATTTCAAGCTAAATATTTACAAATGTAATGTTCAGCTCCAAACTCAATATTTAGGTAACAAGCAAAATAGTTTACAAACTAAATATTTAGCTTGTCAACTAAATATTTAATCTACAACCTAAATCAGGGGTGTTGCTAGATATAGGACTCTACTGGGGCACTGGGCCCCCACTACTCAGATTATAAACCTTTTTCTTGGCTTTTGTTTGCTCTAAACTAAGAGTGAATCATACATAGTGGGGTGCAAGTCTCTACTGTCAAAAGGTGCATGCCCTGGTATTTCAAAGGAATAGAGTTGTGTATGACATGACTTCAAATAAGATGTTCTCAGGGCTGCTGGTGTCTTTCAGACCTGCATATCGTCTATTTTAGGACGAATGGAGACGGGACAATATAGTGAAAGCTGAATAATTGTAGGTCTATTCAGAGTTTTTTGAAAAGAGATAGACATAAAAAAAACCAGGTTGGAGTTATTTGTGTATTTCATTGATTACAAAGATACGATTCCGCATTAATATAATGAACTTACAGGTGCTTAACAAAAAAGCTTTCAGCATCATTCCAAAAATTATTCCAAACAAAAACCATTAATTTATTTCATAAATAAAGGTTGACGTGCGCTGCAGCCCAGCATGATTTCTTTGCAGATGAGTTGCCGTGCATGTTAACCAATCAGACGTTTATTTGGTGAGCAAATGTTGATAGTTGAAGTAGCATTTCATTATGTACTACAGCACCAGAAATATTTTTTTTTAGGAATTTGCATATATATTATGCTCACTTTTATAATTGATTTCCATATTGTATGATAAAATTGTTGAGTTTAAAATATATTCATTGATCTTGTTTTATATATTTTTGTGCTCCTCCTGACACTGCTGGTAACCTCACCCTCTCTTCCCAGTTAATGATTTTCCAGACATTACAAACTTTACTTACTTTATAATTTCTTATAACAAATACCTTTTTTATTTTAGTTTTTTTTTTAAACAAACCCGTTTAAAAGATAGAAAAAACACTAAACGAACAAACAAAAACACACACACACATATATATATACACACACACACAAAAACCTAAGTGTGATTTAAAGACCTAGTAAGGAAAATCTGGATATATTTAAGACTTAAAGTGCCAGAGTTCAAAAACCTAAAGAGTTTTAACTCAGTTGTTTAACTTTTCTGCACTTTTAAAACAGTCAAAACTGAACGGGTTCATTTGGACAGAACTGAGTAAGATGTAATAGTTCTAAAGTTTATTTCTTTTATTGTAAAAGTTGACAAATCACATCCAAAAATAATATTTTTACCCCCTTCAGTGTTCATGTATTTACACGTCAGTTTCTGCTCTTGGGACAGTTGTTGAAATAAACAACAAAAAGGAGGCGTACACGTGAAAAAACACTTTTAGCCTGGTAGGAAAGATGGTTATGATTTTTTTCTGGCGCATTCGCTTAAACGCAACTTTTCAATAAATGACAAAAAGGCAAACGTAAGTGTCTGAAAAAAGAAAAATAAATCACAACAATCTCTGGAGCTTTTGCAGAGTTCAGAAACTGGGGTGATTTTTGACGTCTTTGATCTGCTTCATCATGTCTCCGATCTGTTGTCCCTGCTCTCTGAGGACATCCTGGACCACCTTCCTCTGGTGAGCGCTGAGCGGGACCGCCGTCCTGGACGCAGACATGTCCTTGTCCACCTGCTTCTTCTGGTACTCCATCTTCATGTTCACCTGCCTGATGCAGTTGTCCAGGTGTTTGAGCTGGTCGCCGACGCTCTGCAGCTCCTTCCTCATGTCCTTCTCGCTGTGGGACAGGACGGGCAGCTGGCTCTGCAGGCTGCACAGCACTTTCTTCACCCTGCTCACGAGGCTCTCCTGCCGATACTTGGCATCTTCGTACTTGTCCGCCAACCTCTCGGCGGCTTCCGTCAAGCTCTTCTTCTCCTCCCTGCACAGAGCCAGCTCCTCCACCTGCTTGCTCCTCTGGCCCGTCAGCAGTTTCACCCTCCTCTGCATCTCTTCGCGGGCCACGTCCTGCTTCATCATGTACTCCTCCCGGAACACCTGCGTGGCTCTGCTGAGTAGCTGCAGGCACTCGGCCGGCGGCGGGGACGCCTCCTTGTCGCCGGCCTTGATCACGACGGGGTTGTTGGAGCTTCGCGCCAGGATGCCGCGGACGCGCAGCTCGAAGGAGTCGTTGGCCAGGCCGCGGAGAGGCGAGCTGGCCGAGCCGGAGCCGGAGCCTGGGTCGGAGCACAGCAGCGGCGGGGAGGGGGGCCGGATGGAGCTCAGCAGCGGCAGCAGGACGCACTCGTAGTTGGCCGCGATGCAGATCATGGTGGCGCCCAGAGAAAGGTCAGAGACGATTAAGAAACCGCGAACCGGAGCCGACTGGCTGCTCAGCAGAGGTCTGGTGCAGAGGATGTGCTCCACGATGCAGCGCTTCTCGGCGGCCAGCTCCTGCAGTCCGTCCTTGTCCTCCTCGTTGGAGCGCAGGAACTTCTGCAGCTTGTTGAGCCATATGAGCCCCACGCTGTGCACTCCCGCCTCGTGGGTGCAGTGGTACCTCTGCGGACACAGCGGGTCTCTGTGCAGCCTGATGGGACAGGTGAAGTCCAGCTCCTGGGGTTCGTCTTCCTCCGCTGCCACTTTGAGCGTGAGCTCCAGCTCGACGCATTCAAACACATAGAGCGCCGGCGCCGCCTCCGAGCCTCTGATCCACTTCTCCACCGCCCCGGCCTCCTCCTCCTCCTCAGACTCCAGCACCACGCAGTGATACAGCGTCCCCGTCTCCGTGGCGATCACCAGGATGCTGGGGACGCACGGCAGGCACAGGATGGCGCAGGCGTCGTAGCCGTAGTTGTCCTCCGCGGCGGGATACATGGGGAGGGGTCCGGCGGGTTTACTCACGCAGAGGCCGTTCGCCTGGCCGGTGTAGCTCACGTAGGTCTCCCCGTTTTCGTAGAGGATGTAGAGAGGGTAAACCGGCTGGCCTTTGGAGCACTGCGCCGCCAGCTGCCGAGGAGGGGAGGAAACCGAGCCGAAGTCAAAGGCGACGGCTATTTCCCCCAGAGACGCCGCGTAAGAGCGCACCGGCGTGTGGAGGCTGGCTTCATCCTCCGACTGCGACACGGGCAGCACGTTGGCCGGCGTGTGGGGCGACTTGAGCCCGTAAAACCTGATGGTGTTGTCGGAGGTGAGCAGAACCAGGTGGGGCTCGTCGGTCTCGCTCGGGTACCAAGCGGCCTGTCGCAGGTTCACCGACGGGTAGCTGTTGAAGAAGCGCTCCGCCACCGGGATGGTCTTGCAGTTGATCTTGTCTCGGCCCCCCTCGAACTCGGAGCACTTTCCCCACCGCTGGGGTAGCTCCAGAACCGAAACGCCCCTCAGGCCGACCAGCGCGACGTGGTGCTGCGTGGGGCTCAGCGACACATGGCACACCTGGAAGAGAGGCGGGTTGATGCACTGCAGCGTCTGGTACTTTCCGCCGCCTTCCGACTCGGAGTTCAGCTGCCGCAGGTTCGTGGTGTAAAACACGCCGTCAGAGTCGTCCCACAGGAAAAAGTCTCCACCCAGACAAAACGCCAGGTTCTTGGCCGTCTCCTTCTCGTTCGTCCCGGACTCGGAGTCCAGCCCCTCGCGTATTTTCTTGAATATGGAGTGGTTTGGTAAATCATTCAGCCACCGATCTGTGCCGAACGCCGCCATCTTGATCAACTACTGGCCGCCTTTCGTCATCACGTTCTTCTTTGTGTTCAACGAAGCTTCCCACCCAGTTTGATAGCGCACTACCGCCACCTACCGGAAAAAGTATGTACAACATGTCAGGCTGCGAGCCATTTACACCGAAAAGTAGACAATAATAGCTTACTCAACATATATGTGTACATTATTTATATATATATATATATATATATATATATATATATATATATATATATATATATATATATATATATATATATATATACACTAGACGCTTGAGATGTGTGGTTTTTTTCTATTTATGTTCACGCCCTTCTTATATTTTCCTTGATAGGCTGACATGTTATTTTCACTAAAATAATAGTAAGAAAAAATGTCAAAACTGTCATGACATGGGAACAGCGAAATAGTCGTGCAGCAGGAACATGTCCTGGATGACACCATAAGTTGTTGGCGAACACTGCTAATCCACCTCATTTGCTTTTGCCGCTCCTTTTTAAATCTCTGTTTGCCAGGCAGAGAGATGTTGGAGTCAGGCATATCATCCTTCCCCATTATGATCAATGTAAGAGATGGTTTTAACTTCCTCCTTCTCTCTCTGCTCTGTGGTCCTGCTCTGCATCCACGAAGCCTCCTTTTCAACTCCTCTGGGATTTGGGGTCGTAGTTCAGGTATTATTTAAGCTTTTGAGCTGCCAATCAGCTGCTCCCAGTAGTAAAAATAATATCGTATTGCCATGGTTACGCATCATAATTTCATAGTTTCGTGGGCGAAACCTCAGTGTGCCTCTAGAAACTCTAGAGGTCACAAATATGGTGGCAGTATGTTAGCTCTGATATGCTAGTTCTGAAGATGTTTTGTTCTTCCTTTTTTTAAATTTCGGACTTGTGAACATCTCACTGCAGAGCTGCAAGTATTATAATAGGAGCACAACAAAACAGAGCTTTTGCAATAAATGCACACAGAAGATGAATCCAGCAGACATATGTTGCTTTTAAAAGTCATTCCTTTGTCACTACTTTGGCCCTGGGACCGACGCTAAACTCTCTTTTAATTAGTTTGTTCTGGTCTCACTGGTGCTCCAGAACATTCCGTGCTGGAGAGTTAATTTTCCCTGTGTGATTATAACCCACCTCTCTCAGGTTAACCTTTCCAACATGGCAGAGTCTTTTACGTTCCAAACTGATAAAAACGCGTCGTCAGTCACGCGTTCCCCCTGGCAACGCCTCCTAACGTATTATCGCGGCCGGTGTCGTGCATTTTGCAGACTCACCATGGCGTTGAAAGAGACCGCGGGGCTATACGAGACTCTGAAAGCTGAGTGGAACAAGAAAAACCCTAACCTGAATAAATGTGGGGATCTCCTGAGTAAGCTAAAGGTAACACATCGGTCTGGTTTCTTTCTTCTTCTTTTTTTATATATATATGAGTGAAATCAAGATTAATTTCGATGCTCTGAAGATGTAGGGCTATTAGCTAACATAGCTAAACATGCTAATAGTCTAGCTTAGCTAAGGTCATGTTTAGCAGTTGTTATCGTTATTTAATCAATTTTATTGTAGTCTTAGTTAGTTTTGTACGAAGTTTTATTTGTGTTTTTGTACGTTTGGGCTTTTTAATCTCTATTACAACGAAACGGACCAGTTATGTGCTAACGTCGACAGAAGTTAAACCGAAACATTTGAACAGAAAACTCATCCAAGTATCATTTTTCTTTTTTCTTTGTTTTTGTTTAACAAAGTGCTATTTTGAAAAAATAAAGAGATAAGTCACTGTATTGACAAGAGTAGATTGGATATAATTGTCTTGTTCTTTGGAGTTCAGGTGTTAAAAAAATAAAGCCTATCTGCTCAAATATTATATATATATATATATATATATATATATATATATATATATATATATATATATATATATATATATATATATATATATGTGTGTGTGTGTGTATTTTGATCGTAATCCTCTCATTTTCCCATTCTGAAACACAAACGGCAGCTAGATGGAAATAATAATTGATAATTAATATCAGCCCAGTTTTGCTTATAAAACCGAAGCCAATATCTTCCAAAAATGTTGTTGATGCTAATATATTGTGCAGACGTAGTGATTATTATTATAATTTCCATTACTTCCTTTCTATGAAGGTCATTATTAAAATTTTACAGGAGATCAAATTAAATAATCTAGTTTTAAAAACTTGGTCGAGGAGATTTTAAGGCATTCGTTTAGACATTTGGTTTATTTAAGATGGCTCATTTCCATTCCCACAAATTTTTTTTAATGCCAAACGAACCCAAACTGTGAATGTGGTGAAGGAGTAAAGTTACTAGAAATTGTCTATTTACTTGTTAAACTGGTTTTATTTATTCCCTTAGGTTAATTGCTCCCCGTTCTATGATAAGCCATTCCTCTTCGTAATTAATCCCCTCTTCAGTTTCTTTTTTTAGGATGCTCATTGGTTTGTAAAATTAGATTTGTTTGAAGAAAAGATGCGGACACCGTCGTCCTCCACTCATTCAGTTGAAACATAATTTAAAAATTTTTGACAAACATTTAATAAAACAAATCTTTTTATCTACATTGATATTATTCCTGCAGGTTTCCCTACTGGAGCTGAACTTTTTACCGACTAGTGGATCGGCGATCACCAAGCAGCAGCTTATTTTAGCTCGTAAGTAAAACAGAATCAGATGGGGCTGCATCTGTCATGCATGGCAACGTAGTACGTGTGTAGTAAAATGTCTGACCTAATCCAAATTCACTCTTGTTTCAGGTGATGTCCTTGAGATCGGAGCCCTGTGGAGCATCCTCAAGAAAGACATCCCATCTTTTGAGAGATACATGGCTCAGCTAAAATGTTACTATTTCGATTACAAGTAATGCCCCCCCTTTGTCTTTTACATCCTTGTGGGAATTTGTTCCCAAATACTTGAGTTTTCATTGTAACATATATATATATATTTTTTTACATTTGTCTTTTAGAGATGAACTGCCTGACGCTGCCTACATGCACCAGTTGCTTGGACTAAACCTGCTCTTCCTGCTCTCTCAGAACCGAGTCTCCGAGTTTCACACAGAGCTGGAGAGACTGAGTGCAAGAGATATTCAGACAAACGTCTACATCAAACATCCTGTCTCTCTAGAACAGGTGGAGTCATGTATTCCTAAATGCAGCAGGAAGTTAGAATAACAAATTAATGTTTTTCCTTTTTTATTTATTTTTATTTTGACTATTGAGATCATCTGAAAATAAGCCGCACAAGCTAAATTTTAAAAGACGATACATTTTGTACATATAGAGGCCGCACCTGAATATAAGCAGCACATTTTTACGTTTTAACATGAGATGTTTACACAGAAAGACGATAAGCAGAAGATTCTTTTATTACCTTCGCCAGGAGGTAATGTTTTCGTGCCCGTCTGTCTGTCTGTTAGCATCATAGCTCAACAAGTTATGAACAGATTTTAAATGCTTTTCTAGTTTTAATTTAAGACATCCTTTTTTTTTTTTACTGCCTGAAAATCGGCAGTACGGCATCAACACAACACGACAGTAACATGTCTGCTTAGAAAATAAAACATACTCCAGCCTATCAGGAAAATCATTGGCCGTTGTCTTCCTCTTCCTCACTAAAGCCGCTGAAGTGGTCTTCCTCAGTGTCTTTATGTCCTCTGAAAGCTGTTGTCGTCTTTTTACACCCAGTTCTTCCTGCTGCTTTCTGCAACGTCTCACCGTCGATTCATTGATGCCAAGCTTTGGTGCAGAAGCTCTATTTCCTTCCAGCCTTTAACTTAAAAGCTTCATTTATTTGTCTGTTTTCCATGATGAGGGTGTGTGCATGAAAACTAGCATTAGCGTCTTCTTCAGCGCATAATCTTTCCCCACATGTCTCTTAACTTTTGCGCTTCCTGCTATAATGCCCCCTGGAGGCCGTTAGCCTGTAAAAATCTATAAATTAGCCGGATTGTCATATAGGACGCAGGGTTCAAAGCGTGTAAAAAAAGTAGCGGCTAATGGTCTGAAAATTATAGTATTTATTTACACTTTAAGATGTTGCAAATATTCCCATTGTTTTGTTTTGGGACTTCAGGTGAGTTTAGATTGAGTGCAGGTTTTTTCCCTGCTGTTGGTGGATGAGGCGTTTCTATAATGTACTTAGTAAAACCAATAATAACCCAAGTTAAGAAGAATAATTTCTTCTTCTCCTGTCATTTCAGTACTTGATGGAGGGAAGCTACAACAAGGTGTTTCTCGCAAAAGGAAACATCCCTGCTGAGAGTTACACCTTTTTCATTGATATTCTGCTGGACACCATTCGGTAAGGATCGGTACGCTTTGTACATCTATCATAAATATTTGTCTTGTTTAGAGAAGCTCTGATGAGAATCCATCCATCCATCCATCCATTATTTTCCGCTTAATCTGGGGTCGGGTCGCGGGAGCAGCAGCACGAGCAGAGAGACCTAGACTTCCCTCTCCTCACTTGGTCCAGCTTCTCAGGCGGAATCCCGAGGAGTTCCCAGACCAGCCGAGAAACATAGTCCCTCCTGCGTGTCCTGGGTCTTCCTCTAGGTGGGACGTTCCTAGAAAAACCCCCCACCAGGGAGGCGTCCAGGAGGCATCCTAACCTGATGCCCGAGCCGCCTCAACTGACTCCTCTCGATGTGGAGGAGCAGCGGCTCTGCTCTGATAGTCTCACATTTCTGTACCTCCTCCTGCCTCATTTTTAAATGGCTAACTCTGACTTTCCTTCCCTCAGTAACAGCATCCACACTGAAAACAGTTGTCAGCAGTGCTCCCGTATGGTGCATTCACAAACTGGAGAAGATTTTTGAGCTACCAGTCAGGGCAAATCGAGCTGAAACAGGCCATATATATTTTTATATTTATTTCATCTCGGTGAGTCTCTGCTTTAAACTGTGGTCAAATATCTTGCTGTCTTTTTCACAATTCATGGCAGATAGACGGATGCGGGCGTTGAAAGCTTTTACTGAGCTTTTACTGTCTGTCCTGGAAACGCTTTGGAACAATGAGCCAATCTCAAATAAACAAGAGTGGATGGATGGATGGGTGGATATTGGATCTCCTAATTTAAAAAAAGTCAGGCTTTCGCAGTTTAATAAGCTGCATTGGAAAGTATTAGTAAATAGAAGCCTTCTGACAGGTTTAAACACTGCTCATTAATATTTGTTAGTATTGAGAATGCTGATTATATTTATTTGAATCTGCAGTGATGAGATCGCGGGTTGCATAGAAAAAGCATATGAGCAGATCCAGTTCAGTGAAGCGACTCGAGTGCTTTTCTTCAACTCCCCCAAAAAGATGACGGAGTACGCCAAGAAGGTAAAACGAAATCTGATTTATAGCAGCTTTATTTATCGTTTAATGTTCATTTAAAACAACGAACGTCATCGTGACTAGATATTCTGATGCTTAGTGCTGGAATGGTTTTACATACAGTGTTGAATATGAATACTTTTTTGCACAATATTAAAACTAAAACGCTAACCTGAGATGATTTTTTTTTTTTTTGGTCCTGTTTGACTTCAGAGAGGCTGGACTCAGAACCCGGTTGGCTATTACACTTTCACCAGTCAGCACCAGCGAACAGAAGAAGTGACCATACCCTCCACAGAGCTGGCACAACAGGTCATCGAATACGCACGACACCTGGAAATGATTGTGTAATCCGCCCCCAGGAGAAAAAAAAAACTCGGCCGCGCGCAGACACGCTCGGATAAACGCGCCACCGGTCCAGGATGCATCCAGTCAGCTCAGACCAGCTTCGCCCATGGATGTCCCTCTCAGAGCGGCGCATTCGTTCCCTTGGTCCTTTAAATGTTTCTGTCCGGTGTGTCATTAGAAACCAAACTGAAAATATAATAGTTTAATCACATTTGACCAAATCCTGGATTATTTTCTGCCCAACAATATCAAACAAACAAACCTTGGACTTTTTTGTTTTTGCAGCTACTTGAAGCTTGATTAAAGCGGTCATCCTTTGGCTTACCGTGTCAGTCAGCACAATTCAACTTTTTTTTTTTTTTCAGTCCTGAATGACTTTTGTATACAGTGATGTTTTTCTTTAGTTCCTACAGAAATGCTCTTTGTGGTCACAACTAAAAAACTTGCCATTAAAATCTGTTTTCTAAGCAGTAATGTCACTTCCTCCCTGGATGGTTTATATTATGACAAAAATGTTTGCAATAAACTGTTGGGAAAATAATTTTTTTAATGGCTTTATTTATCAGTTTATTTAGTTCTACTCTAAATTTGAGTTTTTAGCAAGAAGATTTGACTCGGAAAAGATCCTGGAGAAGATCTTAGCAGGCAACTCATGAAGGTTTTTAACAAATTATGACGAGTCAAGCTGAAAGTTTGTATTTTTCCTGTAAAAATATATCGTAAAACAGATTTTTATCACAGAAGTAGGTGGTTTTTTTCTGAATTAAACAACTTGCCCTTTTTGAATGCCTGTTGTGCTCTAAGGGTTTGAACTTGTCGAGTGTAAGTTATCTTGCAGTTTTACAAAATGATAAACATGAGGCATTCATGGCTTAAGAGGTCAGACAAACAACTGTAATAATAAAATACGGTAATAGAAACAATATATTTTTAAACCATTATGGCTGATTTTTAAAGGTTTTTGAAAACCCTTTAGGTCTTGAAGGATTTTTTTTGTAAGAATTCACAAATATATAGTTTTGTTGTTTTTTTCTGATTTCTGCAAACAGTTTTAATTCTGGATTAAGTGTCGTAACTTATATCATCCAAGTATCTTTAGAGAGTCGTCTGGTGATGCTGTGGGCACGAGGAACGTCCAGTAGCCAAGGCCGCACGGGGCGGTGGCCGGGGGCCTATGACGCTCAGGGGGCCTATCATTTCAGGTAAAAAAACAAACCTAAAAGAAACATTGTTTTATTACTTGTCAGGTTTTCTGTCAATCATCTTATATGCTAATTTAATGCTGCTGATTGATCCAAATTACAAGTGGCCTCTAAAGTTCCCATTGCACCATGAGCTCACCAATCAAACAATTTAGACAATTTCAGGGCGTGGTCATCTGGATGTAAAGAAACGTGGATAAATGTCGGGGAAGAAATTTGAGAGCAGTGGTCAGGGAAAAAAAACGATTCGTGAGAAGGAGCTTCGAGACAAAGAAATAAGTAAGAAAATGCCTAAGCTGACAGAAATCTTTAAGTCGGCTAAAGAAGTTGGACATAGCTCGCTCTCAACTGCTCTTTCAGTTGCTTATTTTTTCTGGGGTTGGAGGTCACAAAAAATATTTATATGAGTCTTTAGCTGAGATTCTGAGGTTTATAATGACAGAACATGCTTAGCAATCAGTGACCACAGGTCGACTAAATTCGGACATTCTCTCCGCCCTTCCCCCACAGTGACCCGGCGGTGGGGCTGTGGGGAGGAACAGGTTAAATGTAAATCAATAAGCATTTTCATTCCTGTACTTTTGCTTTTTCTGCACCCTGCTGTAATGCTTTTGATGTTTTATGTAAAGCACTTTGAATTGTCCTGTAACATGAATTGTGCTATACAAATAAACTCGCCTTGCCTTCTTTAAAGAGAAGGTCCTTGCACTGACTTGTTAGCTGCTGTTCTTTGTTTCTGCTGTCATCACTATTTGATGTTTATGCAGAGGTGATGGTGGTATTCACTACTTTGTTATATGTTTTATGGTGTTCAATACAAAAATAAAATAGATATGTGGGCTTTGATTATATATTTTCAATTATCAGCATATCTATCTATGATTGATAGATAGATAGATAGATAGATAGATAGATAGATAGATAGATAGATAGATAGTGTATCTATCTATACACACATATATAGGAGCTGTATATAACACAAACATATACAGAAAATGGGGGGGGGGGGGGGGTTGTTTGGGCTACTGAGCCTCTCTGCCCCGGGACCAATCAGCTGGTTAAGGTGGCCCTGTCAGTAGCAGTCAGTCTTGCAATGAATCTGAAGAGGCCTCTGACTGAAGACTGCTGTAAGACAGCTTTATAACTGTCATGCTAACAGCTCAATATCCTGGCAGTAACATGTCTTGGATGACACCACCAGTTGCTGCCAAGCAATGCTAATCCATCTCATTTGCTTTTTCCACTCCTCTTTGGATATCTCTATGGCCGCATGGTTAGAAAGCCGGACAGAGAGATGGAGTCTGAGATATAAAAGTAAATAATTAATAAATTATCATAAATAATATAAATATTGATTATTAGTGTAAAAAATGTGTATGTATTTTTTAATTGGTTTAATTTAGTCAAAAATAATTTAAAGCACATGTGTGGATAGTTTTTCCACTGTTTTAAATACTCAAAATATTCACTTTTCTGGAATATTTTGTACATTGCTTTGGGATTCAGAAAACATTTAACATTTTTTCCACTTTGTCACATTGCAAACCTTGAATTTCAGCTCAAGGTTTAGGTTGTGGAGAAGAGTTGAGCACAAAGCTCTGTTCAACCATCATCTGAGACATCTGAAGACTATGGCGCATGGTGATTAAGCAGGTGCTGCAGAGATCCACAGCACAGGTGGGAGAATCTGTTGGTCGGACAACTATTACTTGTGCAATTCACTTATATGACTTTCGTGGGAAAGTGACAGGAAGAAAGCCATTGTTTAACAATAAACCCTAAAAACATGGAAGAATCTGCAGTGTTCAGAAGAGACCAAACTTTTTAGGTTACACACAACTTTGTGTGGCACAATAAAATTGTTTAAGTTGTGGTTTATTCCTCTTTTTTTAAAGACCGCTTTACAACAACAGAGTGGCTTCAGTCGGAGGCTTAGTCCGATTTGTTGTAATACTGACTGCTACAGGAGACCCACAGCCATCAGCACCGAACAACAACTCTTTGGAGAACCCTGGCTTGTATGAGAAGCAACATTTTGATTTCCCTTCGGGATTAATAAGGTATTTTTAAAATTGAATTTAAAAACACGAGTCATAATTAAATCTTTCAATTCAGTTTATTTATTTAGCGCCGATTCACAACAGATGTCATCTCAAGGCACTTACAGGAAGTCATTTCAATACATTTATACAAACATAATGACCAAACCAAAGTCCAGACCTAAATCCAATTTACGTCCATAGTTACCCGAAGAATGGGGAGAAAATCCAGCCTCTATATGTGTTTTGTGCTGACAAAGTGGGGCTGAATGCCACACTTTTCAGATTTTGATTCATGTTTTTTATTCTTTTTTTTTTTTAGGAATCCAATACATCATTTTCCATCCATTTCACAATTATACATTACTTTCGATTGGTCTATTACATAAAATCCCAATAAAATGCCTTGGGGGGGAAAAAAAGAGTTCAAGAGGAAAGGATGCGTCGATTTAACTGAGTACAGAATGTAGCTTGGACTGCGCAGCCGCAGTGAGGAGCGCCAATTGGAAAGCTTGTCGCTGTCCGCGGTGCTGAAACCTTCACTCCATTAATGAGTAAAATAATAGTTATTTTCTTCCTACAGCCAATGTGATCACCATATATATTTTAAAATGTATAGATTTTTTTTGAATAAAAAGGGAAACCTAAATCTCTATAAATTTTAAACTCATAATAAAATACGTTGTTTCAGTCGTTTTCGGGAGGATCAACCAGAGGTCATTGAGGCTTTATGGCACCATCCGATATAAAAGCACCTCGGCTCTCATTTCCGATCATTTACAGGGTGCTCTGAGGAAAGTCGGCGGCCCACCTCAGGCGGAGATGCTGTCAATGATTAGTGCGGATGTGCTGGCACAGGGCAGGTAGAGGGAGAGAGGGAGGGAGGAAGAGGAGGATGCTGCCAGCGGAAAATGGCTGCTGCAACCTCAAGCCTATTCTGATATACCGAAACGACATCAAGGTGGAGAGAGAGAGAGAGAGAGAGAGAGAGAGAGGGGGGGGGGGGGGAGAGAGAGAGACGGAGGAAGATTAGGAAAATGAGAGCAGATGGAGAGAGAATGTGAAGCGAGTCTGAGTGTTTCCTGAAAGGAGGAATAAAAAGAAGAGGGAGAGAGGAGAGCCTGGGGTGGGCTGCTGCAAGCGGCGGGCAACACCGAGTCATGGAGGGCGAGTAAGTCCTTATTTTTTTATTTTATTCCTTAACATCCCTCATTTCTACAGAAATAAGCAGCGAAACGGGCAGAGAGAGAGAGAGAGAGAGAGAGAGAGAGAGAGAGAGAGAGAGAGAGACGCCAGCGCAGCATCAGCAGCCCTGCATCCTGGGTTGTTCTCTCATTCGGCGCCGTGCAGCTTTACAGCGAGGCAGCATTTATATATATATATATATATATATATATATATATATATATATATATATATATATATATATATATATATATATATATATATATATAAAAAGCACCATTACGTAGTGTCGAATCAACAGCATACACCCCATATCCGATACATCCATACCAGTGTGTGATAAATGTGCGGACGCATTCATGTTGGGAGCCGCCGCCGCCGCCGCTCGTTTATTACACGCCAGAAAAAGAGACCCACGCCGCAGGGTGGGAAAAAAGAAAAAAAAAAGAGAGAGAGAGAGAGAGGGGGGGTTTTAAACCCGATGCAATGCAACTATTCGGCTTCTAATGCGCACTGCTTAAAAACAATCACGAAATCAGTCAGTGTGTAAATTGCATGAAGGAGAGAAAGGGAGGGAGAAAGAAAGAAAAGACGATAAATGGCGAGTTTTAAGGGCCAGCATCCCGTCATTAGAGTGGAATGAAGGAGGGATAGAGGCGCTGGGATTTTATCAACGTGTCTCGGGGTTTCATTATGATTTTTAAAGCCAAACTTTATGAATGAAATGTGATTTTTTTCCCTCTCTCTCTCCCTCTCTCGCTCTCCCTTATTCTCACCCCTCCTCTCATTCTTCCCTTTTCTAATCGACCCCCTCCCCCCATCTCTCTCGTTTCCTCTCTCCATCCTCTCACCCACTCGTTCTTCTTCTTCTTCTTTTTATTTTTTCATTTCTCCTTCGATACTTCTCTCATTTCCACATTAGCCTTTCAGGTTCGAGTTTTCTTTTATTCCTATCGTTATTTATCGTTATTTCTGGCGGTGTGCATCAGGCGCAGTGCGAGGGACGAAGCCCAGTCCCATTCATAAAAACATATAACATAATATCGGGGTGTGTTAATGAGTCCGTGCAGCAGGGGCGGAATGGAAAGGGAACGATTGCAACAATTAAAATTAAATAAAAAATAAAATAAAATCCCGCGTGATGTTGAAATAGGGAAGAAAAAATATGATTTTTTGCGTGGATTTTATTCATATGTTGTTAAAAAAAATTTTAAAATGCGGTTCTGAATTATTCAGCCAAATGGAGAGTGTGCAGCTCGTTTATTTATTTATTTCTTTATTGCTTTGCAAGAATGCCTGGGCCTCTGATGTCGAATGGGTGCGTTCATTGATACGTCTATGTGGGAAGCACTCATTCTTCCTCCCTCCTCCCATTTCTGTTCTCCTCAGCGGACTCTCTGTCCATTTCTCAGCCCATGTACCTTCCAGATATTTATTTATTTTTATTTATTTATATATATATCGGATTCCGTTAGAATTAGGAGGTCCTTTTAAAGCGGAATACAGGCCAGAACTGCCAGCTCTTTGTGTGAAATCTACCATGTTGCATTTTCATTCACACAGAAATCCCTGGCTGCGATTTATTTTTGTTGTTTTCTTTTTAAATTCAATTACAGTTTCATGATTTAAAAATTATTTAACATAACTGTTCAACAAAAGAAATTCAACTGCAAAGAAAAATCTGCCTGGGATTTTGCTGGACATCCGTTGCTGTGTTAGTTTGGTTTGGAAAATGAATACTCACTGATTGAAACGGCACCAAGTTAAGCACCCAGAAGGAGTTACATGCTTTGGAAATAATTGGTTACACATGCAGACCTGCATTTGGGCGTGTTACTTGATTTCCAAAGACTTACCAGGCACATGCAGCGTGTCACATAAGAGGTTTTCCAGCAAAGCGGTTCTAGTCTTTGAGTCGATTTCCCTTCTGTTAAAAAAAATAAAAAATCACAGATAAAACTGGGTTGTTTTCCCGCAGCCATATAACCAGCTTGGAGCCACGTTAATGTGTCACTAAAACATCTCTTACTGTAAATATTTGATCCTCCATTTGTTGTCCCTGCAAGGAGATCATTCATAATCAGCTGCCTTATTTATAAATGCTGTTTTGTCTGTGCTTATAAACACTCTTTTCTGAACCACAAACCACTGCTAAAGAAGAACAACCTGGACAACTCGTTAATGCAGAACTACAGGCCGATCTCTAATCTTCCATTCATCAGTAAGATTACTGAAAAAGCTATTTCAGCAGTTAAATAGCTTCATAACAATGACAAATCGTTTTGATGTTTTTCAGTCTGGTTTCCGTGCTCACCACAGCACCGAGACTGTCCTCGACATCCGCATAAATACAGACTGTGGAAGAACCACAGTGCTGGTTCTGTTGGACCTCAGTGCAGCATTTGACACTGTTGATCATGATATTTTATTGGAACGACTGGAGAGCTGAGTCTGACTTTCTGGTACACTACTTGGCTGGTTACCTTAAGAACAGGGACTTATTTGTGTCCATAGGCAATTTTTCAATTTTATCAGAAGAGACAGAAATCACATGTGGGGTGCCCCAGGGCTCCATCCTGGGACTTCTCCTATTTAATATCTTCATGCTTCTGCTAGCCCAGATTATAACAACCAATAAGATTAGTTACCATAACTATGCAGATGATACTCTGACATTACAATGTCACCAGTTGACTTTGAACCCATCCAAACACTAAGTAAATCCATTAAGTAAATCAATGGATGGATGTGTCAAAATATTCTCCAGCTGAATAGAAACAAAACTGAAGTAATTATCTTTGGATGTAAAGAGGAATGATTAGGGGTAAGCAAACAGCTTCAATTAATACAGCTAAAACTACTGATCAGGCACGTAACCTAGGTGTAGTAATGGACTCAGACCAGAACCTCCAGGGTCACATAAAGGTCAATAACAAGGTCAGCCTTCTATCACCTGAAGAACATTTCTAGGATTAAAGGACTGATGTCTCAACAGGACCTAAAAAACTCATCCATGTGTTTATCTTTAGTCGGATTGATTACTGCAACAAGACTGTGGTTCCACTCTTTATACCACCACAAACGCTTGATGGAGCCTGTCCTAGATGTGCCAGCAATCTGTAAATTAAGTCATTAACATACCAAACGCTGCTCTTCATGTTTACCAAATTATGCCCAAATTTGGTCATTCCTTCTGGGTGGTTAACACTTCGGGTGAGTGAGTGTATTTCAGCCTGACCAAAATGTCGTAAATCCTATTTTCTTTCTCTATTTATGCAATTTGGATTAGCTGGAACATTGAATCATGCAGGTCTATGCTATCTTACAGTTGAAACCAGACATTTAAATACTTTTTTTCCCTCTTTACTGTCAAACATCAAATCGGGTTAACTTTTTTGTTTTAGATCATAAACATTCAAAAAATATATATATTTGTGAAATGTCAGAATAAAGTGAGAGAGAATTGTTATGTGGTTTTGATTACTTTCATCAAAGTCAGAAGTATACATACACTTTCTTAGTTTTTGGTAGAATTGCCCCGAAGCTGTTTCTCTTGGGCCAAACGTTTCGGGTTTCCTTTCACAAGCTTTCTAGGTTAGTTTGCTGGGAGCTTGACCCACTACTCCTGACAGAACTGGTGGAACTGGGTCAGGTTTGTACGCCTTCTTGTACGCACTCGTCTTTTCAGTGCCGCCCACAGATTTTCTATGTGACTGAGATCCGGGCTTTGTGACGGCCAATACCTTGACTTTTTTGCCCTTAAGTCGCTTTGTAACTAATCTGGAGGTCAGCTTGGGGTCATTGTCCATCTGAAAGACCCATTTGTGCCCAAGCTTCAACTTCCTGGCTGTTACTTCAATATGTCCCCATAATTTTCTTTTCTCATGATGCCATCTATTTTGTGGGGTGCACCAGTCCCTTCTGCAGCAAAACAGCCCCACAGCATGATGCTGCCACCCCCATACTTTTCTTTGTGTTACTTTTTTGGAACATTGCACTACACCCTGAGTTCTGCACATAAACATTCTGCATGTGTTCAGGTAGAAAACAGCTGTGTTTGTTCGGTATACGTACATACCAAACCGACAGGGCCATACCGAAAAATCAGAATACAAATACATGTACCGTTACACCCATAGTATGTATAGACATTTAAAAATTGGCTTTCAGCAGAAAAATCTGCTAAATTCCCCCAAAATCTTCAAAAGTCCTTCAGAAGGTCTGGGGGAACTATGTGTCAAGACCATACAAGAATGTCAAAGCAAAAGCAAAACAGAAAGAAATTAGGTGTGGGTTTCTACATGCTTGGTTTAAACCGAAGGGTCAAGAAAGAGGCTTTGCAGACCCTGATGATAACCTCTTTAGGTCATTCATTCCCTCGAGACAGGTGTGTTTCAATGGAAAAACATCTAAACAATGCAAGTCAGTGTGCAGGAGGAGTAGAAGGACTCCAATGTTCTTTATTTGTTACATTGCTGGGAACCACCTTAAGCAGTCATCTTTATTGAGGGTCGGTTTCCTGCAGATTTCAGATGTTTTTGGTTCAGCACACCATATTTAAATGATACGCTGAGGAGGTGATTCTGCTCTCGGAACCTCCAGTGTTGGGGCACGGATGCATTGAAAACATGCAGCGCACCAGCACCTTTTAAGGACACCTTTTGGACACCCCTGACTTATGGAAAATCAGCTGAGGAACAAGCCAAGATGTGGTTGTGAATAAAAGAACGTTTGTCTATGATCTTTCCTGAGCCGGCGTGTGAGAGGTGACGGCATGGCTGGATCCGAAGCTGAACTCTTCGGGTCGCACGAAGCAGGTGGATGAGGACTCGCTTGTCACTATGGTGATACGATGGTGTTCTGAGGCATCAAAGCTTCCCCCCTTTTTCCTCCAAATGTACCGTTTATCATTATGGCCAAACAGTTCTCAGTTCTTGTCTCCAGAAATTCAGATTTTTATCCCCATGTGCAGTTGTAAACTTGTGGTTTGGCTTTTTTGTGTGTGTGGTGGTTTTGAAGTAACAGCTTCCTCATCCCAGGGGAACCTTTCAGGTCCTGGTGGTACAGGACTGGTTTTACTGTGGATAGAGACACAGTCTGACCAGTTTCAGCCAGCATCTTCACAAGGTCTTCTGCTGTTGTTCTGGGTTTGATTCGCATATTTCACGCCAGAAAATGTTCCTCTCTGGGACTCAGAATCCGTCTCCTTCCTAAGCTTTATGATGGTTGGACAGTCACACGTTTTTTTTTAAATAGCTGCATATTATTGTCTGAACAGATGAACGTGGGACCTTCAGTCATTCAGATAACGATGAGCCGCACTTGTGGATGACCACAGTTCTTCTCCTGATGTCTTGGTTGATTTTTCTGGATTTAACCATGATGTCAATGGAATCATCTCCAGTTTTCTTTTTGTTAAAAGACACAATGAAAAATCAATGTCAAATCAAATCAAATCAAATTTATTTATAGAGCACTTTTCATGCAAGCAGCAATACAAAGTGCTTTACATGATAAAAACAGTTAAAAACAGAATAAAACAAGCCTTCATACACAGAATATAACAACAGTCAAAATAACACACCTGATTGTAATCTCAAACAAACAATACCCCCCTCCCCACTACCAAAAAACAAAAACAAACCATGAACTCTAACCCCTTGTTTCTGTCTCTTAACTCAGTCTAAAGATATGAATGAACATCTGGCTTGACACTGCTGTAAGGAAACGATGTCTCGGGGATCTGTCCACACCAAAATGTATACCTCTGACTTTGATGAAAGTAATCAAAAAACATATACCACTTCTCTCTTTCTGTATTCTGACATTTCACAAATGCATTTTAAAAAAAATATGTATTAATCTAAAGCAAAAAACTTCACAATGATTTGATGTTTAACAGTAAAGAAAAAAATGTTTTTTTTTTCTTTCTTCTGAAGTGTATGTAAATATCTGGTTTCAACTTGGATCATTGAATGATGTTCCTAAATAGTCTTGAAAGTTTATGCAAAGATGTGCTAAATTTAGTAAGAAGTAGCACTAAAGATAGCTTTAGCATCAAAACACGTTGACAGAGTAACGCAGGTAATGACGCAACAATATAAAAAATACACTGTATTCAGCATAGTTCAGTATAGATTTTTGAACTGAAACAGTTTTTATGTGTTTAGAAATGTCTAATCATCCCTTTGCCTTCTGTTTCCCTGCCAGTGTGCGTGTTCGTGCAGTGGTGATGACGCGTGATGACTCCAGTGGCGGTTGGGTGCCCCTTGGAGGCGGCGGCCTCAGTCACGTGGTCATTTGCAAGGGGCGGAGCCACGACGGCAGGGGGCGAAGGGAGTACATCATCCGCGGAGAGCGACTGCGAGACCGAGCAGTGAGTGTGTGCGTGTGTTACGGCTGTCTTTGGTGCCACATTGCTCGCCAACACCGCCTTAAGACTGTAGCTAAGTGTTCCACGACCAGTTTCCCAACGAGGCTTATCCTGTAAAATCTATAGATAAACTCAGCAAAAAAAAGAAACTTCCGTTTTTCTGGACTGTGTATTTCAACAATAATGTTGTAAAAATCCAAATAACTTTACAGGTCTTCATTGTAAAGGGTTTAAACAATGTTTTCCATGCTTGTTCAATTAACCATAATCAATTAATTAACATGCACCTGTGGAATGGTCGTGAAGACCTTAACAGCTTACAGAAAGTAGGCATTTAAGGTCACAGTTCTAAAAACGCAGGACACTAAAGAGACTTGTCTACCGACTGTGAAAAACACCCAAAGAAAGATGCCCAGGGTCCCTGCTCATCTGCGTGAACGTGCATTAGGCATGCTGCGGGGAGGCATGAGGACTGCTGATGTGGCTAATGTCCGCACTGTGAGACGCCTAAGACAGCGCTACAGGGAGACAGGAAGGACAGCTGATCATCCTCGCAGTGGAAGACCACGTGTAACAACACCTGCACAGGATCGGTACATCCGAATATCACACCTGCGTGACAGGTACAGGATGGCCACAACAACTGCCCGAGTCACACCAGGAACACACAATCCCTCCATCAGTGCTCAGACTGTCCGCAATAGGCTGAGAGAGGCTGGACTGAGGGCTTATAGGCCTGTTGTAAGGCAGGTCCTTACCAGACATCACCAGCAACAACGCCGCCTATGGGCACAAACCCACCTTCGCTGGACCAGACAGGAGTGGCAAAAAGTGCTCTTCACTGATGAGTCACGGTTTTGTCTCACCAGGGGTGATGGACGGATTCGTGTTTATTGTCAAAGGAATGAGCGTCACACCGAGGCCTGTACCCTGGAGCGGGATCGATTTGGAGGTGGGGGGTCCATCATGGTCTGGGGCGGTATATCACATCACCATCGGACTGAGCTTGTTGTCATTGCAGGCAATCTCAATGCCTTGTGGTACAGGGAAGACGGACAAATCTGGTCCGGTCCGTGAGGAGGAGATGCACTGCAGTACTTCAAGCAGCTGGTGGCCACACCAGTTACTGACTGGTGCTTTTGATTTTGAGCCTCCCTTCATTCAAGGACACATTATTCTATTTCTGTTAGTCACATGTCTGTGAAACATTTTTAGTTTATGTCTTATGGTGTTGACTCTTTTAGTGTTCATACAAATATTTACACACAGTAAGTTTACTGAAAGTAAAAACAGTTGAAAGTCAGAGGACGTTTCTTTTTTTGCTGAGTTTATATGTGGATTCATTTAGATATAAATAGATCTCCATTTCTCCAACGTCGAAACATCTTTAAAATTTTATTTTGTGTGGTTTAGTAACTATTTCAGATTTCATGAATATCAAATCAAAAATATGAAAGAACAATCCATTGCGACTTTGACAACTACAGTTTAGAGTAGAGATAAAGTGCAGTTCAAATCCCTTAAACTGTGAAATCATTAGCTTCCCACAGTGTAGGGTTATTTATTTATAGTGCTTACACTCTTCACTGAGTAAACATGCTGATATAGTATAGAGGTATTATTTGTTTATCAACACAGCGGATGCAGCGCAACCTGGGTGCAGAAAGAGACGCCGGCCCTTATCATAGCTCCAGTTCACATTGTATGTAAGCTTGTTTGTTAACAAGGCCAGGGGTCTTGTAAACCGAATATTTTCCATATTTTACCTGTTTGTTTTCTTTTACGGTGACGGATAAATGCCATCAGTAACTTTGACAGATTGAAATTCACACCTCTGACCACTTGGTGGAGACGACCAGACATTTTTTACTTTACGCACAAAGTTCATGTCAAATCAATCACAAAAAAAAAAAAAACATCCCATGAGAGCATCTGAGCATCATCCCAGACCTGGACACCAAACTCAATGCATCTCGCTATCCGGGAGCTGACAGCGCGCTGGATACTGTACGTAGACCAGCGGTGACAGATCGCTGCAGCTTAACCTAAGCATTGATGCAGAAGGAGCGCACGCAGGGATTTCCTCCTGCTGAAGCGATCACAAAAGCTGCCATTCAGAGAGTCTTAGTGAATTCTGATCACTTCAATTAGAGAAATGTTCTCTGATTTCAGAGATTTGACTGAGGTGAGGTGTCACTCGTAATTCCAGTCTCCAGTGTGGCAACAGAGCGTGGCTTCAGCCTCCATTGTGCATAAACAAAGGCGCGGTTTAGCTTGATACAGAGCGTTCAGGCCATAACAGGAGAAATATTCATATTTCATACATGTAGCTTATCAATCCGGTCGATGTGTGGTGGCACGATGTGGATTCTCTGTTCACTTTGTTCCGTTTCAATATTAAAATGAATGAAAATTTAATATCATATAATGTCATTATTATCATTTTAAAAATTGACAGATAAAAACAGATAATGACCAGATATTTTTCCAACCACAAAAAATTGTAGCGCGACCTCTGGCCAAGGTTTACCCGATATGAAGTGATCGCATTCTTAATCATCTGCTCATTCCAATCGTTTCTTCTGTTCGCTTGCAACCAAAGACGTCTTCTGTTTGCCTTGAAAGGGGTGCGAGTCGGTGGAATTCTATAGAACTTGCAACTTTTTGTTTTGTTTTTATCAAAGCGATTTGTGCAACCAACAGCACAAGACATGAATCTCTCCATAGAAAACAAGTTTTGCGGTCCAAATGACCTAACTTTTTTGAGCCCATCTGGAGCCCCCAAGGCTGTGCCACCCTGGGAAGTGAGCCATTTACCCGGCATTTACATATTTGGGTAGGCAATGTGGTGAAAATGGGATCCATAAATGAGATTTCTGTGGGTTTCATTTTGGTACTGTTGGTCCGGGTTGACATGCAAGATATTGTGTAGAGTAAAAGAAAAACAGTCAACACAGCTTCAGTTCTGAAAGAAAAACTTCTGCCGGTTCATTAGTTTACATACCTTCTCTGAGCAAGACAAAGCATTGATGACATACAGTTCTGTCGTCCTCAATTACCCCAGCAAGACTCTCCCTATTATTAGCACACAGATTTTTATACCTGGTTCGTGCGTCATGCTGATGCACCAACTGTTTGACGATATCCAGATGTTTCCTCTCCACAACAACTTATCAACTCAACATTCCTCCGAGGAAGCAAGTCCTCTTAGCCAAGGCTATTATTCAGCTGCACCACGACTCGGGTCAGGTTGACCAAGAGCCTTTCCTCTGGATAAACACACAAATTCCTGCAAGTAGCATCTCGGATGGGACCACCTCGGACGTGCAGTATCTACCACAACATTGCCATGATAATTGCTTGTATAGGGTTGATTCAGGAATACTCTGACAAAAATAGGGACCCATATGGATATTAAATTGGTCCCAAACAACAAGCTTGTCATGAGTACCCATCCAGTTTGAGCATAACCCACATGGGGCCCGCATACATGAACATGTCGTCACTTCAGAAGGCGTCTGAGCTCGAGCTGACCTCTTATCCTTGCCGCTTGTGTTTGCAGCCAGTACTGGAGTGTGCTGTCCAAAGGGGGCTGGTATACAACAAGGTGAATCCCATCTTCCATCACTGGAGAGTAGAGGATCGGAAGTTTGGTCTTACATTCCAGAGTCCTGCTGATGCCATCTCCTTTGAAAAAGGGCTGCAGACTGTATTAGACAAGCTCGACAGAGGTAGACTCACACAGACGCCCAGACTTTCATTTGATTGTTTTCATTGGACCTGGCTTCAGGACAATGCTCTGATCATCCTCTTCTCATGTCCCCAAGGCTCTGACTCGCCATCGTCCTCCACGCCTGAAGAGGTCGACACTGAAGACGACGGTCAAGCTGTGAGTTTTTGAGCACATTGAGTAGTTTCCTCGCGTGGGTCTGTGTGGTTTTGGCATGTTTGAGTGACGCCCAACCTCTGTCAGTCCCATACAGGAAGCGAGTCGTCGTCCAACAGCAGAAAGGAGATGCTTCCCAAACCTATCACCATAGTGACAAGCGAGTCCTCATCCATCTGCTTCGTGCGACCTGAAGAGTTCAGCTTCGGATCCAGCCATGCCGTCACCTCTCACACGCCGGCTCAGGTAAGATCATAGACAAACGTTCTTCTATTCACAACCACATCTTGGCTTATTCCTCACCTGATTTTCCATAAGTCAGGGGTGTCCAAAACGTGTCCTTTAAAGGTGCTGGTGCCCTGCATGTTTTCAATGCATCCGTGCCCCAACACTGGAGGTTCAGAGAGCGGAATCACCTCCTCAGCGCATCATTGAGTTCTGCAGATGGTTGGTTGTAAGCCATTAATTTAAAAAAACCATCAGAAATCTGTAGGAAACTGACACTCATTGACTGAAATCAAAGATGACTGCTTAAGGTGGTTCCCAGCAATGTAACAAATAAAGAACATTGGAGTCCTTCTACTCCTCCTGCACACTGACTTGCATTGTTTAGATGTTTTTCCATTGAAACACACCTGTCTCGAGGGAATGAATGACCTATAGAGGTTATCATCAGCGTCTGCAAAGCCTCTTTCTTGACCCTTCGGTTTAAACCAAGCATGTAGAAACCCACACCTAATTTCTTTCAGTTTTGCTTTTGCTTTGACATTCTTGTATGGTCTTGGCACATAGTTCCCCCAGACCTTCTGAAGGACTTTTGATTATTTATTTTGGAATTTGGCAGATTTTTTCCAAAATATTTATTGCATTCCCATTTTTAAATGTCTATACATACTATGGGTGTAACAGTGAATGTATTTGTATTCTGATTTTTCGGTATGGCCCTGTTGGTTTAGTGTAGGGCTGCCACAAACGATTATTTTGATAATCAACTAATCACCGATTATTTTGCCGATTAGTTGACAAATCAGATCACGTGTAAACGGTATCTTTTTCGCAACAGCAGGAAACTGCTCTAATATGACTATCATTTGCTTCTAGCTTGAAGTGTTATGTGCTATTTAAAATACTAACAACTAACATGATAGCTCATTCAACATTTATGACTTTTATACATGATTTATACAACACCGTATTCAGTCAGAAGCTTCATCAAAACTGCTGTAATACAGACTGCTACAGAAGATCCTTCCTGCTCACAGTCATCCAAAATCTAAAAAGTAAATCTAAAAATGACATTCTGAGAAAATAAGTATTTTATTTTTAACGTGATAATAAAAAAAATAAGCAGCAGCCTTACAAAGACCTCCAAAATGGGCAACTCCAGGTTTTAGTTTTTCCTTTAATAGATAAGCTGTCACTTTGCTTTTCATAGTTTTTGTGTCCATGTGGGATCTTGGGCACCTGTCATACACAGAAACAAATAACCCAGCTATGAGCACAATGCACTCTGCCACACATTTGTCGCAACATTTGCGCCTTGATGGCTTGTAAACGGCAGCAGCACTGCGCTGTCAGTACAGTCTATGAAAGGATCAGAACCAGCCACTAGGCAGCAGCTCGGGTCGGGGAGGACGTCACATGAGAGAACCTGAAAATTTTCATCAATCTTTGAATGGCCCTCGGACAGAAGGTGAAAATGTCTGGGGACAAGAGGCCACCCTACTGTTGATGCTAATGTTAGCAGCTAACGAGCTAATTAGCTTACAGAGGCAACCGTCCCTCTTCGTCATCAGCCACAACGGGCTTCCTTTTAAGATGCTCGAGCATCGCCATTGTACTGCTATGTAAAGCAGCTTCTACCATGTGAATTTTGCATTACACATGCTTCTCATTAATTTTTATAAAACGCTCCAGAACTTTAGAGCTCCCGGCTCGCCATGATCCTGCTGTTTGGGCTTTTCCGGTGACCCGACGGCCGACCCCGATTGCCACTACTGCGGCATGTGCGTCAGGCAGTGTTGCAAACTTATTTCTAACGACTTTTCAGACCACTTAACAACTTTTTTTTTTTCAAAAAGCGCCTAGCGACAAATCTAGCGACATTTCTGACCACTCTTAGCTCCTTTCTGTGAAACTTTGTCGCCGATATTTCCTGCATTTTAGAGACCCAGCTTGCTCCTTCCTGACGCTCAGAAAGGGAATGATCTGCGCATGTGTGTGCAGCATGATCAGACTATATCGACTGACCAATCATAAACTTCTTTCGGTTTATTTCTCCCACTCACAAACGAAGTTGTTTTGTAGTTAATGTAAATTCAAAAGTTAAAAAATAAATCTGTATGTATATAAAACCGATCTTTCAACTGGAATTAAGGCAGAAGCTTGTCTGTATTATGCTGCATCTCACACCTGTGTGGTGCATTCAAGGAACGTTTGAAATGTATAGTGAGTTCAAAACCGTAGAACATTTAAAACTTATGACAAAAAAACCCACTGAAAATAATATCAGAAGCAATAAACTTCTGTTTAATGGCGGTTGGCAAGAAAAATTTGATGCATGCTAAATATGCCCTACTTATTTTTACAAAGTACTAAAAAGCAAACATCTATATTCTCTCTATTAATTTCATCTTCTTGAGATATTTCAGCAAATGTATGTTTCAGAACTTTAAATTTTTTTTTAAAGGTCTTTGATGTCCAGTTGCAATTTGATATCTTGTCAATTTTGTAGGCTACCAGGTTTCTCAAGAGTTTACTTCAGGCAAAATATTAGATCATGTTCCACTGTCTCTTCTTGAAGACAGAAGTCACATTTCCCTGTAGCATGTTTCCCCTGTTTAAATCCTAATCTAAATATAATTTTTTTCCCTCCTGTGTTTCAATCGTCATTACGTGATGACATCATCATTATGCAAATTAGCGACGTCATCTAGCGACTTTCTGGGGCAATTTCAGCTACTTTCTGTCAAAGACAGTTGGCAACACTGGCGTCAGGGGCAGAAAGCAGACAAAGCAGCGAAAGCTACAGCGACAGTTTAAAGAGAAAAACAAAACTTAAAAACAATAAACGGTGTCGATTACTACATTTGTCATCGACGTTGTTGTGAAGAATCGAGGAATCGTGGCAGCACCAGTTCAGTACGCACGCCACGTGTACTGAACAAATCCAGCGGATCACCTGCAGAATGTTTTTAAAAAATGAAAACAAAACGAATAAATAATGGTGAAATAAAATGTTTAATGAGCAGAACCCAAATCTTACAAGGAACTAAAGAACACAAAGATACGGGGACAGAAGACAGAGAATCAGGGTACGATAGGAGGAGGACTGCTTAAATACTGAGGAGGGAGTGAGGAATGGCTGAGAGAAACCTGAGCACTAATTAGTGAAAAGCAGAAGCAGGTGAGAGCGTGAGCAGGGAGATTAGAGACGAGCTTCAGCTGGGCAGAGAAGAAGAAAGGCAGAGAGGAAACAGAGAGGAAAAACAAAAGAAGAAGGATAACACAGAATAGAAGACTAGACAGAAAATAATCTTAAATGCATAAGGTAAGAATAACACAAAGGGGGAAACTAAGAATGATAAAATCTAAGTAAATACATACGGATAAAGAAGCACAAGAAAAACTCATGGTAAAAGCACTAATGGATATGACAGGAAGGAAAGGAGGAAAACAAAGATAAACACCAGATAGAAAGAAACTCAAATCAGAGAACAGACATCTTAATGAGAAAAATAAAGTAAAACAGAACTAACACAGAGGAATGAACTGAAAATGATGAAACCTGAAAGATCGAACCCCAACCCAATAAAACTAAAAACACAAACAGCTAGGGATCATGACACATTTGTATTTATTTTTTCTTGAAGTGTACCGAATAAACGTGCCGAACCGTGATTTTTGCGGACCGTTACACCCCTAATACATACAGTGATTTTACAAAAGAGGAAGACCTGGGCTGAACTGGTGCAAATATGCCTGGTATGGATCTGGGCGCTCTGACGGTTAAGCATTCATCAGAGAGATGAGGGGAAGAAAATGTCTCTGTGGCGCCGACCTGAATGGTAAAAGTCTAAACAGTTTGTGTCCAGAATGTGTGGGGTCTGCAGAGGTTTTAGCTGCCCTGGATGGATGGATGGAAGGTCGGCCCAGATGATCCCCTCTGCAGACCCCATTGTCCATTGCAGTCCAGCCAAACCACTCATCATGGATGTTCACGAGACGGTGTCAAATTGTGTTGTTTTAGGCTCAGCTAAAGATATTGCGACTGAGAACAGCTTTTTTGCTACGTCCTCTCTGGACTTTCGAAGCATATGATTGCCTGAGTGAGTGGAAGGTCAGAGTTGAACTGCTTGACAAACAGTAGAGCAACAATTCATTGAGAATGGTAAATGGTGGACCAAGCAACATCCAGACATTGTGTCCTAAGGACTAAGATCAGAAACTGCTGCTTCAGAGACACATTTTAGGCAGTTTTGAGTTTCCTCAGATGGAAACCTTCCGCATTCACAGCTGCAGCACACTGTGTTCCTGACTCACTGTGTAACCCTACACCCTCTCCACAGATCTACACCAGGCCGGGACAGCACCAGCTCGCTCAGATGACGACTGTGTTGAACCCCCCGGCGCCCCCGCCCCCGCCGCCCGCTCCGCCAACTCCTCCCGTGGGTCCTCCGGCCTCCTCCCCTCTCTCCCCCCTGTCGCCCACCATTTCGCTGCTGGAGGAGGGAGATCTGCGCAGTGTGGACCCTTGCAAAGATCTGTGGGGCTCTCGGGGTTACGAGGATTACAGACGCGCAGGTTCCACGAGGACTATGGTCGGGGGGCTGACGGGGGGAGTGGTCGTTGGCGGCGGCGGGAGTTTGCAGGACAAGTCGGAGCTGTGCGTGGTTCGCTTCGAGAAGGAGTTGGCGGGCGTGGGGACGGCTGGCTGCGAGGTGACCGTGAGCCTGGACAGCAAAGCCTCCCAGCGCCTGTCCTCGTCGTCTCCCACCTGCGTGTCCATGCCCAACGCCGTGTCAGGAGTATCCTCAGGTGCCGGCTCGCCCCAGGAGACGAGCAAAGGCTCCCCCTCTCCCTGCTGCATCCACGCCTCGCTGGCCGCGTCCCGGTCGCGGACTCGTAAGAGAGGAGGGGCCAGCGGCAGCGACCCGGGGGCCATCTCGCCCGACGACGACAGCCCGTGCCCTCAGGCGTCGTCGTGCTCGTCTCGCTGCGTCTACTGCCGCTCGGTTTTCAGCGCCTCAGAGAACGGACGGGGCCGCTGCAGGGACGCCCCCGACCCAGCCCTGCACTGCCTCCGCCAGTGGACCTGTGTGTGGTGCGCGGAGAGCCTGCTCTACCACTGCATGTCAGACTCTGAGGGGGAGTTCTGGGAGCCCTGTTCGTGTGATGACTCTATGGGGGGCCACCCGCACCCCCTCTGCTGTGCCCGCTGGTTGGCCCTCCTGGCCCTGTCCCTCTTCGTGCCCTGCATATGCTGCTACCTGCCTCTGCGCGCCTGCCTGCGATGTGGGGAGAGGTGCGGCTGCTGCGGAGGAAAGCACAAAGCGGTCCGATGAGGGGCGGGAGGGCTTCCCTAGGGCCCCCGAGGGGTCTGGGTGTCAGCTGGGCGGAATGGGCGCTCTCAGCGGAACCAGACGTCCAACGCGGTCCCCCCGAATGGCCGCAGCCTTCCACTGATTTCAGCTCTCTTTTCAACCGGGGGGGGGGCCCACGCCTGCTGCAGGTGCTCTGCACTCGGACCAGGCTCTGTGGGAGTCATCTGGAGCTTTCACAGCAGATTTCCTGGGGAGTGGCTGATTTTAGCTGTCAGCTGTTAGCAAACAAAGAGGCAACAATGGTGTGTGTACACTGTTTCAAATGTCCGGTTTTTGTTGTTGTTTTTTTTAGAAAGAAAGTCTTTTTAAAAAAAAAACAACCACAAAAGGTGTTTATATATATATGATTGTTATAATTTTAATTGGTAAATTTTATTAAATGTAAAACACATCGACGGAATCCCCAAATGGCACACGCACGCACAAACACACCTTCACATATTCACAGACACAAGCTGTTGGGGGAAGTTATTTGTTTCATGTTGAACAGACGTCACCCTTTACCTCTAATTTTACCTCAGATTTTACTCAAATACCCGGGTTAGAGATAAAAACAAAAACAGGAGAGAGAGGGGGGGGGGGGGGTTCAGAAGGAGCAAGCACAAACACGTGCAGTCTTCATCAAAAAGCATCTGAGACCACAAGCTTGGTCTTCTAGCTGAAGAGTAAAATGCAAACAGACAATTATTGTTAAGGGGAAGCTGCAATGACAACAACAAAGACTTAGAAGTCAAACTCCGGTTCATTATGGTCCTTAGTGAGCTGACTTTTGTTTCCGGGACAACAGAGTCGGTCCAATGTTGTTTGGGGCCTTAAGCTGAATTTGAATTGAGGTGCCCGCTTCTCGCCACTAACAGTGGCTTCAATACAGATTCGGTAGCAGTTTTCAAAATGCTGATTTCATTTATTAAAGGAATTTTAAAAAAGCAAACTTTGCCGTATGTAAAAAAAAAAAAAAAAAGTAATCATGTTAAAATTATGAATTAATCTGTAAGAGAGCTGGATAGAACTTGTCTGAGAACATGAAGCATGCATGAAGACTGCGGCGCAATTCAAGATTTCCACTCAAAGTGAAACTTGTATAGTATTGTGATCAGCTACGGAGTGATATATTTGATTAACTCAACTTATTTCATGATACAGCTGACGAAAAACCCAAAATTCTGTTTTTCTGAAAGTTCAACTGTTTCACGAGATCAATAAAAATGATTTTAGATACAGAAAGATCAGCCCACTCAGTATTCTGTTGGGGCTCCTTTTGCATGAACTAATGCATCAAAGCGGCGTGGGGGCAATTGACATGTGGCTCTGCTGTTATCGTTGTCCTTCATCTTTCTCTTATCAACACTCCATCGACTCACTGGTATTTATGGTGTGTTCCAGTTGTGGTTGAAACTCGGAAATCCTGAGTTCGGAGTCGGAAAAAGCAACTGGAACGCCCCCTCGAAGTCGGACTTCCCATTTGGAATGTCGGGAGGTTTTTTTTCTTCCAGTTTCAATATGGCCGCTCCTCGCATCGACAACAGTAGCTGTGGTGGAAACATGTTTATTTTTTACAAGATGCACTAGTAAGAGTGCGTCTAAATTCAATGTTACACGTAGAGCCTGCGACTCTAAACTGTTTGCATGGAAAGTACAGCTTAAAACTATGTGTTTAAGAGGTACTACCTACAATGGCTACCTGGGCGTCGCCATTTTGGAATCCCGACATATCCATGTACATTAACTGGAACACTGTTTACTCGGGTGTGATGTAAAAACCCAGCTCTGAGTTATCAACTCTCGGCTGATTCTCTGCTATTTAGGAAAGGTGAGTCTGCCAGCCAATCAAGAGCAGTGATACACAGCGGTATTTACAGGTATACATATACAGGTATAGGTACTTTTGGCAGTGTCTCCAGGTGCTGTTGCAAAATGCAGTTACTGTTTTCACAAAACTTGTCAGCAGAGGGAAGCAGAAAGTGCTCTAAAATGTGCTGTGCTGACTTCAGACCTGACAAAACCCAGTGGACCAACATCAGCATCTGATATGGTTCCCAAAAAGTTCCCCGACTCTGGAAACTTCACATTGGACTGCTTCCTGGTTTAGTCTTCAACCGCAGTCCACCCCCTTGTGAATCTCCTTCACAGTCTTGAATGGGTTTTGCCTCACAACTTTACCAAGATTATCAGCCTTACCTGAACAGACTTTTTCCTTCCACTCTACTTTCCAAAAATATGCTTGGATACAGCACTCTGTACGCAGCTTGCTTAGCAGTTACCCTTGTTGGCTTACCCTCCTTATTGAGGGTGTCACTGATTGTCTACATGACAACAGTCAAGTTATCAGGTAGATGTGTACATTATATCAGGCATTAACGATCTATTTTTTGTCAGTCTTTAGTAATAATTTCTGACATTCTAAGAAACAGAATTGTTGGATTTTATTAGCCGTAAGCCATAATTATCAAAATCAACAGATATACTGCTTGAACTATATCACTCTGTTAGTGTTGAGTTTAAATATTGGATGGATGATTTTCTAACTCAAGATGCATCTGTACTGTAATACAAAACAATCTAGAGAATTATCCTTATATTTATAACTAGAACACTAACCAAATGTTAAAGTTCAATTTTTAACAATTAAATAATTCCCCCTGATGGTTTTCTGGGCTTAGTTTGCTGATACCTTGGGCCGGCTCTGTGGGTCAAGGGGTAAACACAGTCGCTTCGCACATATTTCCCCCCATTTCGCCATTAAACTTTTATATTAATCATAAAAAACATCGCATCCCACTCCCGTACCTAATGTATCAGGCAAGGTGCTTAAAACTGAGGCCTGAGTTTATTCTACCTAACATGCCCACAGTGACCCTACAGGTTTCGGATTTAACAGAGAAACCAACAACAATCGAAGTGCGACGAACAATTAACGGGCAGAATATTGCGGGAAATAGAAACTGAAAAGTATTATTGTGCCTAATATTCAGCTTAAAAACATACACAATTTCAAAAAGCAGCTGCAACCGTCGAGAAAGAAAAGGAGTCAGTCTGATTTTAGGACGATGACTCAGTTTTTAGTTTGCAGAAAAGAAAAAAAACCCAAATCAAAATATGATGCAAACCTGTTGTGTTAAACAGCTGAACATTCTGGCTGTGCAACCCATATCTAAAAAGAAAATGGAATTGCATTGTTGTGATTAATGACACGTCTTTTCTGATTAAAGTCTATAGTTAGATGCTTCTCTTTCATATAAGGGGACGTTTCCTGTCATTCAGCCACCTCCATCAGCTTGACAGGACCAGCAAAAACTCTATTTTCGTACCAGACTCAGTCGCAGAATTAGACTTGTGCCGGTACTTGTTTTAGAAATTAAAATTTAGAATGATAGCATAATTTCCCCCCCCCTGAAATCTCCAAGTAATGAGAAAAAGTTAATTTATTATGGTATGTTTTACAAAGCCAGAATGTTTAGCTGCGAAATGTACGATTTCTCTCATGCCGATGATTTCTAAATCATTTAAAAAGTAAAACAGAGTGAAACATCCACCAACATTTGTAATTCCCCCATTCTTCTCCAGTGGTTGTATTTTTAAAGAGCTGCTCCAACGTTATTTAGCCTAAACATACCAAGCCCCGTGGACAGTAGAAGTCTGAGGCCTCACATGAAAAACTTCTGATAGCTTGTGATAAAGACCAACTTAGCCCAAAGTGTTTTGAAAAGGAGCTTGGATTTCTGCCTATTTTGTTCATCTGAGGTGTTTTCTTTAATTCAAATTCATGTAATGTTTCAGTTTCAGCTCAACTAAAATCTCTAAAGTCCACAGATTCAGAAGTACTGCAGTGTGGTGTATGTCGGAATAAAGCAAGAACACAAGCTACGGGAATGTTGGATGATAAATAATGAAGATTATCTGATATATCGAGGGCTAAAAGAGCCACAATTCAATACACAAGTTGTTAAATAAAGATTATATATTCTGGGGATAAATGAAATAAAACTTCTAATTTGTATTTTATAGTCCTGAGTTGCAGCACAATGTGAATTTCGTGAATCTGTCATCCTCACTTTAGGTGGGCGGGCCTAACACAGTAATATGCAAGGTGATTGGTCGGCAGTTCAGTTGCTGTGCAATTCAACCAATCAGCTTTTAGAATCCAATATGTTTTGAATATTAAGACAGGAAATATAAAATAATTAAATACTGAAACATTTATTATTTAACAAATACTTTATTCAGGTTTAATTTAATGATGTTACATTTATTTAGTTCTGTATTTAGCTAATTATTGACACATTTCACTAAATATAGCTGCTTTTAGTTTTTAAAATGTATTAGTTTATTTTGATCATTGCAGATAGGTAAATGTATTAATTAGCTAATTAAAACTCAGATTCAAGTTTTAGTCAATGATTTGAATACATAATTGTGTAATCAATACATTGGACACATTTAAATAATTATATACATTATTTCTGTATTTACAACAGTTCTATTTAAACTATCACATAAAAATGTATTTAAAAATGAATTAAAAATAAAAAGTTTTATTCAACAAATTCCACATTAATTATTGGTGTATAACAAATTAGATTTGAATAATTAAATTTAATATATTTTATACATTTTTATTTAAATTATCACTTAAGTAAAAGTTAACTTATTAAAATAAAATTATTTTAGTTTTAATGATTTTCACATTTTTATTTAATAAATGACTGACATATTTCTCTTTGCTTAATGTTTAATAAAGTTTTATTTAAATTAATATTTTAATCAACAAATACCAAATTTTATTGGTGTATTTAATAAACTAGATTTTATAAATCAGATTTAATACATTTTTATTTAAATTATCACATAAATTGAAGTTAACTGTTATCGACATGAAAGTATGTTAGTTTTATTGATTTTCAATAAAAAACATAACAGATTTTCTTTTACTTAATATTTAATGAGGTTTTATGCAAATGATCTTTTCTAAAACAAATGTGCTAAAACATAGAACATTTAATCAATAAATTCCACATTTAATTATTGCTGTACTTATGAAATCAGATTTTAATTATCAGATTTATGTAATGTATTCAATACATTTATATCTAAATTATTACACAAAGGTTTTCTATAAAAATTTATTTTTTAGGTTTGAACGATTTTCAATTTAATCAGTGATTGAATTTCTTCTTTACATACAAGGGGTTTATTTAAATTATATTTATAAAAATTGTTTAAAACTTGAATCAAAGTTTTTGTCGTGTTCTTAAATTGATACATTTAAATAATTATACATCTTGGTTATTTCTTTAACAACTGCACTATGATTTTGCTTAAATAATGCATATTTTTAAACAATATTTTCATGTACTGTATAGTGGTGTCTTTTTGTCCTCGATAAATGAAAACTAACAGAGCACCAAAGAGTAAAAGTCCCAAAAAGTGTGCAAGGATCTGTGGACTTCTGAAACGCAGGATTCCCATAAAGAAAAGGAAAAAAGTGAGTGGAGATACGGTAAATATTAACATAACTTTTGGCAGAATGAGGCTTTTAGAAGCTTCATACGATCAGTATTTTAGATTTAGCCAAGAATTTTTCTCCAAAGTGACTTAAAAACAGTGTGTGTGCGGGGGTTGGGTTGGGGTGTTCACTCAGGACGTGCTTGCAAGACGCCGATAGCCTCTAGAGGAAACAAACAAGCATCCGGTCTCAGTCGGTAAATTAACCGCTTCTATGACACACCGTCCCCCACCAATCTGCGAACCTGTGCACCACAAACCAGACCAGCTCACCTGACGGTGCAGATGAAACGGAAGCAGTAAAGCCATCGCGCACAGTTTGCTCCTTCTGGTTCGGAAGAGTTCAACTCTCGACAGTCATGCAATCACAGCTGCAGGTCCCATCCTTACATCTTAATAAATGTGCCTTTTGATTTGAGTAATCAATAACTTTTGATTTCTAAGTAACTGTGTATTAAGTACTTTTTCCTTTATTGTTTTTTTTTTTTTTTGGGAGGGGGGGGGTCATTAATTTCTGCCAATGAGCATATTTCCACATGTATGTATTTATTAGTTTCAAAGTAATTATTGAGATATGACCTGTTTATTTATTTATTGAGATATTTATTCTGATTCTTTATTTTTTTTTGAGACAGGTTTTTATCTTCTGTGCTGTCTTACTTCTGACTTTGTGCCAATGTGCTGCTTTGAGGTGTTACATATCGTGGGTTTGTATCATTATTAAACCCCCACTCTATATTTTAAATCTGAGTTTCTATTTTCTTACGACAAAAACACCCAGAGTCCGAACCAAGATTAATTTTCATTCTCTTACAACGGTGGCATATTTATCTTTTTTTCTCAACAGATGTACTGTGGAAAAGAAATCCAAACATAAAAAAAACTGTCCTCCTCCTGTCACTTTGCAGAAAACATGTGCTGCCGTTTATGTTTGAGAATCTCCGTGGAGGTGAGCTTCAGGTCTTCGTTGCAGACGTCGCAATGATAGACCCTCGTTAGGCCCGGCGCCGAGGACGAGGCGGCCTTTCCTCCTTCCGCTTCTGAAACAGACCCACAATTAGTCTCGGGTTCCTAATATCTGCAGCCGCATGCGGAGAAAGAGAAGAAGTAGAAAAGAAGCGTAGGAATTTCCTGACCTTCTTCAGCCTCCTGTCGCTCTCCAGCTGGCCTGCAGGAAGCTTCATGATGCATCCGCTCCAGAGGAGTCAGAGGCATGTAGAGCTCACAGTGAGGGCAGGTCCAGAAGGTGCGTAAACACTCACTGTAGAGATCCCTCGAATCCTGACGGCCAGAGAAAGAAACTTTTAGTTTGTTGATTTATTGAGGGAGGTTGTACCATCTCACTTTTCTTCTTGAGGCTTTCAGAAGTGCTTCTTTGGACTTTGGCTTTTATTTCTCAACCCCTTTCCTCTGATCTATGATCTCAGTTAGATGCTGGTCCTTTAACCACTTTTTCATGCAGTTTCGGGGTTATTTTGGACCCAACTTTTCCAGACACAAAATGAAGTCGTCTGCAAGGCGTTTCCAGCTTCATACCTCAATTGACAACCGACAATTTACTCCAAGAAATAATCCCTACCAGACTGGCATGTTTGTCACGCTTCAAAGTCCTATATCATGCTATTTTACAGCTTTCAACGTCTGGGATAGGCATATATATATGATAGAATGTTACCGTTGGCATTATGCAGTATACATTTTTCCTGAAATATAACTTATATGCTGAAGTTGCTCTTCGACTCGGAAGCCAGACGTTCGGTTTCACTAAAATCCTGTCTCCGCCCTGTGAGTTCCACCCATTTTATGACGTAGCCTTGAGCCCCTGAGTCGCAGCCAAATGTGCAGTTTCGCCGAGCCATTTTAGAAAGTAAAATACTTTAAAAACGGTGGTGTTTAGTGTCTATCTCCGGATTCTCGCAGCTCGCACCTGTGAAAAAGGGGACGTGTGTGTTTAATCTGCAGGGGCGGCGCGGACACATCGGGCACTTCCTGGTTTGACACAGTTACGTAAAACATGTCACTATGTCATGAGTCAGTCGTTTTTCAGGAGAGGTTGGTGCAGCTGCTCAGAATGCAGGATTCAGGAGGATTGCTGAGAAATTCGTGAATTAAGCCAAAAACCACCCTGGCTGTTGCTTTTTTTATAAGAACATTTCATTACAACATGGTTGAAAGCTCCAAAAAGTTGATTTTGCATGATATAGGACCTTTAAAGGTTTCAGATCATCAGACAAAAAAAAAATAAAAAATCAAAGACAACACAAGTAAACACAAATGCAGTTTTTAAATGACGGTTTTTATCATTAAGGGAGAAAAAAATCCAAACCTCCATTGGCCCTGTGTGACAAAGTGATTGTCCCCCTAAACCTAATAACTGGTTGCGCCGCCCTTCAGCCTCTGCCATAACTTGCAGTGAGTCTTTTCCAGTTGTGGAGGGATTTTTTCCTCCTCCTCACTCATCTTTGCATTATTGTTGTAGTTCAGCCACATTGGAGGGTTTTCAAGCATGAACCGCCTTTCTAAGGTAGGATTCAGGTCGGGACTTTGACTAGGATGCTCCAAAGTCTTTTTCTTCAGCCAAACAGAGGTGGGCTTTCTGGTTCCCATTTTTCCTCTTTTTTATGGTGCCGTCATGACCTTTGACCTTAACTGAGGCAAGTGAGGGCTAAGGTTCTCTGGATGTTGTCGTTGGGGCCTTCTGTGAACTCTTGAATGAGTCTTGGTGGTAATTTTGGTCGGCCGGCCGGCTGCTCCTGGGAAGGTTCACCACTGTCCCATGTTCTCCCCATTAGTGGATAACGGCTCTCGCTGTGGTTCCCTGGAGTCCCAAATATTCAGAAATGGCTTCAGAACCTTTTCCAGACGGATAGATCTCTGTTACTTTCTTTCTCACTTGTTCCTGAACTTCTTCAGATCTCGGCATGATGTCCAGCTTTTGAGGATCTTCAGGTCCGCTTCACTTTGTCGGGCAGGTCTGATTTAGGCGATTCCTTGATTGGGAACAGGTGTGGCTGGAGAAAATGAACT
The DNA here is from genome assembly GCA_963556495.2 of Valencia hispanica. Lineage (NCBI taxonomy): Eukaryota > Metazoa > Chordata > Actinopteri > Cyprinodontiformes > Valenciidae > Valencia > Valencia hispanica. The sequence continues at coordinate 10,826,749 of OY747700.1, forward strand.
CAGGAGTGACGAACCGCTGTTAGGTTATGTTTAAACAGGGGGAATCACGTTGTCACACAGGGCCATGTAGATTTGATTTTCTTTTCTCCCTTAATAATAAAAATCTTCAATTAAAAACTGCATCTTGTGTTCAGTTGTGTTGTCTTTGACTAATATTTCAATTTGGTTGATGATCTGAAACACTTAAGTGTAACAAACATGCAGAAAAAAAAAAAAAAGAAATCAGGAAGAGTGTAAACACTTTTTAACACCACTGTATAAATTCATACACATAATTTTGAATCTGAAATAAATCTAGTGAAACTTTTTGTATTGAAAGTGAGAAAAAAAATTGAAAGTGATTTTTTTTGTATGAAACTAATGTATATGAATTGAAACAAATAACTCACAATCAAGTTTTCAAACTTTCTTTTTTTTTTTTTACAATGCCAATCTTTTTTTCAACGCCATCATTTTGTTCAGCTTCATTCAGGTGATATTGTTTTGACGCTTGTGTGTGCACGCGCATGAGGGGCGGGGCTTCAGCCCCCCAAATGTTTGCATGAACCAGGCAGGAGGAAAACTCCGACTGTCCGAGGCGAGACGCGAGAAACAACAGGACATTTACATTGCTAATAATGTGGTTTGTGGAAGAAAAAAAAGAGAAACGGTTTCTTCTCAGTTTCTTCTACTGACCAGTAGACTAGGAGTCTTTGTAATAAAGTTTTATGCTTGTGTAGCCTGTCTTTGTTGGAGCTTCTCCTCATTACAGACAGTTTGGTATGAAGGGATGTAAATGCACACTATATAGGCTATACCATATTAAATAACTATTTATTTGAGTTCCACAGTATATATTACCAATACATGTCAATAACGTTAACAAATCAATTAAGACTGGTGTAAGCAAAGCTAACAACACTGACAACTCGTTTTTTAAATTAGATTGCAAAACGTAATTGTGACACACACTCTAAACCAGAAGGTGGCGATAATGCGCACCAAGTGCCATGGCAAACTGAGAAGAAATGTTTATATCTTATTTAATTATTATTATTCCACAAACCACATTATGCTTTCTGTACACCTAGAGACTTTGAAACGATTTAGAAAAGACCCTTAAAGATTATCAGCTCACATCTAAAGACTTGGGTTAACAGTTTTTTAGTCTCAGACTAAAGATTTTATAAACACTGAATCTTGTTGGGACACTATTTAAGACTACACCTAGGCTATTTTAGCTTCCCGCAAAATTCCTCCCATTATGCTCAGCATTATACAGTTTCTTTATGTGCGAATGTTGTAGCATTCTTTGCCAAGATTAATGTTTTGTCAAATAAAGACTTGCATTCAAAGTGGGTACTGTATCATCAAGTAACTGGTTAACTCATATCTTTGTAATGCAAGGTGTTCATGCTGTACCACTTGCTCCATGCAGATGCACAGATAGCGCTGGTTTGTGCCTGTATTCCAGGGGGCAAGGTTGGCATACACTTTGTAATTTATGGCCCATTACTCAGCCATGCAACACAAATATTGTATTTGTTGTGTATAGACCCTGCCAGGCTCCATAGGCGGCTACAACAGTGTTATTTATAAATACGACACCTATGTTTATGGCCTACTTTCCCGCAGGAACCAAAAAATTTGATTTGTGGCAAGGTGCAAGATAATAACATGAACGGCACTCGAACCCACCATCATCGGCGACGTAACCCTGTTTATTAACCATTGTGCCATAGCAGTAAAGTACGACTTCTTACAGCCAGGGTAGCCTTCACTGTAAGGGGACAGGACCCCCACACGGTCACATAGTTTAATAAACCGAGGGTACAGATTCTTACCCCTCAAAAATTATTTCTGAACCTGACCCCTGCCGGGCTCTGTAGCTTTGTGCTTCCGCTTGTGTGAGAACAGCTTTATTGGTTGTTGATTGATTACCGTCACAACGACTACACTAGGACTTGTGATAATATCAAACATGTTTGATTCAAAAGACTAGAGAAAGACTGTCATAAATCGGATCCCCAACTGCAGATTATCACCTTCCACAAACCACATTAGAAGCAAAGAAAATGTCCTGTTGTTTCTCGCGTCTCGCCTCGGACAGTCGGAGTTTCCCTCCTGCCTCGTTCATTTAAACATATGGGGGGGCTGAAGCCCCGCCCCTCATGCGCGTGCACACACAAGCGTCAAAACGGTATCACCTGAATGAAGCTCAAAAAAATGATGGCATTGAATAAACGATTGGCATTGAAGAAAAAAAAGTTTGAAAACTTTATTGTAAGGGAGTTATTTGTTTCAATGCATATACATGAGTTTCATAGAAAAAAAAATTCACTTTCAAATTTTTTTTCACTTTCAATACAAAAATTTTCACTAGATTTATTTCAGATTCAAAATTTATATTTTCAGTTACAATAATATTTTTCAATGCCAATATTTATTTTCAGTTTCACTTCAAGGTGATACTGTTCTGATCCCATAGGAAACCTGCTTGTTCTCAGTAAAAATACATTTAGTTTTCAGGCAAATGTTTTGGTGCCGTCTGTAAGGAGTGACTTAGTTTGCTTGCATCTTGGGCTTGCTCTTTGCGTCATTTTGCACATAAATAAAAATGCGATGAACATTTTACGGGCAGAATATTAACGAGAAATACAAACTGAAAAGTGTTATTGTGCTTAATGTTGAGCTTAAAAGTTTTAATACTAATAATAAAAACTAACGGATGACAGATCTTAAAAACACTGCTTTAAATGGTAATCTGCAAGAGAATTAGCTTTAGGCTTGAAATTTCTTCTTTGGTCCAACACATATCTGTTTTTTTAGGCACACACTAAACCATATGCAGCCCTGAAGCACTGAAAAAAGGTTTAAAAGCAGCCAAAAAATACAGAAAAACACAGGAAGGCCCTCGGAGGGCCTGAATAACAGCTGATCAACACCAGTTTCAGAGAGTTTGTAAACAACATATAGAGAAGTTTGTTGCATGAAAACGTAAGGAGTAACCCCTGACTAAGACTTGAGGCTTTCATTTCTAACGTGACAAACTCACAGCGAGACAGTTGTAGGTGAAGAAGCTGGTCACTCTCAGGCCTCCTTTAACAGGATCCGGCTTGGCTTCTGCTCCCGGAAACAACGCGCTCAGATCTGGAACCTCAGAGTAAACCGAGTCCGGGTCGCTGTGAGGTCCGACGTACAGATTCTGGGTCTGGAAAGCTGTGAGTCGCTGAAGGCTGTAACTGACCTGGACAAAAGGTAAAAATGTGCAGTTTTTTGTGTGTTAGAAATACTGGAAATCAACTGTATTTACCACAAGAGAAGAAAATTTTGTTTCATTTTACTGAAATATGTTTGGCTTGGAGTAATAAAAAAACATTGGACGCTAGACGTTTAATATGGAGCTGCTGGAGAAGGAGGAAGACAAAGAAGCTTCATAGAAGCAGTGAAGGTTGCATGATGCATGAATGACACATTATGACACATCACAAACTTAAATATCTCCCTCCAAAAGGTTCAGAATAAATCATTAGAGAACGTCATATACCCATTTAAAAAGACGCTGGGGGGGTTGAAAACCACGCCACCTTGACATGATTTGTTTTTCTTGACTGTGTGATAGATAAATAAATCTGACCTTATAAAGAACTCAGGGAGAGCAGCAGGAATAACACTAGATCTGGAGTATCTATATGCTGCCAAAAAACAAGCCTTACCATACTATTTTCTCAAAATGGTATCTTTTGGATTTTAATTCTTTAAGATGAACAATTTTTTAGATACTAAAAATCTGCGCTTTATTCATATTTAGTCTGAGAAGGGCAAAAAATACGGCATGAAAATAAGGAAGGTATAAATAATCAAACCTTTTTTGGTATGATCAAGCTTGCCAAACGAAAACTAAAATCCTGATAGGTTTATATTTTATTTCATTACACCTTTAACTCTTTTTTAAAATAAAAACAAGTAAGAAAAAAACAAATAATCAATGAACTAGTTGAAGGATATTTGTCTCCACGATCAAACAAATCTAATTTTTTGGCCTGTTTTTAAAAGCAAACAGACGTTTACTGCAGATGTTTTTTTTCTTTTGCTTTAATATGGACCCTGCAGGAAGGCGGTTAAGTGATTAAATTAAAAATAATTATTTCCACCTTTCATTACATTCCATATTTTTCTGGATTTACCTGGAGAATAAGGAAATCAAAGACGTTTCCAGACTTTATGGCGGTGTGTAGCGACCTTAGATTTTAAATGTTTTTCTCCATATTTTCTACTTTATTTTTGGTATTTTAAACCTTGTTTTATGTTGGAAAAAACAAAACCACATTGGTTATGTTGTAAATCTACTCGGAACTGTAAAAAACTGAGTTGAAATAATAGCAACTTTATTTTCCAATTGATAAACATTTAACAAACAAACATACAATACAATTAGAATTTCCAGAACTATTTGTAAGAACTATTTAGTTAAAGGTTCTGAATGGACCTGTAATGAAGAGTGCTAGAGGAGCAGCCGCGTTTCACAGAAGCGTCCATATTGACTGAATGTTTACCTCAGTGTAGAGCAGGAAGCGGAACAGGCCCTCGCTCAGCTTCTCCATGTCTCTGCGGGAGACCCCCTGGCCTGAAGGTTCCCTGGAAGAGCTCTGTCCTAGCTGAGCCTTCAGCAGACGCTCCCACTCCGATCTGAGGCCGAGGGCTGTGGAAAGGGCCCTCAGGGCCTCCGAGGGCTCCTTAAGCTCCAGCTCCAGCCAGCCGTCCACCACCAGCCGCGTGCAGTCGGCGTTGCTGTCCACAGAGTTGGCCACCAGCAGCAGAGCCTGGATGTCATAATGAGACGATTTAAGTTGCCACATTATTATTCACCCTGCTTTAGCCGTTTTAATTTTTATCTTTTGGTACGAATAGAAAAATCGGAAAATTATTTCTTTCATTTGTGTTTGGCTGCAAGTCTTTTGGGGTCCATCTCTGGCAGACCAAACCTTTCCCCTTTCTTCTTCGCAAAATTGCATAAGTTCAGTCTGGATGGGAGTCTTGTCAGAAATTCTCGATTCGATTTTAGGTCTGGACTTTGACTAGGCCAGATTAGCACATGATAATGTGTGTAGTGCTTCTGACTTTTTGTTATCTGGAGGCAAACATCCACATCAGCCTCAGTGTTTTACTCTTCCAACTTCCCTGTCAACATTGAAGAAAAGCATCGCCACAGCATGATGCTGCCAACAGGGGCAAGTGTACCGAACGAATCCAGCTGTTTTCTACCTGAACACATGCAGAATGTTTATGTGCTGAACTCAGAGCGCAGCGCAACTTTAAAAAGTGACACCAAAACAAACCAAGAAACAACTCCCAGCTATCACTAATCTCTGCTATTTGGGAACATTAACGGTTTCTTATGCAGCTACAGTAGAAAAAGAAAGATGGACCGAACCAGAACTTTGTGAACGAAGGTATATTTCAATAGCAAAAAGGTCCATAACACGCTCTGCACTGAACTGAATGACTGAAACAATGTCAAGCTGAATGTAAACATCACTGATACTAGAGAAAAACCAGCTGATGTCCACATGGCTACCAGTAGCATCCAATCAGCCCAAACTTCTTATTTTAAATAAAACGCAAGTCAGCGGAACCCCCTTTGATGAGAAGAGATTTTCCCAACAGCTGTCCATGGTGCATTCAAATACAGCTGGGAGACTAGGCTGTCAAAATATCAAAAAAACTCCAAAGTGATTTAAGCATGTTTTATTCTCAAATGTGGGCCAATTATTATTTAAACATTTCTAAACATCCACCCATCCATTTTCTGTACCTGTCATTTCATTGCAGGGATATGAGGGGGGGGGGGAGGGTTGGGTTGGCTGGTAACTATTTCCAGCAGTCACAGGGCGAGAGGTGGGGTTCACAGGGCGAGAGGCGGGGTACACCCTGGACAGGTTGCCAGTCCATCGCAGCATTTCTAAACATCAACACTGAATGTTTTTACTCTGGCTATATCTCCTTGTACTATTTCATCACTAATAATAAAAATCTCCTGTCAGTTCTATACTTTCCAACTTATCCAAGTTATTGAACATAATAAAGTCAAATTAATTTCAGGAATTGTAAAGAAGAAATTGATGAAAAAAAGGTTATTTGTTTAATGCTGATCAGAGTAATAAAATAAAATGCACATTTGCGTTTATTTTTCTTGATTAAAGTGTAATGAAAACATACCAAACCATGATTTTTTTGGTGTACTGTTACATCCCTACTCCATAGGATGCTTCCAATTGCTGCAGAAGCCTGTTAAGCACCCATTTGTTGAAAGCCAGGTGTGCAGCAGCAGGGAAACACCTAAAACATACAGGACAGTGGGCCCTGAGGAGATCTGCCCTATATGGCTTGTAAACTAGAAATGCGCCTTCTCTGAACAACAACTTTCTTCTTCCCACTCTTCCACATAGGTCAGATTTGTGGACGATTGTTTCCACCTAAGCTGTGGGTCCCTGCAGCTCCTCCACAGTTACCATAGCCCTCTTAGCTGCTTCTGATTATTCCTCTCCTTGCCCAGTCAGCCGTTTTATATGAACAGGCATGTCTTGGTTGGTTTGCCTTACACTTTGCGTTTTGAATGTAATTTGTTGCACTGTATTTTATCTTGGGGTGTCAGCGTCAGTGTTGGGTGTAACGAGTTACAAAGTAACTAGTTTCTGTAATGACATGCTATTTTTGTAACGTAGAAGTGTAACGCGTTACTGCGGCCAACAATGTAATGACATTACAATTACTTTCGAAAATATGATGTTACATAACCTGTTCCACCCCACAGCCCCACCGCCGGGTCACTGTGAGGGAAGGGCGGAGAGAATGTCCGAATTTAGTTGACCTGTGGTCACTGATTGCTAAACATGTCCTATCATTATAAACCTCAGAATCTCAGCTAAAGACTCATATACATATTTTTTGTGACCTCCAAAACCAGAAAAAAATAACAAGCAATTAAAAGAGCTGTTGTGCCATTTTGCGATTTTTACATGAACACATTCGACCGAACCTGTCGGTCACCCTGCCGAACAGAACCAAGCAGACTTTGCCTTCCCTGAAAGCCAGCATTTCACAGATTCTAAAGCTGCAAGTTTCATCACGCTACGTGCAAATTTCAGCAAATGAGCAGCAAAATAAGCCCAGAAATACGTACAGCATTTGAAAAACAAGAGCATACATTTTTTCTTACCTTTGTTTTGTCCTTGCTGAAAAGAATAATCCACCGTGATATGACTGTATTTCCAGAATAGCTAAAATACCCAGTGTGTATTTTGAAAAGAAAAAGTGAAAAGAACCTAATCCTTTGCCATTATTTTTTACATTTGATTCGAGGAGGCTCAACCTTGTCTGTCACGCGCATTGTGAGCTTTTCCCCATGTAAACATTTGCTTTGTCCAATCTGCTTCAAAGTTCTGATGTCAGCGTGATTCTATAGGATCTTACGATTCTAACCATATGTCAATCATCCAAATCGGCCAATAGAAACTGGAGTTCCAGGTCTGCGTAATTCTAAAAACTGATATTTTGTTTAAGGCCGGTTTATACTTCTACGCCGTAAGATTACAATGTTAACAAACTACCAGTTAAATTATCAAACTTTCATAAACAAATTCTTCTGTATTGGAAAAAGATCTTTACTCATAATTTTTCACCACACTCTATCACCCTTTGGAATAACAGATACATTCTGCATAGAAACAAATCACTTTTTTTTAATGAATGGCATGAGAGAAATATTTGGTCAGTATTTAGTATTTTGGACAACTCTGGTAATTTTCTTAATTATGAGTACCTTTGTACAATTACAGTACAATTAAGTACAATTTCAGACCAAGTAAGTCAGTTTACACCAAACTTATCCAAGCTATTCCATTGGGATTAATTAATTTAATAAAAGGCATATTATTATATCAATGCATTACTCCACAACTACCATCCTTATTAATAAAAGAAATCTCAATATTAGATAAAAAATGCGACAATACATTTTTGAGAAAGATCTTAAACTGTAATATTTATACCGAAAAACCAAATAAAAATAACATCTTGCACAAATTTGATCATGCTACAGTTAAGATATTTAGGACATTATATTTAAAATTCCCTATTTTTCAGAAAAGTAAAGAAACTCATTTTAAAATAATGAATGATATCTATCCTTCTAAAGAATTACTCAGATTACGCTTTAAAATTAATGATAACACATGCACCTTTTGTAATAATGACGTTGAAACCACGGAACATTTATTTTTTTCATGTCCATATATACAGGTATTTTGGGTGGATCTACACAAATGGTTAGAAAAAATATTCCCATTATTAGAACCATTTACCATTGATAATATTACCTTTGGGGTAGTGATTAGAAATAAATTGGAAGAAATCTGCATTAACTTAATTCTCTGTCTTGCAAAATGTAATATACATAAATATAAATACATAAAAGTCCCCCCTAAACTTAGAATCTTTATTTGTGAATTTAAACTGTATCTAGATTCATTAAAATTGCTTAAAGGAAAAAAATCAGTAATGATATACAATAAACTTGTAGCTCTTCCCCTTACTTTAGATAAGTGATATGTTTTGCCTTTTTCTCATATACTAACCTGCAGAGCTGGAACCCGGACACAGTTGGACAAATACGGCTTGTTGGTCTCCAGCAGGGTGACGAAGGCCAACAGCTGATGTCTGCTGCTGTCCCTCTTCTCAGGTCCTGCAGGGAGAGGACAGGAGACGAAGACAAAGACATTCAATGAGGAGAATGGGCTAGTATTGTAGTGGGAGTTATGCTTTAAGGCTTTGAAACAGTTGAAATGTTCTATTATGGAAAAAAAAACATATTTCTCAACAAGGATGTGATGATTCCTTATGTAGTTCAAGAGTTTTTTGTTGTTTTTTTTATTCCAGCTGGTTGATTAACAAGGAGTCGGCAAACGCAGAGCGTTGCATAAACCGACCTGCTCCCCCAAAACTAAACATTCACTAATAGTATTTAGTAATCAAAGATGATCTTCTCCAGTACGTCCCATTTAGTCCCAGCGTCTGCTCCCTGCGAGACTGCTCCACGTCACCCTGATATTCATGAAAGCGTGGAGCGGAGTGTCCCGAAGATATCTAGTTTGTTCTGACGTCCGTCGGCCGATGATCTGACATGCATCCTTCTAGTCAGTCACGTTTGTCCAACAGGAAAAGTGAAATACAGTTACTAATGCGGTCACTAAGAGATTATGTCTATAAACCAATTAATTTCCATGTCAGGTCAATAAGATTTTTTGTCACTGATCTTTAAATTCAAAATGTCCACCTAGAAATTAATTTCTCAGGAAAAAGACAATTTCAGCACCATTTTCAAGCTCCTGATAGCTTCACGAACTTCGTGTAGGCATCTTTGCAACTTCTTTGTCACAAGCAACATCCACACCACTTATACCATGCAGATAGTTCCTTAAAGAACGGAGAATATCTATTGATTTCTGAGTAAATAAAAGATGTATGTGTAGACTTGTAGACTCCGAGTGTGAATCATGTGTTAAAGGTTATAGTTTAAATTGTGTATGCAGACAAGCTTTCCAGGCATCTTAATGTTCTTATCTTCTCGTCCATCTGAGTGAGATCACCTGTTTCTCTGGGGTCGTTCTCGGGAACATGCAACACCTCTGGATCGCTGGCAAACACACTGGTGGGGTGGATCACAACGCCCTGCTTGTTCCTTGTGTGAAACACCTACAAAAGGGGTAAAAAAAATAAAATAAATGTGAACTTTTTAAACTATATTTCATATTAAAAAACAATAATGTCTTCTCCTGTTCAATTTGATGTGCAGCATCACTATATTGTTCGGTGAATTGTCTCACATTATGTTTGCAAAGTGCTTCTGAAAGCCCCACGGTTAGCGGAGTCTCGGGTTTAAAACGTTAAGTACGGTGGAGGATCTGTAATACTGTGGGCCTGTCTCTCTGAGAACCTTCTTGGAGGAATGGCCTCTGCCAGTAAACAAATCCAGATTTGGGTTTTCAGCGGGATAGTGATCATCACAGACCACTTCTTAAGGAAAACCAACCTTTTGGTATTTCCCATCTCAGTCCCCAGAACTAAATCCTAAAGAAACGAGCAGAGTGAGCTGAAGAGAACATAAACGAGAACCCAAGATGCTGGATGATCTAGAGTAGACCATGGTTTCTCAACGGGGGGCTGTAGCTCTAGGCAATTATTGTCTTTTGTTTGTTCTAAATGTTACAAACTTAAGGCTGATTTGGTTTTGTTGTTTTGTTTTGTTTCTCAAGATAATCGTGTACCATCAGGTTTGGAATCTGTTGATTCTGCCAATTGAGTATTTGCCGGTTTTATTCCACTGTAGTTGTACAGAAGGGTCACTGATAACCAGTGCTCTGATTAAATTGTGGTATTTGTATAAGAAAACTTTTCGTTTGTCTGCGTGGGACCTTGCGGGGGCAGTGAGGGCAGTGAGGCATTCAGCCGAAAAAGGTTGAGAAACACTGATCTATACAGATCGTTATAAGGCTTTCCATCCATCTCCTCCCACAGTGAGGTCTCCCAGTGGGAAATCCGACCTGCTCCGAGTCTTTCCGGGTGGTGTTGTGCTCATCGGGGAGGGCAAGCTGGGGGTAGAGTCCTCGGCAGAGCAGCAGCTTGAGCAAAGCTTGGTGCCGCGAGGACAAGTCCTGACTGGCGCCGATGGCCTCCTGGAGCTCTGAGACGTTGTGGCGCAATTTAAACTTCACCTCCTGTTTTAAAAAGCAAAAAAAAAAAGATCTTTTATACTTATTACAAAGACTCAAATATTTCCATTTCTGAAACCTTGAGGCTGTAGTGTTTAAAAAAAAAAGAAAAAAAGAGCTGCAAGGTGTTTTTAGAGTTTTCTGAGCTCACCTGGATGTCCACCTCCTGCCCCTCCTTGCTCTTCCTGCCTTTGCCTCGGTCTTCTGTGTCTGATCCCGAGGAGAACTCTCCATCCTGGCCCTCATCCAGCCTCAGGACTTTTCGTTTGCTCCCCTCCTGCTGCTCGTGGTCTCTTCTCAGCTTATGCAGCTTCTTCCTCTCTGTGAACCTCTGTCTGCGCTGCTCACGGTCGCCACCAGAGGGACCCCTGTCCTCTGACTCCAGGAGGCTGTGGGTCCTCAGCAATTCCTGTGAACCAAACTATCTATGAGGAAGATGGTAGAAAATATTAGGATGATGATGAGGAGGAGGAACCTGCCTTGAACTGTCGGCGCAGGTTGACCATCTCATAAAGTCGCTGCTCCTCCAGGCCTCTCCTCCTGCACCACTTCCTCGAGCCGCCGCCTCTCTCTCCCTTCACCTGTTGAGTTCAAAACTCCGTCAGCTCCTCAAAAACTGAACCTGTTCGTGTTAAGGAGCCGCCATACTGTGACGCCTCCGTTCGCTGACCTCCACCCAGGCGTTGAAGGTGTTGAGCAGGGTGAAGGGGTCTCCCTGGTTGCTGTGCAGGGGCTGGCGGGCGGTGCTGCAGTCCGGGTTGTGCTGTGAGCTGCGGAGGAACGGCGACTGGACGCTGAGGGCGGCTGCGACGGTCAGCACAGGCTCCACCAGGTTAAACAGAGAGCCCAGCACCAACATCTTCCCTGCAGGATGAAAATGTAGTTGTTTTAAAGAAAAAAGAAAAGACATTCCAGCTGTTTAGATGGAGCCATGGTTATATAGTCAGTGGAGATATTCAGCAGAATTAGAGACTCCCTTGGAACTAATATGTAATCTCAGGGTGACCAGGCGTCCCAATTTTGAGCCATTTGTCCTGTCGTCCCCAAGGATGTTTACAAACCCATTATGTTGTCCCGAACGTCCCGTTTTTAATCAACATAATAGCTCACTGCACACCAGTGGCGGTTCTAGACCAAATTTACCAGGGGGGCCAGGGTGGGGCCAGAGTTTGTTCATGGGGCCACAAAACAAAAGAATGAAACAATATTTCAATATGTCATCGTTTAATACATTAAATGAGACAAAGGGACTCTTGTGGCTCCTGATCCAGCAGATGAAACTCAATATGGCTGAAGCTAAAAGTTCAACACATTAATTTTTAACTCATTGTTAAAATAAAACATTAAATGTAAGAAATGAAATCAGTCCAAGAGATAATTTAGTTATGGTTTTTGTCCTAAATCATCTTAAAAAACTGATTTAGTATTATTTATGCAGTACAAGGGCCATAAGAGGGGCCAGGATCAGTTCTACAGGGGCACTGGCCCCCTGTTGGCCCCTGTCTAGAACCGCCCATGCTGCGCACAGATCTAATTGCCTTTGCATGTCAATCACAAAGTTATCATAGTGATGGTAACACACCAATGAAAAAAAACACTTCCTCAGAAAAGTGCCGGGAAAATAAATATGCTGCGTTTTTGTGCTTTAAGTGTGAATTCTTCGTTGCTCACGGCGGGAACGCGGACGTGCAGAGCCACGTTAGAACTAGCAAACATAAGCGGCGGCACATAAGAATCACTAATGTTAGGGGAGAACAGTAATGCTGCCATTTTGTTTCTAAACAAGTTGAGGTCCGTTAAGGTTTTTTAAGGGTTTTCCGTTTTCCGTTAGGGGTTTTACTTTTGCACTTTCTACAATAAAAAGCTGTTATAATTCACCAGCGTGTCTTTTTGGTCAAATTTAGGTGTCCCAGTTTTTAGTTTTGAAAATCTGGTCACCCTATATAAGCTTCACAGACGATGGTTCATTTTGTGTCTTGTGAACCATGTCAGTGTCTCTTAATTTTAGTCCATGGAGGCAGACACCCCGTCTAATTTTAATACGAGGCTTAAAGGGGCTATATGCAACTTTTTCTCCCAAAATAAACATAACAATAGCCTTTTTATTTGTCCATTTATGACTCAAACATCTCTTGATGATCATACTGAAGCCTTGTCAGCTCACAGTGGGTGCACCTATAAGCCTATTTCCAATTTTTTCTATTTTCTGTCAGGTCGGATTTTCTGTCTGCGGATGTGACGTCAAGCGCGTTCATGTTAAATGTTTCAGATCACTCTGCCACCACCGCTAGTCAGCATTCGCAAGCAGTTCAATGGATTGTGCGAATACACAGAAGAGACCCAGGACAACTCTGACACCAACAGTAACTCCACATAAGACTAAAACAGTTAAACCCCTGACAAGTGCCCGAAAAAGATTCGAAGATTTAGTGCAACCGGCGTACGAGCGCGCGCTGCGAGAGCGAGCAGAAAGGAAGAGCAGTTCCGGTTTTTTGCCCACAGGTGTCAGTCGTGAGCTTAAATTTCAGAAAATTGCATATAGCCCCTTTAAAGGGGTTCTAGAATTCAAAAACACATTTATCTTGTTTAATTTAGGCACTTTGGGGTGTCAAATGTACAACACCAAAAAGTGACCCGCTTTCCTATGAAAATTCTTAGTTTTGTAATTGCCACGGAGAAACGGCTCAGTCTGGGCAAATCTCTGATAACGCATCATAGGCCGTAGACACGGCCCCTTAAACGTACATGTCCCCGCCCACTTCAACGTCTGCAGTATGCAACTTTTGGTTATAGAGGTATTAACCCAATCGTCATAAAGGCATCGGGGTAAATCAGCTAATCAACTCATTTAATATTTAAGAGTGGGCGGGGGTCTTTCAAAAGCCTACTTTAAAGATGACGTCACAATTTAGCCGCACAAGTAGTGCTGGGTGCTAATGCTAGACAAACAAACATCATTATCCAATTGAAAAAAACACACAAAGCACTTGGACGTCGATATGAAGGCAGAAATATGTGAAATTTAAATGCATCTCACAGATGAGCAAATATAAAATGGAGGAGGTTGTTTTGATGGGGAAAGACACACTAGGGGCTTTTCTTGATGGCGACCCTGCTAATTATCGATTGCCAGAACTGAAGCGCTGCCTCGAACGAATGTCAAAGGTCAAAGTAAAAATGTGTCACTACGAGAGGCTGTTGAAAAGGTGCGGAGATGTGTTGCAATGAAAAAATACAGATTCATCCTGGAGTGGATGGTGGCAAATGGTATGAACTGAAAAATAAAAAGACTCGCTAGCCAAACAACACCTTTTACAGCCGTTACCATGAAAACGCCTGACATCAGCTGGTCCACAGAGTTACTAATTTCACTGTGAGTAAATCTAAGTGGCAAAAGGTTCATTTGACTTATAGAATATATGTAGTTTGTGTTTTTTGTACCCGGTTGTCAGGAATTATTGTGTTTTTATAAATTTTTATGGTATTTTCTTTTTTCATTATTGTATGATTTGTTTCTCATAAACTTCTACAACATCCGATCTGGGTATCTAGCGTCCGATTAGAACAACCCCCAAACAGCCGCGCTTAGTTCCTTCCCGTTTAAACATCTTTAGGAGATGAAATTACAACTTTGTGACGATCGGAGCGACTCGGACCCATAGGCACCCATGCAAAATGCGCACTTGTTTGTCTAGGGCTACCTCCCAGAATGCATTTCGATGTTACGTCATGATTTATTTTTAGCTACTGTAGGGCTTTATTATGGGAGTGTATCTGGCCATTTATCAGGGCTCCTGGGCCATTTTCAGCCCCAACAAAGTTTCATATGATATATAGAGGCTCAGAAAACAGTTTCCGATTTTTAAAAAATGTTCAAGAACCACTTTGAAACTTTCCGTTTTGATAAAGCTTATAGTTAGAGCAGTTTAGGTCATCCTGAGGTATCGCTGTAGTTATGCTGCTATAGGCTTAGGCTGATGGAGGACAGACTGACCACTTCTCCTTATGTCTCACATTTTGCAATATTTGCAGTCATTTCAGCTTTAAACCTTATGTTCTCTCTCTGTTTTTTCTCTCTCCATAGAAGCTACCCCTGGCCTGGCGTTCTGTTTAGCTGTGAAACCTTTCTGGAGGGGGGCATCGGCTGACCTACTGCTACCAACTACTAAGCGTTCCCCTTCATATACACTCAACCCCTGTCGTTAGGTGTTTAACCCTGTCTCTCTCCTAGACAAAGCTATTTGCTGCGATTAACTGTATGTGCTCTCTTTCATCGTATAACCATTAAAACCGACTCAGAGCTGATCTGTTAAGAAGCGTTTCTCTCCTAGATGAAGCCACTAAAGGATCGACTACTGCCATTAACTTTTTACTTCTCTCTAACATAGAAAGTACCCCTGGATCAGTGCTTCTTTTTTGTGTGTATGCCCTGTATTCTGCTAAGGTTGTGGCCTTCATCAGGGTCGTTGGTGTGTGGCCACAAGCCGAAACGCTACGTTTGCTCAGTATGAGGAACTGCTGTGAAGTCAACAACGCAGGCGACTGTCTGTTGCTACATGTTGGTCCAGGACGAGTGAAACCTGTCAAGTCAATGACTTGATGCAATCTGCTGGGTTTCCTTAGATAACTTTTTTTAACTAATTTGAATAATAAACTGAACTTTACTGCATTTTTTGATAGCTAGGATCAATTGGGATGTATATATGGTTGGATTAAATTTGCTTTTTGAGATGACATGTTGTGAGTTGGCACTATTTACTATTACTACTAAATAAGCTGAATTGAATGAATTTTCAAGAATGGTAAAAATAAATGCATGCAAATTAAAAACGAAAACCAAAAATCTGTTTTTGTTCCAACTAAACATTTATGGCAACTAGAAAATAATGAAAAATTAAAGTTCAGTAGAAGAAAGAGTGTCTTCAGTCGGAGGCTTCTTCAGTTTTGCTGCAACACAGGCCACTACAGGAAATCCTACCTGCACTATAGCCATCATGATCTACAACAACTCCTTACAGAATTAATTGTATGAGCTACAATAACACTTAATTTCCCTCTGGGATCAATAAAGTATTTTAAAATTTGAATTCAGGTCCAAAACTTAAGAGTTGTCTTTAAAAAATGTCAACACTCTGTGCTGCTTCCGGTCTCCATGATAAACGTGCAAAACTAAAAAAAACATTAAGGATTTTAATTATTAAACCAAATAAAGTGAAGCATTAAAAACTGAACTGACAGTCTTGTGTGGACTTACCTATAACAACATCAACAGGCAGCTGAGCCAACAGTCTACCGATATATGTTAGTTCACCACGGCTATCTAGCGCCCCCTGTTCCTTCAAGTATGTAACTGCAGTCTGGATACTGGCAGTGGGAGGAGGATCAATGAAGACAAAAGAAAGTGGATCTCCGAGATCCATACTTTTCATCTGCAGGGACAGGGATGTGTTCATGAAGTTTGAATTTTAGAGTAGAAATATTAAACCTGCGTGCATCAGGATGCTCCCACCTGCAGAACTAAAGAGTCCAGAGCCACTCTGTGGATTTCAGGCACAGGATACGGAGCGAAGGCGTTGTAGTCAGACTCTGAGTAGAGGCGGTAACAAACACCAGGACCTGTGCGACCGGCCCGACCTTTCCTCTGCTCTGAGCTGGCTCGGCTGATCCAGAACTCCTGCAGACGCTGCATCTTGGCCTTCGGGTCAAAGCTCATTTCCTTCACCTTTCCTAAAAAAATTTTTTTTAAAAGACAACAAAAAAGCCGAGAACCTAAAGTTGCCCCATTCAGAAAGTGAAAACTCAAACATGGGACAGTTCTGTACCTGAGTCCACAACAAAGCGGACGCCGTCTATTGTAACCGAGGTTTCAGCGATGTTGGTGGAGATGATGCACTTTCTTACACCAGGAGGCGCGACGTCAAACACCTGAACAATGTGATTAGTTAAGAGTTAAAGCTCATAAACGATCCCATCTGTACCAAAAATATTCTGATCACACCTTGTCCTGCTGAGCGAGAGAGAGGGTGCTGTGCAGCGGCAAAACTATCCAGCGCCGGGTGTGCGTGGCGTAAACCTGACAGGCCTCCTGGATGTTGGAGATCTCTGCCACGCCGCTGAGGAAGAGGAGCAGGTCCCCACGCTCCTCCGGGGGGTAGCGTTGATCGATGCCCTGCAGGATGCGCAGGTACGGTCTGGGATCCAGTTTCTCTGAGCGCGACGGCTGCTCCTCAGGGGGAATGGGCTGGTATATGACCTGGGCACAGGACACAGAAAGAACAGCGGAATCTTAAAAACGAGCATTTCAGCACGTGTCATTACTGCCGTCTGCTGCTTACCTGAATGGGAAACAGCCGGCCTGGTACCTGCAGCACAGGGGCACTGTGGAAGTACTCAGAGAAGAGCTTGATGTTGATGGTGGCCGACATGAGGATGAGACGGAGGGCCGGGCGATCGGCCAGCAGAGAGCGTAGGACCCCGAGGAGGAAGTCACAGTGGAGATGCCTCTCATGGACCTCGTCCACGATCACCACCTGGTACTGATCCAGCATCTTGTCCTGCTGGATTTGCCGCAGCAGGAGTCCCTCGGTCAGGAAGAGCAGCTTGGTGGCCGCCGTCCGAGAAGTCTCGAAGCGGATTTGATACCCAACCTGAAAATGAAGGAACACGTTTAGGAGTTAAACTCAAGATTGCATAACAGCAAAGTCAATTCCTACTGATTCTATAGGCAGCTTTATATCTATTAAACAATTATGTTGGAAGAGATTTCTGATGACCTAAAACTGAAAGCCAGTGTCTTCTAAAATATTCATATTAGTATCTTATTGGGATATTATTGGATAGACAAAAACAAAGCAGGGGTTAATTGTCAAGTAATAGGAAAGGGAATCATTGTTTTCAAGGTTTAAAAAAGAAGAAGCGCAGAATGTATGTGAATTCAACCCACATTATTTCTCTCCAGGGGAGCATCAATCAGAGAAGCAGAAAGGGGCCCATGGTAACTTAGGATGAGCTGCAGATATCCACAGCTCAGGTGAGAAACTTTGTTGACAGGACAACTATTAGCTGTGCACTCCCTTAATCTGACTGTGATGGCAGAGTGGCAAGAAGAAAGCCAAAGAAGTCCCATTTGCAGGAAACACTTGCGGAAGAACGGGCTCTGGTCAGAGGACACCAAAATCGATACTTTCTTTTTTGGGAAACTAACATTGCATCATCCTAATGGTTGAACATGGTGGTGGCAGTATCATGCTGCGGGAATGTCTCTCTTCAGCAGCTGGTGCGGAGCTGATGGGAAGACAGGTCAAGCTAAGGTTAAAATTGTTCACAGCCTTGGCAGATTCAAGTTTAAAGTAATTTTTAAATGAAACATGGAAAAAAAAGTTTCTCAGCAAGTTTTTCTTTAACAAAAACAGAAAAAATTATATATTTTTTCTCCAAATCTGATAATCCTTTTGATTGTTTTAACTTTTATGAAAGATACCCGCCTCATTTCTTCATTTTAGATCCAAATCTGTCTGGCAGTGTGAATAATTTTGTGTTTAGATGGAAATGATAAGGCAAACCTAGAACAAAACCAGTTAGAAGCTTCTAAAGACTTGAGACTAGAACAACCTTAAACATAGAGACTGAGCTACAATGGAATTGTTTAAAAGATATCTATGTGTTAGTATGGCCTAGTCAAAGTCCACAGCGAAACTCCATGGATAATCTGTGGCAAGACTTAAAAACTCATGTTTACAGATGCTCTCCATCCAAGCTAAATGAGCTTGAGCTATTTTGCAAAGAAGAATGCGCCATCTTTGCATACCAAGTAACCTAATTTCCCCAAAGCAGATGTACTTTTAGATGTTTTGATGGGTGTAAATTCCTGTATTTGACCTTCCAGGACCAACCTTTGATCCGTACTGGTTGAGGCTCTCAAAGCTGACTCTTTTTGCCAGGGAAATGCAAGCGATCCGGCGGGGCTGGGTGCAGGCGATGTGGCTGAAGCCACTTGAGAGCAGATACTGGGGCACCTGGGTGGATTTCCCACAGCCCGTGTCTCCCGCCACCACAACCACGGGGTGAAGCCGCACCAGCTCCACGATCCGATCTCGGTACTGAAAGATGGGCAGGTTATTTTGCTCCCGCCGAAGCTTGGCCAGTTTCCCAAAGCTCTGCTTCTGGCTGAAGTCCAGGAAGTGCAGCAGAGCCAGGCGGCAGTCCGACACCTCCTGGGGAACCGGTCCCGAGGATCTCCGCCTGCTCCTGGGATCCGACTTCCCCGTTCGCTTCTCGATGTCCCCGGTACACACAGACACATTAATCCGGTAGCGAGCGTCGTACTCTTTAGGAAGCCCCAAATCCACCTTTTCAGAGCCAGTCCTTTTCCCTTCTTTGACTTCATCTCTGACTCCAGAACCACACATGTCCCGCTTCGCTTTGAACCTCTGGAAACGCTCAAAGAAAGCCCAGAACTGGTTGTGTTCGGGCGAGCCAGCCTGGATGTAGTCCTGTTCACGGAAAAATATCTGATCCATCTGGGCTCGGCTCTGCGGGCTGTCCCAGTCCCAGTCGTCTCTCCTCCTCCTCCTGTCCCCGTCCATGTTCTCTGGAAGTTATCAACGTCCAGCAACAGCGAGTCTGAAAACACGAACAGCTTCTGAAACCATCACAATGAACGGTGAGCTGACGAGCTTTCGACCGAAAATAAATGCGAAATATTCGTCGTTTATAAATTCAAGCCCACGTCTGTAACATCGCCGTCGCCTGTGAGCATACTGAAAAATATATTTTATCGACTCTGAGAAAGAAATGACTGACAAAGTAACGAAAACATATCAGTTGAACAGCGACTAAGAGGGAACAATAATAGCGAAGGACATCTTCCGGTCCGTGCTTTAAAGCAACCCGTCGCCCCTCGGAAGAAATATACCAGCTGAAGAAAAAAAAATCCGTCTGCTTGCTGAGAATTTTTTTTTCTTTCTCAGAATTTTGACTTTTCAAAAAAAAGGCGAAATTCTGAGAACTAGGTACGGATTCAGAGAAATGTTAGGCGTCAACAGAAATGTCTTTTCAACTGTACCCAACTGATTTATCTTTCTTGTGAAATCGAAACCTGTTTTTACTATTTTCTAAATTACTGACCAAGACATTTGTTTGAAGAGAACGTATTTGAAGTGATTAATGGCTCTTTGAACCACAGACCCAAAAATGTGGAGTCACCGGTGGCAATGTAGCATAGCTGCTTTTTAAAAATAACTTTTTTATGTTATTGGAGAAAAGCACAATTTCTAAACATGTGATAGAGGGGAGCAGTTTGAACTGATCAGAATGCTTAATACAAAAAGTTATCTTTTCTGTTGCTTTTCTTTCCTTATTTGATAAAAAAAGGTGTTACTTGTGGTTCAGGTGTTGATGTAACACCGGATTCCAACATCTCATCTCCAAAAACTCAACAGGAAGCTCTAGCAGACATCCTGGACTCCTAACTCTTCATCCCTGGCGATTCATCCACCATCAAACAAGACATAACTGAGTACATTCAAACAGTTAAATCCATTCCAAGATCTCGTCTCGATTCTGGAAGCGATTCTGGTCCACCATCCGGGGTCTCAGGGGAGGGAAGCGGTCTGCCACCAACACTGTTTACACTGTTTGTGCTGCTGACCTCAACGCGGGACGTTTTGGTTGGTGGATGGAATACTTCGAAGTCCTCCTCAATCTCACCGGCACGCCTTCCAATCTGGAAGCAGAGTTTGGGGACTTTGGGTCGGGCTCTCCAATCTCTGGTGCTGAGGTCACCGAGGTCGTTAAAAAGCTCCTCGGTGGCAAGGCTCCGGGGGTGGATGAGGTTCGACTGGAATTCCTCAGGGCTCTGGATGTTGTGGGGCTGTGTTGGTTAACGCGGCTCTGCAATATTGCATGGACATCAGGGGCAGTTCCCTTGGATTGGCAGACCTGGGTGGTTGTCCCCCTGTTTAAAAAGGGGGACCACAGAGTATGTTCCAACTACAGGGGGATCACATTTCTGAGCCTCCCTGGTAAGGTCTATTCAGGGGTTCTGGAGAGGAGGGTCCGACGGATAGTCGAACCTTGGATCCAGGAGGAACAATGCGGTTTTCGTCCTGGCCGTGGAACACTGGACCAGCTCTACACCCTCAGCAGGGTCCTGGAGGGTGCGTGGGAGTTCGCCCAACCGGTCTACACGTGGTTTGTGGACTTGGAGAAGGCGTTCGACCGTGTCCTTCGGGGAGCCCTGTGGGGGTTACTCCGGGAGTATGGGGTACCGGGCCCCTTGATACGGGCTGTTAGGTCCCTGTACGACCGGTGCCAGAGTTTGGTACGCATTGCCGGCAGTAAGTCAGGCTTGTTTCCAGTGAGAGTTGGACTCCGCCAAGGTTGCCCTTTGTCACCGATCCTGTTCCTAACTTTTATGGACAGGATTTCTAGGCGCAGCCAAGGTGTTGAGAGGATCCATTTTGGTGGTCTCAGGATCGGGTCTCTGCTTTTTGCAGATGACATGGTCCTGTTGGTTTCATCGGAACGTGATCTACAGCTTTTGCTGGAGCGGTTCGCAGCTGAGTGTGAAGCAGCTGGGATGAAAATCAGCACCTCCAAATCCGAGGCCATGGTCTTGAGCCGGAAAAGGGTGGGGTGCCTTCTCCCGGTCGGGGATGAGGTCCTTCCCTAAGTGGAGAAGTTTAAGTATCTGGGGGTCTTGTTCACGAATGAGGGAAAAAATGGAGCGGGAGATCGATAGATGGATTGGTGGGGCATCTGCAGTTATGCGAGCGCTGTACCGGTCTGTCGTGGTGAAGAGAGAGCTGAGCCGAAAGGTGAAGCTCTCGATTTACCAGTCGATCTACGTTCCTACCCTCATCTTGGTCACGAACTCTGGGTAGTGACTGAAAGAACGAGATCACGAATACAAGCGGCTGAAATGAGTTTCCTCCGTAGAGTGTCTGGGCTCTCCCTTAGAGATAGGGTGAGAAGCTCAGTCATGCGGAGGGGGCTCAGAGTAGAGCCGCTACTCCTCCACATCGAGAGGAGTCAGTTGAGGTGGCTCGGGCATCTGGTCAGGATGCCTCCTGGACGCCTCCCTGGTTAGTTGTTTCGGGCACGTCCCACCGGGAGGAGACCCAGGGGAAGGCCCAGGACACGCTGGAGGGAATATGTTTCTCGGCTGGTCTGGTAACGCCTTGGGATTCCCAAGGGAAGTTTTGGTCTCTTTGCTTAAGGTCAGCCTTCTATCACCTGAAGAACATTTCTAGGATTAAAGGACGGATTTTGCATCATGACCTAGAAAAACTAATCCATGCGTTTATCTTTAGTCGGATTGATTACTGCAACAGCATCTTCACAGGTCTGCCTAAAAAGTCAATCAGACAGCTGCAGCTGATCCAGAACGCTGCTGCTCGCGTCCTCACCAGAACCAGGAAAGTAGAGCACATCACCCCAGTTCTAAAGTCCTTACACTGGCTCCCTGTAGCTTAGAGAATAGACTTCAAAATACTCCTACTAGTTTATAAATCATTACATGGCTTAGCACCAAAGTATGTTGAAGACCTGTTGTCACGGTACCAACCACCAAGACCACTCAGGTCCTCCAACTCTAGCCTACTAAACATCCCTAGACTCAGAACTAAACATGGAGAAGCAGCTTTCAGTTTCTATGCTCCCCTTATCTGGAACAAACTTCCTGACGAGTGTAGAGCTGCTGAAACTCTGAACTGCTTTAAATCGAGACTAAAAACCCATCAGTTTAGAATTGCCTTCGAGTAAATGCTTGATGTCATATGTATGAAATGTGTTCATGCTCTCTTGCTTTTTTTAAAATCTTTCTCTTGCTTTATTGTGTATCATGTGTGTTTCTTTTATGTTTTTTTTTTTTAATCACCAAATCATGTAAATCACCTTGAATTACCCTGCTGTTGAAAGTGTGCTATACAAATAAAATTGCCTTGCCTGAGCTGCTGCATCCGCGACCCGACCCTGGATAAGCGGAAGAAAATGGATGGATAATTGATCTCGTCTCGCCTCTGGTCTTTACCTTCCGCAGTTTTTTCTCATCTCCATTTTCCCTGCGACATTAATCATCACATTATCTCTGATTCAATAAAACTTTATGTTTTACTACTGGTCTCCCTAGTGGTGTTCTGCTTGCGGGTCTTGAACTTAAATAATCCATTGACAACTTAGCCCTACCCCCTTCTTTTTCTTTTAGCTTACAGGTTAATCTTCATTAAAAACAGAAAGACGGAAGTGGTTCATGCGGCAACGCCTCGAGAAAACTGCATACTCCTTCATAAACCGTATTTTCTATTAAACAGGTGGCTATCAAAACAGCATGTTGGAATCCGGAAGAGAGGATTGAGGTCGGAGAGCGGGCAGGAAGAGCACAGAGATGGAGCATGGCTCACGGAGGAACCTGGAGCTCGAAGTCAGTCAGATGTGGAAGGATTGCCAGAGTTTGTTGGAAAGCTTGAGAAATGAGGACGAGGAATAAAAACAAAACCTTGGAAGGAACACAATCGAGATTAACAGGTTGCCACTGGGGTGAAGTTGTACATTTTGCACATCAAATCTTTGGAATCACATGGAGAACTTGAGTTACCAGACAGTCTGACAGCCAGCTCCTTAAATCCTCAACCTGTGATGAGACTCAATGAGATGCACCCCCCCCCCCGGCTTGATGGACAGGTCCTCACCTCAGCCAGGACTTCAGGTGGAACTCTCCAGAATAGTTGAGAAAACATGCAGGAAGCAGACACAAAACACAAACAACCCAGACTCCCAACATAAATAAGTGTATACTTCTATCTTACCTTCCTTTCAAACAAATAGCTGTTGTGCATTATGGAATATCACTGAATGTGAATGTTTGAAACAAATTAAAAAAACACCTATGAATAACAGACCAGAAGCATAGGAACAAAGGCACACCGGGGTTATTTAAAATATTTAATTTGAAGCCATTTGCTATAAAATACACATTTACAATTAAACAGCAGGAACTGTTACATGACCTTTAACCTATTCAAGCTCATGCAAATCAGTTTATTTCTCTGGAAATAATGGAAACTCATGAAAAAGTGATAACAGATGTTTCAAGAAATTTCTGCTAGACTTAAATAACTAATACATAGGATTGAGATCAAACAAGCTGGAGGTCAATTAGCTTTTATTTACACAATTTATAAAGACTGCTATTATAGGTATGTTTATGTAACAACTGCGCCTTAAAACTAAGTCCAATGCATCATACAATGTTTGTACTCCAAGGCATAATGAAAAACACACAAATAAAACATCTATTTACATTTAAAAATTGTCAACCAATCACCATCCTCGTACAAAAACAGAATCACAGTAAGTTTAAAAGGCACGGCACTTGCTTTAAAAGCAAAAGGTGGATTCTCCAATGTAGCTACAACCAGAGGTCAAGTCCACCGATTCCGCTGCACAGTCTGCCAGATCGGAGTCTTATTCAATCAATTATCCAGGTCAGCAGTTTATATCCTTAATGATTTTGTTTGATTAGGTCACAGTGGACTAGACTCCCGTCTTCTCCTTGATCCAGCCACGAAATTTGGTGACTGTGGTGTAGATGCCTGGTTTGTTCCTGCGAGCGCAGCCGTCACCCCAACTGACCACTCCTGCCAGGAACGCAGTGCCGCTTTCTGGACTGGTCAGAGGTCCGCCTGAATCTCCCTAAAGGAAAGTAATGCAGATACAGTTATGGTGTCATAACATGAAGGTAATAAGAGTGTAACAAAAACTTGTGACAATATTTTGTAATAGCAAAATGTCACAATATTTCTCCTCCCGCTTCCGTCAGCATGTGATTTTGTTTGGAAGAGTAAACATGAGGCAGTGTTTTGAGGCTTTGATGTGAAAGTGGGTGCTTTAAGCACCAGTGTTTGAGACTTTTGAAGTAAGAAAGGCAGTAACAAAATGTTGAGCAACAAATCCGCTTTAAAACCTTAGAATTTTTGTACCACCAGATTTTAATTTACTTATATTTAAAACTGTATTCCTGCTCCATCTCTTGCTTCATCCACCATTGTTACAACAACAAGAATCTCCCGTTTGCCCATCAAAGAATCTTGGAATAGGATAAACCAGACCCATTTCTGGCTCTCACAGACCTGTAACTTCTTCTGTAAGAGGCTTCTCTGTCCTCAACTCATTACCTGTATTAATGGCACCCTTTTGAACTAGTTATCTGTATAAAAGACACCTGTCCTCAGTCACACTCCAAACTCCACTATGGCCAAGCCCAAAGACACCACAAACAAAATTGCAGACCTGCACCAGGCTGGGAAGACTGAATCTGCAATAGGTAACCAGATTAATGTGAAGAAAACAACTGTGGGAGCAATTATTAGAAAATGGAAGGCATAAAAGACAACTGATGATCTCCCTTGATCTGGGGCTCCACACAAGATCTCACCCTATGGGGTCAAAATGATCACAAGAACGGTGAGCAAAAACCCCAGAACCACACGGGGCGACCTAGGGAATGACCAGCAGAGAGCTGGGACCAAAGTAACAAAGGCTACCATCAGTAACACACTACGCTGCCAGCGACTCAAATCCTGCAGTGCCAGACGGGTCCCCCTGCTTAAGCCAGTACATGTCCAGGCCCGTCTGAAGTTTGCTAGAGAGCATTTGGATGATCCAGAAGAGGACTGGGAGAATGTCATATGCTCAGATGAAACCAAAATAGAACGTTTTGCTCTACTTTGTTTGGAGGAGAAAGAATGCTGAGCTGCATCCAAAGAACACCATACCTACTGTGGAGCATGTGGGTGGAAGCATCATGCTTAGGGGCTGTTTTTCTGCAAAGGGACCAGGATGACTGATCTGTGTAAAGGAAAGAATGAATGGGGCCATGTATTGTGAGATTTTGAGTGAAAACCTCCTTCCATCAGCAAGGGCATTAAAGATGAAACGTGGCTGGATCTTTCAGCATGACAATGATCCCAAACACATCGCCCGGGTAACGAAGGAGTGGCTTCGAAAGATGCATTTCAAGGTCCTGGAGTGGCCTAGCCAGTCTCCAGATCTGAACCCCATAGTAAATCTTTGGAGGGAGTTGAAAGTCTGTGTTGCCCAGCGACAGCCCCAAAACATCACTGCTCTAGAGGAGATATGCTTTGAGGAATGGGCCAAAATACCAGCTACAGTGTGTGAAAACCTTGTGAAGACTTAAAGAAAATGTTTGACCTCTGTCATTGCCAACAAAGGGTATATAACCAAGTATTGAGATGAACTTTTGTTATTGACCAAATACTTGTTTTCCACCATAAATTGCAAATACATTCTTCATTTAAATTCTTTCATTTTGTCTCTCATAATTGAGGTATACCATCCATCCATCCATTTTCTTCCGCTTATCCGGGGTCGGGTCGTGGGGGCAGCAGCTTAAGCAAGGAGACCCAGACTTCCCTCTCCCCAGCCACTTGTTCCAGCTCCTCGGGAGGAATCTCAAGGCGCTCCCAACCCAGCCAAGAAACATAGTCCCTCCAGCGTGTCCTGGGTCTTCCCCTGGGCCTCCTCCCGGTGGGACGTGCCCGAAACAACTAACCAGGGAGGCGTCCAGGAGGCATCCTGACCAGATGCCCGAGCCACCTCAACTGACTCCTCTTGATGTGGAGGAGCAGCGGGTCTACTCTGAGCCCCCTCCGGATGACTGAGCTTCTCACCCTGTCTCTAAGGGAGAGTCAGACACTCTACGGAGGAAACTCATTTCAGCCGCTTGTATCCGTGATCTCGTTCTTTTGGTCACCACCCAGAGTTCGTGACCATAGATGAGGGTAGGAACGTAGATCGACCGGTAAATCGAGAGCTGGCCTTTCGGCTCAGCTCTCTCTTCACCACGACAGACCGGTACGAAAACCGCATTGTTCCTCCTGAATCCGTCGGACCCATCTCTCCAGAACCCCCGAATAGACCTTACAAGGGAGGCTTAGAAGTGTGATCCCCCTGTAGTTGGAACACACTCTGTGGTCCCCCTTTTTACCATCACCCCAGTTCCTTGAGGAACTCTGGCCAAATCTCATCCACCGTAGGCGGAGGGAGGCTACCCTCTCGTTCACCGGGGTAAACTCCAACGTACAGGCGCCGAGATGGGGGGCAACAAGTATGCCCACCCCAGCTCGGCGCCTCTCAGCGGGGGCAACTCCAGAGTGGAAGAGAGTCCAACCCCTCTCGAGGAGCCAGAGCTGTGAGTCGAGGTGAGTCCGACGATGTCCAGTCGAAACCTCTCAACCTCGCACACCAGCTCCGGCTCCTTCCCAACCAGAGAGGTGACGTTCCACGTCCCGAGAGCCAGCTTCTGCAGCCGAGGATCGGACCGCCAAGGTCCCCACCTTCGGCCGCCGCCCAAATTGAGGTATACCTATGATGAAAATTACAGGCCTTTTTATGTGGGAGAATTTGCACAGCTAGTGGCTGACTAAATACTTTTAAGCCCCAGTGTGGTTGTGTGTGTACACCTGTTTAGCCATCCTATTTTAGGACCTTCTCTGGCATATTCACTAACCTTCTGAAGACCGATGGACCTCATAGGGACCAAAGCCTGGTCCAAATATGGTGGATCCCCTTTCTTAAGGATTTGGGTTAGGCATAAATGCAGCTATTAAAATGAATGGAATTCTATATCTATCTATCTATCTATCTATCTATCTATCTATCTATCTATCTATCTATCTATCTATCTATCTATATATATATATATATATATATATATATATATATATATGCACATGTGTTAAAAGCAGAAAAGAAACTACATTCATAAAATTCTAAGCTCATTAATATGAAATACTTTTAATTTTCCTTTAGAAATGAGTTTAATATAATATTTCATAACAGTGTTTTCCCAGTGGCTTTTTCAATTGAATGAGTTCATCTACCAATCAGGGTCAGTGGGTTGGACCTGCATGGTCATTGGTTGATGCTTAAACATTGATCTTCCTTGATTGATTTTAGGGGCAAATGTGGGAGACATTTATTTTATACATAATAAAAAAAGTTGTATATAAATTGGATTCCTTCTGTAAGTTACCAAGAGACAGACACAGACAAAAATATAAACCAAGAAAGTCAAAGTAAAGGATAAATTATCCCCTTACCTGACAAGCATCCACTCCTCCTTCCAGTACTCCAGCACACAACATCCGGGATGTGATTTGACCCTTCATTAAATCGTTACAGACGTTATGGTTAATGATTCGGACCGAAGCTTTCTGGAGGGTCGTCGCAGCACTTCCTAAATTTAAAAACAAAAAAGGATCAATAGAAAGCACAATCTCACTGATCATTTGCTCTAGAAGGGCAAGGTCTAAACACCAAGACATTTTATAAATATAAGCAGGTTATAATTAAGAAATGTAACCTCAAATATGGGAAATGTAAAGAAACACAAAAACTTTAAAAGGTAAAGTATATATTCATATATTTCATCAATCAAAACGTAGCCTAAAATGATTTTAACTGTCATTGTTGGTATTAGCGATCCAAAGAGAAACTGGTGGTTGAACACAATCAGACAATTTTCCGTTTTTTGGTCCTGAACAAAAAAAAAAAAAAAACACAACTCCAAAATCTAAACGTTTTAAGATCAGTTACCACAACACAGAGAAGCAACAGCAGGTTGTGGTGATAACAATCTTCAGTAAGAATGCTGTTGCAGAGTGAAGACGACTCATTCAGCCAATTAAAAAAAGAAAGATAAAGTTCTAAAGCTCTAAGAAGTTACTTAAAAAGGAAATAGTATTTTGTACGTGTGGAGTCGTGTTTGAGGTTAATTCATGCTGCGAGAGAGAGCAGGACTTCCAGCAGATAACATTAAGGACGAATGGTGACAGTTTCTACAAAAGTTTAAAATGTCCCCTTTGTATGTTAATAACACCCTGTCTTACAGACAAAGCTGAAGTTGGTGTCCGTTTTTTTTAGCTTCCGAGTCGAGAAATGGCTAAAGGGCAATTAGACCTTATTTTCTCTACCCTGAGCATCTTTAATCTGCTCTAGTTTAAAAACTGCACCTAGACATTTTAAACCTGTACTTGACTATTCTTCAGTAATGGCAGCATAATTAAAACCTAGTTTGGGATTTGTAAAACCTTTATTTGATTTGTGAAACTTCAATAAAGACTAATTTCAGTGGTGGTTTTTTTGTACATCTGGAACCCACAAGAACAGAACTCCTACTACTCTCCAAATTGCATTATTAGCTGTTCTTTCAATGTTGTGTTTATTCTCAGTTGTTCTCTCTTGATAGAGGCTAAATCTGGCCTGGCATTCTGTAAAGCTGTGATACCTTCGTGGAGGGGGCATCCACTGAGAAACACCGAGCAACAGTTTAACGCTCTTCCTCTCCTCCTTTCTAGTTTTGAGTCGTCTTTAACATATAAAGTTGTCCTGTATAAGTTCTTCGCTTTCTTTGCCGTGTTTATGCTCCATCTTCTTAAATTTCCTGTTGGCCCACCCAAACTCAGGTTTGGCTGGAGATTTCTTCCTGTTGCTCTTCTTTGTTGCTACATGTATGAGGGATTGCTGCAAAGTGAATAACCTAATGCAAGCAATTATCAACCGTCACTACATGGTGATCCAGGAGGAATGCATAAACTTCACACAATTTGCTTTCTTTCGAATACTTTTTGGACAATTTTAATAATAAATAGAACTTGACTGTGTATTTTGTTAAATAGACTATATCAGAATGGATTTGAGATTAGACTGAATGGATAGCTTGAGATGGAATCTGTTGTGAATTGGTGCTATATCAATAAACTACATGGAACTGAAATTTGAATTGAAACATGTTTGTGCTAATGCAGATGTACATGACTTGTAGCTTTGTGTTCAAAAGATATGACCAAGGTAATATTCTATTGGCATTATAGCTTTCTGTTTATAAACAGTTCATTAAGATCACGTTTTGATTGATCACCTACTACTAAATGACATTTAAAAAAGGTTTTTGTTCTCCATGTTCTCTTTCAAATCCAATTACACAAGAACTCACATAGACATGTGTATTCACAATGTAACTTAACCGTACACCTTTAATATTCTGGTTCTCCATTCATCTTATTCACACTTTGACCAATCATAGAAAATTTTAACTCTCCTTTGCTCAACTGATTTACACGGGGTCTACTTTTGAAAGACAATTGGACTCGAATTGCTTTTAGATGCCCCGCGGAAGAGCATGTGGCTAAAGTGAGTCAGGTATTTGTTTACATGCATCTTTGAATTATAGCCCATTTAGAGATTGCTTTTAATCGTGCTCAATATCTACTACTGCTGCAGAATAATCTAGTCCAAGTTTGTGTCTAAATGTTCAAAAACGTATCAAAAACGGCCTGTGTTGAAGATTCACAAATAACTGAAAGGTTTAGCAAATCCAGGACTAGGTTTTAATTATTATTTTATTAGTGCAGACAAATCTAGTCTGGGTTTGTAACGTCTACTGTAGTTTTTAAACTAGAGCAGATTAAAGATCCTCAGGGTCGAGAAAAATTAGGTGCAATTGCCCTTTAGTCATTTCCCGAATCGGAAGCTAGAAACGGAACCAACTACAGCTTCGTGTCTTACAATGATGTAAATAATAGCAACAACAGCTCATGTAAGGGTGGCAGAAGATCCACATTTTCAGTTAGGTTCTTTATATCTTGACAAAACTAAATACTACTGATGCCGTTTAATGATCACTGTTGAAACCCTACAATGAATCACTCGTTTCATTTTGCAAATACTGACAAATGTACAGTATGAGGGATTGTTTAAGTTCATATAAAGTGTTTAAATGTATTCCTGTGCTCTCACCTCCCTCTCTTGTTGCTCCCCAACCTGTGATCCACACATTGTTACCGATCTTAAACTCATGTTGGGGGGCTGGCAAGCAGATGGGCTGGATGTAGTCCGAAAAGCTGACGGGACTGTCCAGCTCCATCAGGGCGATGTCATTGTCAAAGGTGAAAGCGTTGTAATAGGGGTGAGGTATGATCTGCTTCAGGTTCCTTTTCATGACGAAGGCCTCGATCCTCCGCTGGACATGAAGACCGAGGTAAACCTCCCAAGTCTTAGGATCCGAGAATCTGAGATCAAACAAGGAAGCAGATTATTCTTTTGAGTTCAACTGATTTTCTCCCAGAGATAATCAAAGATCAGGAACTAGATACAACTGCATTTTACTAAAAGGGAAAAAAAACTTCATAAGACACTGTTTTCTAATGATAAAAAAGGATCACAAAGTGTTTATAAAGGCAGCTCCAATAGACTGTTATGTATTCCGTTAAAAACGACTGTGAATGCAGTCCTACACAATGCCTTCACCTCCGTTCTCGATGTGACCGGCAACATAAAAGAAAGCAGAGATTAAAGATAAAAAGCCCTCATACTTTTCCCAGATGCACATTTCTTGGTCAGATTTGGAGGAAAACCTTTAAATGTGGAAACCAAAGGCTGCAAAAACCACAGATGGTGGGGAGGGATGGACAAACGTATGCATGTATGGATGGAGGAACCGATGGATGGAAAAATGGGCGAGCTGATGCATAGATGGATGTTTGGATGGAGAAATTGGTAGATGGATAGATAAATGGATGCAAAGCTTGAAGAATGACGCTACAACACTGCTAGGTGCATTTTACATGTTTGGTATTTTGGTGCTTTAGGGACCGTAAACAGAAAGAACCCTTACTTAACAAGGCTCCAGGTCAATTTATAGGTAAAAAGAAAATGGCACCAGGGTTTGGAATTAACGCACAGAAAACCCAATTTGTACCCATGTACTTAAATCATAGTGTACGGCTATATTTTCATTGTAGGCAAGTATTTTTATGAGTGATGGGGATAATTGGTCATGAATATGCTCAAATCTTTCATGATTTAATTCAATTTTTATACTGCACACTTTTCCCATAGGTTTTGGTTCTGATCCGTTTAGTCCTGCTGGCTCTAAAATATGACAGATTAGGAGCACTTTGCAAAGCAGAATTAGTAGGTGACCTCCAGATGGTGTGTGTCTATCTGTTGGAGCCGTACAACCATATGTTCCATTCAGTAGACTTTGAATAAATGATAGAAAATTACTTTAAAAGTTGATACAAAAGTCCTCCTGCTGGGTACGAACTGATGAAAGAAAATTTCAAAAAAGGTAAAATTTGAATATTTTCACACTGGAACTAGTTTGGTTTGAAAACGCTCCGATTTGACTTAGTTTAGGAGGTAATCCACTGATGACTGAAGTAACCGGAACCAAACAAATTTTAAAAACCTGCTTAGGCACAGAAACATTCTCACATTTCTTAACTTGGGACTCGATCCCATCTCTCTCTGCTGCTACGATTATTATAAAGCTACAAAATGAAGTATGCCGTCTTGGCCAGCTGTTAAAAAGGCATCGATGGAAACTTTACCTCACGCTACTGTCATCTTGCACACAGTGGGCAGCAGTGACCAGCCATTTTGTACTGATGATGGACGCTCCGCACACATGTCCGTAACCTTTGACATGGAGGCTGACTTGCCACGGAAACTCTCCCTGTTCTGCGTCTTGTCCGCCCACAATACGCACTGTCGACCTCAACTTTTTCTTCCCGCAGTCTGAAAAACAAACAAAAGGATGGTAACAGGGAGGCCTGCTGCAACTTGCCGCCAAACAGGTGGAAAGTTGAAACTGGTTTGCTTAGGAAGGCTCGGCGCAGGAGATCAAGATAAGCAGCAGTTGTTTAATCTCAGATGTTTTATTCGCGACATACCACAGTTCTGCTCATCAGATTCATCTTCACAGTCGGGAGTTCCGTCACACTCTGGGTTCACCCTATTGATGCATTTGTTGTTTTTGCATTTGTATGTAACATCTGTGCATTTTATATCAGATCCTGGGGAGAAAAAACAACAACACATTTTTATTTTATCTTTTAAATCAGATAAGAGCTCAAAACTCTCTGCTCCGTTTTCTATTTAAGGGGAATTTTTTTTTGGCCATGTTAACAAGGATGGCTTACAAAAGTATTCATACTCCTTCAGCTTTTTCAAAGTTTTCCATTTTATATATTTATAACAAAAACCCTAAAAGTGTGGTTCGCTTTTATATTCCGCACTCCTAAGTTAACCGTTTGTAGAACCACATTTTGCAACAATTACACCAGTAAGTCTTTTGCTGTATTACTCTTACCAGCCTTGCACATCTAGAGATGGACATTTTTTGTCCATTCTTCTTTGCAATATAGTTCAAACTAGATCAGATTAGATGGAAAGCTACTAAACAGCGATTGTCTGACACATCCTGCATCCAATTCTGTATTAAAGTCTTTTCTACAACACCTTAGGGTCCAGTAGGGGTGTGCCATCTTGGGTGCCTCACAATTTGATTACCATTCAGGTGCGACGATTCAATTATAAGCCATCGCCTTAACTTGTGTGATGTAGCATAAGGCCACTAACTGATGAAAATGTTTCAGTCTAGACCACTTCATTGTAGCTCTAGTTTTATAGTTAAGTCCATTGTCCAGCAGGACGGTGAATATCTGCCCTATATTTAGCTCCATCCAGACCAGAGGATGTGAAGCACGAAGGTGTCAGAGAGATCTTAGCTGACGTTCAAACTTCAAATTCAGGAAGAATAATCAATTTTTCCCCTGACTATTTCCCCTGACTATTTAGAAGACTACATTCCAGAAATCTTCCCCAAGATGTGTCTAATCAGCAGAGGGCCAAAGGGCAAAACTAGGAGTTGCTGGAGTGATTCCATCTCAAGAATGACAAAGGAGCACCTGGGAGTCAGCCCAAAAGAGCTTAGTAAAACTCTTTATAACTGCAGCTGTCACCCCAATACTGGTGGTTCTGGTTTAATCAACAACAATCTTTGCCTCATTTGCAACAATTCTTCCATTTCCTAAATAACGGCAATAAACAGCTTCCACTCAACTCCACTTCCATTTAACGCAATCTGATCGAAGGAGTAAAAATCAAACCGCCCTCCTTACTTCACAACTGACCGTTCATCCGGTCCCCCAAACGCAAACCAGTTCGATACCAGTTTCCTGGAAATAAACAGACTGACATTCTCACGACTTGCTCTATAGAGAAGCATTAGGACCTGCAACACTTTTGTGGTTTTCTGGGCTGCATTTGTGTTTTAAAACACAAACATGGTCAAACGATGTACCTTGGGCACATGCAAAAGCAATACATGGTATCCTGAGAGAATAAGCAACAGTGTTTATTTTATTCCGTTTCCCAAATCAAAAAACAAAACACTGACAAATGTCTGCGTTTGATAAAGCTTTGTGGCAGAAGGTACAGTCAACTCAACGTGACAATGATAATAATGGCTCGCATTTACATAGTGCTTTTCGAGACCCTCAAAGCACTTTACAACTCCATTATTCATTCACTCTCACATTCATCATATAAATCCTAGCGACAATGAGCCACCTAGCAGGCTATTCTTAAGTTAAAGGATGGTAAAAGAGTTGAACACATTATCCTGCTGTAGATGAACAATGCTTGACTTAAGTAATGTTTGTCTTATCAAAGACACTAGATGAGGCTCGTCCCTCTTGCTTTGAGATCTCATAATCAGTGGCTCCAATTTCAGTGTTTTCCCTCTATATAATTCCAGTTTGAAATTTTGTACACAGCCCTCCTTGGGATAATGCCCTCTTTCTCAGCACAGAGAGCAGCTATTGACTGTCCCAAAAGCTGCTAGAAGTCGCTAAATCACCTAATTTGCATAATGTGCATGTAATTGTGACAGACGCTATAGGAGAGGGTAAAGATTTTTGTAATCAACTCTTCTCTGTATTTCTGAGTCCAGTTTAAACCGAGACATAATGACTGTTTAACGTCTGTTCCAGAGAGGCGCACACCCAGTGGACAAGGTGAGTAAGTGACTGAGCAGTGAGTGAAATTGGTGATTTATTTTAGTGTGCAGTTTTTTATTTAAGACAAAAAAAAAATTACGTTTACATCCAGCCCTGACTAGGAGCGGGTAGGATCAGCCAGCACCGGATTCGCACTTGCGCCATTTATTTGCAATCGGGACGAAGTGGGATAAACACCTGCTCTGACTGCAGCTGGGCGAGGACCTGGCTGCTTGCGATGAGCGCTCTGGGACAGGAGAGGAGCCCACAGCAGTACCGCTGCTCATTGAGAAGAGCAAGGATATGTGCTTCACATCACAGTCTCCAAAAAGTCTCCATTACATTTTTTTAACAAAGTCACTAGATTGGTTGCAAGTCGCTTTTTTGAAAGTGTTGCTAGAGGGGTCTAAAAAGTCGCTAGGTTGGCAACAGTGGCTGCAACGGCTTGTTCAAGTTAGCAACAGAAACTAAGTAACCACAGGTCAATTACTAGCTAGTTTTTGTTTAACCACTTATTTGATAAATTGCATTGCCTCAATTTTCGCATGACTAGGTATTCTTATAGTAGGTTTACATTTTTCTACTAAACATCTTTTAGTAACAGGTGGCTCATTATTGGGTTTTTAAACACTTAATTACAACAAAAAGAAAAAAAAATATTCATACATTTTATTGGTTATTGCAGAGTCCCCGGTAGAGCTGTAATCGGGCCTTAAAAGTTGGGCCCGGCCCGAGCCCGAAGATTATATTTTGATTGACAGCTTATTAAAGCCCGAACCCGATTACAGCCCGACATTATTCAAAAGTCACACATCAGGGTTTCTGCTGGAAAAAAATGGCACCGGACAACATGACCGGCAGGTTTTCAATTTAGTGGACACATTTTATCTGAGATTTTATCTGACTTGTGGGCATCAGGGAGCTGCTATATAAATGCAGGAGACTTCTGCAACTTGAGACTTAAGGTGCTTGGTAATAGAGCATTTACACTTCAGCATTTTCTGTCTGAGAACGCAGTGCAGCAGTCAGAGCATGTTTTCTGCTGACCACTAAAACCCGAGCCAATGTGGACAATGATAGAAATTAAGCACGAACCCGTCCGCTCTCGACGGGTTCGTGCTAAGATCTTCAGCTCTAGACCCTGGTGTTAAAGGGTCACTTTAAACTTTAGCCTAAGGGGAAAGTGACCGTGACATTGTATAGATTTATCTTTAAAATCTTATGTCTGCTTTGAGTTTATAACGCGTAATTAATTCATGCTACCAACATAAGTGACAAAAAGAAGAAAAAAGATCCACAAATCTTACTTCCTTTACAGTCGAGCTCATCTGAGCTGTCTCCACAGTCGTCATTGCCGTCGCAGTGCTTCTTCTCAGAGACGCATTTCTCATTCTTGCAGGTGAACTCTCCAGGCTTACATCCACCTTAAAAACAAAGAAAATATGTATAAAAAAACTGGTCTGAACTCCTTCTTGTAAAAACATCTATGCCAGCTGCTCCTACCACAGTCCATCTCATCCGTGTTGTCTCCGCAGTCATCTATGCCATCACAACTCCAGAACTTGGGCTTACAAAACCCATTTCTGCAGGTGATGCTTCCCGATTTGCAATCTGGAGGAGAAAAGGTTTTAGAGAACCTGTTTGTTACACTGCCTCAGTAACAAAACTGTGTAGTCGAAATGCAATGTGAGTGAGTAACACATACTGCAGTTCAACTCATCAGACATGTCTCCGCAGTCATTCCAGCCGTCACACGTGAGGTTATGCTTGACGCACTGTTGGTTTTTGCATAGGAACTTATTTGGGCAAGCTGTGGGCGACAAAAGTGAGTTTGAAAAATAAAAGCTACATCTTGTAGAGGAAAGTAAATCCAAGTGTTACTCCATTACTTACGGTCTTCGCTGTCAATGGCCTCATAAACCGCAGAGAAGCCTCTGTCCACGTAGGAGTGATCGGAGTAAAAATGCAATTTCATTTTGTTGGTGTTGCTGATTTCGACTAGTGTCCCATCTAGGTTCTCTCCACACAGTCTGAGAAACAGATTCACAAGCAAAGACAAACTTTTTCTAACCCGTTTTCAGTTGAAATTAAAACCCCGAACTCATTGTTGCTCAACTTACTTCGTTTTGTCATCAATCATCACGTAGTCTTTGTTACAGTTCTTGCCATTCTCCTGGCCGGGCTCAGCCAAGAGGAACTTTTTGAAAGTAACTTTCACCACTTTGCCAACAGGGACCTTAAAGAAAAAGGACAAAGACAAGGAAGCATGCAGAAGCACAAGTACATGAAAATCACTGGATAATGTGTCCATGAGGAAAGCTCACCTCAATTTCCCAATCACAGTCGATATTAGGAGGATAATAGTTTGGATAATTGGGAGTGGAGAAGCTGCCATATGCTCCTGTTAGTTTAGAACCGCAGCTCTGACCTGAAAAGGATATTTAAATAAAATAACTAACAAAATAGTCATCCAGTATTAAAATATGTTTATTAAATATTTATGTTTAAGGATAACTGAGCAGATACAAAAAGCAGTTTTTAAATGATGATTTCATTCATCATGGGAATGTTAAATTTTAAACTGTGATTAAAATATATTTGCTCAATTTCACATCTAAAAACTGTCCACATAATTGAAAAATCTAAAAAACAGAAGAAAAACGAAGACTGACATCTAGAAATGTGAAAAATGTCACAGACATTTCAAGAAGCAAAGTCAGAGCAATAATCCAGAACTAGAGAAATAATGCAGCGGGGGGTGAACATCCACAGGACAGGACAGGTCAACCAAAACTACTCCAAGAGCACATCGACAGTTCAACCAGGAGGTAACAAAAGAACCCAAAAGCACTGCAACCCGCACTGCCCTAATTAAGACCAGAGTTCATAATTTCACCAAAAAAAAGAAAAGGAGATGCTATGGCATTTACTGCTGCTGAAGCGATATGAAACTGGGTTCTGATCCCTTCAATCAGAGAAATGTTCCCTGATTTCAAACCTTTCGCTAAAGTGGAGCGTGAAGTGTCTTTCTTGAGTCATCTTTCTGTCGTAATGAGGTAAACTAATAAAAAAAAAACTGTGTTTAGGTCACACCTGATGACTTAAAATGCTTTTTTTCCCTTTTTTTTTTTTTACTGTAGCTGACCTCTGGCTGTGTATTACACAAACCACTTCACAGTCCAGCCAGGACAAAGCAGATGTACTTTGCCAAGTTCAAAGATGCCGGTGGTAGAGACTCAAGCAAATGCAACATTACAATATTTATAGACAACTAGTCATCATATTTTCCACTCCATGAAACACTTATTAAAGCAAAAACTAACATAAGAAAAACAAAAAACCTAATAACAGTCAAACACGGTGGAGGTAGTGTGATGGTCTGGGCCTGCTTCGTTTCCTCAAGGCCTATTTGATGGAATGATGAATTTAGCCCTCTACCAGGACATCCTGCACGAGAATGTCCAGAACATCAATACCGGACTGTTAACCATGACACACTTTGGTTCTGCAGCTGGACAATGATCCAAAGCACCACTGAATGACTGGCCAAGCCAATGTCTGGATTTAAATTTAATTTAGATCCTACAGTATGACCTTAAACATGATGTTCATACCCGAAAACCCTCCAGTGTGGCCAAATTAAAAATATTTCTGCAAGGAAGTGTGCGTTCAAGACATTTAGCAAAACCCTGGAGGTCAGTCGTTCTTGCAGGGTGTCACGACTAATTATTAGGTTAGGGGGGTAATAACTTTTTCCCCATAGGGCCAAGTCGGTTTGATGGCTTTTTTTCCATTAAGGAATGAAATCATTCGAAAACTGCTGTTTGTGTTGACTCAGGTTATGTTTATCCAATGGTAAACTAAAACATTTAGGTGGCACAAAAAGAAGCAAAAAACAGAAGAAATCTGTAAGAAGAAACACTTTTATAAATCAAATGAATAAAGACTTCAACCCTTACGTATCGTTCCTTGTCTCACTTGTGAAACCTTTGCTCGAAATCCTGGGAAGTTGTGTTCCCCATCTGTGCCCATTGTAACCAGCATGACATTTCTAGTAGAATAAAATGTCAGTGGTACACTGGGTGAAAAGTGTCCACACAACCTGTAGAAAACAGATTAATAAGAGATAAGTTTGAAGAACTAACTTATGGCCCTGAAATGTGAAAGATTCTTCAGATATAAACTGTATACAGTTTTTATCCCAAAAAATTAACATGGTATATCAAATGTAACCATTTAAAAAGAGAAGAAAAGCTTTCGTGTGCAAGTTTGGGCACCTGAGGCATCCATCTCTCCACAGGTTGGATGTGACCAGCAGTGATTCTATCATGTACTCGTGATGGTTCATCCAGCAGAGTTTCTGATAATTTTCTACAATCCCTTTTAAAAGGATTTAAAAAACTTCCAGAAAACTGCAAAAAAGTTGAGAGACTGAGTTCCTTTCAATCAAAAGCTAAAAACTTGATTAAACTTGATTAAATAAAACAGCAACTACACAAAAGGATGGCTCAGCACATAAGACCAAACTCATCAGGCTAAGACTCAGCAGTCCATCTACATCTAAAATCACAAAGGTCACTCTTTTGAAGACAATAAGGTTTAGATAGAGAAGACAAATGGTCTGGGAGAGGAGTCAAAGAAGCCATCTATGTAAAACATATGAAACCAACCTTGAACAGAGGAGGGGGTTTATGATTCCCCCTTTCAAATACACACAAAGCAGCCTTGAGTTGCATACCCAAGAAGCTTCACCAAGTCTCCACACATTGAGGCATGTGACCAATACAGTGCATGGTTACATAACCGGGGTCGTTTCATCCCTAACGACGAATCACCAAGATTGCTTAGTGCTTAGAAGCTTACACAACCCCCGATAGCCCCATTAGTGAGCCTTAACCTTAGGGGTTGTTTACACGACAAGGTTGCTGTTTTTGTTTGAATACGTGGGTGAAAACGCACTGCGTTTACACGACAGGGCACGATGTAGTACATATGCCCGGCCTTTAGATGGCAATGTGCCCCATGTACGAAGTTCAAAGGTTTCCCCCTCACAACCCGGAAAAGAAACATTCCATGAGAACGAACAATGGCGGTCTCCGCGCGTACAACTGTGGTGTGGACTGATGAAGTGGAATTACTGCTTAATTCAACACGGGACTATAAATCCGCGAAATATTTGGACAACATTGACTGGGACTCATGCTTGACCAAATATGCGGATATTCATGCGGAGTGCGCAAGTCCAACATGGCCGTAGGCGGCTGGCAGTGACGTCACCGTTTTCAGACGTCTCCGGCTTGCGTTTACATGACAACGAATCACCCAGCGTTTTCAGAACTCTCCACTATGGAACCTGTTTCCGAAAAGCTGTGCTTTGGCTCCCCCCGTTTTCCCTTTGTCAAGTAAAACGAGGCTGAATCGCAGAGAAAAACCTGAAAAACGTAGTGTAAACAGCCCCTTAGACTTATAAATCTGATACTCCCAATCCAGTTTTCAGAACTGAAGAAGCCTCTTGGAGGAGAGACGAAACATAATATCAACTCAAGAATATCATGTCCTGGATGACCGAGAATCTACACCGACGTATAAAAAGCGAGATAAAACCAGAGGATCCCATGCCGAACCCTGAGGTATACCAACAATGGTATTTCGAAACTTTATCTATGCGAGCACACTTTTTTTTACCCCCTCTATGATTTTATCCATTTCATCACATTAAAATCAAATTTTGCATTGTATTGACAATTTCGTACCCTAATATGCATTTTTAAAAGTCAGGTGAATTTTCTTCCAATTTAGAGTGAGGGCTCTACAGTGAAATTTAAAGTCCACTCCACAGAGGAAAACATGAGTCACTTCTTTTTTTCCATTTATTTTTTTAAGCAGATAAAAGACATAAAATGAGAGATATATACTCACTCTTCCAAAGCATTGGTCTCTATAGCCACCAGAGAGTCATAGATTTTCACAAAGTCATTTGAGCAGTTGTCCTCCAGAATCATGCTGTCGAACTCAAGCTTGATGATGTTTCCGATGTCTCCTCGCAGCTCCCACTGGCTGAAGGTGTTCGGGGTATACGGAGTGTTGGGGAAACCAGGAGACTTGATCCAAGTAATCTCATTGGGCTTTGTATGTTCCGAAAACTT
The DNA here is from genome assembly GCA_963556495.2 of Valencia hispanica. Taxonomy (NCBI): domain Eukaryota; kingdom Metazoa; phylum Chordata; class Actinopteri; order Cyprinodontiformes; family Valenciidae; genus Valencia; species Valencia hispanica. Next base: position 10,867,507 of record OY747700.1, read on the forward strand.
TCCACGTTCTGACAAACACACAACATGTAATGTAATAAATTCTGCTTAGTAAGTCACAACAACACAATCAAGAACTACTCACGCTATGTTCAAATTCTGATTGTAATTCTTTTACTGTAAAGATGGACACAGATCAATCAGGCATAACATTATGACCAATGAGAGAAATGATTTCTTCATCTTAGCACCTGGTCCTGAGAAGGAATAGTGGTGAACTGGCAACAGGAGTATGTGTGGTCTGTTCATATTAAAGAGCAGCTTTAGCTCAAATTGCTCAAAAACTTAATGCCGTTTCTGATAGAAAGGTGCCGGAATACACTGTACATTTGTGTGTATGGACCTGGATAGCTGCAGAAACATCAGCGCTTTAATGCCAACACTATCCAAAGCAGGGAAAACTTGTACATGAGAACCAGACTTGGTGCTTGGAGCAAATGTGGATGGCCAGGTGCATCCGTCATTTTCCTGGTGGAAGACCTGAGACCAGGATGCAATGTGGAAGCAGTGCGATAGCAGGCAAAGTTCTGCTGGGAAACCTTGGGTTCTGCCATCCACGTCACCTGGACATTTACCATCTAACTAAGCATTGCTGCAGACCGTTTACACCGTTTTGTGGAACTATTTCTGATAGCTGTGGGCCCTTTCAAGAGAACATACCCTGCTGCAAAGCAAAAATGGCTCAGGAATGGTTTGAGACACTGAACTGAGCTCCAGGTTCTCCAAATTTCAATCCAACTGAGGATTTGTAGGATGCGTTTTACAAAAAAAGGCCAATCCAATGACCCCAAGGTGACTTGATATCAAAAACCACAAAAACGTTTAGGGGTCTATTGGAGACCGTGTACACCTTCAACATGATAATCAAGATGTTTTAAGGACTGAGACTGGACTGTTGTTTTTTTGTCAGGTGTCTTACTTCCAGTACAATCATGAACACTGAACTTAACTGAGGCAGTTGAGGTCTGCAGACCTTTGCTGACCTTTTAAAGGCTCATTTATGCTCTACACAAATGACGCATTCGGAGCTACACGTCCGTCGCGTGCATCTTTTCATGCATAGTATCCGTCTTTGTCAGATGACGTATCGGGTGCTGTAGGTGTGTTGCATGATGGGATGGTTGAGTGTACACAACAACGGAAGCAGTGATCGCTGTGTATGTGGAGGGCATAAACCTGGACAAAATGGTTCACTCGTGTTGTGTGAAGGGCCGCCACAACAGGTCACACAATGCCAAGAAACAAAAACTTTACAACCATATAAAGATCATTTTGGTTTTCCGTATGGAAAAGTGATTTTGGACAGAAAATGCGAGAATGCCTCCAGCGATTTGTAATTTTTGAACTATTTAAATGTGTATGCGCTGTTCCAAAACACAAGATAGTTTGTGATGTCCAATGTGGTAGTTGGAGGAAGTAATGAAACTGCTGAGCTCCATTCATTTCCTTTGAGCTCGTATGGATCTACATTGTCGATTGTAGACAATTTCTGATTGGCCTATATCTATCCCTTGCCCCCTTTACAAGTTTATCCCTGTAAGGAATGTATTCATTCTACTACTTTTTAATCCATGTGAGACTCCAGTGCGCTTCTTCAACTTCGGCTTCTTCAGTATATCTAATGCGGCTTCCCCTAGCCACGCGAGACGCTTGCACTCAAGATGGCGCCCGTGGGTAGTAGTTGCTAGGCAGGTCACGTATCTGACAAAGACCGATTGGTAGGATCTCGGTATGTTTGAGAATGAGAAAATTTGTGCAGTACCGTGCAGTACCCTAGGGGCAGTGTTGCACCAAGGAGAGACGTAGAAGAAGAACCATTCGAAGACAGACAAAGAAGGAGGAGGAGAGGAAGCAAAACACCAGTCCAGGCAAACCTAATTATTCAAACCTGCCATTTTCAACAATGTCTAAACTTTTCGTCTTGTACTACTTTTATGGCGGAGCGCAACCAAAACAATGGCGCATTTCTGCGTGTAGGTGTCTGACATAAGCTCCCCTCCTGGGAGGCTGACTAAATCAGCACCGCCAACTAGTGGATGTATGTTCAGCACGCAGGAGGTTTAAATAAAACGACATTAAAGACGGACAGAACTATTTATGTATGAAAGGGGAGAATAAGTGAGCCTTTAGACGCGTGCACCTTTTCTTTACTTGTGGATAACGGCCTTGTAACACTTTCCAGGATGACAGAGGTCAGTGCTGCTTTGTGTCGCTTCTACGGGTTTCAGCCTACTTCATGTTGTGAGCAAGGTACCATTTAGATGATTCCTGCTGCGGTGTTACCACAGACTTTACATGACTGCTTTTTGCTTAAAATGTTAAATCCTTGCATCTGTTGCATTCCCCCCAGATTTAACGTACCTGTTGCAGGTAACTTTCTTTATTTTTAGCAATAACTTAAAGCAGCAGGAAATATTATTGTGATTTTATTTATATCAGATGCTCAAGACACAATTTTCACAATAGTGATTATTGCAAGATGTGATGAAAATTTCAGAACAATTGAAATTCTTAATTTGGACTCTTTGCAGGAACTACATCGAAATGTTATTACTTATGTTTTATAACATGAATGCATTTCATGAAAAAGGTATTAAAAAAGATAAGAAACTTGGGAACTTACTCTTAAATAAGGGTGACAACAATCTGGCCTCTAAAACTGCAAGAAAAACCAAAAACAGAAGATAGGTTGAGATTAAAGAGTACTGCCAGACACGATGTTGCAACAGAAATAAAACCACAGAAAACAGCATTGGTGCTACAGACTGAGTGACAGTTACCCGATGCCTTCATGTCTTTAATATCCAGGATGTTATTTGGTCCCTTCATTGATGTGAAAGTCCTTGCCACAGCTTTTTCCAAATTAGACATGGCAGAGTCAACAGATGCTTCTTGGCCCGCAGGGATTTTAAACTCAGACAGGTAGTAAGCAATAACGCTGCCCTCACTGGAAACATAAAACAAAACAACCAAATTAAAGCACATACTCAACATAATGTCATATTAATATTTAAAATAATCCAAATGTGACCATTAGAAATAGAGATTTGACTCTACTGACCTGAACGCCTGAACTGTAGAGCCGACGTAGTATTTCTTCAGCCTTGGCTCATTGGAGTAAATTGTTTTGAGCTAAAAAACAAAAACAAAAAGGTTGTTATAAAGTAAACAACAACATAAAAAAGAAATGCTTGCTTAATAAATGAATATCAAAAGAACATCTTTATGTACTGGTTGCGAGAACCCGACTGCCTTACCTCTCGCAGCACCTGATCAGCCAGAGCTTTGAACTCGGGGGTGTTGGAGTTCTCGTAGGCGTTGTCGAACACCTGGTTGTCGATCTTCATTGAGCCGCTGTACATCCTTTTTGTGTACATGTTTTTACGGACTGAAAGAACACAGAACCCAGAGTGAGTATGCAAAAAAAAAAAAAAAAAAGAGTTTTCCTCAGTTGAATGTGGCAAGGAATAACAGAGTTTTATTCCTCACACACTTGTGGTTGTGTGCTGCAGGTCAGACGGCTTAAACAAAAGGGAACAAGAAGAAAGAAATTAAGAAAGGACACAAACGAGGAAGGGAGGGAAGGACACAAAGAAGGGAATCAATGTAGGACACAAGAAAAGAAAAAATACATAACACAAAAAAAGAAAAAGGAAAAAAGCAAGGGAGCAAGATAGTACACGAGGAGTAAAGAAAGGAAGGACATAAGAAACGAACACCACAAGGAAGGGAGGAAGGACGGACGGACAGAAATGAGGCTTCAGCGGACTAGCTCTTCTTCCTATCCATCTGTGATCTACACAACATGGTCTTCTCTAAGAGCACTCCAGTCACCCAGCAGGTTTCTCTTCGATATTCAGGGATGAGTTCAGTTACAACACAAAGGAAATTGTGAAATGCCCCTACCATAAACCTACCGGCACTGCTCAGATTGGAAATTCATTTAAATGCCTGTTCAAAACTAATTTATTGTCTTTGTTCAGAGACATTCTGAAGTACTTTTGTTCTTTAAAATGTGCTAGATAAATAAATTGGACTTCGATGAAGAAAAACCTTAAAATTTAACTTAAAAAAGATTAAATCCCTCGTTTGTGCACACAATCCTGGCCAATAAATAGGACGGCTACTGCAACATTTACACAGAGCACATGCATTTTCTCCCAACTCAGCACAACCATTCACCTATTAATAGGAGGAGCTACTTACAGTGGAAATGCCAGACCAGCAATCCGATCATGAGAGCAATGACAGTAGCAAAGACCACCACGCCAATCACAGCGCCCGTCCTCCCAGGACCCTTCTTCTTCTCCAGCTTTTTGGTGTCCGACACTTGCAGAAAGTGCTCAGACTCAAACCTATCCCCCTGGACAACAAAAAATATATAAATATGTAAAATTGTTCATTGTGGAGGAGCACCTTTAAAAGCTTGAGAATATAAAAGCGAAATATTCCATCTACAGGTATTTGTCTCCCTTAAGGATTAATCTGTTTTTGCTTTTGTGTCACACTTAAATCTCCACATTTCAATATCAGACAAAGCTTTTCATATATTTTTTTTTTATTAGGAGGGGGGAAAGCTATCCTAACCAACTGTAATTATCCTTAAATCTAATTACTATTTGTCCCACCTTGGAAGAAATGACCATCATTTGTGAAAACTGGCAATGAGTCTTACATTTTGGCCCACTCTTTTAGGTCAGCAACATTGAAGGGTTTTCAACCATGAACGGCCTGTTTAAGGCAACGCCCACAGCATCTAATTTAGATTTATGTCCGGACTTTCACTAGACCACTCCTAAACACTCATTTTGACCCAATCCCAAGTGCATTTTGGGGGGGGGGTTGTTCTTAAGCCCCAGTTTGGAACCAAGAAACGGGTGCTTTGGCAATGGAAAGCTAAAGAAGCGGTTCCAGTTCTGGCTCTGGCAGCTAACCGAACCATCTCGATGGAAAAAGACTTAGTCGTCCAGGTTCTGAATCAAACTACAGACCATCATGAAACCGCCACCATGTTTGATAGTTGGGATGATGATGTTCTTCTGAATTGTGAGTTTGTTTTATGTCATTGTAACTGGATGCAAAGCTTTCAAAAAGTTCCACTCCTGTACAACCAGAACATTTTTCCAGACGTCTCGGGGATCATTGATCTGTATTTTAGCATATGTGAGATGGGTTTTTGTGTTCTTTAGGTCAAAAATGATACTTGCTCTAGAACTCTGCCATGTTTGCCCATTTTTTTAAATTCATCAATCATGAACACTGATTCTAACTGAAGCAAGCGAGGCCTGCAGTGCTTCAGATCAGTGCGTCTCAACCCTGGTCTTTAGGACTTATTGTCCTGTGGTCACACACCAGACTTTTTTTTTTTTTTTAAATGGGGGATTTGCAAGCTTCTACAACACTTTATCACATACTGAGGAGGTGATGCGATCATTTGAACTTGGTGCGCTGAAGCAGAAACGCATCTAAACCATGAAAGACAGTAGGTCCCAAGGACTAGGGTTGAGAATCACAGCTTTGACTGAATAATTGATGGAATTTTGGCAGGTCGTTCACCTCTAGGATGGTTCCCCACCGTTCCTCCTTTTGTGAACAATAGCTCCCGTTTCAGTTTGCAGAGTCTCGAAGCCTTAAGTTTTTTTCCAGGCTGATGTCAAGCGACTTTGTTTCTCATCTGCTCTTGAATTTTGTTAGATTGTGATGTGATGCTTAGTCGAGATCTTTCAGCCTTCTTCATGTCAGACAAGTTCTACTGAAGTGATTTAGTAACTCTACGGAACTGAGAGTAATCAGGGTTGCATGTGATAAGTGACATGGAACAAAGAAAACATGGTAACGTCATGATTCAACAGGGGAGGGGAAAACTTTTTACCCCATCAGGCCAGGTTGATTTAGGTCGTTTCACCCTCTCAGTAAATAAAATCCTTTAAAATTGCATTTACCTGAATTTTCATTGTCTGGAATCAACTAAAGAATCAAGAATCGTTTATCATCATATTCTCACGCATGATCAAATTTCGTTTGGCGTCTCCCGGCACCAACATAAAAGAGAAAAACCAGCATCAAAACAATTAAATGCACTCAGTTTGTATAGGTGTGCAAAACAAATAAAGCCCTGGGAGGAAACTGTCCTTCAGTCTGGTGGTTCATTCTTTTATGTTCCTGAACCATTTTCCAGAAGAAAGCAGTATAAAAAGTCTAATTACATGCCGTTTATTGGCCGTTTTCTGCCGTTTATTGGCCGTTTTCTGAATCTGTCCAGCGTACGTGGGACACGGTATGCGATCCACGGTGCTGTTTTTACTACCCAGGCCAGTAATTCTGCATTATAAACAGCTCGAGTAACCTACATAAATAGTGTCCTTTTTTACTTATTTTCTGACATTTTCTGCTGATTAACTTAAGTTATTAAGTTATCACCCCCCCTCCCCTCAAAACAATGACCAGTTTCCAGAGCTAGTAATGCATCAGCAAGAAACTTCAAGCCTGAATCATGGATGACTGAGCAGTTACACACAGATTGGGGCGGGGGAGGGAGTACAAAGGTAAATGCTAAATCCTGTCAAACCTGCTAGGAGCAAACCGCAGACTGACAACAAGCTCCTGGGTGTTTACTGCAGCAGAACAAAAACTCAAAAACATTGTTAATCAGTTATTAGAGAAAAAAAACAAAAAAACATGTGCCGTTCAAAATAAAAAAGAACACCTCAAGCTTTAGATCTCCCTATTCTTTGATCATGTTTGACACCAAAACTGTGACATTAGGTTTCAGTTTTATGAACAAAAAGCAACACTTTCAGTTTGCTTACACTCGATACTCCAGCGGAGCTAAAAGAACATATTGTACAGCAGCCCTGAGGCCAAAGCTCAAACATCTCATCCTAAGGAGCAGGAAGCACACGTTTCAGGGCTGATTTTAAATCCCATGGAACAGAAATACCCTCCAGTTAAGGACAGATTTACATGCATGACACATGATGTGCGATACATTGCAAGCTAATTCATGGATAGAAGAAGATGAATGAGGAACCACAGAGACGATTACATATTTATCGCCGAGAGCACCGTCTTGCCAATTCTGATTTGTAATAGAATAAAATAGAAGAATATCTTCATTTATGCTTCAAAAGCAGATTCCTTAATTGTTTAACAGTTTGTTACTGAGCTCAGAAAAAATATAAGCAGTTGGGTGGGGCCTTCAGAAGTATTTAGTGAACCTAATCTGACCTACTGATCACTATTAGGATCACAGATTGATTCCGATCTCTGGCCGACTGGTGCATATAATAAATCTTCCTAAAAACAAAAACAACACACACAAAAAAAAAATCAAGGCTTTGTGCTACAAATCCTCCAAATACGAAGGGTTACTTTCTATATTTCCTACCATCCCGTGGAGCTGTGGAGTCATTTTTACTTAATTATATTCAGGACAAACGTCAGAAAGTCCCAACAGGGAGGTTAAACCTGCAGGAATTTACTACTGCTGACTTTTGATCTGCTAAGAGCGTCTGGAGGAACACCTTACATCAAAACGTGTTTGTTTGGAAGTTGTTATTCTCAAGGAGGAACCATAGTTTGTTTTTTTTTCTTTTGATTGCACCAAGTTCTTGGAAAACACATCCCAGAAAAAAAGGTGTGTGCAATGAAATATGCATCCGTCTCTCCTACACAGATATCAGATTACTGTCTTAGTCTGGGAATTCTTACATGTCTAAGATTATAAAAGACAAACCTAAACGTAACTTATATTCATTTACTTTTCACTTTAACCCTCTTAAAACCAGAATAATCTAAAATTCAGTGCTATTTATCATTAATTTAATGTTAAAAATAAAAGAAGTCAATTTATTGTTTCAGGACAACTTCAACCTTCAGTTTTATTTGATCGTTTACCAGTTTAGGGTTATAATTGTTTTTTTATTTGAAAGTAAACACGCTTGTTGATGAAGGGGCGAGCTGAGACAACCCTCAGCCTGCACACTGGTTTGTGTCTGTAAACACTAGACACAAATACCATCATACCAGTCAGGTGAGGGTTTAACATTCAGAAGATCATGGGAAAAAAAAACATCTATAACCGGGAGGAGACAGCGCCACCCACCCGGGGAAACCTTACCATCTTAGGGGTGTATTTCACTTCACTGTCCATGTAGTCCATCGGTTCTCTAGCTTTGTTTTATTACTTATTTAAAAAGTCCCAAATTGTCCTTTTTATTCCTCTCCTCAGCTCTGTGAGGGAGTTTCAGTAGATGGAGACCGAAGGCTGCTTCCCCAGATAAACCTGCAGGCCCAACAACAGCAGATGAATCCTCAGATTATCAACGACTAAACAAAAATAATAGGAAAAAAAAAATATATAGCTATATAAATACCCTGAAAATATCTAGAAAAGAAAAATAAAATACGACAGCTACTCCAGTTTAGATGTCGGTAGGTTTCCACCTGAAACGAAAATGTCCACCTGTGTCCCTTAAAAGAGGGACGGGCACGGAAAAAAAAAAGAAGAAGAAAAAGAAGGTCCTTTCCTTCCGGGAACCGTGTAGTTTCTGCGGGCGTGTCTCCGCCCCTCATACACCTTGCGCTGACTTCCTGTTTACCTGGGAGCGCAAAAGCCCGATCTAAACAGCGCAGTCAGGCTTCTTCCAGTCACACACGTGTGAAACATCAGCCCAGGTGTTAGTTCTGGACACGGTTCTGACCGTCAGGTTCAAACCTACATCGTCTCTTGATGGGTTTAAGTTGTCCCCCTCACCTCTCCACAGGCTTTCTACAGAGCGGGTCATGTGATCTGCGCGCGTCGCTTTTGGGTTTACGAAACACGCGCACAGTTGACTCCTCTGATTCATCTCCCTTTTTGAGTTTCAGTGTGAGAAAATATTAACCCCTACATATAAAAAAAAAAAACACAGCCTGAGAAAATGGATCAAGGCAATTTTTTTATCTGTATAGCAACACTTTCAACAACAAAGTGATTCAAGATGCTTTACATGATTAAGTGGTAAAATACAAATAGCTGTAAAACACAGACGAAGCATTTAAAGTAAAAACAGCAATAAAGCAAGAAGCACACAAAACATATGATGCATCAAAGCATTACTCAAAGGCAGCTCTAAACAGATACGTTTTTAGTTGTGATTTAGAAGAACTCAGTGTTTCAGCAGCTTTGCAGTTTTCTGGAAGTTTGTTCCAGATTAGAGGATCATAGAAACTGAAAGCTGCTTCTCCATGTTTGGTTCTAATTCTAGGGATGTTGAGTCGACTGGAATTAGAGGACCTGAGTGTTCTGGTGGGGTTGGTATAGTAACAGTAGATCTTTAACATACTTTGGTGCTAAGCCATTCAATGATTTATAAACTAGTAAAATAAATAAAAGAAAGTTTTCTCCTCAGTGAGGCCCACCACAGGTGTTTTGGACCCGATTCCCACTTCCTTTTTTAAGCAATTTTATGAATCTTTTAGAGATGAGATTTTAACCTTGATGAATTGCTCCCTTCAGACGGGGGTTTTTCCTGCTGCCTTTAAAGGGGCGGTAGTGAGGCCCCTGTTGAAGAAGAACAATTTAGATTTTAATGATTTGAACATTTTCAGACCGGTATCTAACTTACCGTTTTTAAGCAACATTTTAGAAAAGCTTGTTTTAATTCGCCTTAATGATTGTATTAATATACACAATGTCCCGGAGAAATTTCAGTCTGGTTTTAGGGTGAACCACAGCACAGAGACGGCCCTTCTGAAGATTTTAAATGATTTTAGATTAAGCTATGACGCACAGAGGGTGACAGTGTTGGTTCTACTGGATCTAAGCGCTGCCTTCGATACAGTGGACCACAGTATTCTTTTAACTCGTTTAAAACAGATTGGCCTCTCTGATGCTGTTCATAAATGGTTCACATCCTATCTCACAGACAGGACTTTTATGGTAAGTTTACCTGCTCCTCTAAGGTCCACAGGATTACATGTGGTGTGCCCCAGGGTTCGATTTTAGGCCCAGTGCTTTTTAACCTGTATATGCTCCCTCTTGGCAGTGTCATCAGAAGACACGAAATTAACTTTCACAGTTATGCTGATGATACACAGCTGTACATCTCCATGTCTCCTGATGACACACAGCCACTTTTTAACTGCATTTTAGACATTAAATCCTGGATGGCTGAAAACTTTCTCCAGCTCAACCAGGACAAAACTAAAGTTTCAGCCATCGGTCCTGAGGCTCAGAGAGAGAAACTGTTACCAAAACTACAATCACTGTCTTTTAATCCCTCTTTAGTGGGAAGTGAAGAACCTGGGCGTGATTTTTGACTCTAAGCTGACTTTTATTCCTCACATTAAAAATATTACCAAAACAGGTTTTTATCAACTAAAGAACATTGCCAGAGTCCGCCCCATTCTCTCTCGGGCCAACACGGAGACACTGATCCATGCTTTTATCACCAGTAGAATTGATTACTGTAATGCCCTGCTTTCTGGTCTTCCCAAAAAGAATATCTCAGGTTTACAACTTCTACAAAATTCAGCAGCACGTGTCCTGATGAAGACCAGGAGGCAGGAGCACATTACATCGGTCTTAACATCACTGCATTGGCTCCCTGTATGTTTTAGGATTGATTTTAAGGTTCTTTTAATGGTTTTTAAGTGTCTTAATGGTCTTGGGCCTTCTTATCTCTCTGTAACTGCTTTTACTATATGAACCTTCGCGGTCTCTGCGCTCCTCTGGCAGCCGTCTCAGCCCCGTAAGCCTACTGATTTTAGACAGGACTTTTCTAGTCAGACTGACCAATCACTGCGCCTTACACTAGAGGCACATTCACGAATGCACCATGCGGCAGGAAGAAGCTGGAATTGAACCCACTACTTTCAAATCGCAAGATGACTACTCTGCTCAAGGTGTCACAGTCACTCCCAGGTGTTTTCTTTTCTTTTCATATTAGTTTAAAAAATGTTCTACACCATCTTCTAGATATTGTTTTAGCTATTTTGAAAATAACTTTTGATGCATTTTTTACTGTGCTAATATTCAATCTTTATCTAAGAAAAAACCCCAATCAGGGGCAGGGTTTGCAAATCAGCTGGTATTTACAAGGCCGGCGTGACTACAGGTGTCTCCAGCTTCAGTCTTCGAGGGCCAGTGTCCTGCAAGTTTTAGATGTGTCTCCGCTCCAACACAGCTGATCCTGATGATCCAACTACTTTTTGAGCATGGCAAAGTTCTGCAGAGGCCTGCTGATGAGCCATCACTTGATTCAGGTGTGTTGAAGCAGGGAAAGAAGAACATGCAGGACACCGGCCCTTGAGGACATACTTTATTACTCCGATTATGTGTTGTCCCTGATCAAATTAACATGAATGGATAAAACTCGCTGTTGCCCTAAAGTCTCCACCTCATTCTGCATGCAGATGTATGCATTCCCATCTGCTGTCAGTGTGGAGCAAGCTCTGCACAGGTGGCATCGGGCTGCAGTATAGCCCATCCTTAGGAGGAGACAGCCCTGGAGCTTTCTGGATACTTTCTGCATCCTTCTGCACAGCATCCAAATCATCTCTTAACCTTTAAGCCTTTTGATGACTCGGCATATTGATATTTTAGGTGTAATATTGGCACTAGCTGTTTTCCTGCATGTGTGGTCCTTCTGATGCAAAGCAATGAAGGCAAGATGCTTTTCTTTGCAGGTAAAAAGTACAATAACAGGAGGAATTTTACATCAATCAGTCTACTAAACAGACTGACAGAATTACTGTTTCGCAGTGTAGCCTGTGCTAAACATATAAACTATATGAATTTAAAATAGCAGATTTTGATTCTGGGTAAAAAAAAAAGGAGTGAATATTTGGCTTTGACATGAATCTTCTAAGCTAATGAAGCTCTTTGCAATGAATAAAAGAAGTGCAGTTTGCAAAACACAAAAATAAGTTCCCTGCCAAAACCTCAGCCATCAAGTTCTGTTTCCTGAGACCAATATTATCTCCTGCAATTCCAAAGATATGCGATTTTGTAAATGATTCTGTATTTTCCCAATTTATTCAAATACCAGTTCCATAAAAATGACACGTTCACTTGTTTGTTGTGAGTTTATTGATGTGTAACCCCTTGTAACCATAAATCTGTCTCCATTGGTGTTCATCAGTTTTAAATCACTAATATGCATAATATAATTATAGTCCCCCGGTCCTCTTCCACAATCAAGCAGGCAGTTACAAGATCTAAGCTGTTTGGGTGCATAGTGAGACAGTCACATACAGATATACTGTCACAGAAAGAGGAAAAAGAAACTGGAAAATAAAATTAATATTGATTTCATATATTTTCATATAAGAACAATGCACACCACAGAAATCCTCTGAAGAAGAAGAAAAGAAAAGCCATGATTGCAACATCAACTATACAGGCATTCAAAGACGATACTAAAATAGAGAGAGAGGATTAGGATTCACTTGTTTTGTGTCATTCTCTACCTGTAAAAATACACACAATTGGTTTTTGTGTGTCAGAAACCAGCTCTCTGAGCCTCGTTTCTCTGTGAGTCGCAGTCCGTCTGCACAGACCTCCAGCTTTACCTGCATGAGAGTGGCTTGGATCCAGGGCTGGTCCAGCCTTTTCAGCAAACACCAACATTTGCATTAGTGTTTGTGCAATTATTTAAGAGTTGATTCCCAGCCCAGTTTTGATCCATGCTGCAGCCTCCAGCAGAAAAGGTGCACATCATCCACAATTTAGACGTGCATTTCTGGGAATTAATCGTTTACCTTTAGATAATCTGTGCAAAATGTAAAAAAAAAAAAAAAAAAAAAAAACACAACTGAGAAAAGCTTCAAGGGAACCCATCATATACATAGTATGGAAAAATACATTCAACTATGTACCATTTGGACACATTTTTACAGCTTCCTGACTAACAAAAGGTTGCGTTTGTGTGTATAAACGGGGTAAATGAACACATTCACTCATTGCTATTATGATTTTGCGTCTGTGTGAGTCTGAACCCAGCAGCAGCTTAGGTAAACAGCACAGTGGGTCTGGTTGCCTCGCTGTGTCAGGTTAGAATTAATATTTTTTGTCCTATTGTACAATTTACTTCAATGAGTTAATGGCAGGGCAAAATCTGACCCATTGAAGAAAGAAAAAAAGTAGACATCTACACAATTAAAGATTTTTTGGGAGATGTGTTTGAGCTGGAGGTCTGCGCAGATCATCACCTTTTCCAACGCCTGCAAACATTCGTGGCCACCAAAAAATAAAAATAAAAGATAAAAAAATAAAAACTTAAACCAATTTATAATCTCTTCTTTCAGGAAAAAGGTGGAATAAAAACATCTAATTTTATATATATTTATGTATATTTAAACATTTTATGTATATTTGTTATTATAACAAAGCCAAGAAATAAATCATGAATTTATTTTTCTCCCCATTTTTTTTTTTTTTAATCACTAAACATTTTGATTGGTACAAAGAACCTTCATATACAAGCAATCTATTGAGATGAAAAAGAACACATTAAAACACCGATTATTAAATGAAACCCATCAGAGTCTGCATGATGGAGAAATTAAATGTAGTGCCAGTTTGAGGACTAAAAAACATTAGTTTGATTTGCTTTTCACATCATAAAAATGTCAGAAGAATTGTTATACATCTTGATCTGTCTTGATAATTACAGATAAATCATTTTCTATTTTGCGAACGGGCAGAAACATCAGACACGTGATCAAAAAGAGCTCTATAGTACAACAGTAGCAGTAGTAGAAGTAGTAGCATTACTTAAGGATCTTTTTGAATGAACCAGTAAATGAAGTTTGGATGTATGCAAAGGATTTTAACAATAGCATCATGTGTTATTGGTCAGTAGTATGTTCCCCCTGTCGGAGACTGTCCTCAGGCCAGGCTCCACGGCGCCCCCATCAGGCTCAGGTTAGATCTGCATCTGCTCCAGGTATTTGTAGGTGGGGTTTTCGTAACCGTGGTTCTGCATCTTGTTTAGGTGTCGCTCCTCTGGTGTCAGCATGGGGTCCACCTGTGAGAATGATGCAGATCATTATTCAAAACACAATGCAGCCTCCAGGGTTAGCTGAATGCAAAAATGATTTGTTACTCGGGATGCAACGAGCCGCACTCGTTTATCTGGTGTCTTACCTCCACGATGCCATGGCTGATGGTACCGTACTGCCTTTTCCTCAGTAGCACCAAGCTGATCACAATCACAGTTGCTATGGCCACGGCGATCACCAGCAGGCCAATTAGTGCGGTGCTGCTGAAGCTGAAGTCCTCTCCCAGGGGGCGGTAGGACTCCTGACGGGCAGGACAAAGCGAGAGGAGGAAATTATAGAGAAGCGTGAGAAGGAAAAGCATGTAAACACAGCTCATTTGATAAATCTGTTTGGCCGGAAAGATGGGAGACTTGTTTTCCAGACAACAACCTATTTGGCTTTATGTTATTATCAATTTAACATATTAAATTACAAACATTAGGGCTGTTTTGAATTTAGCTTTTGCAGTCTGAAAATCATCTTATCTTTGCTGCACACTGGGGAAAAAAGAAAAAAAAAAATATATATAGCTCCACGCTGCAGCTTAAGAGAAGATTTCCAAGACAACTATCAGTGTTCACGTTCGATTGAACACAGACTTGTCTGCGGTTATTACCAGTAATTTAATTTCACTTTAGAAAAAAGGGCTTTGTAGTTAATACCTCCCAAAATCAATGTGAACACGATCAATGGGGCAATTTTTGCTGCAGGCTCGATCCTCAAATCTCAGCCGGTGAGGTGTTGAGTAAATGATGATGAAATTATGATCAACAGCAATAATGAAAAGACACGAGTCTTCTGAATTTCCAATTAAAGTTTTAAAAGTAACTCAGTTTGATGGGTAAACTTTGGTTTTTACGCTCTGCGTATAAACTCAGCTTTAATCGGAAAAAATATTCAAATGAAATTATTCAAAGGAGTTGGTGGGAAATATGACTTTTTACAGATCAAAGTTCCTTGAAGTGTCTTTGAAGTGTGGAAATCAATCGACTGGAGGAGCTTTGCTTCGTCGTGCATCAGGGGAAAAAATCCCCTTGGTTAGAAAGTCTGAACAACATGCAAATGCTGTTTGCGGATTACCGGTTAACCTCACACAAAACCTTTCACATTAAAACCAACAACAGGTAATGTGCATACCTAATCAACTTATTTCCAAGCTGTGTTCTGATGGAAAATATTATGCCTCATTTAAAATGTTGTTTTGACAGAAGCTACCGGACTTAATGCAACATAATACCCATTAAAATCCATCTACCTGCCAGGCAGCGCAGCTCATTACGCAGCCTTGAGGAAATGCTTTTAAGGGTAACATTTGAAAAGACATAAAATTGTCTTAGTTAATCCCATGAGCAGCTAAATAAGGTTTAGTTAAGTACATCTTAATGCTGAACCTTTGCTTACACTCAGGTAAATACCTATGCTTAGTTAATAGGGAACTGTTTGTAAATCAATGCCTGTAAACTGTGGATCACAATTTCATATATGACTAGTTAACTACTAGCTGTCCGTCGTACAACACTGAGCTCCGAACAATTAACTGTTAGTTAGCTAATGGCTAAGTAATAGTATATGAGGCTAACTGCGACATACCGGTAGTCATATTGGACTCTATAAACCTTTTGAATTTTGGCTAATGGGTAGCTAATAATGAGTTAATTTTACTTAACCATTACCCACTGAGTGATTGTACACATATTTTACTAACTTGCTGCTAGCTAAATATTATTTGCAAATAAACATTACCAAATCACATTTTAGGGCTAGTAGTTGGATACCTGTGAGTTAATGATTCCCTAATGATGAATTTATGAAAATGTTTAAACTTAAAAGTCAACTTCTAATCCTATTTTGTAAAACAGTATTGTTTGGATATTGTTTGTGTGTGTTTTGTCTTTGCTCAACAGCTAATAGCTAGTTAATGGTTGGTTAAATATTTGTTAATGATTAACTCCTGATCATATATTGTTAAATAGTTTGAAAGTAGTTATGTTTTGATAATCAATTTAAAATAAGTAGGGGGGGGGATCAATAGCTAACTGCTGATGCTAACAGCGGCTAATGCTAACAGTGGATGATGAACATCTCATTATGTTTTTGCTAAGTAATTTATGATGAGGCTAAGGACAAGATACTTGAAACAATACGTTGGAGAGCAACTATTTAAGGACAAATTGTCGCTTAAAAGATTTCACATTATATTTAACAAAATATCAGTTGACAAGTTTATAATTATTTCAAAATTATAATTTTTTTCAAATCTGTCAAACAATGATAAATAGCTAGAAATTAGGTCAGGATTTTAAATTGTTAATTTTAAAAAGGAGCTAAATGCTAATGCCAATGTTGGCTAATGCTCATGGCTGATGATAAACTCATCGTTATGATAAGGTGAGGGACAACTACAAGATCAGGTTGAAGAGCAATGAATGAGGGACTAATCACAGATAAACAATTACCTCACCATTAGCTTTTCAATAAAAAAATCATCCCTCAATCATTAGCAGTTAGCATTAGCCAGTATTTGTGTAATCTGATAGTATAAAAACAAGAACGTTAGGTATGAAACATGTTGTCTAAACAGTAGTTTGATAGTTAAGTAATAATTACCTAACCCTTGTCACATTTAGTTGCATATTTAATAAACTACTTAATAGTTTCTTATAAACAAGTTTATTTTGTTATGGTTATTTGCAATAAATAATTACCACTGTCCAAATAAATGTTAATAGTTGAATAGTTAAACATTTGGTTTCAGTTTTTTATTTTTAGTTGCAAATGAGCTTAATGTTATTGCTAATACCGGCTATTATGCCAATTTTTAAATCTCTTCTCAAAACACATTTTTATCATCGGGCGTTTGACACGGTTTGAGACTTGTTTGGGTTATTTTATTTATTTATAATTCTGTTTTTAGTACTTCTGTTTTGAATGTTTTAAATGGTTATTTATTGATTTTATGTGGTTTGTCCTGGTTTTAAATTGTACAGTGCCTTGTTTTGACTCATTGTCACGTTAAAGCGCTTTATAAATCAATTGATTGATTAATGAAAAAAACTAATGACAAACTCAATGAGTTGAGCTAATTCAACTATAAAGTAAGAGGCAACTGCAACATTAAGTTGTGGAGCTATGAATCAGGGACTAAATGTTGATTAGCAATTGCCTCATCATCAGCTGCTTATGAAAACAATAATTTCATACTTAACAGCTAGCATTAGTCAATGTTAGCACATCCATTAGCAAATATCATAACCAATACATAGCAAAGCAAATATTAGCATTAGCAATTAACAACAAATTTTTTTTGGTTCTCATATCAGACTAAATGTTAATTATTGGTACCTATTTATTAATAATATATTGATCGTTAGATAATCACTACTTAACAGTTAGCTAACCTTTGATATCATTATTTATTGAACAGTAATCTGTGGTTTACCACCTATCTAATGGTTAACCAGCATTACTTTCTAATTCATTCTTTACCATTTCCTGTGTAACCGAGTGGCGTTTCTGGCTCAAAATGATGAAGATTATACATCCACCTCTAAATCTTCATCTTCTAATTCTAGATTAATTGAGAATTCACCTGAACGACCCGAAGAAACTGAAGAGATAATTGTTTTAATGCTGCAGGTGATTGTATCTGAGCCGATGTTTCGTCACTACCCGTTCTTCTACATTCATGTTGTAATTTGGCACATATGACACAGTCTGATCATATGTGGACAGCAGCTGGGGAATTTTCCACCGCTCATTCCCACACAAAAACTGAGCCATGTCAGTTTCTGTTGATTTTCTTTTTTTTTTTTATGTGTACATTCAGGTACATTCACATAACAAACATGCTCCCATGCAGGAATGATGAATAGTCTTTTTTTAATTTCTTTTTTTAGCTTGAACAGAAAACTTTAACACAACAAAAGAGGGGGGGGGGATAAAGAGGGTCTGCTAAGACGTAGTTTCGTTGCACACTCCTACACTCTCCTCCTCTCACCTTCTCCCCACTGCTGGTAGCTATATTTCCCCAGAGAGCCCAGAGGGGGGCGCCGCTATACTCACCAGCTCATCACCATGCATAACGCTGACTCTCTCAGCACTGTAAACCACTTCTTTAACATCCAGAGACTCATCAATCACCTGTCAACACAGACAGGGGAGCCCAGGTTACACTCACAACAATGTGTGTGTGAGAGAGAGAAGAATAATTTTGGCTTTTCTTTAGACAGAAATGGAGAGGCAGGAAAGCAAGAGAGTGTGTATGTGCAGCAAAGGGTTAAGGTGATGATAAGCTTGAAGTTTTCTTGTTCAAACCGGAAGGAGAGAGAGAGGGAGAGAGAGAGAGAGAGAGAGAGAAAAAGAGAGAGACAGAAAGAGAGAAAGAGAGAGAGAGAGAGAGAGAGAGAGGGGTGTTGCAAGCATTATTAACATGCAGTGGATCTCATAGTTTACACACCCCTCCTACAATGTCGGTAAAATGAAACCCAGTCAGTTCCTTTCTGAATATTTTCCACTTTACTGTGACTTGCATCCGTCCATCCATCCATCCATCCATCCATCCATCAATTCATCCATCCATCCATCTATTCATTCATCCATCCATCATATCCATCTATTCATCCATCCATCCATCCAATATCCATCCATCCATCTATTCATCCATCATATCCATCTATTTATCCATCCATCCATCCTATATCCATCCATCCATCTATTCATTCATCCATCCATCCATCCTATATCCATCATATCCATCTATTCATGCATCCATCCATCTATTCATCCATCCATCCATCATATCCATCTATTCATCCATCTATTCATCCATCCTATATCCATCATATCCATCTATTCATGCATCCATCCATCTATTCATCCATCCATCCATCATATCCATCTATTCATCCATCCATCCATCCTATATCCATCCATCCATCTATTCATCCATCCTATATCCATCATATCCATCTATTCATGCATCCATCCATCTATTCATCCATCCATCCATCATATCCATCTATTCATCCATCCATCCATCCTATATCCATCCATCCATCTATTCATCCATCATATCCATCTATTTATCCATCCATCCATCCATCCATCCATCCATCCTATATCCATCCATCCATCCATCTATTCATCCATCCATCCATCTATTCATCCATCATATCCATCTATTCATCCATCCATCCTATATCCATCCATCTATTCATCCATCCATCCATCCATCCTATATCCATCCATCTATTCATCCATCATATCCATCTATTCATCCATCCATCCATCCTATATCCATCCATCCATCTATTCATCCATCCATCCATCCTATATCCATCCATCTATTCATCCATCCATCCATCTATTCATCCATCTATTCATCCATCCATCCATCCTATATCCATCCATCCATCCATCTATTCATCCATCCATCCATCCATCCTATATCCATCCATCATATCAATCTATTCATCCATCCATCCATCCATCCATCCTATATCCATCCATCCTATATCCATCCATTCATCCTATATCCATCCAGCCGTCCGTCCATCCATCCATCCTACATCCATCCATCCATCCATCCTATATATATATATCCATCCCTCTATCTATCCATCCATCCATCCATCCATCCATCCATCCATCCATCCATCCTATATCCATCCTATATCCATCCATCCATCCATCCATCCATACTATATATATCCATCCATCCATCCATCCATCCCTATATATCCATCCATCCGTCCATCCTTCCCTATATCCATCCATCCATCCCTATATATCCATCCATCCGTTCATCCTATATACATCCATCCATCCATCCATCCCTATATATCCATCCATCTATCCATCCATCCTATATACACATCCATCTATCCATCCATCCTATATACATCCATCCATCCATCCATCCATCCATCCATCCATCCTATATACATCCATCCATCCATCCATCCTATATATATCCATCCATCGTTCATATATTTATCCATCCATCCATCCTATATATATCCATCCATCCATCCATCCTACATCCATCCATCCTACATCCATCCTACATCCATCCATCCATCCATCCTATATATATCCATCCATCCTATATCCATCCATTCATCCAACCATCCTATATACATCCATCCATCCTATATACATCCATCCATCCTATATACATCCTATATACATCCATCCATCCAATATACATCCATCCATCCTATATACATCCATCCATCCATCCATCCTATATTTATCCATCCATCCATCCTATATCCATCCATCCATCCATCCATCCATCCATCCATCCCCTGGTCACATTAAATGTGGAAAAACTTTGGAAACGATTTATCATCTCATAATTTTTTACATAAACAAAACATGGCATTTTAGCAGGGTGTTAATACTTTTATATCCACTGTAAATGATTTCAGTCACACCTCCTAAACAAACCATCAGCGTCTCATTACTAAATCAAACAGATAAGGACAGTGCTTTTAGGAGATAGAAAGAAGAAAAAATCTTTATTTTGCAGAGGGAACAATCCAGATTCGACATCTTTCCCATTGAGGAATTTCACTGCCAGATTGCTCTATCTCAGAAAACCAACCCCCCCCCAAAAAAACATAAACAAAAGACAAACTCATGCACAGAGCCATGCAGCTTTGTATCTGGGGGATGGTTTGGCATGCAGAGCACAAAACACAGTCAGAGGCCAAACATGGTTTGAAAATCCTTGAGGCCTGGTGAGCTTGGCGAAGGAAAACGCCATGCAGTGACTGGCGAACAGAGCGTGGAACCGATTTGCATGAAGGCCGGCTGGAGGAAGCCATACACAGATGCGCAAATGGCCCAGAGTGAGACGGGTGTAACTATGACAACATAGTTACTGGAATAATCTGTCACAGTAAAAGCTGAAATTAAGAGAGCCATGTGAAAGCGCCTGGTAGTGTCATTCGTCTCAATCATCCTCTGCGCCTCACTGAGATCTGGGCACTGAAATTAACCCGTCTAGAGTCCGCCCCGTGTTTAGCCTTAACAAAGCTGCTCTCGGGCCACAGAAGTATCAGCTAAAACACTTACCACGTTCTCTCCCATCTTTGGCTTGCTGTTGATGATTCTCTCCTCAGCGCCAATCAGACCGTCCAGACCAGCCATGGCGGAGCCTGGAGGAGGTAAAGACGGAGGCTCGGTGAGTAATGACAGACAGACGCAAAGGAGACAAAACAAACAGAGAAACAAACAGGGGTGGTAATGCTGGTGGTGGACAGCTGCACAAAGGCATCCAAGATCCCTGTTGCATCAGTCTCCACAGTGCAGTGGTGACAACGAAACCCTTTCTCCCATTCAGCACAGAGAGACGACTGTGAACGCAACACTGCACTGCCACAAAGGCCCTCTCAAACTGAAGATATGCCCGAAAAACATCCAGATTAAAGAAATCTGTCAATAAACCGTGGTTGTTCTCCACTAACAGATTTTTAAATTTATTTTTAATGTAAGTACACCTGAATGGGGAATATATATAGACAGACAATGATATGTACTAACAAGCGGAGCAGTTTATGTCCCTGCAGGGTGTGCATGGTGCTCAGGCAGCTGCAACGGCTCTTGAAGAACAATGAGACCTGCCGTCTGCATATAGAGCAGCGTAGGTGTTTAAACAATCACCACTATATAATGTGCAGAAAAATATGCCAATCATTTAAGTTATTAAGACAAGTGTTCGGCTATAGCCAACAATTAAACTACCGTAGGTTTTCTTAAGCAACTTTTCTTTGATTCTCTTACTGTAAGTACAAATTAATATCTATGCAAGGGGAATATGTACAATATTTTCATAGTAAATGTAATTCTTGTAAGACAAACTTGTACAGTGCATTATAAAGTAATCATACCTATTGAGGAATCATTTTCAAGTTAAAATCAGAATAAATGCATGGAAACACAGAGGACAGGTCAGTGCTAACGGTAAGGAGAAGCGACGGAAAACACTACAGATCACATCTACCACACCAACCACATGGTGAAAGAGGCATCTCCATGGATAAAGCTAAATACAAGGCAATCCAGGAAGAATACAAACTTACGACGGAGTATTGGGGCCATTGTAGATAAAAGAAAAAAAAATGGCCATGGGGGAGTAAATTTCTGCCAAAAAACTCTGAAATGTTTAGATTAATTTAACATATATTCAAGAAAAAAAACTTGGAATTCCTCTAATGCCGAAAAGTTGTACATTTGCTAGAAATTTTCATGACTAAAGGGATACATTTTCAAAATTTAAACGAAGATATTTTCTGACATTGTAAAGTAAGAAATCTGCAAGAACCCCCCCCCAAAGTTCGTTGAAAATCAGATATTTCCAACAGAAAACGGCAGAAGTTCTATAAGATTTAAGTGTTAAATTTACAAGATGTGCATCTGGATATTTTCCAAAGTGGAAGTGGTAAATGTGGATCTTTTCCTGGACCAGAGCGACTTCTCCCGGGTGCTGATGCAGCCATGCATGCCCCTGGGAGAAGTCCAATCTTAGAAGATTTCTGGTATTTTTTGTTGGACATATTTGATTTAAAATCTCAGAAAACCTCTGAGTTTATTTCGGATAAATTTAAGAGTTTTTTTCTTGGAAATTTCTGACTTTACAATGTCATGAAATTTGTCTCTCAATTTAGAGATTTCTCTCTAAATTTACAAATTTAAAACAGAGAATATCCGTGTTTTTTCTTAAAAATATGTAAAATCAATCTTAAGATTTCTGACTTTTTTGGCTCTTACAAATTTTTTTTCTTTAATCAACAATGGCTCTAACACTTTGTCGTACAAATTAGACTACAAAACCCCATTTCCCTTCCAACACGACAGCAACCCTAATCATACAGCCAGATCTACAATAGTATGGTTAAGGACAAAGTACATTTATGTGCTGGAATGGCCTAGTCAAAGTTTTAAACATAAATACAACTGGGATCTGTGGCAAGACATAAAAATCGATGTCCACCGGTGCTTCTCCATTCAATCCGACTGAGTTGAGCTATTTTGGAACGACGATTGGTGTGAAAATGTGTAGATGTGCAAAGCTGGCAGAGACATACCCCAAAAGACCTACAGCTGTAGCTGCGGCTGAAGACGGTTCTGCAAAGCATTGATTTAAAGGCACTAAATGTGCACAAACGCCACGCTGTAAAACGTCAAAGACCATGCATCCTTTTCCTTTTTTCGCCACATATATGGATTACTTTGAGCTGACCAATAAAGTACGTCGATGTCTGCGCTTGTAACGTGGCAATTCGTGTTCAGTGTAAAATCACAAAGTCTGCATTGACAGGGAACTTCCTCACTGCTTTTTAAAGTGCATGATCCAATCTTCATCTGTCATTGCTCTTCCCTGTCTCGGCTGCAAACTACACACAGTGCCGAAAAGGCAACAATTTGTTTGAAAAATGGCTGCTTTCACCCCACAAATAAAAGGCAATCAATAGGAGAAATGACAAAACTCCATTTCCTAGGACTGCACCAACCTAAGTAGATAACCTTTTTTCGGTTTGAGACAAGATCACAGGCTCAAGCCATTATACCAATATATTTTCCTTCCAGGCAGCCGGACGTTCGTGTAAGCTTTTACGGTTGTTTAGATCAATGGTTCTCCTGTGTCTTGAATGCCTGGTGTTTTAGGATTACAGTATAAAGACGGTAGGGGTGATTTAAAACTTTTGACCCGCTCTAATCTTTGGATTTGTAGGACAAATTACATCCGTTTATTTTTGGGTGAATTCAGAGAGGTACACTACATTTCACAGCTGCAATTGGAAACTAGACGGTTGGTGAGAAAAATAGTCAATAATGACTACGGTGAGCGCCAACAGACTGAAGAGTCTTTCTGAGAGGGGATGTAAAAGCTACCAGTTCTTCTACGAAGCATGAGGTGATAATCCAAATATGAAAAAAAAAGAAAGAACTAAAGCCAAAAGATAAGAAATAAAACCAGGATGGTCAGTAAGAAAGGCTCAAAGGGAGAGGGAAAAGCAAAGGAAAACAGGTGAATTGAAATGGTTTAGTTGGATGAGGGAAAACAAGACGCAACAGTGGCACCCACCTTTCTTGAAGGCACGTGGGGAGTCTGATAGGTCGGCTTGACGTTAGAAATGACCAACAGAAAAACAGAAGATCAGAAAACGGGACGGAGAGAAGAGAGAAAACTTAGGTGAGAAGAGAAACGGCAGGATTATCAAGCTCTGTTAACTGACTGACCAAAGAGCCGAGCAGGGGGGAGATTGGAAGTAGGGAAATAAATGAGAGAATTAAAAACACATTCAGATTTGGCACGCCCTGCCTGAGCCCCTCTGGGCTGCTGGCTCGTATCGTAAACGCTCTTCGTAATTTGCCTCCCTTCTTGCTGGAAGTGTTCAATCCATTTTCTTTCTCCTTAAGGATTCCGTCTTTTGTTTGGGACAAATGTGACGACTGTTGGTTTACCCCTGAAGCGACTGGCTGCAGCTCAGTCTGAATCTGAACGGTGGAGCTGTGCTAAAGGCTCGGCCTCGGGGGGGGGGGGGGGGGGGGACACAGATAACCCTCACGCCTCTCATCAGTTTACAACACACTGGGAGCTTTTCTCTGTCAGCGTGCAGCGGCTGTGCTCCGTCACCCGTCAGACACACTTCCTGTGTGTGACTTGTTGCCGTGCTGTTCGCCACTCTGCTGCTGCTGCTGCATACCTTCTGGCTCCGAGCGGGACCCCTGAGACGTGACCTGGACGGGCCGGTAGGGTTTGCCCTCGGAGACGGGGACCTCCACGCTCTCCTCCGACGACACGGTGACGTCGGGCTGCGACTCAGAGATGGAGGATAGGAACTGGTCCATGTCGGCCTTCTGCTCCTGGAGCAGGTCGTCTGCAGACGAAGGCAAGTTAAGATATAGTCACAAAAAAACAAAAGAAAAAACATTATCAGGCAATTGAGAATCAGAGGTTCTTTCATAGTCTTATTTAGATTTAGCTCACTGGTTTTGATTCTCACTGCCTCTGGTTTGTATAAACCAATTTGTGTTGCTATATGTTCGCTCTTTCAACAAACACCGACTGATTCATTGATTGTAACATAACGTGAGCTTTTCTAAACAAAAGGCATCAAAATTCAAAATCCTTTCTGCAAATGCAGAGAGGCAGTAAAGCCAAAGATACACACTTTCAATAAGCCTTAGGCTATTTTTAATTTTTTTTAGCAGAGTTCAAGAACCTTTCGACTTTAAAAACAAAAATGTAATGTGTGGCATTTTAAAACATTTCTAGACAGACCAGGAGTTTGGGTTTTAATTTAGAAATATTTTTTATTTGAATGGAGTTTTTATTTTCCCGTAGTGAGAAGTTTGAACAACACACAACCACCGGGACTTTTAAAAACAAGATTTGACCGCACAAGTCTGAATTTATTGTGAATTTTCTTTCATCCGCACAGGGTTGAACTTACACATAAGGTCTTAAATATACACAAACTAATGCACTAGTATCTGGCTAAGTGTCTCTTCGAGAAACCACACACCGTTTGCAGTCATCCACAAGAATCTGGTTGGATGTTTGATCAATATTCTCATCAGAATTGGCAGAACCTGCTTTTTCCATTCCGGCCTCAGTGCTGTTGTCTTTTAGTTTCAACCATCTCACTGTTGATTTGAGGTGATGTTGATTACTTTTTAGGCATGCTCTTGTTTTTCACTATTTTGTCCACCGTGTGCAATGCACCAGCACTGCTAGCAGCAACACCCCCCCACAGCACGATGCTGCCACCACCATGCTTGACAACAGGTACACTATTGCTCCAGTCACTCAGTGGATTTACGTGCAGTAAGAGAAAACCGAACTGTTGCCTTAGTCCGACTGGATTCTGACTGTTGAAATAAAGGTACACACCTTAGTCGAACTGAAGTTGAACCAAACTGGCCTACTCTAAATCGAGCTATGACACCCAGAGATGCGGTTAAAGCTACATTGTGTATTTTGTTTTGTTAATTCTAAACAAAAACCCCTTTGTTCTTTCAAGAACATGTGCTCATAGATGTGTAATTACTTCCATCTACTAATGAAAGTATTCTTGTAAGGGTAGAATCTGCTATACAGAATACATACGCGTGAGTCGCGAATGGCTGAATCCATGTTGAGCCTCCATCTTTGAAATACATTCACCAACGAGGGACATTCCTGGAAATTCTAGCTCCGCCTTTCGTGGTTTGGCTACACTCAGTTGCACCGTGACGAATGCCAGAGGGAGATTGTCTACTCGCGACGCGGCAGACGTCTGACTATATAACTAAATGCATTTAGTTTTCTAAAGTAACCTCATCACTGGAAGGAGCCCTGGACAAAGTCGTAGTACTGGAAGCCATGTTAACCTTGGCATGAAGCGGCCACCGTAGGAGTTAAAACGCGCTCGGAATGGGGGGGGTGGGAGGTGGGGCTAGAACGTAATTTTCAGTTGGTTGTTTCACCGCTAGATGGGAGAAGTTCTTACACAATGTAGCTTTAAAAAAACTAATTTCTCTGCATGTGAACGACATCCTGGCCACGGCACTGCCCCTTCCAGAAGTGACGAAGGCAACAACAAGTGTACCACAAGCAGTACAGTGTATATGAAATGTACTGTGCTGCAGCGTTGTTGTCGTCCATTTCTTCGCTCAATGTGCAGATCTTGCTTTTACTGCTTCACTGCCGCCACCGTTTGTTTACCATCTGTTTGTCGCTCTAGGCCAAATGGAAGAACACCGAGAGTGAAACGTAAAGTGGGATAACGGCTCTCATTCTGGTTAAGCTATTAGCTCGATTATTGCAATCGCTCGATTTAGACGTGCATGTAAACGTACTGAGCGTGGCTGAAAAGTTCGATCTTTACGTCTTCCGCTTTTGGTGTTTCCAGGCGGGCAGCTGCAAAGTTCTGACTAGCTTGAAGATGTCTGTTTTAAGAACTTGGAGAATATAGTTCCTTCCTGGCCAGACATTTCTCAGTCTAACATGGTTTAAAACTTTCCTCACTGAGGACAAAGACTCCAACTGTTTCCTTCTTAGCTTCTGAGATGTTCTCGGTCGTTTGATCCAATTTTCTTTAATCTCTGAGTGACACGTTGGGTTTTCTCCCAAACCTTGACATATCAGAATTACTTCCATCTATGTACAGTTTTTTAAGCTGATAATCTTGAAATCTCTTGTTGTTTATGAAAGGCTACAAAAGAATTTTCCTGAAGGCAAAGATCATGATCTCTAACAAGTAGTAATTGAGCCTTTTCTGAACAC
This sequence comes from Valencia hispanica, assembly GCA_963556495.2. Classification (NCBI taxonomy): domain Eukaryota; kingdom Metazoa; phylum Chordata; class Actinopteri; order Cyprinodontiformes; family Valenciidae; genus Valencia; species Valencia hispanica. The sequence continues at coordinate 10,894,808 of OY747700.1, forward strand.
TTCAGCTTTGATCCTGAGCTGATTGGAGAAAAATTTAACCCTGTGTTTTTAAAGCTCCCCTGCATTTCTATGTTGCATAATTATTCCACTCTGGAAAACAGAATGCTCAAATAAATTATAAAAAAAACCAAAATTTATATTTTTGTTGAGTGTTTACAAACTCAAGCTGTAGAAACCAAAAAGAGCGTCCCTGGTTACTGTTTTTCTCATTTTCTAAGAGTGAAGTCAGCTTCTGTTTCCGCTAACTACCAATTAGTATTTCTCTGAAAGCTGTTTTTTCACATAACTCTGCTCCGTGTACCCCAAACGAACACAGCTCGGTGAAAGCTGTGACCCAGTTCTGTCACGACAGCAACTCAACTTTAATTTCTGCTTCAAACTTCACACCCCGTTTCCCTTCAAACAAAGCAGAGAAAACACAAATTTTTAAAAAATTCGGAAACTGTGACAAGCGGTTAAGCGTGGAAACGAGAGCTCGTGAGAGGATTGGTCTTAAAAACAGAAGGCAGGCCCTTTTGTTAAATTTTTCACCACGAGCTCACGGCTGAAGATAAGACAATGCTCATGTGTGTTTGAAAAAATGGGTCACAGTCAGACTTTCAAACCAACAGTCCGGTCCTCTCTCGTGTTTGCATTTCATTTCTGCAAGAGCTGTTTGCTTCAGATAAAAAAAATTAAATCCACGAGAGCCGGAGAAAAATGAAACGTGTTGGATTTATCTATCTGACACGAGGTGTGAATTTCATTTCTCTTCATTCTCCCGCGGGCTGCCTGAGAGTCTGCGACTGAACGCGACTCACCAATTTCATCCTGAAGCTCCTCGGCCACATAAGGGACTTTGTAGAGCAGAGACAGACTCTGGTTCATCCTCTCTTCGATCACTCGCAGGTGGGTCATCACCTGACATCGGGAAGGCAGGAAAAGAAGGCGTCAAACAAGCAGAATACTGATCTAAAGTGAAGCTGCTGCTCTGCATAAAAGGGATTTATGTCACTCTGCAGATGTTTGATGGTTTAATGCAGGTTTACAAAGGCAAACATGTAGGATTCATGTAAAATCTTTCATTAAAGGGGGAAATTAAAAAAAATACGGAACCAGGGAAGAGGCTTTTATTAAAGTAAAAACATCTAAATCAAGTATTTAAATGGCTGCTCATCAAACTCACGCTTTTGGACATTAGGTCAGACTTAAATAATTAACAATTATATTGCTTTTTTTTAAATGAATGGCACATCTTTTTAAAATCAAGTTGAAGGAAAGACATTATGGGAGTGTGAAAAAAGACAAAAAATAAAACTATGTTTCATCAATCATGTTGCCCTGTTCTCACACAGCAGATGGCAGATCAGCTCCGCAGGAGTCTTATCATGCACCGTCTTCTTGATTTTCCAACAAAAACATTCAGCTCGACTAAGATCTGGATTATTTGCTTGAGTTGATCTGGTTTTCCTGAAGCAAAATGAGAACTTTCTTTGCTTGGTGAAACGACGCAACATCATTCTGACAGATGGCTTGATTGTCATCATCAAACCTACTGTGGAATGATGTAATGATAAAACGTCCACTTCTGCATTTCCTGCAGCGGTAATAATGCCATCTGTCCTTCTCCTTATATTTCTTTATTTTCTAGCACAAGTAGGTTCTGCTGGAGGTTTTTCCTGTTAAAGGGGAGTTTTTCCTCTCCACTGTCGCTACATGCTTGCTCAGTATGAGGGATTGCAACACAACGAAGGCGACTGTCTACTGTCGCTATATGTTTGTTCAGGAGGAGTGAACGCTGCATGTCAATGCAATCTGCTGGGTTTCCTTAAATAGAAAACTGTTAAACTGATTGGAATAATGAACTGAAGGATTAATTTAATGTATGTATGATTGAACTGAAAAGAGTTGTAAATGACACGTGTTGTGAATTGGCGCTACATAAATAAACTGAATTGAAACTGTTTATTTATATTAGATTTTTTTTAAATTGTCTTCCAGTTGCAGTGCTAAATTTTCTTTAGAAATCAACGTTTAATGATCGTTCAAAGGGTGTACATGGATTAATATTTACATAAGTCTAAAAAAGGTCTCAAACGACAATTATCGCATGAATTGTTAATTTATGAAGCAATTTATTAACTAGCTATTAATTTTTCAGCAAATTTTGGTATTGTAATTCAATTCAATTCAAAATTCAAAAATACTTTATTGATCCCAGAGGGAAATTAAGTGTTGGTATAGCTCATATAATTAATTCTTTAAGGAGTTGTTGTAGATGATGATGGCTGTGGGCAGGAAGGATTTCCTGTAGCGGTCTGTATTGCAGCGAAACTGAAGAAGCCTCCGACTGAAGACGCTCTGTTGTTGTATGACTGTCTCATGAAGAGGATGCTCAGGGTTGTCCATAATTTTTTTGATTTTATGAAGAATCCTTCTTTGCAGTATCTTGTGCACAAATATGATAAAAAGCTCTTCCCTAGCTATTGTAACAAGACGCTGAACACTAATAAAGCCTAGTTTAAGCTTCTCTGTCAGAGGCATCATACGTCGAAGCAAGGGCAGGCCTGCAGAGGGTGACAGAGACACGCCCAATTTATTAAAGCCTAGTTTAAGCTTCTCTGTCAGCGAGTTTGCAGCCACACTTTTATACTTCTCCGACAGCAGGGGGTGCAGACCTTTTCTGGCAGATCTGCCGACCGTTGCAGTGACGTCTCTGGTGGACAACAGTTTATTTATTTCAGCTTGTAAAGCACATCCACTCAAGGAGCAATGGCCGACAGAGAGCGAGTTTTAAATGAGCTGGAAAGCTTTTTAACTAGAAGTGAAGCTCATAGAATAATCTATAAAACGCATGAAAATAAACAAACCAACACAGCGGTCTGTTTTGTTGTTCTCTACACCTCCTGGTGATCAAAACCGTCAAAAGATCATATTAGATAAACTGGCTTTGCAATATAAACCATCTAGTGCCCAAAAGCTGAATTGACAGCTAATTACATCAACAATATAGAGCATAGTTCTGGTGAAATGATCTGGGCTGACCAATCAGAGACGTGCGCTTTCCGTTCCATTTGACAGATAGTTAAAAAATTGGGCTCTGCTCCGTCCGTCCTTGCGTGAGTGACGGGCGGCCCTTGCATCAACGGATAAAGGCGCTGCGTGTCTCCGAACCTCCACTGACGGAGAAGCATAAACTAGGCTTAAATGTCTGATGAAAGCTACGGAGAGTGGAAGCCTGTGATTGGTCTGCACTTCACTTCCTTTAAATTCATCAACAGCAACGCCATCAAAAAAAAAAAAAAAAAAAACTAAAGTGCTAAAGATATTTGGCAGGAGATATGGAGCAGATTTACGTCTTGAATAAGACAATTTATGAGTGTTCAGCGTCTGTTACAATACAGAAAAGTGAGGAGCTTTTTCCTTATATTTCTGCAGAAAACACTCATGAGTATTGAAAGAAGCGGAAATTGCTCAAGCTAAATTTTTTTGTTTCGAAATAAAAAAGTAAAAAAGTAAATCCACTATTGATGATCAGAGACATGGCTGCAACGTTGGAAGGACATCCACAGAAAAGCGCTACGCCCCCTGTTGTCCTGGCGGTGAATTCCTTTGCAAGACTCCCCAGGCAACGGAGAAGCATAAAAGGAAAACGTCTCCGTCGATATGTCTGTGTCAGTGCAAACATGCTGACGGAGAAGTACAAACTAGGATTAAATTGTTTTTGTTTTTTGCAAGACATTCTTCGATCTGTTTCATGTCCGCTGCTAGAAATCTTCAGCACTCTGTTTTTTTCTCTGTAGCTTTTGACGGACATTAAAAAAATTGGGCCTCACCAAACCCCGCTGACGGAGAAGTACCGTATAACCTAGGGTTAAGTTGAATGGATGGATTGTTAGATAGAACCAGGAAAATGACAGAAGGAAAGTAACATTTAAACCGTCCAGGTTTCCCTGAAGTGGACAAATAACAGAAACAGGATGACTGTGATCCCATACGGCTGATCTCTGTGTGAACGGGGAGGGGACTGGCTTTACTTCATAAATTCAAGCAGTTAAAGAAACGATCTCTCTAGGTTGGAACATTTTCATTAGGATGAACTCAGGCTTGTTCAAGCTTCAAACATGCGACATAAAACAAGCTGCGGCATGAATATTCTCATTCCCTCTGAACTCACACGACAGGATCTGCCGCTTGTCAGACTCCAGTCTTCAAACCACCACATCACAGCCTCATAGGAGCATCTCATTTGTCAGAAAATGTTTCGTATTTTCAACTGCTTCCCTCTGATGTCTGCAGGGGAATCTTATTTCTACAATTTCTTCTGCCAAAGACCGATTGGCACAATATAACAACCTTCCTCTGACTAGTTCTCCTCAAATTTAGGATGTAAACACCAGACGTTTAAGCTTTGCATGATTTAATGTGCAGTGCACCAGAATGAGCAACAGGTGGCACTACAGCACCTTTGCCATTAGCAGCGTGCTGCGGCACCTGAGGCTCCTTCCTGACTAACAATCCTCATCATGAAAGATTACACTTCCCAGAGCGGGAGCAGTGATTCTGATGCATTAAGCAATCTCGCTGACTCCAGATATTTGAAGTTATTACAAGGCGAGAGCGGTCGTAAACCCTGAAAGTCAAGGTTTATTAAAGCACAGATTCTTCTGGGTCATGAGTCAAAATCACAAAAGTGAAGGAAAACTGAAACTGGATGAGGAAATGAGAAATGAAAGGAGACTGACTTCTCGCTCAGAGGTTCACCTCCCCCCCAAATCTTATATTTATCAAGATAAAAAACCCTCCCATCCTCCCTTAATGCTCGTGTTCCACCTCCTTGTGCTGGTTCATCCGTCTGCCGTGTTATCTGAAGCTATAAACTGTGTCCAAGGCAAGGCAATTTTATTTGTATAGCACACTTTCAACAGCAGGGTAATTCAAGGTGCTTTACATGATTTGGTGATTTGAAAAACAAAAAAACAAACAATGGAAATTAAAAGTAAAAGAAAGACAAATTACACATGATACACAATAAAGTAAGAGAAAGATTTTAAAAAAAGCAAGAGAGCATGAACACATTTCATACATATGACATCAATCATTTAATCGAAGGCAATTCTAAACAAATGGGTTTTTAGTCTCGATTTAATGCAGTTCAGAGTTTCAGCAGCTCTACACTCGTCAGGAAGTTTGTTCCAGATAAGGGGAGCATAGAAACTGAAAGCTGCTTCTCAAAGTTTAGTTCTGGGTCTAGGGATGTTTAGTAGGCTAGAGTTGGAGGACCTGAGTGGTCTTGGTGGTTGGTACCGTGACAACAGGTCTTCAACATATTTTGGTGCTAAGCCATGTAATGATTTATAAACTAGTAGAAGTATTTTGAAGTCTATTCTCTGAGCTACAGGGAGCCAATGTAAGGACTTTAGAACTGGGGTGATGTGCTCTACTTTCCTGGTTCTAGTGAGGAACACGAGCAGCAGCGTTCTGGATCAGCTGCAGCTGTCTGATTGACTTTTTAGGCAGACCTGTGAGGACGCTGTTGCAGTAATCAATCCGACTAAAGATAAACGCATGGATGAGTTTTTCCTGGTCGTGTTGCAACATTAGTCCTTTAATCCTAGAAATGTTCTTCAGGTGATAGAAGGCTGACCTTGTTATTGCTTTTATGTGACCCTGGAGGTTCAGGTCTGAGTCCATAATTACACCTAGATTTCGAGCCTGATCAGTAGCTTCTAGCTGTATTAACTGAAGCTGTGTGCTGACTCTTGATCGTTTCTTTTTGGGTCCAAAAATAATTACTTCAGTTTTGTTTCTATTCAGCTGGAGAAAGTTATGGCACATCCATCCATTTATTTGGTCGATGCATTGATTTAGGGTTTGAATGGGTTCAGAGTCACCTGGTGACATTGTAATGTAAAGCTGAGTGTCATCCGCGTAGTTATGGTAGCTAATGTTATTGGTTGCTATAATCTTGCCTAGTAGGAGCATGTAGATATTAGATAAGAGAGGCCCCAGGATGGAGCCCTGGGGCACCCCACATGTGATTTCTGTTCATTCTGATGAAAAGTTTCCTATTGAAACATAGACCCTGTTCTTTAGGTAAGACTCAAACCAGCCAAGTACTGTACCAGAAAGTCAGACCCAGCTCTCCAGTCATTCCAATAAAATATCAAGATCAACAGTGTCAAATGCTGCTCTGAGGTCCAACAGAACCAGCACTGTGGTTCTACCACAGTCTGTATTTATGCGGATGTCATTGAATACTTTGACGAGGGCAGTCTCAGTGCTGTGGTGAGCACGGAAACCAGACTGAAAAACATCAAAACGGTTTGTCATTGTTATGAAGCCATTTAACTGCTGAAACACAGCTTTTTCAATAATCTTACTGATGAATGGGAGATTAGAGATCGGCCTGTAGTTCTGCATTAACGAGTTGTCCAGATTCTTCTTCTTTAGTAGTGGTTTAGTAACTGCTGTTTTTAAAGCCTGGGGGAAGACACCTGACAGTAGGGATGAGTTCACTATTTGAACAAGATCAGACACAATAACAGGAAGAACTTTCTTTAGAAAAGCTGTGGTTAGGATATCAAGACAGCAGGAGGAGGAGCTTGATTGGAGAATGATTTTTTTAAGGCTGTTCTGGTTTAATTCGTGGAATTCAGACATTTTTTCTACATTGTTGTTGATTGGGGATGGCACTGGTTGTGGGTTCGATATTGAGGTACAGATTGACCGTCGAATTGTTAGAATCTTTTCAGTGAAAAAGCTGGCTAATTCATTGCAGGCCCTGGTAGAGTTTAGTTCAGGGGCTACTGTCACTAAAGGATTAGTTACTCTTTCCACTGTTGCAAATAGAGTCCGTGCATTATTAATGTTTCTGTTGATGATTTCAGAAAAGAACGATTCCCTAGCTTCATTTATAGTTAGCTGATATCTATTCAGTCTCTCTTTGTAGATCTCACAGTGAACCTGGAGTCGAGTTTTTCGCCATTTTCTCTCAGCTCGTCGACACTCCCTTTTTTCACTACGTACCAGTGGATTACTTGTCCACGAAGACTTCTTTCTACCTGAGACTACTTTTACTTTAGTTGGAGCAATGGAATCCATGATGTCTGAGATTTTCGCAAGGAAATTATCTACCATCTTATTTACTGAGTTTGAGTTGGGAGATGAGGGGGATGTGGTGGAAGGGTAAATACGTTTAAAGGTTTCTACTGAACTGTCCCCTAGAAAACGCTTTTTTATAGTGGTCTTACTGTGGCTGGATAATTTAGCAGAGATGGTACTTTCAAAGAAAATACAGAAATGGTCAGATAATGCAATATTAATTAAAGAGATGTTGGAAATATTTAAACCTTTGCTGATAATTAAGTCCAGAGTGTGTCCTTTATTGTGTGTTGGTTGTTTGAGATGCTGGATCAGGCCGAAGTTGTGGAGAGTATCATCTAATGTTTTTGCTTGTCTATCTTGGGGGTTTGTCGGTATGGATGTTAAAAACCCCCACAATGATTAGTTGGTCATAGTCGATACATACTACAGAAAGAAGGTCATTGAAATCATTAAAGAAGTTAGAGTTAAGTTTTGGTGGTTTATATAAACTTAGAAATAAAGCTTTGTTAGGCTCATTTATCTGGGTGGCTAGGTATTCAAAAGAATCAAACGTGCCCAGGGTTACCTTTTTAAAGTTCATTGAGTTGTGAAAAATGGTGGCTACACCTCCACCTCGTCTGTGTTTTCTGCTCTCGCTTAAGAAATTGTAATTTGGAGGACTGGATTCTATCAATGCAGTTGTTTCGTTATTTTCATCTAGCTACGTTTCTGATAAAAAAGTGCATGTAAATTATGCTCAGTGATGAAGTCATTGATAAGAAAAGACTTCCCGGATAGAGATCTAATGTTTAATAAAGCTAACTTAAGTATTGTGATGATGGGCAGCTGAACCTTCTGACAGGTTATCAATTTGAGATTTTGTTTAATATGAGACCGTGTGGTTAACGGTTTATGTTTCCTGGTGCTGATAATCACTGAAATCCTAAGTTCAGGGGTGCCGGTCGAGTTCTAGGAGATGGTAGGGGTATATTTACTGCCCGGTTCCCTCAAATATCAAATATCTGTAATAATCAGTGGGGAGAAGCTCCCAGGCTTATTGACACTAGTCCCAGGCGTTTGGTGTAGTCTAAGTTTAGGTGTTAATTGTGTCCCAGATTTGATTTGCTCGTTCAGTCTGTCTGTGAAGTGTCTAAATAGAGACTCATTTGATGTGGCTGAGTCACAGGAAGATGAAGACTTAATCTCTGATGGTTGTTTATCTGTTCGGTCCTGTGGTGTCATCCAGACTTGGTGTTTTTGTTCTCTGATATCCATGGGCGCCTCAAGGTCAGCTTTTGGGAGCAAGTGTTTTGCTTTCTGATTTTGAAAAGACAAAATGTTTGCTGCTAACAGCCTTACTCCGGCCTTGTTAAGATAACGTTGGCCTGCTTTGAACAGATGGTTAGCACTTCCAAATACTTTGAAATTATTAATAAATGTTAACGACTTCTCAGCTGATTGTTTCTTTGACCATTTATGGAGCATGCGGAGTCTGCTAAATCTTTCATCATTCCCTTCAGGGACTGGTCCGCTGATGAGGATGTTTACGTTAAGTCCATCAAGTCTCTGTAGGAGATCAGAAAAGTCTCTCTTCAGAATCTCTGATTGTGTCATCGGGATATCTGCTTATCCAGCGTGAATGACGGGCTTTTCCAAACCAGGATGTTGGTCCAAGATTTTCTGGATTTTTTCTGATATTTCTCTCACTGTAATTTTGTAGCAGCTATAAACTCTGGTGCTCTTGCTACAAAAAGCCTCAATTCCATTAATTGATCCGTCTTGTATGAGAACAATCTTTGCTGGGGGGGCTCTTACTTTGTTATGTGTCCGTTTGATGCGGCTGGGTTTCTCCTGGTGACTTTGACTGGTCCCGGGGGCTGTGTCATCTTTCGGGGAACTCAAGGCTGCGAATCTGTTTTCAGGGGGATTCCAGGTGGAGAAATATCTCTTGTTTTTGGCTGAAACCTCTTTTGTTTACTTTTAGCAGGGCGGAAAACTGCACCGAGTGGAGGAGATTCCAAACCAAATCTCTGCGCCACGGGCTAAGAGTCCAGCGTTACACAAGACCTGTGCTGTGTTAATCTTTAGCTGAGGCTGAAACAGCCGCCCTCCTCCCTCTTCCCTCCTCCTGGGCTCCGGCTCAGAGAGACGCACGCTCTCTCTGCCGCCCACACATTTACAAACAGGGCAGAGAGGAGCAGGCATAGACATCATTATCCCTCCTCTGTCTGAGCAGCACCAGGAGGAGGAGGGAGAGATCCAACATTGACTCGGCACACGCTTTCAGATTTAACAGCATTCCCCCATCATTCAAGGCTAAGACACATTTTCATGACAAACTTCTGTATGTTTCCAGTTTTGTCATTGTTATTGCTGGATGGCTGGATGGCTGGATGGAATAGGTGAATTGTGGGATGGACGGATAGATGGATGGATGGATGGATGGATGGATGGATGGATGGATGGATGGATTGACAGAGGGATGGATGGATGGATGATGGACGGATAGATAGATGGATGATGGATGAATGAATATTGGATGGATGATGGATGGATGGATGGATTGACAGAAGGATGGATGGATGGATGGGATAGGTGAATTATGGGATGGATGATGGATGGATGGACGGATGGACTAGATAGGTGAATTGTGGGATTGACGGATAGATGGATGGATGATAGATGGATAGATGGACAGATGATGGATGGGTGGTTTGAAGGCTGGATGATGAATGGATGGACAGATGATGGACGGATGGATGGATGGATGGATGGACAGATGATGGACGGATGGATGAATGAATATTGGACGGATGATGGATGGATGGATGGATGATGGATGGATAGATGGATGGATGGATTGACAGAGGGATGGATAGATGGATGGATGGACTGACGGATGGGATAGGTGAATTCTGGGATGGATGGATGGATGATAGATGGATGGTTGATGGATGGGTGGGTTGAAGGATGGATGGATGAATGGATGGACGGATGATGGACGGATGGATGGATTGATTGATTGACAGACGGATGAATGGATGGACGAATGGATGGATTGACAGATGGATGGATGGATGGACAGATGATGGATGGATGGATGATGGACGGATGGATGAATGAATATTGGACGGATGATGGATGGATGGATGATGGATGGATAGATGGATGGATTGACAGAGGGATGGATAGATGGATGGCTGGACGGACGGATGGGATAGGTGAATTGTGGGATGGATGGATGATAGATGGATGGTTGATGGATGGGTGGTTTGAAGGATGGATGGATGAATGGATGGACGGATGATGGACGGATGGGTGGATGGATGGATGGATTGATTGATTGACAGACGGATGAATGGATGAATGGATGGACGAATGGATGATGGATGGATGGATGGATTGACAGATGGATGGATGGATGGATGGATGGACAGACAGATGATGGATGGATGGATGATGGACGGATGGACAATGGATGAATGAATATTGGACGGATGATGGATGGATTGACAGAGGGATGGATAGATGGATGGCTGGACGGACGGATGGGATAGGTGAATTGTGGGATGGATGGATGATAGATGGACGGATGGTTGGATGGATGGATGGATTGATTGACAGACGGATGAATGGATGGACGAATGGATGATGGATGGATGGATTGACAGATGGATGGATGGATGGATGGATTTACTAAAATGTACTAAAACACCAAAAGTAATGACCAGACACGTAGACAGCACTATTAGACACTCATTTATACAGTTTATCAGCCAAGGAAATTTGATTTGGGGATGAGTTGCTCTTTGAACACCTAAGCGTCAGTAAAGGCTAACAGGGTAAAAAACACTCACCTGAGACTTCATCTGAGCCGCTTTTTCTGGATCCACGGCCAGGACGTGTTGGTAGTGACGGATGGTGTGCTGACGGTCCTTGTTCTCGGCACGGACATACTTTCTCAGGGCTTGCATGATACGGTGGGGCTGAAACAGACACAGAGCGGCGGTCCAACATCTTCAGATCCACGTTTTTACTTTATAAATTCTACCTCTAAGACCTCCAAGATTTCAGTTCAGTTCAGATCTGGAATATGAGGATGTGAATCTGGAATTAATAATAATATTAATAATAATAATAGCTCAATTAAACTAAAACAACTGCCCTCAGGTAAGACAATAATCCTACATTTACAACAAGGTCTTAGACACAAAATGCAACATCGGTAAACTATATGCTGGTGAAAAGGATAAACCTTTAAATAAAAAGAATTAAAAAATAACATTACTGTTGTAGGATTTAAAGTGATTGATTTAGTGCTGTTTGAGGATTCTTGGATGGGATTTTTTTCCCCCAGCCGCATTTAATCCTTTTTTGGATGATGAGCTGAAATTTGATAAGGTTTTCATTTTTGACCGGATATATAATTAAATACTGGTCACAAAGCTCAGTGAGGCCAGACAGAGATGGGCTTTACAGACAGTTTGTTTCAGCAGTAAAGAAGAAAAGCAGGTGTAGTGAGAGAATCTCATATTACTCTTGACCACTTCACAGATATGGCTTTAGGAATTGTTCTTCTACTTGAGAAACTTTGTTTTTGTTTTATATACAACACTTCTTCTGGTGTATTTCTTAGTAAATCGGAATGTATTGCTATTGTGCAATACCTGCTGTAAAAACATGCACAAAACCAATTTTCCACCTGAACCACAACCTCCCAGGAGACACAGATTTGTATAAACGTGAAAAGGTCAGCAGATTTCCAGTCGTATCTCTAAATTGCAAAGATCTCCATGAAGTAATCTTCTCTTCAGTTTGAGACAACATCTTGGGCTTCATAGGTTTCAACATCAAGTTGACACTTGTTTTTGCTGGGATCTGCTTTACCATCCTATTATCTTTATATAATAAGACCTCAAGACAGTTTTGTTGTAACAATTTGATACATTTACGGATCTCTTCTTTACATTACAAGGTGTCTATTTATCGTCTCCTTAGGACAATAAAACTAGACCTCAAACTAATGCTGTTTTAAAACTTTCATTTTATCTTGAGATAAGTTCTCACTTGATTTTTTCGTGATAACACTTTCCTTATCTCATTTTCCTGCGTACCAAGAAGCTCATGTTGTTGTGGTAACAATTTCACAATATTACTTTGAAATATAAAACGACTACAGGCTAATTTTGTCATAAGAATTCCATAACATTATTATCTTGAGATAAACCTTCACTTGTTTTTAGCGAGAATGTTTTCATAATCTTATAATTCTGATACAATAAGGCCTCAAACTCATTTTGTTGTAAAATTGTATACATTTACGGATCTCATCTTGACATTATAAGACCCATGGTAATAAATAACAATTTTATTTTATCCTGATTTTAAGGTAAAAAGATTCCAAACAAATTTTGTTGTGATAGTTTTTCATATTATTATTGTTTTAAGAAAAGATCTCACTTGTCCATCAGTTTAATTATCTCATTATCTTGACATACCTTACATACATATCTTGTGATACAAATTTTAAAACCTCCTCATCTTGAGATATGGGATGAGCAAAGGTTAATTTGTCATAATAAAAATGTCACCCCTAACTTTGTTTTGCTAAACTTTTTAATTTTTTTACCATTTTATTATTTCGAGATAAGGTGTAGATAAACCAAGACCTCGAACCCCTTTTTTTTTCATTAAAAAGACACACATTTCTGAATTTCATTATTTTGATGAAATTCTGAAACTGTATTATCACATCTAAAGCTCATTTTGGCACCAAAATTTTCTAATCTCAAATTAGTTTTCTTGCTAAAACGGTTTTGTCACCTAATTAACCCAATATAACAAGATCTCAGATTATTCTATCCTGATCAGGATATCATAATATCTTAATCTTAAAAAAAACAAAATATTAGGCAAGTTCTGTTGTGCCAAAAGTTTTATCTTATTATCGCTAAATAATAAGACAGGAATTTCATAGCTTTAAAATCTTGAGATAACAAGATGTAAAGCTCATTTCACTGTCATAAGTTTAATTATTATTTCAATATATCAAGATCGCAATCTAAATTTACCATGATAAGGATTTAATAATTTCATTATTTTGATTATATTAGGGTTTTTTGTTGCATTAGGTTTATTTGTTCACATTATTTCAATATAAAACCTCATGCTCATTTTGTTTTAATAAGATTTTCATATCATTAACCTGAAATAAAATCTCAAGCTTGTTTTGTAACAATAATAGTTTCATTACTATCTTAAGACGATTCTCGAGGAAGAAATATGACATCGAGTTCTTTATATTCTTTATTATCTTAAGATAGTGAGACCTTCAGCCTGTTTTGCTGCAACAAATGTTTATCTTATCAATTATCTCGACATATAAACAATCTAAATCAGAGTCATTAAAGGGCCATTTGCAATCTTTGGAATGATGATTGACATTTTTCCCCCCAGCGCAAGCAGTTAATTAAGATGGGCACTACAGATTTTCACTGACCGATAAAACATCTTAGAATGTAAAATATTAGGAATTACTCAATTACTTATTTTTTGTCTTCACTTTAATTTCATAGTAAGAAGGACCACAAAGTGATTTTGACCCAAATACAGATTCAGGCACACCCATTTATTCTACTTAGGTTAATATAGGAAGCATTTTGAAGGAAAGTAAAACTCGGTCCACCACTTGTTGTTCTCTGAAGCAATAATTTGGTTTCTAAAAATAATCAGGGAGTCAGCTATGATCTTTAGGAAAATCACATTAAAATGTATCCCAGCAGGCACAGCTGTTGTTTTTCTACTCATCTATTATGTATCATTAGGCTAAAAATACTCAATTTGCTTGAGCAATTTTTTTATTTATTAAAGAAAATTTGGGTTTTTATGCTCTGGAAAAAAAAAAGTAGGAAAACAAATGTTTTTTCCATACCTTGTGTAATAATTTCTATGCCTAATAAGAACTGTAAAACTGTCATTTATTTTTCTAAAATGAATAGATAGAGAGGTAAGGGTTAACCTGAAGAAAATGAGAGCGCTCCTTACCCTGGGGGGGTCGGCCTGCAGGGCAGCCAGGTAGTTCTCCAGGGCCACGCGGCGGCGGTCGTTCAGCATCGCCTCCACTCGGGCGAGGTGAGTCTCTACCAGCTGCTGCTTCTCGCTGGCAGCCTCCTCCTCCAGGGACTCCACCATAGCTTGGAAGTGCTGAAAGCAAAGCGCACAAACATCTTATTTCTATTAAAGGAATCCAAATCTAGTTCTCGGTTTCAGTCTTCCTGCCTTCAGGGCATGTAAAGGGATACTCCCCACTTAGACGGTGTTCTAATTTAGCCTTAGAAGGGTAAAGATACAACAGGCAGAGAAAAAGGATAATTACGGGAGCAGGGACTCTGAGCCGTTATATCTCACCCAAACAAAGTGACAAAGGTGGCGGGGGTGGCTCCAAGAGGGGAGGATCAGGGGCTTACCTGGATCAGTGTTTGTCTCTCAGCCCTGGGCAGGTTCTTAGCCTGCCGATCAGCCTCTTCCCACTCTTTTCGTACCTGCAGAAACAGAGATGACCAAGGCAATCTAGTTGCTTTTTCTTTAGGTAAAAACAAACAAAAAAAGAATCTGATATCTTTCAGAAATAAACTACTGCTGGCATTCATGAGAACAACCTCAACCTGTCTATTTTTATTATTTTTTATTTTATTTTTATTGATTTGATCAGGGACAATGCACAAACAACATTAGTCTAAAAAAGAGGAGATGTCATGTGCCAGGTTATAGCAAAAATGCTAATTTCCACCCGCAGTCCCTGGACAGGTTGATGTTATACTTACAAAAGTTTATAAAATATCCATCCATTTTCTATACCCATCCATCCTAATGCAGGGTTGCGGGGGGGCTGGTGCTAATCACCAGCAGTCATTGGGCAAGAGGCGGGGTACACCCTGGACAGGTCGCCAGTCCATCGCAGGGCAACACAGAGACATACAGGACAAACAACCACACTCATACCTAAGGGCAATTTAGAGAGACCAATTCACCTAACAGTCATGTTTTTGGACTGTGGGAGGACGCCGGAGTACCAGGAGAGAACCCACGCATGCACAGAGAGAACATGTAAACAGAAAGACCCCCGGCCGGGATTCGAACCCAGGACCTTCTTGCTGCAAGGCAACAGTGCCACCAACTGCGCCACTGTGCTGCCCGTTTATAAAATATATACAGAATAATACATAGAAGCTCACATCATAAAAGCACTTTCTATCATTCATTCACTCACTCACAGTTTACAGCGTTCATTTCACAGTCATTCAGCATACAGGTTTGCTTTGATAATAACCACTGTTTGGTCAGGCGTGTAAATGTACAATAGTTTGTGCATGAAATAATTTCATTTGGAAGAGTGTTCCAAAGGCTCGCTGCTTTATAAGAGAATGATTGTTGACCGTATGCAGTTTTGCGTCTTGGAACGCTGCACTCTCCTCTGACTGTCGACCGTGTGGTTCTAGAGATTCTCTCCGAATTGAGTGTGAAAAATGTTCTCAAAGGGGGAGCAGCGATGTTATGGATTATTTCAAACAGGGCAGAAATTTGATTATATTTAATAAGGTTTTCGGTATAATAAGGTATTTCTCCTGCTTCACAGTTCTTTCAATTTAAAAGCAAGAGATAAAGGGGGGGCGACAAAATACAAGAAATTTGTAGATTTGGCTAACTCACCCTCTCCATGCGGTTACGGTGTCGGATCTCAAGCTGCTCCTTGGCTTTCTGGAAGCGGCTGTGCTCCTTGTCGTCCGCTGGCGTCTCAAAGTAGATGTCCACATCGTCGGTGGGCTGAGGAGTCGGAGGGACGGCTAGAAAATCAGCAAAAAAAAAAAGGAAAAAAAGAAGAGATGAAGGCAGACAGGAAGACAATAAGAGACAACTCAAGGAACACAGAGAGAGAGAAGGAGCTGAAATTGAGGAGAAAGATTTGTTACACAGAAGCACGGCTCTGGTTGGTGTTCCTCCACCCACAGTTAGGCTGATATATTTGAGGGAATCTGACAGCCTTTCCATTTGAATTTCCCTTCATCGGCTTTCAGTCGACAGGTTGTGTCTCCGGCACTAATGGAAACATCACCGTGTTTGACAGCTGGGTGGACCGGGGTGAGACCGGATGGTCTCTTCTCTTTTAGGTTCCTCACAGCCAAGAGTCGATGCAATAATGCTGCGGGTCGCAAACAGGAGGAGACCTCATCGTGTCGCTACACCATCAAAACAAAGATAAGCCCAAAGTTCCTGCTTCAAATGCCACGACTTCATCTCCTTATGTAATCTTATTTTTATAAATGTCACCAAATCCAGTCGGATAAGTTCCTGAGCTGTGTTTGTCCTGATAAAAGCGAATCAACGTGGAAATAAAATCAAAAACACAACAACAACAAAACAGACGCGTAACGACATCCTGGTGGGTTTCTAAAAATACTAGCGGTGCTCTGTGGGAAGACGGAACAAAGAAACATGAAGAAATGTCACAAAACAAACACAGACAGGGAGACAAAAACATAAGAATGAGGGATCCAAGCATGCATGTATACACAGCCTTAATAATAGAATATTTTTAACATCAAGCGGTGGCCTAATGTGGGAGTGGGAGAGAGCTCTGACGGTACTAATCAAACTATTATTTTTTTGTTCTATTGAGATGATTTGGGAGCTGAATATGAACTAATATTTAATTAAAACGTTTACAACAACATTTAAACTTAGCGGACAACGCTAGTTTAAAGATCAGTCATTAGAAAATGTGGTGAGCTCAGTTTACGGCACTTAACAACACCTTGCAGAGGCGAATAGCCCCACATTTTTTAAACCTGGGGTTTCGTTGAGAGGTTACGAGCAGTGAGTACTTTATATTCACTAGATACATTTTTTCAGATTAATCATAATTTTTTTTTTTTTATAATACTAAGAACAAAAGATTCCCTGCAGGAGAACATGTTTTACACATTTTCAAATCATCCTCATAACAACATTAATTTATACAATAAAGAAAATAAAACTGCTTAGAAAAAAAAGGTGCATAACATAAATATAGAGTCAAAAAAGATAGAATGGGTGAACATATTATATGAACCATGTATTCAGTTTTTATGACTTAGGTCTTAAAAACATGACATACTGATGGAGAGAAATCAGATTAAATTGTTGTGATGGAAGTGAGGTGATTTCAGCAGCTACAGTGATCTGTGATTCAACTGAGGTTCATCTAATTTAGAGAAAAACTAAACCTAAGAGGTTTTTCAGGCCTACAGATAGAGAGGGGCCTGTGTCACGTCAGACTTACTCAGGCGTTTGCACACGGCCATGCAGTACTCCTCTG
This sequence comes from Valencia hispanica, assembly GCA_963556495.2. Classification (NCBI taxonomy): domain Eukaryota; kingdom Metazoa; phylum Chordata; class Actinopteri; order Cyprinodontiformes; family Valenciidae; genus Valencia; species Valencia hispanica. The sequence continues at coordinate 10,912,227 of OY747700.1, forward strand.
AGTCGAAATTGTTGCGGTTGCCGGCGCAGCCCCCGTATATGAAGCGCACACACTTCCTCAGGCTGACGTCGAAGTGCCAGCGAGGCATGGAGGCACGACATGGGCCCGTCTCAGCCTCCAGGGTGCACACCGCTGCCGGGGGACAGCTTTGTTAGATCATCGGGCCTCTTCAGGGCCAGCACTTAAATCCAGACTCAGAGAGCTACCAGCAAACATATCATCATGACTAAATCTATAAATACTCAGAATACTGGAGCAGCAGGTTTTTCTTATCATATGATCCGTATGGTAACATATAGGGCAAGATGATCTGAAATGTATACTTATGAGTGAATTCAGGTAAATAATAATCATGAGTGTCCATGTAGAAACAAATGCAGGATAATATCCTAAAGAAAATAATACCAACCTTTCACTTCTTCTAAAATCTTGTCATCATCAAGTTTCTCTGATGCTTTGCTGCTTTCTTTCTTCTGATCCTCTTCATCCCCATCTGTCTCCTCATCTTCATACACATAGTGGTACTCCTCCTCATCTTCCTCCTCCTGCTCCTCATCTTCATCTTCGTCCACAGGCTCCTCCTTCTGAGTGGGTTCCTCATCAGATGGTGTCTCACTGAGATAACCAAGTGGACAGAAGAAATATAATTAGAGCCTTATCTTCCTCGGTATCAGTGTCCCAAAACATTACCGGTAGTTTACATTTGGACACTGACACTAACTTCATAGGAATGTTTTTACACATTAAGTGGTATTGATCATAATAATGATCCCATCACTCCCAGTCATTATTGCATTAACACAGAAAATTCCCACTGGGAGTCATGTTTAAGTCTGAGGTGATGGACAGCGTATTTTGTTGTTGTTTGCTAGCGACAAATTTTAATGATCACCATTTAAATGCGACATAAATCTGTTCTTATAAAAGACCGAAGCGTGGTCTGCAGCTGTAACGGCAGCACAACTTTGAATATGTAATGGTAATATATTATGGTTATTATCCATGTACTGTTTTAAACTATCTCATACCAAATTACTTTTTAGAAGAAAAAAATAGTGCAGTCACCTGAAATATGTAATTTACAATCCATCTTTGATGTTTGCTGTTTATACGTGACAATTCAGATTTTCAGTTCTTTTCAATGTTCCCTAAAACAGACAAAACGCCTAACATGAGTGACATCTGGTCAATTACCGAGTCCTGGCACTTTCAGCAAATCTGAAAACCATAATAATTAGCTGTAAATATTAGCGTTAGCACACTAGCATTAGTGTTAGCAATGCTAACCTGTGTCAGATCTTCAAATGCCTGGATTAACATGCTAACATCAACATCGGAATGCTAACACTAACGTTAGTGGTAGCATGTTAACTCGCTACTATTCTGCTAACAAAAGCATTAAAAAGTGTGTTTATATTAGCAATTAGCATTAGCATGCTAACAAAACATTAGCATGCTATCACTAAGGTTATTGTTATCGGTTCAGTAGCAGGTTAGCATTAAAGATCAGACTGTAGTTTTTGCATAATCATCTACAGGGGGCTATGTACATTACCTATATTAAAATAATAATAATTCTTAATTAACATATCAACTTAATTCTTTAAAGTAAAGCTTGCAGTTAGAACTAACAATGATTGCGTTTCTATAGCCTGTTGAGGACTGTGTTAATGGGAACATTTGCCCATTCTTCTAGAAGAGCATTTGTAAGGTCAGGCAGTGATGTTGAATAAGATAGCCTTTCCTATTTTCTCTGCTCTAATTAACCCCCCAAAAAATGTATTCTTGAGTTGAGGTCAGGACTCTGTTCATACTGGTCAAGTTAATTTCACACCAAAAATACATTCATGTCTTTATGGACCTTGATTACTCCACTGGCGTGCAGCGTTGTTGAAACTGAAGGGGTCAGGATGCCAGGAGCAAATATAATTGTACAAAATGTCTTCATATGCATTAATGGCCCTTAATGATGTACGGCTGGGATGTAGCTGTTCAATCATAGAAACCCATTCCAAGAAGCTCTCTATGCACTGTTCTTGAGATAATCTGAAGGTGTTGACCTTGCAGCTGACTTTTGCACACTGTGCATCTCAGCACCTGCTGCCCCCCATATTGTTTGTTTGTCTCACTTCAGTTGTTCCTATTTGCACCCATATGTTTATGATACCTCCAATAGTTGACCGTCGAATGCACTTACTGCACAGGTGGCGTCCTCTCACACTACCATGCTTGAATTCACAGAGCTCCAGAGAACAACCCATTCTTTAACAAATGTTTGTACAAGCAGTCTGCATGACGAGGGCCTTAAATATATACACATGAGACCCTGGGTAGAGGTTGGAACACATGAAGTCGATGACTTAAGAGTCAAGTCCAGTTCTGGAAAGCTACTATCCTAGATTATTTCCCGCTCCAACACACCTGAATCAAAGGATGACTATTCTCATTTGCAGTCATTCAGCTCTGCAGAAGCCTGGTAACCATTCATTCATTTGATTCAAGCGTGTTGGGGAAGAGATCCATCTAAAAGTTGCAGCAAAGTAGCTCTTGAGGACTGGACTTGGGCAACCTTGATTTAAAGGATTGAACTATAACTTTTCCAATAAAAACGTACTGTAGGTGCGGCAGAACTACTGGAAAAATAACTTACTGAGGCTTGGGGACCTCTGACTTCCAAGTTGTAATCATACCTTTGGAGGCCATTCAATTTCATCTTTCCAGCTTGCAACTTGGAATTTCCAACTTGTGATTGGAAATCAAATGCGGCACAATTCTCGCTACTTCAGAATTAGCCCGTTTCTGTAGTCATGTCTGAAGCTGATGCAGAATTTAGCAGCCAGGATCCAAACTCACTCCTGTGATACAATTTCTCGATTGGCATCACGGTAAAACAATGACAATTTAACTCCGTCTGTCTAGTTTTAAACCTTGCATGCTTTGAAGTCTGAACGCCAGATATCAAACATCTGCCAACAACTGCTCCCGATACTAAACCTACAAAAACCAGCCCACAACCGTATAATAAGTCTTCAAAACACAGGTCAGGACATATTTATTCTGCCTAACTTTTGCAAATAAATAACTTAAATGTGAAACATTATCTTTATAAGGAGCTGCTACTTTGCATCAAACCAAAGTAAGTTAACATAAAGAAAAAAGGCACACTACTTATTACTTTTTGCCATTATACGTTCAACTGAATTTGACCGTTTCTCTCGACTCATCTCCAGGGTAATAAATTGAATTTGCAAAACCAATTTTTGCACATAAAAAAAAACCTCAGAGGCAATTAATTTGATAAACTTGCAAACAACAATCAAAAGCTTCCTCCTGTTGCATGAAGTTTTAAAGACAAGTGAAGCCGCTAACCTTTCCTCCAGAGCCTCATCGTCACCCAGGTCGACGTCCTCATTCTCTACCTGCTCGTCTTCGTCGTCGTCCTCGTCCTCCTGGGAGGGCAGTGAGGGCAGGGCAGACTCCCCGGAGTGGGAGGCGGGGCAGCAGACATACTCTGTGCCGTGGAACTTGTCGATGTTGCAAGGCAGCAGCATGCCGTAGCTGTGGAGCACCATGGAGCTCCTGGAACAGGCCTGAGAGGATCACACGAAGGAGTTTCAGTCGAAATCTGGAGACATCGCTGTATGAATATAAACACCCCCCCCATTGGTAGCAATTCTTCACACTCTAGAGCTCAGACCAATTTTTTAATTGCCCCTGAGTCCAAACTTCGTAAGGCCACCTTTTGCTGTGATACAGCTCTAGCTCATTCGGAGTACGTCTCTCCACCCACTTGAGGCTGAAATGTAGGCTAGTTTTTCTTCGCGAAATAGCTCAAGTTCAGTCAGATTCGACGAACAACATCTCCAAACATCAATTTTCTAGTCTTGCCACAGAGCATCCGTTGGGGTTAGTCACAAACTTTGACTAGGCTACGTTAACAAGTGAATGTCCAAAGATTTTACCTGTTCTGGCCCCACTCTTGAGGGGTTTTCCCCAACTGTTTTTTGTTGTTGTATTTAGCTCCATCCATCTTCCATCAACTCTGTTCAACATCTTTGTCCCTGCTGAAGAAAAGTATCCCCACAGCATGATGCTGCCACCACCGTGTTTCACAGGGAGTATGGTATGTCCAGCACGCTGCGTAGTGTTAGATTTTTTTTCTCTAGCTCCAAACAATTACATTTTGGTCCCATCTAAATAGATCACCTTCTTCCACATGTTTATGAGGACATTAAGCTTGTAGAGGTCACAAGCAGTGGATCTCTACAGCTCCCCGATTGTTACCGTTGACCTACTGCCTGTGTCTCTAATTAATGCTCTTTAGGAAGGAAAGCGAGGGGACATGTTTGCCAAACCCTTTCCACTTTTGGATGATGGACTAAACAGTTCTCGATGAAATGTTCAAAGCTTGGGATATTGTTTGTTTTTTTTAACCCAACTTTGTATTAAATCTTGCCACGACTTCATCTATGACCCATCTGCTGTGTTTCTTGTTCTCCAGAGAACGACAACTCAGGTGATTTCTGAAGGTAATTGGTAACACTGGATTTAATTTAGGGGCAACGCAGTAAAGGGGGTTAAATTTTGTCTTTTGAAAACCATTCGTCTCTCTCCTTCCACTTCGTACTTATGCTCTAATTTCTGTTGGTCAATCACAGGTCTAATCCCAACGAAATGCACTAAAGTTTGTGGTTGTAGCGTGACAAAAATGTTGAAAAGTTTGAGGGGTATGAACATTCAGCTAGCCACTCCACATTTTCACATAGTCATGCTGTCCCTTAGGTGACCTGCTCCTTCTCAACACTTTACCTCCTCCAGCAGCTGGAAGGTATCAGAGAGGAGCTCAGTTTGAAACCCCACCGGAGCAGAGAAGGATTAGCTGCCCTGCTTAACATCTCAGCAGCAGGTTGCGAAACGACATGCACTGTTTATCGAATTGCTTCTCAGATTTTCTCCTTTGGAAATGTTTGAAATGTACTGATACTTTGAATTATACACCATGTGCTGAAGAATAAAGACACAGACGGTGACGAAAGCAGAAGTTTGAGGGGAGCAACAGTCATGGTCAAAGTGGGCTAACTCTGGAGCTTCCTGAGGGGGATTAGCAGCGTTACAGCCACAACGCTAATCTGATTAGAGGCTGAAATGTGAGGGCTCCCAGTCAGCCCTCTGATCACAGACATTCACAGATGGCTTTGGCTGGAAATACACTATATTTAGGCAGGAGAGGCGGAAATTAAAATAGACATATTATGGATCTTTTTCAATTTTCTGTGCTGAATATCAAATATCTGGAACAACCACCTCTCATTTTTAAGGCTCAGAAAAATGTTTCTCATCTCAATGTTTTGATCAGTAAACTGTTCAATCACCTTGATTCATTTTGAAGTAATACTTCATCTTCCCCTTTATCTCCCCCCAACTTTAATCAATTATCCATTTTCTTTACCTTGGAAAATATCATGAACTGAAACAATCATTTGAATTTAAAAATTGTACTTTTAAAGGACTACAATTGTATTTACAATCAGCATTTCGTCAATTATTTTACAACTGAAATGGCCCAGAAAATCTGTGGCCATTTCTTTTCTTTCATTTCTTTTCGGTAGCAGATACGAAACACACTTTTCCATTTGTCACTGAATGCACCATATTAACAGATGGTGACGCAGTAAAACTCAAACTCTTTAGTGGTTGAAAAATAACCCAAATGGTTACAACTAGTTGAAACATTAACCTTCATAAATGTCAGGAAAGGTCAAAAGAATGGACTCACAGGGTTTAATCTTGACAGGATGGCAGCTGGTTTATCATTATAAGTACTGCTATGTCTTTCAGTGTTAATATCTGTGAGACAGCACTGTGCCAAAACATCTTTAAAACATTGCCTTTTTATTTTACAAACTTATATGTATCATGCAGTGTATTATAAAGTTATTTGCTTATGGTTTCTTAAAATAAATCGTTTTTAACCGGCCTTATTTATCATGTGCAATTACACTGATTTGCACATTAAATGTTGGTGCTACCTAATGTACATAAGTCTAATAAACAGGTCAATGAAGAGTTGTGCTGAGAAAGAATGTTTATATATATATATATATATATATATATATATATATATATATATATATACACATGTACACACACACACACACATATATATATACAAAAATTGTTGAAAAACTGGAAAATGGGAAAAGAATTGTAGACAGCATATGCCCACCTTGCCTCCTGGGGAATGTGCACACAGGCCTGCGCCATTTGTGCATACATGCATTGGGCAGGTGACGCTGCGTATTTAAAACACCTTGCATTAAAGAGATACAAGTTAATCTGTTACCTGTTGATGCTGTACCAGCTTTTGAATGCATATATGCACAAGGCTTGAATCATGCCCGGATGTGCAGCGGACTGCGAGCCTTAATTCAATGTGACATCATCACCCTCTGCAAAGAATGCGGCAGCATCCGTGACAGTGGAATAGAGAGATTTAATACTGATTATACGGAAAATGTGCTGGGAGCACAAGTGGATGTTAGATTTGGTAATACATTTTGCATCAGGTTTTTAAAAATGGTGAAGACAAAGCGGTCACTTATAAATATTGCCAGACACACACACACATTATATATATATATATATATATATATATATACACACACACACACACACACACTAAAATTCAGCTGGTTTGAGTTGAGTTTGCTGCAGAAACTATTGTGACGTGTCTGATTCAGTATTAACGATTGTTCTGGTGCCACTGAGAATGATTTGTACTTCCAGAACTTCTATAAAACTTAAAGGAGAGGAAGGAGAGGAGAATTTAGTTCAAATGTTCCATTACGCTCCCCCAAAAATCATCTAGGAAGATTTTTACCTCAAGCCTGGTACTTAGAAGGGGTTTAATTATGTAATCCTGCTGAATTTTTTACCTAAGCAGGTCTAAGACATTTTATTAAGACTCTCAGAAACCGAGTCAGTAAGAAGAAACATAAACGTCTCCTCTAATTAAAGTGTGACCAGTCAGAGACAGGTCTAAAATCTGGGAAGTTAAATCTCTAAAGATTTCCGATGCAGCTCCTGCCTCCCTCTTCCCACAGCAGTAATCCTCTCTGACAAACCTCCCACTGTTTCCTATGAAGCGGCTCCGGTCTTACCTCCTTGGCCACGGTGTGCCACTGCTGGTGGCTGACGCACATGTCCATACGCTCCTTGTGGAAGAACTTGCACTTCTCCGGGACCAGGAGAACGTCACTCACAAACTCGCCCACTGAAAGAGAAAAATCCCACAGACCAATATGGCTGTTAGTACCAGCACCGATCTGCCTCACAGAAAGATCCATTCCTCTAAAACACGGCCAGGGTTGGAAGCTATATATCAGTTGATAGGACTATAGAAGAAAGAAGATGGGATGAGGATATTCAATAATTCATGCATGCCCCTCGTCCTTTAATTTTCCGAGATGAGGAATAAAAGACTGCATTTGACACTTGCACCTGTGTGAACTCAAAACTAAAAAAGGGATTATCCATCCTGTTTAGCTGCATCTGCAATCAGAACGGCAGTGGAGAAAATCCGTTTTCACACTGCGACTCTTGTAAGGCAGTCAAAACTCTTCCTGTGACTCAATGATATTATTTGCTTGATGATTTATATTCAGCCATGTTTTATTCATGGAGCAGGAAGACGAAAGGAAATAAATGGCTCGAAAGGCATCTTGTGACTCCATGAATAGTTTCAGGCTGAAATCCGTGCAGATCTAAATATGGAGCAGGGGTCCTGATGAAGATTAAATGCTTGGCTGGCATCGTGATGGATGGAAAGGCAAGGAGAAGAAAATGGATGCATGTATAAAAAGGTTTGGCTGTTAAATAGTAGGCAGAGGGGGTGCAGACGTAGACCGGGAGCAGACTTATAACTGCTCAGTTCGTGGCTCGCCATAACCTCGGACCGAGGGAAAGCTGCTGGAGGTAAGGGACGGCCAAACGGGCCTTTAGAGCGAGGAAAAGCGGTGTTTTGGAAAATGAGAGGGTAGGAAAGGAAGAGAAAAGGGCTGGAAATAGCAGAGGACTCAGCAGCTGCTTCTCATCTCTGTCTGGGAGGTACAGTTACAGAAACGGTCAACATAAGGATCTCGTGTCAGCCGGCTGACGAGACACACAACAGACCATTTTACAGGTTTAGAAACGGTCACTTATTATTTTATTTTTTTACGTGCCGTGTTTGGCAGTGTGGAGCTCAGAATTGGTGTCTGAGTACCAAGTAGAAGCCCAACAGATTTACTTTCACAAGCGGAGCAGTACAGCTTGTGCTATAGTACTCCACTTGATATATGTGTGAAAAATCTTTATTATGAATTGCTGGGGGTTTTATTTCCTGATGTTATGGACACGGAGACGGAAAATTAAGGAGAAGAAAGAAAGAAGATGAAGAAGAGAGGTAGGAAACAACAAGTCAAGAGAGAGGGTGAGTTGAAAATACAAGAGAGGAAGGGGAACAAAGAAAACACAGAAAAACATCGAAGTCTGCCTCCATACCCACAGGACGGCAGAGAGAGGAAAAAGCAAGACAAAAAACAAAAAAGGAACATCGACAAAACAAATCAAACATTGTGAACTAAGAACTACACAACCACATCACACAAAAATGGATATAAAAATACAACGTCACTGAAAACTCATGGTACAGATTAATCAAGCTCTAATAATGATAACCTCAGCCCAAGAATATATCTGTAAACACCAGAGACACTTATTAGTTTTAACATCCTGCAAATAAAAGTGGCTCCAACTCAGAAACATCAAGCTAACAGGGTTCCAAAAATGTCATATTGTTCAGACAAATTCTCAAATTTCTTGATCTGTGCGCTTCCACTTTACCTCCTTCTTCTCTACCTTACTCGTCAGTGCTAATAAAGATGGCAGGGCCAGACTGACAGATATTTATTTTTACATAAAGCTGCATCCTAAACATCAGTTTCCTTCAATCTCCCAGCAGCCAGCACATTCGAGCCCAGCTGCAATTTGGAGGTGTGTGTGCACACCCGGCTTGGAGATCTACTACAAATCCAGGAAAATTTATCAATTTTCTGTCTGGATATGATGCAGTATCTCTTGACCAGGAGAGTGCAGGTTAGTGCAGGTGCTTGTTGAAAGCCTTTTGATTAGAACCAAAACAGGGTCAGGGCACGAAGAACACAGCAGCCGTCTGCCAAGAGCTTTAAAATAACCTATTTGGAGCACTACCAGCCTGCTGTGGTTCCTGATTTGAGGTTGTAGCCTGGACATGACCCCAGCAGGGTCGATCCTGCTTCAGATTTTCAGAAGACAAGGCCACCAAGCTCTTCCATGCCTGCCACAGGACCCCGATGTAGTGAAACCACAGTAATAAAACCACTTCGGGGGTTTAGAATATGCTCAAACCAGGGAAGATACACAAAGAGAACCCGGGTAAATAAAAAAACAAACAAAACTATTGTAACTATTTTATTCTAATAGAATGAAGAAAAGCTATCCAAACCAATCGGACCCTCATAAAAATTAAGTAACCCCCCCCCCAAAACCTAATAGGTTTTGTAACACATTTAGGGGCTTTTGGACCAAACTGTGGCTTCAAACAATAACAATAGTGATTGTTTTAGAGGTGGACTTGCTTGGTGTCCTGTTGGATAAACCAAATGCTTTGAGCTTAAGGTCATGAACACTCTGGCTCAAGGTTTTCTGCTACATCCGTTAGGTCGACACGCTTTACAAATGCTGAATGAACTCCCCCCGTTTACTTGCATTTTAAATACTGTTGCCGGCCGGGAGTCATTCCACACATCATCATGGCATCACCCTCTGTTGCGGCAAAGTGTGATCTTCATTCGTAACTCCAGGGTTGCGGCAACATTGCAATAATATTACTATCAAGCATCGCGGCACGACTGCCGCGATACTCGCGCACTGCCGTGCCGCCACGGCACATTCATAAGAATATTACCCTAATATGCTGCAACTGTGTGTCTTTTAAAAAACGCCCATCAACTGAGTCATCAATTAACTACTGGAGTAATTTTGGGAACGTTTAGTATGCCATTTTTGCCACAGTTGTTGATAATGGGGTTTGCAAGAGTCCCTTAGAAATGGCTCAGTAGACTTTTTCGGACTGATAGACAATGACTTAAATTTTTATTTATTGGGATGATGTGTCGCGTCCGGAGAGCCACAAGCCTACATCATGTTGTCAGACAGGTTCTAGTCAAACAATTTCTTGGCTGTACTAGTCTGGCAGTCAGGAACCGGGTTAGGGGGGGTGGCTACTTGGCCTCAAGCCACAAATGTTGTCTGAAAAGTGCCAAATCTGAATTTTACTTTCTATTTCTGATTCTGAGCTCCTAGCCTGCATAGAGAGTGCCTGAGCCTCCCCTGAAGAAGAAGGACATCAGCAACCTTCATACTGCACAGTCATCCATAGGAAGACTGATGTAAACATGGATATTAGGATGTTTTTTTAGACAAAAAGTCAGAATGACAACAACCCCGGCTCTGATGAAACTCGTGATGATTGAAGTTTGTGAAGGTATCTGTTGCACATGTTCTAGGCCTGACTTAAAATATGTTAATTTTTTTTATAAAACTTGTTTGTTACAATACAATGTGGAGGGAGGGATTGCTTTTTCCACATGGAGCCAAGTTGGTCCATTCTGGGCAAGTCTCTGATGACGCATCATGGGGCATAGACACACCCACTAAATTTACATATCCCCCACCCACTTCAACGTCTGCAGTATGTAACTATTGGTTATAGAACCATTAACCATATCATTATAGAGCCATCATGGTAAATTGGCCAATCAGCAGGCAGCTCATTTAATATTCATGTCCTGGCCTAGTGGGCTTTACTATGGGGTTGTATTTGGCCATTTATCAGGGCTTCTGGGCCATTTTCAGCCCCAATAATCTTTCATCTGCTATATAGAGGCTCAAAGAACAGTTTCCAATTGGCAAAAATGTTGTTCTAGAACCCCTTCGAAGGAGATTTGTTCAGATTCTTTTTCACAAAACAGCCAGTTCTCCACAACGACCATGTTTATTGGAAACTGCATTTAAAGGGTGTGTGTGTCTGTAAGAAAAGTCAAAATAACAATAAAAGTAAATTTTGAGATTGCTGCTATAGCTGCAATGATCTCTGGCAATAGTAAAATAATTGTTGGCTCTCTGTTTTAAAGTGGACATATGCTTTTAAATTCTTCCTTTTTACATCTAAATCATTTAGTTGTGGTCTATATATAGTGGAACTGAAATTATTGGGTCAGAATTTTTTATTATAGTAGTTCTATAGGCTCCTGTTCTACCCCTGTTTAGAGGTGTCTGAACAAGGTTTTTGCAGAATGACTCGTTTTGGTGCGGCCCCTTTAAATGTGTAGGACGTGCTGCATACCACGCCCCCCCTCCAGGTTGCTGAGCCTCCCACTCCACCCCATTCAGCCATTTTTGTAGTTTGATAGAGAACCGGGAACCTAGCACTGCAGAAACGTTTTATTCGTCTTTTTTTTTTATGTCAGAAGAGTTGTCCATCCAGCCGTAAATGTTCGAGCCAGAGTCTGACCTTGAGCGAGAGGAAAATGAAGACGTTGAACCTGACGAACCGCACATTCAAACGAATGTCTCGCAATGCTGCGTTATTACTGTATTTACCTTGATATCTCCATCCATACCAGCGGACGTGTCTTTGAAACGATTACTTAACACATTCAATTTATATATCCATGTATTTTATTTAAACATTTTATAAGTTAGACTTATGACTTGTTTTTTTTCTCTCTCTTGATACCTAAAAATGGACAAAAAAAATCGTACAAGTTCATTAACTTATCGTTTTTAGATTATTTTACCGAATAGTCCAATGTTTTACCCACTTGGATTACAAACTCACAGCGAGAAATAAAGATGGAGGATTCGCTCAGCGTTTAGGCGGAAATCCATGACCAAGTTGGGCAGTTCCAGTGCAAGTACTGTGAAGTAATGGTTCAAAAAACGTAATAGATAATAGAGAAAACTGAACGGCTTAAAAAATATGACCCAAAACATTTTACAAAATATCTCCACAAAACATGGAGTGATAAATGTATGCTTTTTGCACTCCTAGACACTCTAAATTCACTACACAAGGCATTTAAGGGCTCAAAAAGTGGAATGTTCATGACATGTCCCCTTTAAATAAAATCTAACAGACTGTTTCATTCTTGTTTAAGGTTTTCATACCACAAGAGTCTCCTAAATCACAGAAAGCCAATGCGAGCAGCAGTAAATACTACTCAGGCTGGTGGCAGTGTGGTAAGTGGCTGAGGATTGCAAAGGTATGAAAACAACAAACATACGAGGGGCTCTTTCTGGAAGGAGGCAAATAAAGCATGCCAGCGGCTCAGCCTTGGTGTTTAAGTTTCTCCAAGTAAACTCTGCCGTATTCTTCTGGATCAAAGCGTTTGTGGGATACCAACAATTGAAACTGTGTCAAAAATGATCAAATATGATTACTAAGGACAGAACAGTTGATATTCGGTCTTCTCTAATTTTCTGCATCATGGGTAATGTTTGTTTGAACTTGCATCATAGGTTGTGCAGAAACTTGATCACGCTACCGGAATTTGGAGTAGTTATGAAATAAAAGAAGCTACCAGGAGGTTAGGCTTGCGTTAACTGAAATATTTTATTATAAACTCCAGGTTTCACCTTCCAGCTCAAACACACACACAACTTCTTTTTTCCTTTTTCAGCATTTCTTTTAACCTTTCCCACCAGTCCAGACTATCATTATTATTATTTTCCTACGCCTCCCTTCTACCCGGGCTCATTATTCTGTGATTGTGAAGGATTGTTTGGTGCACATTAATGTGATTCAGGCATTAACGCTCAGTGCAAAAACATTTCCAAAGAGACCAAGGAATGCAATAACCTCAGGCGCGGCGCTCCGAAACAAGCCCGAATCTGTTATCGGCGCAGTCACTCTGCTTTTCTGATGCTTTGTAAACGTGGAACCAGCTCTCAATTAAAACCAATGAGCTTAACCAAAAAAAACAACAACAAAGAAAATAATTTATATGCTTTATTTTTCTAATAAGTCTGAACAAAAGTAAGAGTAAAAGATTAAAACCTTCTATGAGAGCATCAATATCAATTAAATTCATTAAATACAGGGCATATAAAGTTCTGGTACTGTAAATTAAGTATATATTGTTCCCTTAGCCCGGACAGATTTTACGATAAAACTATCTTGATTTCCAGATTTTTTGAAAGTTGTGAAAAACATATTTAATATTTTACACATTATCTATTGTTTCAAATTACCCTCTGGAGAGGCGTTTTAAAAGATGATCAATGGAAGGATGATTTTGTCCCGTCTTTATCCTCCCATGACTTGGTTCCCATTAAATTAATGATCTGCGGACAAACCAAGGGACCCAAAGCCAGAGGTGTCCAAAGTATTCACATTCAATACTCAAGCAGAAGTATAGATAATATGGTTTAAAATATCAAGTCAAGTTTTTTACTCAAGTAAAAGTAAAAAAGTACTTGATTCAAAACTACTTAAAGTATAAAAGTAAAAGTAATGTATTTTAAAAAATGACATTAAAGAATAAAGCTTAAGCCCCCCCCCAAAAAAATAAAGGCCATAATTATTATAATGTTATATAGAAATGTTAATTTTTAAACATTTGGGATACACTAGGCTACCTGCTTCAGCTGTATATATGGCCATTAAAGTGTATTAATTTTAGTGCAATGCATTTACATTACAGAACCATATGTGGACTACTGAGCATTAATAAGTATATATATATATATATATATATATATATATATATATATATATATATATATATATATATATATATATATATATATATATATATATATATATATATATATATATATATATATACTTACAACCTCAGCACAGACAAGATTGTGCAGACCCCTGCAATCTCTAATGACTCCCTTGGGGCTCACGAACCTCATGTTGGGAACCACTGTTCTACAGGCTGAATCCACGCTGACGCACTGGAGACTGGAACTAAAAGCTCAACTTCAGCCAAAGTTTTGAAATCAGGGAACATTTCTCTGATTCAAGTGATCAGAAGTCGGAAAGACTCTCTGAATCCAGCTTCATATCGCTTCAGCCCCAGAAAATGTCGGAGCATGCGCTCTTTCGCTCGGGTGTTTGGCACAACACCGGGCTCTTTGAAGCGCGTCTTTAACCAGCCGCACCGGTAACGGTCACGTTCCAAAGCCTCCCGGTCTGAGATGATGCTAAGATGGCTTCATGGAAATCTTATTATTATAAATTTATTGATTCAGTTACTTGTACTCCGCGCTTCAACTCAAACCTAAAAATGTCTGCACCAAAAAGTTGGGGTGTGAATTATAATCTGTCAAAATGACAAGTGGCCTTTAGATTTTCCTTCACCGTTGTAAAAAAAACAAAAACGGACTAATATGGAAAATATTCGGTTAACGGGACCCCGTGTCCACAGTACGCAATGGATACAAGCAGGGTGTCCGAATGGTAGATGTTTAAAATTATGATCCAACCGCTGTCAAATTCTATCCAGTTGGGGCATTTTTAGATCGTTGTTTGTGTGTCTTCTTAATAAAAGACTTAATGAAGCAGGAGTAATGAGGCTATTTTTAAAATGTAAGGAGTACAAAGTACAGATATTGCGTGAATATGTAAGGAGTAGAAGTAAAAAGTAGGCCCATAGATAATTACTTCAGTAAAGTATAAATACCCAAAATTTCTACTTAAGTAAGGTAACGAAGTATTTGTAATTCGTTACTTGACACCTGTGCCCAAAACCTCCTTTATCTCAATAACGTCCATTTGTCTCCACTCATCTGTCCTCTCAGACATCATCTAAACCATAAATGTGTACAGAACAGAACACATTTGTTTGGCATCCCGGGTAAATAATGATTTTAGCAAAATTACCAGGAGCAGAATTATTGGCACCTCCAACAACTCCTTTAAAAGAAGGAATATTTTGCCTTTCTTGCACTATGCTATGGTATTTTGTCCATTCAAACTGTAAAAGTGGCGACCCGTATCGCACCATTCCTGAGCCCCCTGCAGTTGAAGGTCCATAGGACAATGGTATGGTACGGTTAGGTTGGAACTATTGGTCTCAAAGAACAGTCCATTGATTGGGGTACAAGCACGGGACATACTAGTGCGTCACGTTTGTCGTTGCTCTAGTCTGACGCCACGATAGGTGTTTGGGTTTAACCCCACCTGTCCAGTGAGAGTCTAACTGGTGGTGGAAATGAACAAACATGATGTGACACAGAGGACCTTATCGGCTGGACAAGGACCGTGCAGGATGGTATGGGAGGAAAAAGAAACATCTCCAGATTTGACTGTTGAAGAACTGAAGCAGAGTTGTATCCTGTGGTCACCAGGTTTCCACACCAACCAGTAGATCATTGTTGTTTGGGAAGGATCCCAGGAAAAAGCTTTTTTTCTTCCACCATCATAATCTAACTCTGTGCTATAAGATTGATCTATTTGTCAACAAACATTTCGACTGGTCCTGATGTGAAACAAGGGATAAAAGCCCCTCATTTCAACTCTTGGGCACGGTGAAGGATCTGTAATGCTATGGGGCTGTTTTTCTTCCAGAGGCCCTGGAGACATTGTGCCGCACTATCAGGATGAAACACCAAATCAAACCCATATTTTTGTGTTTCTTTCCTCCACAGAACAAATGTAGTGCAATTAAAAGTTGGATAATTTCCATATTTACAGTTTTAGAGTGCACTCGCCCCAGCCCAGTTTAGTCCGCTTCGTTTGCCCAAAAAAAGCAAACTCTGGTCCGCCTTAAAACCTAGGTCTTGTATTATAATTAGGATTGAAATGAACTACAATTGGATCTGAAATGGATTCCATACTTAGTAGAAACCCAGTTAAAAGTTCCTAATTCCTTCAAGAAAAGTTTGAAAAACACAGGATTTAAAAGCCACAACAGGACTAAAAACTATCTTATGCTTCGGGGCATAAGATAAATGAAACTTTTGAAACCAACTAACGTCCGTAATCTTTCTCATCTGTATTTCCATCTTCGGGTAACAAGTATTGGTTTGTTCTACTTGTGCGTTTGATGTCCAACAAATTCCCCAAAACATTCTTCTCTATCAATTTGTCCAAAAAGCCTACAAATAAAGACCAATTTAATGATCAAGGGGCAAAAAATGTATGCTTTTTTTATTGCAGATTGTGGCGTGACTATCAGCAAGAGTCTAAAAAGTGTTTGCACCACAGTGGAAGATGCTGTTTCTTCTTTCCATAGCAGGAAGGAAGAATCGTTGTTTTCAGGAATCCATTTCTCATATTCTTTCATCCCTCCGAGGGAGAAGAAGTGTCCTGCTTCTTTTGTTTGTTCATTTGCTCATCGGAGGCTGCATGTGGCATTTCATAAAGGAGGATACTGCCATGTTGCCGCTGCTGATTACAGTGATCCCGCCTGGATCAGAGGAGGAAGGGAGTCGTTTGTGACAGTGCAGGCAAATGGGGGAACAAGATGCAATAAAGCAGGCCCTCTGTTGTTGACCCTGTGTGTCAGTGTGAGTTTATGACCACTGTCTGAGGGGGCAAATAAGATTGTGCTTTATTGCTCAACAAGCCTTCCCAGCAATAACCCCCCCCCCCATAAGCCATCTGTTCTGGGAGACATTAACTCCCCACCCATTCAGTCTGCAGCTAAAGGCCAGAATTAGTGAACCGAATCCAATATCACTCAATGTCACCTCTGCCCAAGGCTAAGATGACTCATAAGCTCTTCCTTTTCTACACTGAGAAGAAGGAGCATTTACAAGCTTACCTAAGCACATGTAAGGCACCACGATGTGGGCGTGGCCTTTGCACACCTTCTTCTCCTTCTTGCACCAGTTCTCGATGCGGACAGGCTGGTTGGCTTCCACTACGTTGGTGATTTTGAGCTCTGGGTACATCTGTTGGGAAAAGAAAGAGGAAAAGGAGTGTATTAAACGCTGAATGCACAGCAGTGTCTTTGTGTTCGTGGTTGAGTGGAGCTTTAATAGATCCTTTAATCGGGGCTTTATATCCACTAGATGGCATGTGCTCAACTGTGAAACAGCGCGCAGTTTCCTTAAATGCCATGAAAATGTCAACTAGAAAATGCAATTGAAGCATCTGCGGATACCCCCAGCAGGATTACCCCCCTCCCCCACCTTCTCTGTTAGCAGATACAGGCCAAGACAAGAACGAGGATGTCCGGATTGTGGAAAAGTACCTTTTTATTTCCAGGCAAAGCCCAGAAAATGACACGTAGAGAGTCTGGTAATTGAAATGCCACCCACTACAATAACATCCATCCTCCAGGAAGAGCTTAATGGGATCTCTGAGGACAAATCACCATGAAATGAAAAGGGACTTATTCAATCTTTCCAGATAATGCAGACCCTCACCTGAACTGAAATGCCTTTAGCTAACTGGAAAGTGATACACAACATAAACAGATGTACGATTAATTTCTAATTAGTTTATTCTGAGGTTTCAAGGAATTTCTGGATGTAATTTTTTTCCTAAAGATGTGATGCAACATAGAGATGCTTCATGCAAATAGCTGGCATTGGATTGTTAAGACGCTCGTACTTTTAAACTTTGAACCCAAACAAGATGTTGTATCAGTGAAATCTACAGCTGAAACCAGATATTTACATGAACTGACACATAACCCATTTTTTCTCACAGTTTGACATTGTTTGGTCCAAAGCATGGCTTATATATATGAAAGGAAATTTAAAATTGGGAAATCAAGAGTACGGAGGAAGAGTGGAGACACTCAGAATCCAAGTCGCTTGACGTTCATTATGACATTTTCACAGTCATCTGCTGGTGTTGGTCCACCCGGTTTTCCCTTCAGTAAAAGAAGGAGCCATTCATGCTTCCTTCTGCTAACTAGCTCCATAGATATATTTGTTGCAATTGTTTATTTTCCAAAAGGACTTGGTACCTGCTAGGGGTGTAACAGTACACAAAAATGAGGTACACTTTAATCAAGAAAAGTAAAGACAAATGTGCATATAATTTTTCTTTTAAACTTTGCTCCACAATAAAAAAGAAATTTTTTTCCTGAGTTCCTTCCTTTCAATTCCTGATATTAATTTGATTTTATTATGTTCTATAAATTAAAAAAGTTGAAAGTATAGAACTGACTGGAGATTTGATTGGATTAAAAAAAAATAGTACAGGCAGACATAGCAAGAGTGGAAAACAATACGACAACTTGAAAACAGTGACTAATAATGTTTAGGAATGTTTAAATAATAATTTTCCTATATTTGAGAATAAAACATGCTTAAATCACTTTGGAGTTGTCTTGATATTTTAACAGTCTAGTCTCCCAGCTGTGCTTGAATGCAGCATGGGCAGCTGTTGGGAAAAGCCCTTCTCATCAACAGGGATTCCGCCGACTTGCGTTATATCCAAAATAAGGAGTCTGGTCTGATTGGATGCTACTGGTAGCCATGTTGGACGTCAGCTGGTTTTTCTCTAGAATCAGTGATGTTTACATTCAGCTTAACATTGTTTCAGGTGAGTCATTCAGTTCAGTGCAGAACCTTATTGCTGCTAAAAGATGCGTTCGCAGACAAAGTTCTGGTTCGGTCCATCTTTCTTTTTCTACTGTAGCTGCATGAGAAACCATTAATGCTCCCAAATAGCAGAGTTTAGTGATGGCTGGGAGTCCTTTCTGTTTGGTTTTGGTGACACTTTGTAAAGTTGCGCTGTGGAACGTTTCACTGCGGTTTGAGTTCCTCACATAAACATTCTACATGTGTTCAGGTAAAAAACAGTTGAATTCATTCGTGCCCGACCGACAGGGCCGTACTAAAAAACTAAATCGGAATAAGAATACATGTCCACACCCCTAAAGTCACCAAAAGTACCAATTCCTGCTTTAGTGACCATGCAATCACCATCTACTGGCCGGCAAACCTGCCTGATCTAAACCTCGTAGAGATGTATTATCAAGATAATGAAGAGCAGCTGAAGGGCGGCATTAAAGCCTTCCGGGCTTCCTTAACACCTCAGCAGAGCCACATGCTGATCACCTCCAGGCCACACGGCTGGAAGTCCTGCAAAACGAGTCCCAGCCGAGTACCCACTGCACGCTTCAGTAGACTGACAACTCTTTTCTCAATATCCTTTTGATTGATTTTACGCAAAATTCTAAATATACGATAAAACCATAAAACCCGGAACAAAAATCAAAATGAACAGAATACTGCGTAATGAATCTGAGAGGAATAACTGAAATAAATAAACTTCTCACTGATACTCTAATGTATTTAGACGCATCTGTAAAATCTAACTCACATGAACACACCCTCACTTCCCAATAAAATCATCTCATTATTTAGACTAATGATGATGACCTGCTTTGTCACTTCCTGTATTGAAGTGACTCCAGTGGCTGGATTTCAACACATCTCTTCTGACATGAACATGACTGTGTCGCCGTGACTCACCTCCTGGCAGTACTCCAGCACGCCCTCTTTGGTTCCTACGCAGCTTTTGGTTCCTGACGGGTCGGGCTCCCAGCGACCGGTCTGAATGTTGACGTGCATGTTGAGTTTCCCACAGAACATGGCCACCTGTGGCTCGGCCACAGCGAACCCGGTGCCCGCGTTGGCAGCTAGAGCCTGCAGAGAGAAGAGGAACGCATTGGTCAAATCTGGTTAGTTAAGCCAATAAAAATATGTGAAACTGACACTCCGGCAGACTTGAGTAAGTGGCCGCTCGGAGCACTTTTTGTCCAAAAGCTGCGACTTGTACTGAGAAGTCAGGCCGGATAAAGCAGATTCAGCTCATCGGCTGCAGTAGATAACTACACCAGACATGATGGAGCAGCATCAGCACAGCTGCTGCTGCAGCTCGGTGCTGCAGTGCTGAGAGAGCAGAGCGGCTCAGACAGGACACAAATCGAAAGAAACAGGAACATCTTGCAAAGCTGACATAAAATTTTGTCCAAAACGTTCTAGATCTCATGTCTACGCAGTTACCGCTCACAGAGCTGGAAACAAGCAGCAGTTTGGTGTGTTGCACAAAAACAGGACATTCTTATTTAGGGCACAGCTCTGCTTGTGCCGCTCTCCTGGGACCAGAGTCTCCACACAAAGGACGCATTTATCCCTCAAGGTAAACAAGGAAGCGGAGGGATTCTACCACCATCATGTTTACAGCCATAAAAACAGCACCTTTAATGCACAAAGTAACTCAAAGTTGTTGTTTTTTTACAGGAAAATAAATGAGCGTGAATAAAGAAAACACTGAAAACAAGGGTTACTTTAAAAGATGATATTCGAAGTAAAACATAAAAAGAAACGAGCAGAAAATAACCAATCTAGGATATAATATGGATTTCTTTATGCATCACCCTTTCTATGTATTTATGCATATTATACATAATTGGAAAGCTAATATTCTTGAGATTGCAGTGATGTATGGCAATGAAGGATGCAACCGTAGACACATCAAACGCTTTTGTCAAACTGCGAAGGAAATGCAAGATAATCTCCAACTCATCGTTTGAAGCTTCCTATCATTGACAGAACAGAGAGTCTTTTTATATCTACAAGGGTCCCATTAATCTTAGGTCCACAACCCAAGATAATCGGCCACTGAAATCCTTCAAATTTTCCATCAGATGAGTCAATTTCTCACAAAGTTTTCATCATAACTTTCATTAGCGTGCTCATTTTTTTTTTTTATTCAAGCATTTTGGGTAAAATTTGTAGAAAATGTATGGGGTTAAAAGACAAAAACAAAATTATGCAAGTAGTTACAAAAATAGAAGATACAATAACAACATGTTATTATCTACGCCTTTAATTATAAATCTAAAGTTGTGTGTTATCAGATGGAAAGAGATGCTGTAGTATTCCATAATCGGCGCTAGGGGGAGTGTGTGGATTTAGAACAAAAGTGGCCCAGTATAGAACCTTGTGGAACCCCACATGTGATCTTTCATGCTCCTATTCATTACTCTCAAATCGCCTATAGAAGTCTCTAGTACTTGAGGACCCCATCAGCATGATCAACTCCGCTGACTCTTAATGAAAGAGATATTTGATGAAAACCTGTTTGCTTGAGATTTGGTAAAATACGTCTCACTTCCTGCCTGAAAGTCCCTCCCTTGCTCACCATCTTAACCTTTGAACATGGGAGGAAATCTGCTATTACTCCTGTTTATGTTCTCGCTATCGTTGTTTAACAGAACTCTGCAGGAGAAAGAAGGATGAGTACCAAGGTTTCTGTTCCTTCAATCCTCTTTAAGGAGAAAATACATTTCTAATCAGCTTTTAGAAGACTGATGTGCTGGCGTTCTCTTCTGACTGGCACAATAAGTCAAGGCAGCCAGCACTTGACCTTATGCCGAGTCTCTAATTAACTTTTAAAGGGAAGCAGCTCTGAATTCCAAGTGAGCCTCCAAATAGGAAGGTTGATTTAATGTTGATGGTATCAGATCATCAAAACAACCCAGGAACGATGAAGGACAAACTGTTAGTTTTACAGGTTTAGCAAACCTCATGGTGGAGAACGGGGCGGGGGGGACGTTGGACAAAACTCTCTGTTCTGGTTCTGTGCCGGCTCGTGAGCTGACAAAAGGAGCAGAGGGAGGACAAAACAAGTGCTGTGTAATCAGCAGTTGGCCGCTGAGTGTGATGAGCTTCACTGAATTGAGCTCCAGCCACAAATATGCCGCTGCACAAGCACGTAGCGCTCAGAAAAAACCCACAATCAAGAGCTGAATTCAGTCCAAAAGGCACAACAATCCCCCCTCTGTCCTCGCTCTACCTATCTCTGCCCCGGACGCAATTCAATGTTGTGTAAGTGCAAACGGCGATTATATTTCTGTTATTGCAAAACGGACCTCGGGAAGATAAACAGCAATTAAAAAGAGGTCCAATTACGCAGCGAATAAACAGCCCTGTTTGCTCTCCTTCCTGTGTTTCGCAGGGCGGATGAGAAGCGGAGGGGAGGGCGGACAAACGGAGGAGGAGCGGGGCATGAAGAAGGGCTATGATGAAGCGTTAAAAATCAAGAGCTGGGCTCACAATGAATTTTAATTCGCCTTGTGCAGCGCAGAGGAGGAGAGAGGGGGAGAAAGTTACCACGGCTGACTTTAATCTGGAGTCACATCCCTCTTCAGAAGTTGGGAAACGAGGCCTTTTGAACAGAAAAAAATGCAATGCAGGGGGATTACACGCCCCGAGAGAGAGAGAGAGAGAGAGAGAGAGAGAGAGAGAGAGAGAGAGAGAGAGAGAGAGAGAGAGAGAGAGAGAGAGAGAGAGAGAGAGAGAGAGAGAGAGAGAGAGAGAGAGAGAGAGAGAGAGAGAGAGAGAGAGAGAGAGAGAGAGAGAGAGAGAGAGAGAGAGAGAGAGAGAGAGAGAGAGAGAGAGAGAGAGAGAGAGAGAGAGCCAAGACGTGGGGTAAATATTATAATTTTCACGTGCAAAGAGATAGAAGAATAACAGAAAGGTGGTGGAGCAGTAAACAAATACATTTCCAGCAAGGGTCAGCAAATAGGCCTGAGGGAAAATGATCAAATTAACTTAAATCTTTAAGTGATTTCTTTTTATTAACCCTAGTGTCAGAGCAAGCATCATGCATGTCCATATACCAGTACACTATAAAGAGTGTTTTACACCATTTCAAACAATGGATTCACAAAGGTAAAGCCATTTATTCAGTTGCCATTGTGATGGAAAATTTTAACATTGCTCATGTCTAAGAATCTAAGGTCATGAACTATGAAAGCAGAAGTGAACCTGATGATTTTAGTCTAATCGCAGCTCCGACACACAAACACACACACTTCGTGGAAAAAATCTGGTGCCACACCTAGCAAGCGGGCGAGCCTTCTCATCTCTGGTTTCTGACTCACTGGGATGTAATATCATGTGTAAGTGTGAACACCTGCTGCTGTGTGAAGGCTTATCCACACTGCGAGAGACAAAAAGGAGGGAGGAGAGGGAGTGGAAGCTGGGAAAAAGGGAGAGGCGGTTCGATGAAGGAGCTTTCAGGCAAACTGGGTAAACAGCAACAAGACGCAGCGATCAGCCGAAGAGCTGCTTTTGAGCATTAGTCTCATCTGTATCCAGATTCCAGTGCAATAAACGACGTGCAGCGTGTTGTTTTCACCTTTCAACACGCACACACACACCAGTACGCTGCTGCATTCCCAGTCAGCCTCCAGCGCAAAAAACATGCTTTTATTGGGCTGCTCTGTGTGGCCTCAGCCAAATTTGGCCCTGGAACAAGCCGAGACACGGCCGTGCTGCTTGTAATAAAAAAACAAACATGTGGAGCTTTTAATGCAAACAAACCCTCCTCCCTGTCACCGCAGTGGATGAACACACAATCCGACGGACTTCACCTGGCAACACCTGACCTCTCTGGCTGCATATATTTTTACTTTTCTTATTGTGTCAACCGCTATGAATGAAGGGGGCCTTGTGAAAAAAACAAAAAAAACAAGCAACAACAGTTCTAGGAATAAAACTGAACAACTCTGCATCTCTCCGAGTGAGCAGAAAGTAAAATGAATGCATTTGCAGAGACATTTTGCACGTAGGGGCAATGAAAAAGCGACAAATCATAGAAACTTTGACAGGATGAAATTCCGAGTTCGGGTTTACCGTGATGGATTTTATTTTTAGCTCAGGCAATTTTTAAGACTGAGGGAGAGGTTTGATAAAAACACTGAATGTGACGAAGTGATCCCTGATCTGTGCAGAACACAGGCAAGCATCTCTGGTAGGTGTTATGTCACATTTTGTTGCACCACAACCTCAAACATCAATGTATTTCGTATAAACGGACAGAATAGTGCCTTATTGTGACATGGAAGGAAAATGACACACCTCTGGGGACAAACAGCATCATGATGAACGAGAAAAAAAGCAAACAGGATATGGAGAAAGTTCTGGACAATCTCAAAGCACGGTTAGGTTATACAACGACGCCTCACTGTTGAATCCACCATCAGGAAATAGAAAGAGCATGGCTCAAGTTCAAACCTACCAGGATATGACGGCCCACCTAAAACTAACAGGCCAGGCAAGCAAGGAGAGGATTCACCAGAAAGGCATTCAAAAGCTCCATGGTGAGCTGCAGAGATCCTAAATACAGGGCGATCCTGGAAGAAAACCTATTACAGGCTGCAAAAGACATGGTACTGGAGCAGAGGTTCACCTTCCAGCTGGACAACCCTAAACATAAAGACAGAGCGACAACAGAATGGTTATTTATCTATTAGAATGGCCTAATCCAAACCCAGACCTAAATCTAACTGAGAATCTAGGGCTGGAGCTGGAAACTCACGTTCACAGACGCGCTCCATTTAATCCAACTGAGTTTGAGCTACGGCGCCTATACAAAGTATTTCCCCCCGTTAGATGTTTAAATGTTTTATTGCTTTGAGTCCATGGTGTTCTTTTGTCTTCATGCAGTAATGGTGGCCGGGGATAAAGATTAACCAGTGAATGGATCGTCCAAACCCAGGTGTGTTTATACTACAATCACTTGAGATGCGCTCAGATGATCTCTATTCCACTCAATACGCCTGTTTCCACAATCGGAACCTCGGGGTACTTCTACCGAACCTCTATTGTATGCACGCTACTCCATTTTGTTTTCATTTTCGGGGCCATTTCAGGAACTAACCGAGTCTCAGTAACGGGGTATGTAGTGGGAAATGGCCCCGGTAGAATCGCTGGGTGGAAATTGTGGGTAAAGCCTGGATTATACTTCTCCGTCAGCAAGTTTGCACTCACACGCAGACGTATTGACGGAGACGTTTTCCGTTTATAGTTCTCCGTCGGTGTGTCTGTGTTGCAAAGCAATTATCCGCCAGGACAGCAGGGGGGGCAGAGCTTTTCTGGCGGGTCTGCCTACTACTGTAGTGACGTCTCTGGTCGACAACAAAATTTACTTCAGCCTGTAAACGCTGCTATTCTCTTTGTAGTGATCAGTGATTGTCATGCCAAAAGTGGCAGGTTGTTATGCAGAGCACATTGACCACAGTCCCATTAGCTGCTGTTGTTTTTGTAGTGGTCAGTGATTATAATGCCAAAAGCAGCAGTTGTCTTTGGAGCATGGCGAAAAGGTGCCAAATGATAATATAGCCTTTTTAGAGTGCTGTGATTACTGGGCCAACTGGTGCTAAGCTAAACAAGCACAAGGATGGCTGTAAAAAAACAAAAACAAAGGGAAATTATAGCCAAATCTAGGTCTTTATTATCATTAGGTACAAAACAAACATGCAGGTGAAAAAACACACTTCTTCATGTGCGGCTCCAACCAGGACAGAAAAACATAAAAAGTGCGGACTTTGCAGCCACCAGCGTTACCACTGCTGCTCTTTAAAATCTTTTTCAAATGGACAAATCTGTCCCTCGTTTTCCTCCAACGCTTCGTGCATTCCCCCACCTCCAATCCCAGGTTTCCTGCGATTTCCTTCCAGGAGTTGAAAGTCAAGTGAACGTCTTTGTATTCCTTCAGTGAAGGGTTGTACAAATGTTCATATTTTTGGACTTCTTCTGCCAGACGTTCCTCTCCTTCTGCGAGATTTTTCCACTATTCTGTCAACACCGGCGCTGCTGACAAATTTAAAGCAAGTAGCTTCAAGCTTCATATGATGGCTGTTGTTGAGCTGACCAATCACAGGCGTGCGCTCTCCATTTCGGTCGACGGATAGTTAGAAAGCTGGGCTCTACTCCGTGTGTCCTTGCGTAGGTCACGGAGAGAACTTGCGTCGATGGATAATGATGTTGCGTCTATCCGTTCCGACGTAGACGGAGAAGTATAAACTAGGCTAAACTCGCACTGATTGGTTGTAACTCAGAGGGAAAGGATATCAGCAAACGTCGTCAAGCAACCGGCATTTGGAAAATTGAAAGAGTGTCTGGCGAAGCGGTTTATAACATGGCAAACAGAAACGCGGCAACAATTCCTGCTTCTACCATTGTCCATCTTTTGGCTCACTGCCGAAACAGTCTCACTATCCTGACATCGTAGCATGTTTCTCTAAAGTGCCAGTTTTGTATGGAGACCCAATGGCTGAGAGGACGGAATGCCCTCGCAGAAATGTCCTGGAACTACTGGAAACGGGCCTATTGTGGGACTACTAGCCCCAATTGTCATTTTAAAGGGGGTGAGTTTTAGCTGGGATTATTTTGTAAAAATCAGTTTTCACTTTGACATCAAAGGTTGTTTTTTTGTCATAAAAGCCAAATTCTGTTGATCATGATGGATTTGTAAAAGCAAAAGGATAAAACATCCAAGGGACTGAATACTTTTTATTGGCGTTCTAATTTAGAAAGAAGAATAGGCAAACATGTCAATACCTAATCGTGCAAAGATGGTATAGACAAAAAAAATTACATTTGCAGCTGATTTTGCAGCAAATGGTGGTACTAGAAACTATTGACTCAGTGGGGATGAATACAAATACATGTCAAACTTTTTGAATTATAATTTTAAAAAAACAACTCTTGGCTAAGCACTACATTCTGGTCGAGCACATCCACTCCCTTCCGATATAAGCTTAAAGTTGTGGTTGTAACAGGATAAAAAGTTTTTCCAAGGCCATGTTAAAGGAAGTTGAATACACCGACTTGGATGAGGCTTTAGAGAAAACCTTCTGGAAGGGTGGGGGTTCACTTATTGACCTTCCACAAACCATCCGGGCAAGAAATCCAAAGAAGCTAATCCAATTTGTGTGTTTGTCTGTGTGTGGCCCCAAGTTGACCAGAGTGATCCGCAGTGTGAGTTCAGGACGCACACCGAGGGGATAATCGGGATTGGGGGGGTGTGAAGGTGTAAAAGCCAGCATGTTTAAAACAACTGGTTTAATGGAACCGAAATTTTCAGCATAAAATGTTCCGCAGCTTTAGAATCCTGACATGTTTTAATGCGTGTAAAAACACCTCCACTGCCTTCAGCTCCGGTGTCAACCGGGCTGTAAAGCCAGCAGGTCCCGCTCAGCCGTGGCAACCAGTCTAAATTTGGCAAGAAGTAAAGGTGGGGCAGCTCCTTTAAAACGAGGCGCCGCTCAGGATCGGTGGGTTTCCCAACGTGCTAAGAGTGCATGTGACTGCGCAAAGAAATGCCTGGTACCAGTAATCCAGTAATCCTTCCCTGTGGTGCACCCAAGGCTTAAATAAGACGTAGCTGTGAGAAAATGGGGACAAATGCAGGCACAAGGAAGAAGAATCAATCCTGACCCCTCATTGCTTTCCACATAAAAAGGCAGGAATTACTGTAATTAGAGTGATGATCATATTTCTGCATTAGCTACCATAATATACCATGTATTTTGTGGTAGTTGCATCAGTGACTGAATTCCCATCCAGTCTAAAGACTTTCTTGATAGATTTTTTTTAAGCAGGCTGCTTTTATCCCACATTTTGCAGACCAGAACTGAACCACTAATGCTGAAAATGAGTTTAAAAAAAAGCAGGGCCTAATGACAAGACTATAATATAATTCAACAGTACAAACATAACTGAAAGGTATTTAAACCTCTTGTCCATTTAAACCATGAAAAAAATAAATTTTTACCTGCTGACAGCAGTGAAGTGGTTCATGTCTGCTCCCAGAACAAGGAAATGGACTTTTACCATTTATCCTATTGATTGTAGATACGGCTGCAGCTTAAATGCATTTTTCCAAATGTATTATAGAATTTATTTTTTTGTACAATTCACAGGCCAGACGAGAATCAATACAGGATAGATAGACTGGATCCCTTTCTTTAAACTTTATATTTAATGCTGGAGTTATCCCCTCTCCTTTTATAACGATCAACTTTTTATTTTACATCATATTTTTATTCATAACACAAAATCTTTTATATCAATTCTATATAAACACATTTTATAATATGTATACACTTTATGTTATGCTTCTGTTACAACAACAACCATAATAATAATATTAACAAATAGCAGGCAATAGCAAATAAATATAGTAATAATATTAATAATAATAATAATGAAAAGCATATAAAACTAAACAACAATAATAATAATAATAAATAATAAAATAAATACATATGAACAATATTACCTAATACTACTACTACTACTAATAATAATAATTAACAATAGCAATAAATAATATTATTACTACGGCTACTGTTACTATTTTTATTACTATTACTAATATTTCACATGCAATAATACATTTTTCATTCATCCACCCATCCATCCATACATAAGCTGCACAATATATCAAATCACGATCATCATCTCACTACTGATGCGTGCAACATCAGCATCTGAAAGAATTGCTCGGGTGCAATATTTGGCAGAATGTACAGCAGGAATGCGCAATATCAAGAATAAATAGAATTGCGATACTGTAACGAAGAAGAATTTACGATGACGAGACTGATTACGATTGATCCACATTCTTTGGACTCCTTTCTTTCTTTACCATTACACAATGTCCCCGCCGCTCTCCATGAGCTTTATTACCTCATCCAATATATCCGAGCTGTCTTTTATGATTACAATATTGCACACACACACACACACACTCTGTGCCCCACATGCAAATACATGGGTGACGATAATATATTTGTCCCATTGGATGGATTTTTGCTGCCCTTATTGCTCCCACTGGATGTTTGGTGGCTGAGATGCTAAAGCCCACAAAAAGGGGTTTTGTGGGGGTTGGTGGGGGACTGTGATGAAGGAAAAGAGAGGAAAAGTAGCCCTAGTTCATTATCATATATCCATCCTATCATCTATTCACCCCTCCAAGCGCTAATCATTTTATTTATCCTTTTAGCCATCATAAGTTGACTGTTTCATGAATGCATCCATTTATCCATATATCTATCTTTTATCCACAAATCTAGTTCTACATTTCTCATCTATATGTCCATCTATCCATTATCCAATCTGGCATCTGTCTCCTTAGCCACCCTTTTAACATCTTTCCATCTCTCCATGAATCTGGCCATCCTTTTAACCACCCCTCCATCCAGGGCCGTCGCAAGAAGGCAGGCAAACCAAGCAATTGCTTGGGGCCCCGAGCTGGCCTGGGGCCCCAAGACAACGACTGATTAAGAATAAAATGCAACGTCAAACTGTGTGAGCGCCCCTTTGATAGCTAAGGCAGTAAAGTGGAATGACACTGTTATAGGGATCCCCCTCAAGGGGATCAGGGTCGCTGACAGCAGCCAGCCAGCCAGGTTCGTGATCTCTGCTGCCGGCAAAATACAAAACCTCGGGAGTCATAATGAAGCGGAATTATCCATCAGGAAGCCAGAAGAGAAAGAAGAAAAAGGAAGAGGAGGATAAGAAAAAACAAGATAGTGCTAAGTAATAAATTACACTGGATAAAATAGCTCTACTTGTCTTGTACAAATGGTGCAATTTCGCAGCAGGTAGGCTAGCAAAAATTTTTTTATGTTAGCTACCTGCCTGATGCTGCTTCTCTGCTATACTAACTATTCCACCGAGATAATCTATTTACCAAATGGGGGTAGGAAAAGGCACACTATAAATTCCGTGCATCAAAGCAGACTAGAACATTAATGATAGTGTTTTATTCTTTAATTTTGTGAGAACTGACAAATGTTAATGGCCGCGTTTCCCAAATGAGTTAAGAAGCTCTTAGCGCTAGGATCTTCTTTGGAGCGCTCTTAAGAACGCTGTGAAAGAAGAACGCGTTTCCCAGAGTCGCTCTTAGCTTAAGAAGATCTTTCACTAAGAAGGAAACGCAAGATCGATCTGACCCACTCTTAACAGCCTCTTAGCGATCAAATGCTCAGTGATCATAGCCGTCCACCAGGGGCGTCTAGATTTCTAGGCTACAGTGATCAAGCTGCGTCAGGGAAATTTATATCCTTCACTTTTTGAAATAATAAAACAATGTTTAATGTTGAAATGCACTCATAGCTGTGGAGCACTGGCGCAAGAAACATAGGCTAATAGTAGAGAAGGAAAAATATATATTATTGAAGTACACGTTTAAGTTTTCCACACATCTGCATGAGTTTGCACATAAAAAACATCAACCACGCTGTGGCATTTCACAGATATCAAGGAAACAGATGTAATTGAACTCAGCTGAACCTAATCCAGAGAGGCTTCACCTGCTACTCTATATAAAGGCGTTTCCAAACTCCACGTGTGTGAGAAACCATGGCTGCATTACAGCACATTCTCGCTGCTAATCAACAGCGTCGCAGAGCGCGGAGCCAGACGGTTTATATAAATGTTTATGTGCGTCAGCACTTCTCCCCACTCGACGTACTGTCAGACCGGGCTGGACCAGGAAAAGTACCGGCTGTCCCGTGTGACGATCCGACGGCTGATCACTCTGGTGTCTCCACATATCCAGAGAGCAACCCGCCGCAATTTTACCCTCAGCCCGGAGGTGCAGCTCCTGGCTGCTCTGCGGTTTTATGCAGTGGGGAGCTTCCTGGAGGTGGTAGGGGACGGCACAGGCCTCAGCAAAGCATCTGTGTCCCGGAGTGTGGCAGTTGTGACACCGATACTCCTGCGCCATGCCCGTACCCACATTCAGATGCCCACCACACGGGACGAGGTCCGCCAGGTCCATCAGGGGTACCAGTGTACCAGTTCCCACTAATATCTAACAACTTCGCATAGCCATTGAAGCCATAATCATGATGTCAGATCAGCATCTTGATGTGGCACACCTGTGAGGTGGGATGGATTATCTCAGCAAAGCAGAAGTGCTCACTATCACACATTAAGACTGATTTGTGAACAATGTTTGAGAGAAATGGTAATATTGTGTATCTGGAATGAATTTTAGATCTTTAAGTCCATCTCATGAAAAATGGGAGCAGAAACAAAGGTGTTGCGTTTATATTTTTGTTGAGTGTATGTATGTATGTATGTATGTGTGTATGCGTGTATGTACATGTATAGCTATACTTGTGTGTACGAACCTTTGACAGGCCACCAGCATTGTGTGGACATTTGTAGTTGTGAGGACATTTTGCCTGGTCCCCACAATGTTTAACTAGCTATTAAACTCTACTAGTTAGGTTTAGAGGTATGGTGTGAATTAGGTTTAGGTTAAGGTTAGGGTTAGGCATGTATCAGTAATGGTTAGGTTTAGGGAAAGTGTCTGGGTTAGGCATAGTAAAATCAATGGAAGTCAATACAATGTCAACACAAGGATAGCAAGACGTGCGTGTATGTGTGTGTGTTGAAGTATGTTGGATTTAGTTATTGTGCACTTTTTTGGGGGTGTTTTTTGTGCAAATGTTCAAATGTTTTGCACAGAATATGCAACAGCAGTATTTTCACTATTTTATTTATTTAAAGTGTGGGTGAACTTAAACTGTATGGCTATGCTGTGGTTCCTGTATGCTTTGCATGGGGGGCCTCCATGACCATTTTGCTTGGGGCCCCTAAATTCATTGAAACGGCCCTGCCTCCATCAGTGTGGCACGAGTGTGACTCCTGCGGTCGCGAAGCCGGTGGGAAGGTTGCGACCCGAGCCGCTGACACCATCACAACAGAAACAGATCAGCAGATAGCAGCCGACAGGGTGGAGGACAGTCGGTGACATTTTCCAGCCAACCTCCACCTCTTCCCGCCATTTAAGGGTGGAGATGAAAAAAAAAAGAAGCAAAAGGGGGGGGAAAACCCGAAAGGGAACTCGCACCTCACTACAAAGTAAATTAGGGTGGGGGGAAAGGGGCTCTTTGTCATTTCCATCTTGACTCGCTCTGAGACTCGATGAGTCACCGCTCCAACCTCTCTCACTGAAAAATGCATGCATGGTTTGGGGAACAGTGGAGTCCAGTAAATGTCACTTTCCGAACACAAAACCAAAAGCGGTGAAATTTACAGTTGCACATAAAGCTCAGTGTGGGTTTCTTCCCTCACTAAGGAAACGCAGCTCAGAGTCCAGTTCTTCTCAGCATTCATGTGGAAAGTACTAAATAAATTCCTGTAAAGAGCATTTCATTTTCATTTTCTTCAACTTCAAAAGTTCTGCTTCGGTTTGTACAAATAATAACTCTTGTGTTTGACTCAAAAAACAGAGCTGATGTTTCCTTTAGGCTGCCAACACCTAGATAGGCTTATTAACCTCATAACCAGACAAAGACGCTCATCCTCTTGAACTAAAATGCCGCAGAAGACCAGAAAAACACCTGCTTCCAGGAACAATAGTGTGGCCCAATGGTACGGGGCCACGATTCAGACTTTAAGCCTATTTGTACTCCTGTCTTCTCAACCTGGTACCAATGAAACACGTTACTGTAATTAAAACTGTGGAGCTGCTGTAAAGTGCAGAACAGTGGAAATACCATGGAGCTTAGATGACTCTCATTTCACCCCCTGTCATGGATTGAACTCCCCTCCCTAATGAAAATATCTTCTCACAAAGCAAATATTAATGGCACAATCTCTTTTATTTTAGGTTAACTATTCAATAGTTTTCTATTTATATTACTTTATAATACTACTTTA
The DNA here is from genome assembly GCA_963556495.2 of Valencia hispanica. Classification (NCBI taxonomy): domain Eukaryota; kingdom Metazoa; phylum Chordata; class Actinopteri; order Cyprinodontiformes; family Valenciidae; genus Valencia; species Valencia hispanica. The sequence continues at coordinate 10,944,762 of OY747700.1, forward strand.
TTTAGATTATTTATTTTCTTCAAATAAAAGCTTGAATTAAAAATATTTTAACTTGGAGTATGAAAGAAATCAGATTAGTTTATAGAAAATAATTTACTAAAATAATACAGTACAATTTGATTAAAAAATATATTTTTGCAGTTGTCACTTGTTTTTTTTGTCCAGATTTCGATATTTGATTTTTAATTTCTTCTGGCACCACTGATAAAACACAACCATCATACTGACAACTGGCAATATTATAAAAATGATGCAATGCCTCATATTTTATTCTTTGTTTTGTTCAATTTAAATACAAGTTTTCCTACAAATTCAGACCGAATTAGTAACTCAGGGTTTGATGTTGTTTGAGCTCAAACAAAACGACGAGAACTTCATCATCTGTACCCCGCCCAGTAGGGGCCAATACGGGTCGCTGAAGCTGTCCGTGGGCAGCCCCAATTTTTCGGACTGCATCGGCTGGGGAAATAACAGTTCCAGTCAGCAGGTGGCGTCAAACACCCAGCAGAAAGAAAAAAAAAAATCGGAAATATAAACTGGTCAGATCATGAGCAGAAAAATAGCAACGAAGCTTGTTTTAAAAGAAAAACAGTGAGGAGGGATCTGCGGTTCATATTCTGGTTAGAAATAACTTTATACCTTACTTTATGATCTTTGCTTCTGCTACTATTTTGACTACACAGTGTATAAACTAGCGCAATCGCGCCCTATATGAACGTGTAGCAGAAACTTTGGAGCCCTTAGAATGGAGGTAAAAAAAAATAGTAGCAAGAGGTGAGTGCTTGCCTGCTCCTATGGCGCAGTATTGGGGCCAAAATTAAGACTACTTCCCTGCCGCAGGAGGCCATATCATGCCGCAGGAGGCCATGCAGACTGATAAATATAAGCAGGAGAGGAAACTACTCAAATCTGAGCAAGAATAATTAGTGTTCAGTTAAGGATTAATTAAATCTTACAGAATTATAGGGGAAAATAACTTACAACACGATATTGTGATTTTTTAAGAGTAACACGCAAGTGAGGTTTAAATTATTAAAACTTCATTATTAAAATCATCATCAAAACTATTCCAGTCCACACGGCAGTCCAGTAGGTGGTGGTAATGCACCTCAAGTTGTTTGCCAACCGCAATAAAGTCGGAAGAAGAAGAAGAAGAAGAAGAAGAAGAAGAACACGTCTAATAAATCAGGTGGCTAGCCTAGGCATGCTAGTGGCGAGCCAATCCATTGCTATTACCAGCCTATCTAATGCGATCACTAGTGAGCTGTCTCCCTCTCAGTTACCGATGCCGGCCTATCAATAGTCAGATCAGTTGCTGGCTTCGGAATGGTTATAGCCTCCTGCGGCAGGGAAGTAGTCTTAATTTTGGCCCCAATACTGCGGCATAGCCTGCAAGGATCAAGGAGCTTGAATTCAGATAAGAAGAGGTATGTCAAGCCCTTAAGCACACCACTTTAACTTCTGTAAATTAATATTTAGGCACAGATCTCATTCAAAACTAATCATTCTGTTGCAATCTCTCTTTTTTTTTTTTTTAGCATAAGCCCAGTTTTTTCAGTGTAACATGTGTTCGTTTCGTTTGCCCGAGGCAGCAGATGCTGCTTCCAACGCGTACTGCCAGAAGACAGTAAGACGATCCCAACGTAGGAAACAAAAGATATCTCCTTCAAAATAAAAGTCGTTTTTGAACAAAAAGAGGCCCATTTTCCGAGTCGTAGATAGAAGTAACACATCATAAGTGTTTCGTTCACTTTGTTTAAGCAGGGCACCAGAGGATGTCTAAAGGGCTGGATGTGGTGTTATTAGTTAGTAATATCAATAACCGGTCCCTCACACACACACACACACACACACACACACACACAGTGTGACGTCTCCTCTGCTCCTAATGTGAATAATTACTGACCGCTCAGATTTAAACGGCTAAAATGAGAATGACTTTAACCGCAGATCAGAAATCGGTCCCAAAGTTGCGATTGGTGCATCTCTACGTCCCCGTTTGACCACAGCCGGTGGACGTTTCACACTCTTTGTGTTTGCTCAGTGCCGGAGCGGGGCCAGATAACATGGCGGCGTCTCACCGGTTTACAGCAAACGGACAACTTTCTCAAATGCCCCGTCTCTATGGAAACCATCTACAAAAGCATCCCAGCTATTCACAAGAAGGAACGGGAGAAAAAAAAGGCAGAGTAGAGGAGATGGAGGAGGAGGTAGCAAAGAGCAGTGAAGAAGTGGAGCGGGGCCAGAACGAGGGAGGAGGAGGATGAAATGGGAGAGTTAGATCATCGGAAGCCCATAGCGACAGACCGGGATAAGACGAAGGGGGGGGGAGATCAGAGGAAGGAAATAATAAAGGGGAGGTAGGGAAGAAGGCCTCAGTTATGAGAGGCTGGAATGTGACGGATTGATGGAGTGAATGAAAGCTTCAGCTCCACTCTGTCCTTGTATGAAAAACAAGAAAATGACCCTCAGCTGTGTGAGTTGAGAAATTCCTCAGGGCGCACACACACACACAGAGCGGACATACAGGCCACAAAGCCATGTCTGTCCTGTGAACAAAGCCAACGGCACCATCGCCATGGCAGAGCCCATCGGCGCGTTCAGAAATCCCATCACCAGCAGATACTACGTGGGAGCAATCCTCACCAGTAAACGCTGACTGGAAACTAGCCAGTGGACGCGTTACGACACGTTAGCGACACCGCCCTGCACAGTAGGTGATGAACAGGAGGTTAAATCCATCCATCGTAATCCCCCCCCCCCCCCCAAAAATCCACTTTTCCCCGGGAATAAAAATGATCAGAAACATGCCTTGAGGTGGAAAATGAAAACGATCCATCCCTCATTTCTAAATGCTTTCTTTCCAATAAGTCTGACTTTCTAGGTAGATCAAAATATCTACAGTCTTTGTGAAGGTCTTCGGCTGTTTAAAAAAATATATATATAACTTCACTCGAGTACCTGACCAATTTTCTGGGGAATGTTATTTTTCTTTGTTAATCATTCAGCCAATAAGGCTCCTAAACTCTCAGTGAACTGAAGAGTGCTTAACCTCAGCTTATCAGTTCTTTTCTCTTGGTAGATCAGTTCTATAATATCCTCTGAACGTTTTGTGTTGCCCCCTTATTCTAGTGATTGTGGTTCTGATGCTAATTTGGAGCCAGTCACTCTTGTGAAATATGACAGATTATGACCGGTGATTGAACCGAAACAACCCCCAAGGACACGCTGATGGCTATAAAATGTCAGCATGTTTCCGGATCACTTCAATGAAGAGAAACAAATGAACAGTGGCAACTATAGAACCGACAGGAAATTTGGTTTCATTTTTATTTATTTATAAAGGATGAGTGATTATGGCCGCTAAAACCACTAGAAAATGGTCAGTGTTCTTAATAAGCCTTTTTAATAAGAATTTAAAAAAAAGTTTTAATCAGTTTGGAGTTTTTTCATGTTTAGACATTCCAGTGTACTAGATGTACTTGAACACACCATAAAAGCGCAGCTGGTGGGAACTCCCCTCTTATTAGACGGACTGTAAAAAGTGTTTATTTTGATATTATCTTGGGCTTTCTTGTATTATGATCTCAATCAATATCTATATATACACTGCAATATAAAACAAATCACTAATTTTTTGTCAATATTCTCCATTCACTGGTATCTTTTTTTAGATATCAGAAGCTTATTTTTTTAATTCACTTTCAAAAGTTGAGCATATCACCGGTAATTATACAAATGTTTTTGACAAATTAAAAAGGAGGTTAGGGATGGGAGATAGGGATTAAAAAGAAAAAGAAAAATTTTTTCATGGCAAATTCGGGATTCCTCCCTTTTTATTCTTACAAAGAACTTACAAATGACAGAGAATATTTTTTAAACCCAAGCACCAGGCCTGGTTAGGCACTGGAACCGTTTTGGCTGAAAAACCTATCATTGCTTGTAACAGGAGCAAAAACATAACATTGTTCTCATTTTTTTTTTACCGAGTCTATGAAAAGAGCGCAATTTGATAAAAATTATAAAACGATGTTCATACATTTAACTTTCCGTTAAACTAAGGGGGGTGACTAAAGTTAAAAAATAACCCAAATGGACCCTGGAATAGACCTCGTCTAGAGAGCACAAGAAGGTCTGGCTGCTTTTCACAGCCACTAGGGCTTACCCAAGGTTTTTCTGCACTTTATGATATTGATGTTTAAACTGACATACAATTAAGCTTAAAAACAGATACGTGTCAAGCGGCTAGATTACTCTGACAGGCTAAATGAAATTAACTGAAAGCAGACTTCTTGTTTCTGTCAGAGAGAGCGTTTCGCCATCGGCTTTTTCCGTCTGAAAGAAACCAGCTGCGAAATCCCTTCAGCTGTCAGAGGAAGATGGGAAAGTGAGGGGACGTTTTTCCACGGAGCTCTCAGGGCAGGCTGATGTTTCACATAAAACATCACGGTTGGCAGCTAAAGATTTAATGGTAGGATACTGTGCGTTGTTGTATTTTATGTTGTTGCTTGACCCTCAGTGGCTTTGGTTTGTCACCGCTGCACGCTGTATTTCTTAGAGGACCATCACATTATATCACAGGCAAACCCCTTGAAGCACTGTCACTCTCACCACTTCCTCTCCTACTCGTTAGTAATTATTCCCTTTGTTATTTTAAGCAAATGTGGATACATGAGCCAACTAAAAGCCTGTAAATGTAGGGAAGTGGAGCAATTCTGGGCCGAGAGAAGAGAAAAAAAACGCTGTTAATTAGGGCAAAGTGCCTTTCTTCCCCCTCCCCAGCCTTTTCACTTGGGAGAAGAAATCTCTGCACTAGTTTTAAGAGCCTCAAGCCAGTTGGACCGGTTCTCAGAGAGAAAAATAAACACCTTTAAAAGAAATCCTACTATTTAATCATGAAAATATTTTCCCAATAACTTCGAATACTATCAACAGAAGTACTTAAACTTATACGGAAAGCGTTTTTTGGCTACCATGAACATAGATTTATTTTTGATTGACAATTGACACTTGTGACACCCCTTTTCTAGTTTCAGACGATCCAGCTGATGCCTAAAACTCACTCATAGGTAGTTAAGAGTCTGAACTTCATTGGTTAATAAGAGGCAAATCAGTAACAACCATCATTTAAATGACATTACCATTTTTTTATTTATTGGTTTAAACCAAGAAAAATATCATGTCCATTCCAGTGGACGTGGGGTCTGAAGGTATTGACCACAGTTGTGAGATTATTTGACTTTTTGATGCATAAAGTAGGTACAATTAAAAATACCCAAATTTTATGATTACATTTATAGTTTGGTTTTAATATATATTGGTGCAAGTTAGTCAAAGAACCAAACGAAAAGTAGCTGTAGAGGAATGAGTTTTCAAGACTGTCAGATTTAGATTTATACGTTTAATGCAAAATCTTTTCAAAACAGAGGTCCCTGAGGCTGTGGGAGAGCGGAGTTTCTTGGATTTCAATAGAAACTCTGATATTAGAGTTCTTGTTTTCTATTAAATCGTATGAGTGCGCTGCAGTTAGTTAGTTAAAGTTTTTTTCATAGGCGATTTCTGAAAAATGCGTGTTCCTGTGACCTTCACAGAAAAACCCATCAACTTTTTTTGCAGTGTTAGGTCTAAGCGAACAAAAAGCAAGCAGCCTTAGAAAAAAAAAAAAAAGCAGAGACATTCACCAGCTGGAGTAGCAGAGCTTGAAATGATCACAGGACAAAGGCTGCGTTTTCTGCACATTCAAATCTTCCCTCAATCTTTCCCTGCAACGCATCTTGTCAAGCTGGCAGCGGTTGCCACCATCTTTCCCCCCTGCTGTTTTCTCCTGCGTCAGACAGAAAACACAGAGGCGCTGCTTGTGAACATCCACTCAGAGGCTGACTGTTGACATCAGGATGCCCGCTGCATCCTGTGTTTTATCATCCTTTCATTCTGACAGCCGGCGGAGCGGGAGGAGACCGAGGAGCCATTTCCCTCCACAGATCTCCGACAGGACGTTTAAACCCGTGTGCTCTCCTTCACCTCTCCGACACAGTCGCGTGCAACCTGTCGGGGTCATTCACAGCAATAATGGGATTATATTTGGCTTTATCTGCCTACCTGCTTAGATTATGGGGCGGAATGGTTTCTATCTGTAGAGCAGCAGAGATGAAGGAGGTTAAAGACCAGCGAAGGCAGGAGGGAAAATTTGCTTTGAATATTCACAGGCAGAGCTGCCAAATATTGGCCGAGGGTACATCAAGTGTTAGCGAGGAGATGGACATGTTTTTGGGTCACTTTTGCGTTAAACACGAAAACAAACTCCTGCAAGGTGAGAGATATTTTGACAAATCAAAACTGATGTATTAATCACCCTAAATATTAATCCTTTCACCAAAGAGTGACAACCTCACATTTCTTGATATTTTTCCCTTTCGACAACATGGTAATTCTCCAAATTTTACGAAGGTCTGTTTGTTTGTTTATTACTTTCTCTGCTTTTTCACAAATTTTTCCTTTAGCTGGCAAGATATGAGCAGCATGTCTGTAAAGCAGCAGACTGCGGGCTAGTTACCCAAGCAGATAGCGCTAATATTTAACCAACTATCAGCTTGTTTGACTCTCATTGCTACTCTATGAAGATAAAAACACAAAGTACAATAAGCACATTTACTTCAATTATACTGTAATAATCAATGTTATATTTTAGCAGCAAATTGTAATAATTGTTGCTTATCTGTCATGTTTTACATTTTTGTTTTCAATCTTTCAGTTACTTTTGTGATGCCGTGGTATTTTTAAGCAAGATAGCAATAATGTGAGAGGCTGATACAGGCTAATGCCTAATGGTACTTTTGCTAAAAATGGCCGAAATGTAAGTCACATGATCAGTGTTTGAAATCTGGATTTATGGTTCCAATGAATAATATCAAACGGCAGAGGTAATTTAAGAGTTATTGTGGTTTGATACGGGGTGATAATTGATCACACTTTATGGATCAACTGGTCCAAACAGAACCAAAATCAATGGCCATAGAGTCATAAAAGGTTTCCAGGTTTAATTCAATTAAATAACATTAGAATTGATCTGTTTTAACCTATTTATCTCCGCAGATTCATGACAATGCTTAATTAGAATGACAAATAAACTGCAAATGGTTTAAGTACATGGTACGAAATGGTTTGTTTACAGGTATAACATGGAAGTGAGGAGTGACAAAATGATACGGCATAGGTATAAAATGGGGGTGCAGAAAAAAGTGTTTCAGTATTAAGATAACAATAATGTCACATGTTCAATTACATTTTGTGTTATTTTTCTGCAGACTTCATAAGAACACTTCATTTCAGAGTAGATTATAGAAAATTGCTTTAAATCACTGGTAGTCAAAGCTAATATATTCCGGCTAGGAAATACCAAAACTGCACAAGTATGAAATAGTGTAGCAGCACACATCTTTTTATGGTTAAAGGCTAAATAAAGCAGAGTTAACTGGCTCATCCTTTCTCTGAAAATCGGTCAACCAAAAAAGCTGCCAAAGCCCAAAGAAGCAATTTGTGAAGCCTGAAAAACAATAAACAGGTTGCCTTTATTGTTGCATAAAGAGATCAAGAGTAAATGCATCAGAGACAAAAAGGAATGTTTTCTCTATTTAAAATCTCAGCTGAATTTGAATGTATTGTACCGTGACTGGACTGAATTGGACTGCATCTATTGGACCTAAGTATGACTTTATGATTGCATCATGCTGGAATGAAGTGGATTAACTTAAATTTATTATATAGACTGAATTTGATTTAACTGTGTATTAAATTTGATCTGTTTGCATTGAACTGTGAACTGAACTGAATTAAACTGAATAGCAACGCGCGACTGAGGACTCTTCCTCTCCAAACCATCAAACCGTATCAGAGCCCATCACAAACCGTTGCACTCTGCAATGAAAAGGAGAAGTAGAAATTTTCTTCTTCTTCTACCAAACGCGAAGTGAAGTAAAGATGCCCTTGTGTTCAGCAAAATGCTTTCCAACATTACAAATAGAGCTAAAGCCTATCAGCTCTTTCCCCTAATATGTTGCACCAATACAGTCAGGTTAGCTGTGAGTCAAAGACAGTGTAAAAGACTCTAGCCTCTGTTATCTATTACTGAAACACGTCTACAATGACCTTGCATAACAAACTGAACCACTCGTTTTCAGTTTTGTATACGAAAGAAGAAGAAAAAACACCAACAGGTTGTTAGAACTGAGAACTTTTAAAAAAAGGAAAGAAATGAAATCAAGTTTGTATAAATGGCTACCTGTTGTCTCATATTTACAGTACTCGCTGAGGTGTGTTGATCTGATATCATGGTGCAAACACAGCACATTAAGCTCCACATTTCTGAGTGTGAGGTGTGTGCGTAAGAGTCAATCAGCTGAGAAACTGCAGCAAAGGTTGAGTTGCCGCGATGAGGAGATAATCCCGCCGAGAGCTTTACTTGCAGCTTGTTGCTGGGAAAGACTAAGCAGATGTGACGACGTACAATTAAGATGATGATGTTTGAACTATTTCTTTGTTCCACAATGAAGATAATTACTTTCATATATGGCTAATGACAAATAAATAAATTTGAATACATGTTACGGAAAATAATCCGTTGATCTGGTCTGTGGATCTGTACAAAAACAAAAAAAATCAAAAATCATGGTTCGGAACATTTTTGGTACACTTTAATCAAGAAAAATAAATACAAATGTGCCTGTGACTTCTTTTTTTACTTTGATCAGCATTAAACAAAGAACATACCTTTCAGTTCCTGAAATTACACCGATTTTATTATGTTCTATAACTTAAAAAAAAAAGTTGAAAGTAGTACAAGCAGATTATAGCCAGTAGTAGAAAACAATATAACAACTGGAAAACGGTCAATGTTAAGGTTTAGAAATGTTTCAATAATACGTTGTGTTCAGTGACAAAGTTCTGGTTCGGTCCATCTTTCTTTTTCTACTGTAGCTGCATGGGAAACCATTAATGTTCCCAAACATCAGAGTTAAGTGATAGCTGGGAGTCCTTTCTATTTTGTTTTGGTGTCATCTTTTAAAAAGATGCGCTGTGGAACGTTGCGCTGCGCTCTCAGTTCAGCACATAAACATTCCGCGTGCGTTCAGGTAGAAAACAGCTGTATTTGTTCAGTACAAGTGCGGAATACGAATACATGTACAGTTAAACTCCTAACCTGCTCCATTAAGCCCAAAATTATCCGTACCCCTGAATTTAGATCTGAAATTACCCTTATTTAACCAATAAGTTTGTTTTAGATAGAAAAAGGAGTAACAATAAAAAAAACTAATCAGTTTTTACTTACACCTATTAAAAAATAAAAAAAGTGTTTACACCCTTCCTAATAATCAATGGTAAAACCTTCAGTGGCATTACAAGCCCTTCTTATAATTGCCTAGCAGCTTGTTTCCACTGGCATTTTTGACACCAGAATAATCTTTTGCTGATGTTGGAAGACCTCTTCGCCATCACCCTAATCTTTAGCTTCCTCCACAGATTCAAGACGGGACTCACGCTGGACCAGAAGATTACCTTAAACCTAAATCTGCCAGAAGTAGCAAAACTCTTGGGCTTAATTGTATATCCCTTTTTGTCAGATGAATCCTAGTATCATTTATATAAAAAGGGCCATTTCTCTTTCATGCATCCTCCTTCTGTTTCTAGTACATTTCTGTTTCCATTTTAGAGGGATTTTTATAAGCCCCCATTTAGCTCTTAGCATTCACGCACCACAGTTTTAACTTCTAGGACTGTTGTCAGCTGACATTTTGTTTTTAAAAGGAACATCAAAGCCGTGTGTGTTCCTCAAACACGTGTTCCTCTCCTGCTGTCGGTACAATCACCCATTCTTCCTCCTCTGTCCACTAAAAGCTCTTCGAGTGAGCAACCTTTTTCGGTCCTCCACAGCCCCCCTTTCATCTGAGCACTCTGAACAACTGTATGATTCCATCTCCTGTTGCCTTAGGTTTCTTGATACATCTACCTCGCCACCTGCCTCCATCGGCTCTCTGATCCACGTGACCCCGCAACCCTCACAGCCCTCTCTATCCAGGCTTAAGAGTCCACGTGGTGCGGAGCGGATTACGTTCTTGACATCACCAGGCCAGATGTTGATGACCGAAACAGACGGCCTCACCTTTGACTCAAACAAAGCATCTATCCTTGATATGATTCTGTGTTTATAAATCTGCGGTCTTCTCGGTATCAAAAGGGCTTTCTAATTGGACAACCTGCAGATTCAGCCCTGAGCTCTCTCGTGTGACCCAGTAAAAGAGATCAAATAGCCAATACAGCGCTCGCTGTAACATACACATTAGCATGATTAAATTGGCAGTTGCCTGCCCATTTATTAAAAGCCTCTGTGCAGGGTGGGAGGTCTATTTAGCCAGTGAGTTGAGGAGGATAAGGATGTGTGTAGATGTGTCAGGAGTGTGCCGACATTACCCAGGCAGAGTGGTTAATAATGGCTACTGGCTTACTTCAGCGAGAAGGGGGTATTGGGCTCTATTCTCACCAGAGGTTCCTAAGTCTTGGGCGGCACATACATACAGTGGGGCAAAAAAGTATTTGGCAGCCACCGATTGGGCAAGTTGTCCTATTTAAAAAGATGAGAAAGGTCTTTAATTTTTCATCATAGGTACACTTCAACTGTGGGAGACAGAATGTGAAAAAAAATCCAGGAAATCACATTGTCTTTCTCTCCATCCATCTATCCATCCATCCATCCATCCATCCATC